>JAJTIW010000004.1:0-1200000 GCA_021365295.1 Tricladium varicosporioides | reverse complement strand
ATAGAACACTACCAAAGAAAGTCTTCTGGAGAGCGAAACGAATGATTATTAAGGCAAGAGCTAAATTTTAACAATTTAAAAATTACACTGGGACATCCTTGTGTGCTGGCCAAGCATTGATAGTGTTCGGTGCTTCCGCCCTCTTGACCCCTGGTGCGAGATAACCCTTCTGATATGGGAATTTTTCTCTGAAGTGCTCAGCAATTTGCGTTCTTGTTGCAACCCAGACGCCCTCCTTTGAAGCAATATGTTCTACAATCCTCTTTAACGCCATGAAACGACCTGGTTTTCCAATGCATCGGCAATGAAGAGCAATTGTCATCATCTTCGGAGATCCTTCGCAACCCTCTTCGTAAAGGGTATCGAATGCATTCTTGACATGGTCGTAGAAATGAGTTGGTGATCCGAAACCTGTCGGGACGTTGAATTTATAGTCGTTGCAATCTGCCAAGATCAGAAAATGTCAAGATTATATTTCGATTGGTACAGACCATAAGAGTATGGAATCATAAGCATTCCTTTTGGATCTGCCTCGTTCTTCTCTGCTGGAACATCCACCCAATATGGTAAATCATCGGCGTAGGAATCGCTATCCCATAACAAGGGCACACCCATCTCCTTGTAAACTTCCCATACTAGTGCTTGAGACCTGCTAGATAATCTTCCGTAATACCAACCCTTTGGTGGCTCGCCGCAGATCTTGGCAATTGTTTCAATCTCCTTCTTAATGTATGCCTTCTCCTTCTCGGGGGGCATGTTTGCATAATCAATCCAACGATAGGCATGGGACGCAACATCATGACCATTTTTGACAGACGAAATACCCACAGCTGGGTTGTCCTCGATAGCCTTTCCAACAGCGTAAAGGGTGTACTTGTAGTTGAATTTGTTGAAAAGGCGGAACAACCTCCAAACACCTGTCCTAGAACCATAATCATACTCAGACTCGATGTTCACTGCTCGTTCTTCGATTTTCGGTGCTCCGCCTGGGGCTTCCCAAAGATGTGTTTCCGAGTGCATATCGCCATTCAGGACTGTGTGCTCAGCACCCTACGAAACCATTAGTTATGAAATGACAGATGGTGACGGAAACATACCTCTTCGTAGTTGATCACAAAAGAGACCGCGATCTTGGCTCCGTTGGGCCATTGAGGATTGAAGGAGTTCTCGCCGTAGCCGACAAGATCTCGAGGAAAGTCATACTTTTCATCCCATTCGAATTTCTTGACTTTGGAGAGATCTGTTGGGAGGTCGTATGGTGTAGACATTTTGAAGGTTTGAAATAATGGATGAGTAAAAGATAATAGGCGTCAATGGCAGAGCAGAGAAAGCGAAAGAAATGGAGTGCTTAAATAGGTATTGACCAAAAATACTCGCCATATGTCACCATGATGACCCAAGACACTGTCTATCAAACTCCAGGAACAGCTCTCGGAGGTCGAACACATGTCCAGCTTCAGAAGCTCCCTCCATTCCCATAACAATCGTACCATGATAATGGGACAACAACACTGCGGGCAGACTGATAAGCCGCGGGGTGCATTCCGGGACCAATTGAAACCAGACTACCTACCTCTATCAAGGAATGATAAGGTGGAGATGAGGGTTCGTTGTTCCGACGCGCGCAATGCGAGGATCGGGGCGGCCAAGATTGGGGTTTGAGGCGATGACAAAAAAGATGGGGAAATTTCATGACATGGTTAGCCGTGGCAAACAACATAATACATAGTAATACTACCGAGGGCGCTTTAATCGAGTTGGACTCAGAATATCTTATGAAGGCATGTTGTGAAGACGAGTTTCCAAAACAATAGTTCCCTGCCTATACCTTAGGTGTTAGGTTCACCATAATCTTGCTGACTACGGCGACCAATGCCGAGTGAGTTTATGGACGACATTTCTTCCCTACTACTCTTTTCTAGGGACAACATGACAAATAGCAAGTATTACTCAAGTTAAGCGGCAGCGCTGCAACTCCCTCTAATATGTGCAGGAAATCTTCAAGTTCTTAAACTTCCCAGTATCGTTGCTTACTAGTTCAGATCCCTTTTAAAGTCGACATTCTACAGCCTGAGATATTTTTACTTGCTCTTCTTCAAAAACTCTATACTCCGTCAAAGGAAGTCTATTTCAGATGCATTTTCGAGGGAGGGGTAGGTTCGAGTCGCTAGTATCCCATTGCACTACAGGCATTCCTGTTTACATAGTTATCTACTTCCTCCAATTTAGTCTTGTTGCCCAATTTGTTTGTCTCTTAACTACCTCCCTTGCTTGTATTTGTTCTAAGTCGATGTCATTTTATAGACAGAGAGTGTTTACCTTATTTGAAGTAATAATAGATAGTGTTATTATCAAGAAGCTTTGCAGTAATCAGCTACTCCGTGAGGAAATTTAATATGTCAAATGCAAATATGGAAGGTCGACGACCAAGGTCAATCAGAGCTTCGACAGAAAAGCTGCTGGATTTTGGTCATGGGAGCTGTACCACTTCTTTCGAATCATCATGAGGTGTGGTTGATCCGATACATATATATATATCTTTGTCCCATCATGGGTTTCGGAGGCTCATTGTCCACATATCCACAAGTTAATAGGAGTAGCTTGATAAAAGAAAGTTTATAGAATTATCTATCAGGTCTCCGCTTTTATATGTACAAGGTCATCACTTCTTTTATGCCATACACATTACTACTAGGGGGGCTTTGGTTCACCAATTGTAAGACCATCGCTCTTTTATCTTCTCGCCCTCGTCATACTAGAACCATACCTCTCATTCCGACATGAAAAGATTGCTGCTCTTATCACGTCCAATATGTTATGTTACTCAATTCTCCATGTTTCTAGAAAGATGACAGAGTGGGGTGGCCTAGGGATGTTGGCATCTTCAAAAACAACCTTGAGGCTTAGTACTTCACCACATGGCTTTTGTATCAAGGATATAATCAAAGAGCCGACTTACTAAAAAGCGGTATGTCGACATTGCGTGCTTGGATAGTGAATCATAACTAAAGGAAAGATACTCTACTCCGCTTCTAAAGAAGAGGTACCCTTCTTGCAAATTATTAGGCGAATACGCTAAGATCTTCGACACTTCCACTGTGATCACTCCTACTCCCTTTGCAACCCCATCGAAGATCTAATCGAAAACGTCTTCAGATTTTTGCAACCACATCTAGATTATGGACCCCTCGATCGATCTTGACATCATACCTGATCCAATTCAGGTTAAAATCATCAAGGTACGCATTCCCTATTCACTCTCATAGATCGATGGAGATGTTGAAGCTGACGGCGCTTTTTAGAGTGCGAACTTCATCATTGTAGAAGGTTCTATCTATTATTTGGCTAGCGACAAGGATGTATGTGGTCTTCTGATAGTAACAAGATAGAGGTACTCATCACAGTCAAGGGTGTTCCAAATATTGATCCGAAAGTCTTAAAGGCAGTGAACGCACCTACATGCAATGCAGGTAGCGGTGAGAAAATTCAAGTGGGTCGCTAAACTGACCTTGCTGTATCAAAAGCTTTTTCTGATCTTCCTGGTAGTATGGTCAATTGAAACTTGCACAGGTGGCCAGTGGTGAATGGCATGCTTCAGTGAGTACCTTCAGATAGCAGCAAACTTCTTTCCAGATTAACATACAGACAAGATTGATAATCAGTTTGCTTTCCCATTGAGCATCAGCCAGAGAGGTCTGCTGATGTCATATGTAAGTTGAAGCTTGAAGCATCTCTTAGAAGACAGGAGTTGCTGATTTTATATCTTAGGGCATGGAGAAATTCAAGGGGATTGACCTATTAAGGCAAGCCATCCAGCAAACCGGTTTGAAATGGACGGTATATTCTATCAAAGAGCTTGATACTGCCTTTCAACAAGTTGGTCGTGCGTTCGCTACTCAGGTATCACCACCTCTGATTTCGATTGATGGCTTTCCTAACCCAATGCTAGGCCAACTCTGAGACATCCCTCTTTAAGCTACCATCAGAATTAAGAAACCGAATCTTCATTCTTTGTGTTAAGAGCGATGACCCAATTCAACCACACCAGCTCAGACATAAGTCGAATAAATTCACATGGTCAAAGAAGCAATTCAATGGCGAGGAGCTCAACATCCATGGTGCACCAAGGTTGACAGCCGTACAATTGGCCGATGTGTGCAAGCAATCCTATGAAGAAGTCGCAAACAGCCATTTGTTTTATAAGCACAACCCAATCTATGTAGATTGTACCACTGGTCCTATCTACTTCTTTGCGATCACGCAGGCTAGATATGAGGCCATCGCATCTTTGTCTATTGAGTGGTTTACATACCGTACTTGGCCTATGGTCTTCCTCAAATCCCTGAAAGGTCTCCAAAACTTGCTTTTGCAGTTCCCGTATGACTTCCAACATTATTTATGGGACCGAAAAAATCTTCCTGCTGGTACCAGAGTCCCGGTCGAAAGTCTCGACGAGTACGAGGGTCTTTGTGAGGCAGTGCGAGGATTAAAGAGGCTTAAGATCAGCGTGATTCAGCCAAGACACCCTCTTCCAGGTACAAATGATCCAACCATTCCCCATCATCAAGAAGAGAGGAGGCGCTTGTGTGCTAGGGCCCAGAACTTCTGCGAGGATCTGCAGGAGGCACTAGAGAAACATATGCAGGAAGAACGAGTGATCTCCCGCAGTGCACTCAACAGGTTTCGGGGTCAACAATTGGCCTCTGTGCTAGATATTCACGGCGATGGTCGGCTCGGTGAAGATCGAAAACCGGGCGTGGTTGCATCCAGAACTCGGTCTCAGGGTAGAGCTAACTATGATCGTACCGACATGAACTCAGATGGCACTCTCAAGACCCGAGCCGAAGCGAAGTACGATATGGACGGAGAGTATGCCTGGAAAGTTGGTGGTATTCATAGTCATCGCATTACGGCAGACTATGAAGAGAAGGGATTTTCCGGTATTGAATTCAAGGTCCGCCCCTTAAAGCACAACTCCATGCCGAGAGAATATCCAGAGAGCTGGGAAGACGCCGCAGTCCTCAGCAGCTGGAGTGCCATCCAGTCCATTACTCGGTACTTCAACCCATGTAATGAGGGGCTTCGAGCGAGTGGCAAAGTTCCTGGTACTACGGGCCTCGACGCGATGAAAAAGTTGTTTAGCTTCTGGAAAATCCATGGGTGCCCCGATGAGGATAATGCTCGCTGCAAAAAAGAAAATATGAAACGCCTTAGTATGTATATCCAAAAGCTCGAGGGCGCGAAGGTAAAGGAGGACAAGATGGTAAACCGGGCAGAGGTGCAGAAGATGAAGAGAAAGGTTGCCGAGGAGAAGAGGGCCAAAGTCAGAGAGGTAAAGGGGATTGCTAAGCAGACTTCATCCAAATGGCGCAATTCGAGTTCTTAATCAGGGATCATGTGATATGCCAGAGTTTCTTTTCTAGGGTCGAAGCATAGCGCAGGTATTGGAGTTCAACGGAAGATACCAAAGGCAGCTTTTACTTGACATTGGCGTTACGAGGGATAAGCAGCATATGACAACATAGAGTTAGGTGGATCACCAAATAAATAATACACTCATGTAGACTCTTGATGATCTTGATACCCTTAATAGAAATATCTCACTTACTATAATCTGGATAATTATGCTTAAGTATGAGAAAGGTCTAAAGACATGCCCTAACAAAGCTTGTGAGTAGCGGATAGGGTTCGTTACATGCATGACAGGAGTAAACGATGTTCCTCCTTCTGGGAATAATAACAAGTGCTAATTACTGCGATACTGGCAAGGTTTAATTCAAGTTAGCTGGAGCCATGGGCAGGTTTTTGCAGCAGAGTGTCAGATAATTCATTTCAAACTTCACCAATATAACTCACATAGGGCTCACAAACACATTCACCTGAAAAATGGCAGATAAGGGCCCTGTATTTTGAGGAATGAAGAATCCGTGACTTTGTACCTGTGTAACTACTGTGAAGTTCAATGTCGCATTCCAAAATACTTATAACCATAGCCTCACAGAGTGCTGTTTGTACTCCAGCATCATTAGTACTCTGTAGATCACAAATTAAGCTCCGAAGGCAATGTACCCGGGGATAAACTGTAAGTAATATATTGGATACTCCTGAGTGAAAGTTTTGATGGAGGTATGCTCCCAGAAAGTTCGTCAGAGTGAATTTCGGGGGCCATTGTTGACACTTTTCCTTCTCTATCAAGCAAATTACCCCCCTCCCGGGCTCACAGACGAGGCTTGCACTGTGATCTTTTACTTTCCTAAACGCAAATCTTTGCTTATGCTAAAATTTTAAAGCACCTTGAAAGAAATAGATGCTCCTCTTCGTGTGCGATTGCTTGTGGGGTGCTTCTTAGTTCTTATTCCATAGGTTAGCCAGACAATTGTTCTACTATTTGCTACATATTCGCTTTCGCATCGTATCCGCGTGGTTGCTTCTTTTCTAGCTACTATTTGGAATAAACTCCCCTTACACCTCTTTCCTCTGCAATTCTTACAAAAGAGCAAGGAAAGTTCCCCACTCTGCCACAGGAAACGCAACTCGAGTCCTGCTTCCTGCTTCCTCGTAATAAGATGTGTCCTGAAAGAATCCAAGCCCAGGTAGCCCAAGTTTCTAACTCTAGGCACAAGCCACTCTCACAGCCCTCACCAAAGAGCACGCTCCCTCATTCTTCACCAAGACTCCAAAACCCTCACTACACACCCATCAACCCTATTCCACTTTCCTACACAACTAATGACCCTATTTCCCGGGTCACCCATCTCCCCTTCTATCCCAAAATATATCTCACACCCTGTCTCGGCCTTAATTTGACCGGCTCTCCTCTCCCCGTCTCTCATTAACGCCCTATATCCCGCCTCGTTGATAACCACTTGCCGACTTCTGTACAATCCTTCCTTGAATCCCTTATTTGGCTCCGACCACCCGACATTCCTACTAGCCCAGTGCCTCAACCGATCTTTTGCAGTAGGGACCAAGTACGGGTGTTTCCACAACTCCGGGTGTATCTCGACTAACTGAACATGCGCGCGTGCTGAGCCGGGCGCCCAGCCATTATCCCTCTCAGCACACCCCTTTAGCACCTTCAACAGCTCGTAATCTTCCTGGTCAAAAGCAACAATGAAATCATAAGTCATAAAATCACTAGCATGTATTCCCCTCATCCTCCTATTCCCAACTCTCGAGAGCACCATGCGGCTTTCAGCCGAGGAGAAGGAATCGGGATGCAAGAGGAGGCGTAGAGAGCGGTTGTGACGATCTTGATGTGTGGTGTGTAGGGCATGGTGCGGGAAGTATGTGCTGTGGAGAGCGGTAAAATCGGTAGTTAGGTGGAGGCCGGCTGTGGAGATGGAGCGGAAGGTCCAAGTTGGGGGTGTGGTTGGGGTGGTGTTTGCGCGCCAGAGACGGAGGAGGTCGACTTGTGAAATTGTAAGTCTCAGTTTCAGGGAGGAAAAGAGGGAAGGTGGGAGTGGAATAAAAAGAAAGATATTGGAGTATCAGGATAGCTAAAGGGAGGAAAGATGAAAACAGTCAAATACCAAGCAAAGACTGGAATAGGTATAGCCTACCATATGCTGCGGCAAAAGGTGCTCGACCATCGCCTGATCGATCAATGAAGAGTATTTTTGAACTCATTAGTATTGTTGTCTTTCGTAAAAGTGGGTTTGAGATATGAGAGGAAGTGTCAGGTCTAAACCTGATTTATGTCGTTTCAATCTGTCTAGTGGCACTGATCAGTTGATCATATTGCTATGGCAGAGGAGCAGAGCTTGTGTTGAGATTGTTGGGAGTGATGTTTGTGAGTCGCGTGATGGACGACGTGATCGTAACACCACTGTCGACTTTGGCTGAGATTTGAATTGGTGTAACAGTTCCAAGCCTCAAAATAATGCGAGGTATGCTGTGTAATAGCAACAGGTTATTTTGAAACTGCTGCGTATTTGGCGTTTCTATGCACTTGTGGCATGGACCTAATAATACTCGCTCATTCGTCGTCTCCAAGCGCAACGATTTCAAGCATATGAGAAAGCCCTCATAGGCACACATAAAATATAACAAACTCAAACACACCTACTAGCTATCGTAGCTTTTCGGTCTAATACTAAAAATTGGTTTGGACAGGGGCCAGGTAGTAGTAAAAAGTGTGACCCTTCGGAAGCGAGGCACCCCAAGCGAATAGGGGGGCGGGCATACTCGAGGGAGTCCAAATAATTCGGGTATTTATCCATAATCCGACGCACTCTGAGTGCGAGAAGATGCAGAGATAAGAACTGTCACTGGAGTATATGAAATAAGAATGCATTTATTTGGTAAGGGGTCCTGAGAAGCGCATAACCTCAACTTGACCTATTAATCGTGAGCAGTTTTCTACAGAGAGAGCAGAAAGCGTTAGATAGAATCCTTGCTATTTTCAACCAGGAAAGGGAAATCGTTCGTTCTGTCAGCAAATACCAGAGAGTATAGGAGAGGCCATATTTTCATAGAGCACACCTTTCTCTGGTTAAGCAGTTGAGTAAAGAAAAAGCAAGCATGGGAAAGCACTGGATATTTTTTTGAAGAAAGCGGTAGAACACTAGCTGGAAAATGAGAGACAGAACCCTCACTTCATTGTAAGTGAAGAACAATTGTTCCAGGGAAACTTGTGGGAAAGGATCCTGGGCATTCGCCACATACTATCTAAATGTTTAAATGAGCTGGAGTTCCACCAAGAGCAGGTGGTCACGACTGTACCGAAAGAGCTGGGGGATACACGGATTGGACCAATCACACAGACCTGGAAGACGATGTCAAAATCTCAAAATCTCTAAATGGTGAACGGGCCTAACGCTGGAAGTAGATCGTACACTTTTGATACCTGACAACTAAATGCTCAGTAAAAAATGACAATTCTTTTGATAGTCTATAGATTGTAATCCGCTTAATGGCAATTAAACCGCCATTGAAAGTCCCAGAATATGCACGCAAATCGCAAAACCTCTATGCTGTAGCAGCAGCTCCGTCGATCTTCCGCTTCTTTCCAAGGGTCATCTTGTCATCCGAATCCACAACCATAGTATCATCAATGTCCTGGATTGGTTCTTCGCTGGCAATAACATCCGTTCCAGCAACAGTTGGGAATGGTGTCAACACCTTAGTGATATCACCCCACCATTTCTCTCCGAATCGCTTGTACCAGTCAACAGTAATTGCCATTCCGTCAGAGAAGCTTGTCTTTTGCTCCCATCCAAGCTGTCTGAGCTTGGTTCCATCAACGGCATATCTGTGATCGTTGAATGGACGATCGATGGTGTGCTTGACCCACTTGTGGAGCTCTTCCTGCGTCGAGTGGGGAATGTCGAGGTATGTGAGGAGTTTCGAGCACAATGTCAAGTTAGAGATTTCATCGTAGGAGCCGACATTGTAGATTTGGTCCATCTGACCCTTGTGGAGAATGGTATCAAAAGCGTCTGCCGCATCACCTGCGAACAGGTATCTTCTGGTTGGGGTACCGTCTCCGTGGAGAACAACTGGTTGGCGTCTGTGCAGTAGCAAGCTGAATTTGGGAATAATTTCTATGAATTTTTTTTTAGCATTTGCACCAAGCTTCCCCACTCAATGTTTGAACTTACTCTCAGGATACTGGTGAGGACCGTAGACGTTGTTACTTCGTACAATGATCACAGGTAGCTTGAAGGACTTTTGGTATGAGTGTACCAACATTTCTGCGGCAGCTTTGCTAGCAGCGTATGGGTTTGTAGGAGCTAAGATGCTGGTCTCCAAAAGATCATCGGCATCGTCCCTGACTTCACCATAGACCTCGTCAGTCGAGATGTGGATGAACTTCTTAATGCCAACTTTTTTGGCACTTTCCAACAAAACGTGTGTGCCGTAAACATTTGTATGTGTGAAGGCATAGGAGTTTCCGAAACTCAAGTCAACGTGAGATTGAGCAGCGAAATGGAAAATGGTGTCGATGTTGTGTCTCTGCAGACAGTCCATCACCTCGGAAGGGTTTGTAATATCACCATGGTAGAAAGTGAAATTTCGCTTGTCATTGAGAGCTCGAGTGTTGTTCAACGAAGAGCAGTAGTCGAGCTTGTCGAAGGACACAATATTGTAGGCATTGGGATAGGTCAGAGTCAAATGTCGGACCAGCCAGCAAGCACTGTGGTCGTCAGCCATGCGCTCTGCAAGGTGGGCGCAAAGAATTTACTTACATGAAGCCTGCGCCTCCAGTGATCATGATGTTCTTAACATCTGGGAGAGGTTCATATTTTGTGCTACCAGTTAGGATTGGGGCCTCTTTCCAGACGCCAAAATCCTCGAAGAACTTGTTGGATCCAGCATTGGAGGCAGCTAGAGCATTCACAATTCGCAATCAGCGACAGATGCGCGTAAGTGGTGTAATGGCTTGCAACTTACCAGGCTGTCCGTTTGATGCCATATTGGAGGTTCTGAGTGATGAAGATCAATGAGAGTATGCACAAGGTCGATTGCTAAGGGTTGCGGCTGCCAAAACAAATGCGATGCGATAGAAGGGAAACTGCTGATCGAGGGGGAAAATGTTCCTGCCTGGCGGTGTGAAGGTGAATTTAGATTAACCTTAACCGAGATAGCCCCCAAGTTTGAACTATTTGATGGACAGAGCTCTGCTGAATCGTAAGAGTTCTATGTGTTGAAGGTGCAATTGATCAAGTTGAGATATCCTCAAAATTTCAGAAATATTCCGATAGATTGGAAATGATTACTCGGGTGCGAGGCTACACGGTTTTCTTTGTGTGCTCACTAACTTTCAGACAGATGAGGCTGTCAACGTTTGACAACGGCTTCGAGTGATTTAGTGGCTTGACGCAGGTAGGGTAGCGCAAGGCTATGCAAGAATTAATGGTGATAAGGGGTTGAGCATGACAGTAACAGATCCTTCTAAACCCCCTCAAAAATCCATTTTGAATTTTTATACTACAAAAACCCTTTAAAAATATTGCCCCTCATCTGTGCTTTTCAGATAGGTAAGGGGTTTCCACTATCAGGGACATCTTATGATCTGACTAACACGAGCCCGAGCCCGTGTTCTCTATGCTAGACAGCTGAATCATGTCAGCGACTTGTAGATACGGGTCGAAAACCATATTTCCGCGATGCTGCCGGACCACATTACCAGACTTGACTTTGCGATTCGTGCTTTACGATTCGTAAATTTGATATTCAAAAAAGAGCGCTTTGGGCAGCTTTACTATTGAACGTGGTGGGAGGGATCTGTGTGATTCAGATGAGGTATCCCCAATTTCAAGCGTGACCAAGGAGCCAGTCGTCGGCCCATGCCCTGTCTGGAGCCCAGCCGTCTGTTCTGAACTACTGTCAGCCAAGCCACACAAGGACTCAGGAGTTAGGGGGTGGGGGCGCTGACTATGATAGCAAATCGCAGAAGGCCTAATTAGGTCTTTTTGGCAGCAAGGCTTGATGCAGTCTACAGATAGGTCACCGTAGTCCTGCTAATTATTGTCTAGCCGTCGACTGGCTATTTTGGATACGTAGATATTATTGGTTTTTTTTAGTTCGCGACACGTTGAGGAAACTTGGTCGACGGCGGAGTCTCCGTCGCCAAGCTGGGAGACTTAATGCTGAGATCATACTGCGGGAATGCAAAACTCTGTCGAGAAGTGATTTTGTATCAGCCAGCAAAGGGGCTGTGGTATGTCGATGAAGTGAATAACCCATCCCTAGTGGTAAAGCAAGGCCTACGGATGTGCCCATTTAGATATTGTTTGATCCTCGATCCTCCCCACGCTAACCCAGCTTGAGCCAAGCTGCGCTCAAACACGTACGCTGTCTTATTACAGAGACACCTACAGCGCTTCTCTCCCTACTCCCGGGACTGTGTAATAATTACAGCGTGAAGACACCACTCTCTGTCGCATCCTCAAGGAATTTGTACAACCTACTCCAAGACTTTGCCATATTCTCTGTATCAACATTAATCCCTCTCTTCATACACAATGACGGAACGCTCGATAGACCGGGAGCCCTCAATCAGCTCGTCCACTACTGAGGCTGAGGCCTACGACGAGAATGAGAAAATCACCCACTCCGAGGGGAGTTATGCCATGAAGAACATGGACGAGCAGGAGGCGGGTGATGATGTGGAAAGAGCTGGACTTCTGCCACCGGCAGAGCATGAAAAGCCTCCACCAAAGGAACCGGATAATTCGATGAGGTCTGCGATCATATGGATGGTAGTGAACACATTGGCAACAATTGGAATTGTAAGTCAACGAATTCTCTAAGTCTGGCATTTGATTCGAGATTTGGATAAGACTAATGCGACCACTTTTACAGGTCTTCACGAACAAAGCTATCTTTTCAGATCCCTCCTTAAAGCTCGTCCAGCTGACCTTTGCGGCATTCCATTTCTTTATAACATGGCTTACGCTATACACCCTCTCAAGGCCTCGATTTGCTATGTTTAGTCCTCGGAGAGTTGCGATCAAAGAAATCATTCCTTTGGCGGTTGCAATGGCCTTGAATGTCATTTTACCAAACCTTTCACTAGCATTCTCAACCGTCACATTTTACCAGGTTGCTCGAATTCTCCTTACGCCAACCGTCGCACTTATGAACTTCGTCCTATACAAATCGACCCTTCCCAGAAATGCTATCTATGCGTTGGTCCCAGCTTGTTTGGGTGTTGGGATGGTTTCATACTACGATTCGCTGCCAAGCGCTGATGCGAATGTTAAGACGACCAGTACTTTGGGCGTCATTTTTGCCTTTTCGGGAATATTCGCTAGCTCTCTCTACACAGTCTGGATTTCCAGCTACCACAAGAAGCTGCAAATGAATAGCATGCAATTGTTGTTCAATCAGGCACCACTTGCGGCTTTCATGCTCCTCTATGTTATTCCTTTTGTTGATACTTTCCCTGTCTGGACCGAAGTACCAGTGAACCGGTGGATTATGATCTTGATGGTGGGTTCCCCCTAATTCGCTCATAATTAAATATGGACCACTAACAGCTAACAAAATCTAGTCTGGATTCTTTGCCTGCATAATTAATATGTCTCAATTCTTTATCATTGCGCAGACTGGTCCGGTCTCAAGTACAGTAGTTGGGCATTTGAAGACTTGCTCAATTGTAGCTCTTGGCTGGCTCACATCGGGACGCGCTGTTGGAGACAAGAGCGTCATTGGTGTCTTCATCGCAATCGGCGGGATAATAGGGTACGTTTTCCGTTTCTCCTGTCTCAGTGCTATGGCTTGGCCGTCATTGCACCACAAATTTCATCATTCAAAAGTTTGGATCGTTTCACGACTTGGGTTCATCCTCGCACTTCGCGGGAATTCGGCGCGCCTCGCATCTTTGCAATTCCGTCTCTTGTTCAGAAATTTAGCTAACAATCTTCTAGCTACTCCGTAGTCATGTTGAAACACAAAGCTCAGCAAGGGAAACCATAATCATCTCCTTCACAGCAAACCAACGCCAAGATGACGTTTCCTCCATCTTCGACCCCGGCAGAGTTTCACCCTTTTGGAGTTCTGTCACCGATCTCCACACCCAACCACGCGTCCCTTACGCTCTATAATCTGAGCTCAGATGCCGAAAAATAAGTGGAAAAGATGGGCTTTCCCCATACACCATAAAACTTACGCCTCCACGTGTTTGTTTGATTCTAGACTACAAGACCCAAAATTTACAATCCTCTTCTTTGTACCAATATTAAGATCATATGCTTGCTTTGCGGGGTCGGAGCGACTGGCGTTTTTGGGGTTTTATTGGTGATAAGGGGGCTCAATGATCTGGGAAGTAAGGGGTTTTGGTCGTTGCACTGAAAGTTGGGAATGCGTGGCCCTATTTGATAGAAACAGAGAACAAACAATTATTGAAAATTTGATGTACCCGAACATTATGTGATAGCATGCACCCTTGCTCTGACTGTTTATTGGACGGGCGAGTCGGTGAGGCCGTTGAAAAAGTGCTTGGTAAAGCCATCGCGCACGGTACTCGTGTCAAGAACGAATCGATAGATGGGGAAAATGAAAACGTGCTCATGATGCCTTTTCTCCAGAAATGCAGAATTCGGCTTTTTCCTATGTTAGATTCTGGGAAGAGTGTTACAAAACGGAGAATAAAATAATTAGAAAATGCCAAGATTAAGACAAAAATTGTAGTTTATCATTTGTATTTCATTGTCTCTTCCTCTGTTGCTCGTCTCCAAGGTATCAACATCCGCTTCCACCCGATCTTAAACTCGAACCCTTAAAACCATATACACATACATGCATCGTCCCTCTAATACATCAGACCACTAACAAAAAGGTAATATCCTCTGCTAACGCCTGAAAAGTAAAAGGGGAAGGAACGAAATCAGGCCCAAGTTAAAAGCTGTTTTTTATACAATATTGATTGAGATTGAATACCCGAACTCCGCCAGCGCCACCCTAGATTGCTTGCATATATTTCGTGTATGCTGGATTGAGAATTTTGACTTTGAACGCCAGAGAAAAGCGAAGGCCTTTACAGAAGGGTTTACCAGGGCATAAGACCAGCTGGTAGCATTGGGTATTCGACTCCATCGATTAATTCTGTTGCCATCTCAGCGTGAGGAGTACTCAGTTCTGCTCCACCGTACATTCCATCCCAACCTTCCTCTGTTCGCTTCCAGTTCGCGTGGCAGTCTCCTGGGACGTACTTGGCTGCATCCATCTTGAGTGTCATTTTAACCTCTGGGCAATAATTCCAGATATGTTTGCGGATTTCTGGTGTCCCCCAGATTCCACTGTGGAGCATATTTCCCGAGCCACCGGTATGATATCCCATGGGTTCGTAGAAACCATCTCTCCAGTCATCAATCCCTTTGATTAGCTCTCCTGCTTTGGTTGGATCCTTATTCTTCCCTTTCCCCTTCTTTTTCCCAGTCACCTTCTCGGTTTCTCCAGTGAACATTTCACCAGAAAACGTAAGACTGGCTGTTCCGTTTGCAAGTTTGGCATTTGGGCGATGGCCTAATCGATCCGTGAGCCAGACATCTTCTGGCTCGCTGTTGGGCGCTCGCTCCTGGTTTCGAAGAATATCGACGATTGTGCTTACGCGCCGTAAGCTTAGTCCTCCGTTGCCTCCAAACTTTCCATTTGGATTCCATGGTGCCCCCACCCAGTCGTACTCCAGCCAGTTGTTCAGCGACTGTCTGCTATTTGCACACAATATGCTGTCTGTTTGGAACACCAACAGCCATTCTGCAGGCTGCAGGACGGTCTCGTAGAGCCACAGATTTGTTAGGAATCTGCTGATCTCCTCTTGACTTCCTGTCGTCATATTCGAGGGAATATATGTGAGATCGAGTTTTCCGCTATCAACGGCGTCCCGGATTGCCCGGCTACCATTTACAAATTCGACACTCTCTAGGCTTCCCATGAAGCGAAAACGCCAGTCTGGAGGAACAACGGACATGAAATGTAGCATGAGTGGTGCTAAAATGGGGTTTGGCCTGTTCTCGATAAGGAGCGCAACTTTCGACTGATTGAAGGGTGACGCTGGCTTGTCGCCATAATCAAGTTTGAAGGTCGGTATCGTGGGTAAGGAGTCTCGATCTGGTATCGAAGGTCTAAGGAGGAGGAGAGCAAAAATACTAGATCGCAGAAACAATTAATCCAATGTTGTTTAGAGATGTTGAGAGTGATTCATACAAAAATATTATAACACCCCCAGCTGCGCGCATTCGCCGTGTTGTCCTTGCCCATCCCGCCAGAACGGCAGTCTTCACGTACTCCCACGCATCATCAATGGTCATTTCGCCCGCTGCTGAGGCCATTTTGACTTTTTGGTATTGTGTTCAGCACTCAGTTGAAGTCGCCTTGGTTTGCAGATGTTAAGTGTCGGGTCGCCGAAGTGTTAAGTTCCTCGATCACGAGAAAAGGGAGGTGGCATGCTATTACGAGGTTGCGAACAATCTTGAGATCACTTTGGAATAAGCGTATTGATGCGCTAGGGGCACTCGAAGAGGCAATCCAGCTGCATTGAGTGGCTGATGTGGCCTCAGGCTGAAAGAAATATGCAGCTAGTTTTGGCTGGCTAGATATACGGATTCAGCGAGTGTTGAAGCTAAAAATAGGGTGCCCTGCGCCGGGCTCCCGTATTTCTTGGGGAAACTGCAGCACAGCTGCGGATGACACAGGCAAAAAAAGGAAGACAGGGTATTAGCGGATTGTTGCTTTGAATTTACGGAGAAAATTTCTTCTCTTTAGGACAGATATCAGATCTGATTTACATGGTAGAAGTCTCAGATCCAGCACGAAGAGATGCATGCACCTCGGGAGTTGCGTTGTGTTCGAGGTGGTGCTGCGTTACGCCGTTATCAAAGTTACACACGCCTTCGGTTGAATAAAGGGGCTGATCTCGAACAATCAAAGTCTTCCAAGAGGCCTCCTATTTCTCGGGATTCCGTCGAATTATACAACGTTTAAAAATTACCCACTTATAATGAAACCAAATGGCAGTTTGGACCGCAATGGGTCCTGCAGACTACTGTACTGCAGATGAAATTGTCAGCGGCTATCAAGAATCTCATCTAAGCGCTACCTAGGGCGAACTTTTTCTTCTCTCACACCCAGCTCTCACTTTTTATGAAGCGAAATTCAGGGGGTCTTGATCAGCCTTTGAAAAGAAAGGGGGGGTTATGCGGTGCGGCGGTGTGAGAGAATCCGAGGGATCTGCTCCAGCAAACTTCTTCTGTGCGCCTCCAGAAAGGGTCTGGTAAGTTAACATCTGTTACAATTGTTGCTGCCTTCCTTCGTGTTTTCGTGGTATAATTTGCGAATTCCCTGCACAGTTAAGCGTTTTTGTCCTTTAACCTCGCTGAATGGCTACGACTCGCCCTTCATCAAAGCAGGTCCCTGCAAATAAATCTTCGCTTCGTATTCCTTAGATGAGGCTCTGAGAGTGTATATTTTCAAAAGGAGGAATTTTATGGGTATATAACATTTGCCTATATTTCAGAAAATAGGCGATTGTGCAGAACATATTTAAAGTTATCGGAGGGGTTCGTAGCACAACGTAACGTGGCTGCGGCAATATTTACACCACGACCCCTATCTGAGGGTGTGGCTTTAATAAGGTTTGGATTTTTATCAAATGTCTGAAATCCGATTGCGTGGCTCACTAACCCTAGAATTGAAACCACACATCGTCATTTCCACAAGAAGTCACCTCAACCATGCAGAGTCACAATCTCGTCGACCTCTGCAGAAGCACTTGCATCTGCATCAATTTGCACAAAATACACTCCCGTTAACTCCACAGCGCAAGTTCAAGTTCACCACATGAGTGAGATCACACACCAACTTAAACTACAGATTCTGAAAGTTCATCAGGACCCCGCCAAACCCCGCCAGGTCTACCATGTCCTTGCAAGTGTCAACTCGATTTTTTGGTGTGGCTTCCCAATCTTTGAGACGCGTCTTTGTGAGGACCCGCGGATCGTTCCAACTGCAGGTGTGCCATCCGTACCTCGGACCTATTGAATGATTGCCAGCTGAAACGTTCCCAACTATCGATCGGATGTGATCCACTCTTCCAGCCTCACATTCGACGTCTGATTCAAGGATCCTTGAAGTCAAATTCAGACGATGGACCCATCTTCAAAAGATCAAATTCGCGTCAACGTGTACCTAACGCGTGGTGAACTCAGCTCAAGGTAATCCGTCTGGATGAAAGTGCCATAATTTTCTCTTGTCGACAGAAAGTTTGCATTTTCTGCTTTTCATTATATCTCTTCAGCTGAAGCTTCATCCTGTTTGTACCAAAACGTTTGAGACAATCTAACCTCTTCGGCCAAGGCTGAACCTGGTGGAGTCTCTCACTGGCCTATGATAACTCTTGATATGCGCCTCGAGCTTCGTTGTTTTGTCTGACATCTCATCGATTTGATTTTTGTGGCTTTCCTCCTTTCTCACAGCGTGTTCAATTTACGCTTCTCCGTTCTCGACAACATCGAAATTTTGGATTTCTTTCAAGGAAAACTTTCTGGACAGTGCAGACTGAGGGGCTTCTTGGGGTGGAGGTGAAATTTACAGTCCTTACATACCCCAAACCTGGCGGCAGCTCTGTTGAGCTAGGAGGCAACTGATCATGGCACAACTCTCCCTTGAAGACCGCCGACGCAAATCCCGGAACTTGCTCCTTACGGCATTCGTTATTCTCGTGGTTCTTTGGGTGTTCAAACTCTCCTATCCCCAATACTCGATAGTACAGGCATATTCAGACCACAAAGCTTCAACGCAGCCGCCGACGACCTCAGCGGTTCCTGTGAGTGGCGAGAAGGAACCGCAGCCTGGAGATAAGGATAATGTTGGCGACAACAGACAATGGAAATCAAGGCCGACTGGGGATTACGCACTTACGGGCGAAGCGTTCAATGGAACAATTACAAACAAGGCGGCGGTCATTATTGAGACACGATTTCGAACCAATCTCATACCTCTTATTTTGCATTTCGGAAGTGTTCTTGGCCCTACCTGGCCAATTTTGATATATACATCTGCAGAGGCAGTAGGCCAATTCTCGGCATCTTCTGCCTTCGGTCGATACCTTAAATCTGGAGCTGTGGAAGTTAGAATTCTCCCACAGACGACACTCTTCACCAATTCGGATTCTGTAAATGAGTTCATGACGCAGTCGTGGTTGTGGGAAGATCTGGCCCCCGCTGAGCACATTTTGTTGTTTCAAAGCGACAGCATGCTTTGTGCAAACGCTGCAAGGAGTGTTGAGGATTACTTTCAGTATGATTTTGTCGGAGCGCCAATTGCGGCTGGCTTAGGCAAGGGATATAATGGAGGGTTGAGTTTGAGAAGGAGAAGCAGCACCCTACGAATTTTGGATGAATGGGATTGGGAGACGACGAAGAAAGAGGGTGATCGCTTCGAAGACCAGTGGTATTTCAATAGGTTTGTCTATCTATGCAATATACGATTTCATTTTGCTAACTTGGCAATAGGCTTGTTGAGCTACAAGATCGAGAGGAGGCTGAAGGGATCAATCCAGAAGCAGAGGGAGCTATAAATCTGCCTAGCATGGAGATTGCAAGAACTTTTAGTGTAGAGACGATCGACTACCCACACCCATTGGGCGTACACCAAGTGCACAGATGGCTGAAAGAGCAGATGGTGAGCTTAGATGACTGGTGTCCAGAGTATAAACTGTGCAGTCAGGACTATATTGTGGATACACCAAGTGCGTAAGATGGGTTGTCTCAAGAAATGGTGTTCGGAGTATAAATTGTGCCATCGGTATCAAATTATGGATGCACACTGAGATACTGATTGCTTTTTCATTTTGTATAGGACGGCTAGGAACGGAGTCAGGATGAGCGAGTTAGCATGGTAACGGAGTTAGGAAATTGGCATAGTATTGTACTAGAGTTATAGAATACAATACCCTGTGTATACGGAAAAGAGAATAGACCATTTGATGATTACTATTTGGATACTGCCACTCTGAACCTTTTACTCCGTAACTCCGTCGAAAAACCATAGTCTACTACCCTACAGTTTTCTCAGGAGGAATGAACGCAAAAGTTGAAACCCCATGGGAGCGAAGCCGAGTGCGATTGGGGGTTTCGTAGATTAAGCGTCCGATCAGGGTGCCAAAGAACAAAGCTCGTGATCCATCTGTTGAGTCAAATGTACTTCTGGGTTCTTGGTTGGTCAAGAGAAACATGGAACGAAATAGGAAAAATCCATCGAAACTGTCTTGGAGAAGAGGCAAGACGAAAGTCCATCCCTTCCCTGTCTACAGAAACCCCAGGTCGGAAAACACTGAAGAATAAATATCTACGGCAGAATTGAATGGTGCAAGATAGCCCTATCCACTATCAACAAGCCTGGACTTCCTCCCTTCAACTCATTCCCGAGGGACTGGCATATCAAGCACATTCTCGAACCACTACCAGAGCGAGACGTGAGTGGTGACGAATCCAGGGGTCCTCCTACCCCACACCAGGTGTGCATTTATCCCATGTGCATTTACAGTAAAACCACTTGCCGCCTTACTGCAGTAGGACGAGACGTTACAGTTTACTGCAGGTTGCTAAACAAGCGCATATTGGGGATCGACACCCTGTAATTGAAGCGGAATTTAGCTTGCAATGGCCTTTAGATTAACAGGCCATGAGCAGGCCATCTAATTTCTTACGAGCATCTTCTACCCGGTCTCCGTACTATCTTACGACACAGCCCTCAATACGACCAAACTTACCTATCTTGGCAAGTCTCGTTCTGGACAGGTGAACTTTCCTTCAGCACCTAGGCACGTTTCGCTGGTGGTTTTTGCCTCCTTTCGTAGCGCAACATCAGATTCATTGCGTCCCGACTCCTAACGTCATTATGCTCTTTCGCCAACACGCAAATATCTATTCAACACTCTAGTTTTCCTTTGTCATTCCTACAAATCGAGTATTCCGTACAGCAAATCCATTGCGCACATCTACTCTGGTACTGTCAAAAGGGCTGCTAGCCACCGTACAAGATGTCCGCTTTCGCAGCGAACCAGCACTCGAGCTCATTAGGGGATGGCATATTTGTGATCAATAGGACGAGGATACTACTGCTGGCATCTCTTATTTTAACGTGAGTCCTCCCGCGGGAATATTGGGACAACGAGGGGAAGCTGACGCGCAAGCACCTTTTAGTTGGACGATCGCCCATTTAATACCACATTATAAGGATACAGTGAAGGAGATCGCGAAAGACAAATACAACGATGCGATTGAGCATTTGCCAGCAGTCAAGGTGGATTGGCATCCAAAGTTCGACCCAAAGAAGCAATTTAATGCTTCGAAGGTCGCGCTCTTGATCGAAGGCCGTCCCCTCCCACATTTGGTGCCTCAACTTCTCCACATGATTTCTGTGCTTCCTCCGGACTGGAGATTCATGTTCGTCGGAACGAATAAGAGCGTTATCAGTGTTTCGAGAAGTTTCGCAACCCAATATCAAGAGGCAAATGGAAAGTTGGATATGGTTGTCCTACCAAAACCATGGCAAATTGACAATAAAGAGCATGTCTACCGCCTTCTCACCGATATGCGATTCTACGACCGCTTCCTCCCCGAGGTAGAATGGCTCCTCAAATTTGAGTCCGATAGTATTATGTGTGCCAACTCTGACGATTCGTTGAACAACTGGTTGCATTATGATTGGGCCGGTGCCCCCAGGTCAGCCCCTAGTTTTTCCAGCGTCCGTGTCAGTAACTCAAGTCTAACTGCTAATGTGTAGAACCGCGGACGATAGATTTGCGGGTAATGGTGGACTCTCCCTGCGAAGGTTATCTGCAGTCAAGAGGATTTTGAGCTTCCAGTCGCGGTACAACGATACTGAGCCTGAGGACGAGTGGTTCGGAAAGAGAATGGTTGTCCTTCCTGGAGCAAAGGTTGCAACTGGGCAAGATGAAGATCATTTTGCTGTTGAGAACGTTTGGCATGAGAAGCCAATGGGCTTTCACGTCCGGGATGGTGGGCAAACTCTCCACGACGATGTATGGAAAGACCCCACCAAGCGAAAGAAGAACTTCGACTACTGTCCCGAACTCGCCATCATCATGCCCATGAAGCTCGAGCGCGAACGCTGCGAGGGAGACAACAAACAAGGCGAGATCATCGCCCCGCCAGAGGAAAAGAAAGAAGGCGCAAAAAAGCCAGCTAGGTGACGATATTGGGATGAGATGTGATGAGATAATGGGGATGATCTTTCTATGGCGGCGACTTTTAAAGACTTGTTTGTGTACGATTTGTACGTTTAGCGAAGTGCTTTACCGATACCAGATCATTCAGTAAAGATGATGGGCAGGTATACACACGGTGTTGGTCGTTTAGTTGGCGTCAGGGGCGTCAATTGGGTATTGTGCTCAATGGGCATATCAAAGGATAAAATATATTTTACACTATATCACATCAAATCCTCTACACCCGTAATGGTCATTGGATTTATTCTAAAATCTTCTCGTTCTGGTTTCTCTAAAACTTATACCTCGCATTCATACAGTCACAAACTCATCCAAGGCAGCCGCTTCGGGATTATCTAGTGTAGCAGAGACACATATCTTAGATTTTCTAGCAACATGTCTGATAATCAATCTATAGCCACCAAAACCGTATCTTAGATTCGCCCCTCTCCCCTCTTCGCCTCAACCTCCTTCCTCGCCTTACTCATCTTTCTCTCCTTCAACATCCTACTCCCCCCTCCCCAAAACTCTCCACTCAGCCCTATATGTCCATAACGCGTATGCTTTGCATATTACGATACGTGATGATGTCATACTCCCTCTTCCTTTCCCCCTCACAATAAAGGCGTGAGCATAAAAGACAAGTTCAAGAGGAAGTTTCTCACTTTGGAGATTTTCGAGGAGATCTGGTGGAACACGCGGTGAGTTTTTTGGGGAGGGGGGAGGGCTGTGAGGTGTATAGTGATAAGAATGTGGGAAAGAATGCCTACCATGCTTGCGGGGGGAGAAGGGGGGGGGGGGGTGCGTGTGACTGCGAATGTGAAGCGTATGTGGCTAGGGCACCAAGATGGGGAGTAAATGCTATCAAAGTGACAAGTGACGAATTGGGGATATGGAATGATGTGCATATGAATTTAATGAGAAACCTGTACTCTTCCGTGGATGCTTCCAAATGCTGCACTTGTTTTAAAGCGCAATATGTGAGTGTTGGAAGGAGAACTTCGTTACCTATCCTCAGGATTTAAGAGGCGATAATTAGAAGTTCGAGCTTAGGAGACAGTAGAGTATTTCTATAGTTGTGTCACTGAAAAACTTCCATACCCAATTTCAACTTATTAGTACTACTTTTATTTACTCATAAGCTTCATGTTTAAAACACCTCACAACTCATCCCTCTTCCTCATACTCCCTGTAGCCACAGCTCTTAATCTAAACAAAGCCGCACCATGAGGATCAACCGTCGCTGTAACAGTCCCACTCGGCATCACAGTCGTCGTAGCATTTCCCAACAACAACGTGTTATTCGCCGCCAACCCAACCTTGTAGCTTGTAGCCGTAGCATTATACCTCCCACTTCCCACAGTAGTAGCATTATACCCATTCGTAGCATTACCCACCGCCGAGCTGGCATTGATAATAGCCTGCGCCTCAGCATTACTCATCCTATTTGCCCACAAATCACGGACTTCCCAAGACATGCCAACTTGGGGAGCTGTACCCTGTGGGCCAGAGTCGATAAAGATATCTGCGAGTGTGGCATTCATTACTTGTGTTGAGTTTGCACCATTGACTAGGAGAACGACCATGTCGTTATAGTCGCCACCAGTTGTAGAGACGAGACTTCCAGACCACATTTGCATTCCATTGTCGGTGGCGTTGTTGGTTTCATTAGTGTGGTAGAGCCATCTTCGTGCTGCAGAGGAGCCAAGTGGATCTTGGTTGACTGCGATGACTGCTGCATTAGAGAGGATTGCGAGATCAGCTGGCTTGATCACTCGGATGTCGTTACCCATGATCAACGGTGATTTGACGGCAGACCACATGCTGAAATGTGCCACATACTCAGCGTCTGTGAGAGCTCCATTGCCGACTTCCAACATATCAAGATCATTCCAGGCCCCAGGTTGGGCTTTAGAGACGATGAAGGAGGCTTTGTTCATGATATTTGTGATCGAGCAGTGGAAGCCGGGGAGACCACAGTTCCAGGCATCTTCACCGTAGCATGGGCATCTAGCATCATATCGATCCCAGTTGTCATAGACATCTCCTGAAATTCTCCAGCTGTTTGCAACAGTAGATCCCCAATTCCAAGGATAATCTTCGCCCCAGTTGCAGAGAGAGTAGAGGATCGGTCGCCCAGTAGCATTGAGAGCATCTCCCATAGTCCGATATCTAATATGTTTAGCATAGGCGAGCCTAAGGGAAAGATGGTAAGTTATATACCTAGCGGAGCTCAATTGCTGGTTCCCAGCATATCCCTCATTGTAGCAATTGTCATACTTTAAATAGTCCACACCCCAACTCGCCCATGTATTCGCATCCACAGTCTCATACCCAAGACTTCCCGCGTATTGACCACAAGTATACTTCCCCGCACTACTATACATACCAAACTTCAGGTTCAATGCATGGATATCATCCGCTACAGCAGCCATGCCGCGGGGGAATTTCTTCGGATCCGCAACCAAGGAGCCATTATTTGAGGCATTGCGACCTATGGACCAGCAGTCATCGAGGATAACATATTGGTAGCCTAGGTCTTTGAGGCCATAATCGACAATGAGGTTAGCAGTTTGGACGAGTAGTTCTTCGGATACGTCACAGCCAAGTGCGTTCCAGTTGTCCCCTAAAAGAATTTACATTAGCAAGGTGAAATGGAGGAGGGGTTGGTGTCACTTACAACCCATTTGTGGAGTAATAGCAAGACCATTATCTTTTGCCTGTACACCAATTGCAAACAACACGGCCGCAACAGTCGCAAAGCTCAATCCCTTTGAAAATGCCATCTTTCCAAATTCCAATTATTCCTCGAGCAGAAGCACTACCAAACCCAGGTACAAAAAAAACAGGAACTACCCCTCTTTATACCTCGTCACTTCAATGTACAACCCCTCAGCATATGCAGGCATCCCAGCACAAAAAGATTAAAATCGAACCAATTTCATACCTTGGTTCTTCCCCGGTGTCCTCCCGACGAAGCAAGAACCACGTAGTTGAAAAGCTCCCATGACTTCAGAGAAAGCTAATCTGCAGTCCACCTCGGTGCTATCCCCAAGTTACCCCACACACACTCCACAAATTGCCCATTCTATCTCCATCTTCTCCCATAGCCTCCAAAGAATTCACGGCCCGAGTTGAGGTTGAGTCTGAGATGTTTCTACACCTCCTAGCGCTAACTGATCTTGACTCGATGTAGAATTTGCCTTTCAATAGGTTCCAAATCACTCTTTGAAAACAGTGTTATAACGAGCAATTCGCCGAGTTACCAAAGTAGCTCGAGAGGCACAACCTTCTTACTGGACCAAGGCGTTGATCTCGCATATATGCAGTGGAGAAGTGGCTGCGGGGAACGGGACAAGCAACAGTGGTGGCGCCATTCAAGCCGGCTTGTTGAAGGGTCATGGAGGATTTTGTTCACCGTTGACGTTGACATGCATCCACCACCCATCTCCGCAACCTTGAAAGCACAACCTTGCCGACAAACCCCGCGAGTGCGCATTGACCGACATATACAACCCTACTAAACCTAGATTATAGAGAGATAGTATGCAGTGGAGGAGTATTTAGCTTTTGTGATTGGAGCGCAAGAAGCACGATTGGATGGCTTTGGATGAACTGTGGGTTGAAAGATTCTGCTGGGAAAAGTCAATTGGGAATTTGGCCGAGAAATGAAATGTTAATTTGTTTAGTGGTTCATGTGATTTTGGGGTACCTTTGGTCCTATTCTTTTGAGTTTGAGAGAATCTCAACAGTCGAATTTATTTGAAATGGGTTATTGACAGGGATTCTGCTAAAGGATTTTTGGGGGGGGGGGGGGGGAACATTAAGACCTTGGTTTAAGTTGATTCAAATATCTTGTGGTTATCTTAAGTCGTGGGAACTGGTTGAGTATGGATTTTGAGCGTAGAATTAGAGTTCGACCCTCCACCATGCATTTTATTCATGGGAGTAGTGAAAAGGTCACATAGCTTCGTAAATTTCTCATCCTGTATCATACAACTCCGCTAATATCTTTCCCAACTGACCTACCCGCCACCAACAGCCTGAGCAACGGCACCACCAATTACACCACCAATCTCTCCAAACACCACCCCCTTCAAGATGGTCTCGCCCATATCCTCAGCCCAATACCCCGCATCCTTCAATTTCTTCAACCAGAGTTTTTTCTGTTCATGCTTCAAATTATCCCATGATTTGCCCTTGTGGACCTCTTCATCGTGTACTGCCGCTTTGATACCACTCTCTTCTTTGTCATGTTCATGAAGGTAGATTTGTCCTCCGGGTGTTGGCTGGAGGCTTGCGAAGATTTCAGGTAGACGAAGAGCTGAGCCACCTAGGGAGTCTGCATTGATGTCGTTCTCTACGTCGGTGGGAACGCCTAAGTGATGGTTATATCCTATAGGTGAGGCTGGGACGCCAGTAGGAATACCCTCGTACCCAGAAGGGAATGTATATGGCCTCCCAAGTGCTTCCTGTACTCTAAGTGGTACGTATTCTCTTGCATTTAGACGAACTGGTACACCACCTCTGACCTCAAGGATGCCCTGTACGAGGACTGCAGCAATAAGGATACCAATTGTAGACAGTGCAACGGCTAATCCTACGATAGCTTTCATTGAAGGGAGAGCGACCACATAACGAGGTGTTCTTGATTGTCCACGCTTCATCGACAATGGTACCGGGAAGAGTGGGAGAGTATGAACGAGCACTGTGTTACTGACACCCGTGCTTGCGAGCTTGATGTATTGAGGAGGAGTGCTTGCCGTGACTGGATGGGTTGGTGGGGTGAAGTTTGAAAATGTGAGGCTTGTGATTTGGTGAGGATGGACATTGTTCAGTGTTCTGAATGGCTTGATTGGTGTGACCATAGAGACCTTGTTCATAATCTGTAAATCGACCTTGAAAAGAGATATCGAGATATTTTGTCCTGCTACCGCAATGACAAATTGGGTGTAGTCTTGAGGGGTTGTCGGTGATAAAGGTGGTGTGAGATTTGCAACGGCCAGTCCCGTTGCTTTCGTTATACTTGAGGGTAGTCGGTACGATTGCGAGATTCGGCATTGCCCCTTTCCACTTGGATGTATCCGTAGTATTTGCAAAACAACCCCTCCATTGCTGTGAATATTTGTGAGCATAAGCAAGAATTCTGGCGTTAAGAATCTCAATGCCCTAAAGTTTGGCAGAGTAACTTTCTCCGACCCTCTCGACGCAGGCGTGACATAAATCTCCTCCGGCAAACTGGTGTCCATATCCGGCGATATCTTCTTCAAATAAATATCGTACTCGTCGCAGTAAGCAAACAGATACTCCTTCTCTCCCCTCTGTATAAAATCAAAATCTACTGCCTCCTTCGAAAGTTTCACAGCACCCCTTGAGTTTGGTGGCGTAAGCGTTGAAGTATCAAACAAAACAATTTCTGATTCCTTCGCGAATCCCGTTGCGACAGCTCCAAGTTGTGGTTGGTCCGGAAACGGTTTTGATAGCCTCAATACCCTTTGATATGTATCTTTTTCTCTCGAATCAAAAAGCTTCGACCGTGAGATTTCAGAGATTTTATTTGACAAAGGCTTCTCGGAATCTTTTCCCTTTCCCTTCCCCTTCGTCGCGGGCTCAATTCCAAAGACGCGAAAGTGTAGATTTCTTCCCGCTTCTATATCTTTCGTACTCGAATTTGCACCTGCGTAAATTACAGTCGCCTTGCCCTTCTTCTGACCTACGGCTATCGAGGTGACATTATCTTCATTTTTGCTTAGGTCGATCTCGCCAATTTCTTGAAGCTGGGTTGCTATTGACGTGTCGAGGAGAGTCTACAGTTGCGGATTAGTGGTTTGCCATTGAATAGATGCGCAAAGCAAAGCTTGAGGAATACCCACGATCTTATTCCCTACACCACTTCTCCCTGCGCCGCCTCCACCTCCAACCACCAGTCGTGACGAATCCGCTGGGTCGAAATCGCATGCGTAGAGAGGGTACTCGAGTGTCGCTTTTGCGGATGGTATTAAGGGTGCCATAATTTCAGACGTGCTCGAGAATTACTTCAGACTGAGCTGGGACCTGACCTTCGCTGGTCAAACGCAAAAAAAAGAGGGACTGTTCAGAGTTGCGAAAGCTGTCTTGCGAAAGGACCAGGCTGTCAACATTTCTGTAGAGAGCTCATCATCGTACTTTTTGGATAGACCAATGACAGGCCACGTTTAAAAAGGGCACGGCTTTCACCGAGGCTACCCTGAGCCGCCACCGTTATCTGGTAACAATGGAGATTGGCGACTGTGTCTCAAACTTTATGATAAGGAAGCGCGTCACATTCTGGTGAATTCTGCGTTTGTTCTTTTAACCCTCGACTACACACTTGGGAATAGCTAGATGTTTATCCATTGTATGCGGGAGTTTATGCACTGCATGTGTATACAGGGGTTACAGACCAACACAACATAGCGCAATTCAGTTACAATGCATCCCCTGTCACATATACATGATAGTCAACAGGTAATAAGTCCAGTTCGATTCTGTATGAGCTTTTTGTGCGTGCACATCTATATTACGCCTTCATTCTCCTCATGATCTTCATCTCATAAAACCATATCTCATATGATACGCTCCTTAGTAGTTCAACCCCTCCATCTGCTCATGAGAAATCTGAAGAAACAAATGCAACGAAACTCCTTTCTGCCTTTATAAATTTATCAATACCAAAGTCTTCAGAGCAACCAAGGTGCCAATTCGAAAACACGCTTCCGGTATGTAGAATCCTGAGCACGCAATAATGGCCGCCTAACGCCGGAATCCATGTCAATCATCTATGTATGATGATCATGGATAATGCAACTACCATCAATAAGGAAAACGAAACGATCCTGAACCTTCTCTTCCAGAGTTCAGGGGTATCAATTACGAAAGCGAATGCTTGCAACTCGTGAAATCGCTTCGATTATTTTGCATGCTTTCGGAATGCAAGCAAGTCAGCCAAACTAGCAAGAGTGCAACCATGCTTTAGGAAATCGTGTTGTAGAAGCTCATTGGCAGAGGCTCTGCTTCGGATATCAACGCAGAGACAGACCGACAAGAATGCCTTCAGCTCCTTGCTAAGCTTTTCAGGTTTCTTCAGACGAGGAGTACCGTTTGTGGCAATCAAGTACAACGCCTTCAGGGGCTCCTCGTTAAGGTAAGGCGGCTCAGATTCGATCATCTCAATAGCCATAATACCCAGAGACCAAATATCAACCTTGGGACCGTACTCCTTTTGCTTGACGACCTCGGGAGCCATCCAATAGGGTGTACCAACCATGGTAGCACGTTTAGACTTGGACTCGGTGAGTTTAGCGCAAAATCCGAAATCAGCTGAATAAATGTTAGCGGAATCAACCAGGGAGGAATTGGTAAGGCTTACTGATTTTGACATTACCACGGGCATCAAGAAGAACGTTGTCACTCTTGATATCACGATGGATAATGCTCTGTTGATGGAGATGCTCGAGGCCACGGCACGTCTATTGTCTATTAGCGAATCCGAATATGAAAATACAGGGGAACCAGAATATACCTCAAGGCAAATGGTAGATATTTGGTCCTCTGTGATAGTTGGGTTGTTGTCAATGACATCAGTCAAAGCGCCCCCTTCCATGTACTCCATGACGACCCACAACTCGGTAAAGTTATTGCGCAAGAATGCATCGAGGAAATTAACAATGTTGCGGTGCTTGCTATCCTTCATTACCATGATCTCGTTGACGATCAGCTCTTTTCGTGGTTGATGGGCTAGATCCATTTGTTTGATAGCCACTTGAGCCTTGCTGCCCTGTTGGCGGATGACTTCTCGAGCAATTGCTGATGTCGGGTTTTCTTTCACCTTAGCAACATAGACTGAGCCAGATGCACCTTGCCCGATCTTCTTCTGCTTGGAGTAAGACGTGTTTGGGTCATCCTTGGAGACTGCCTCCTTGAGTTTGGCCATGACCTCGTTCTCTGACATAGTGGACATGCGCACATCCTTTTGTCGCTGCTCTGCGGTAGGCTTGGCTGTTAGAGCTGCTTCAGCGGCCTTGACAGCATCATTCTGTTGAACACCATTTCCAGGTTGGCCCGTTGGCTGCTTGCTTGCAACATTGAGGGGTTTAACTTGGTTAACTGGTGCGGGAAGACGAGAGGGAGGTTGGTTTTGACTATTAGGAGCACGGGCAGATGGTTGCTGTTGGCCATTCTGGTATCGAGGATCCTGTCGCTGGCTAGTTTGCTCAGGTCTTGCAGGCGATCGTGTGCCACCATTTTGATCTCGTGCTGCAGGCATTTGGGGGTTTGCGACTTGTGGTCGGCTTTGGTTGGTCGGCGTAGGGGCTGATGGAGCCTGCCGTTGCGTTCGAAGGGATTGCGAGGCTGGTGCTTGTTGTGGTTGGCGGGCACCTGGAGCTGCCGGTGCAGTTCTCTGGGGGTTGTATCGCTCGGGTCCAACAGATCCGTATCCACCACCAATCTCTTGCTGAGCCATTGGTGGTCGAGTTTTTGGTAGATCTCGTTGATACTCGGCCAATTCTCTTTGCTCCTGTTCTCGTGCGCGACGTTCCTGCTCCTCTCTTGCTCGCTGTTGTTCCTCTCGTACTTGAGGATTGACGTAGTTTGAAGCCATTTGTTGCATTTGCGCGCGCTGTTGTTGAATGGTCTCTGGTGGATTTGGGCCACGAGGAATCGATCCTGGTACGCCTTGTGGAGTGTTATAGCTATTATTGCGTTGAGTGTTTTGTACAGGTCGTGGGGGTGCTACGTTGGTGCCACTCAAACCGTATCCCAATTGCTTGTTCTGATTGGATGTAACAGGTGGTGTAGGTGTGAGGCTTGAGTATTGGTTTGGTTCTTGTGCGCGCTTTGTGATATCGGAGTAAAACTCGAGGACTTCAAAAACGGCTTGAGGGTTGCGCTCATAATCTTCTTTAGTGATTGCAGAAGAGTTCAGCAATTTTGACCACTCAGGAGGAAGGCCGACAAACTCCCCAGTTTGAGGATCAAAGCCGACATGAACAGAGTGACTGAAATTGGTTGGGTTGCTAACACCACCCATACCTGGGCAACGAGCATAAATGAAATCGATCCACTCGTACAAATCATCATCGCCTTTGACCTTGATTTGTAAAGTTTTGGAAATGCCATCGTCATCCCCCGGGTTGGATGAAGAGCCATTTAGCGCTCGCTTGATTTCGAAGATCGTTCCGGCTGCTTCTACACGCGAGACACCTAGCACGTCTTTGAGCACAATTTGGTACGCCAACTTTCCGCCCTCAGTTTTGTGAAAGTCTAAAGCCTCCTTTCTCAATATGAGCCACTTTTGCTTCCAAGGACTGATGAAGTTTTTCCCCTCTTTGACCGACGCCCAGCCCTCTTTGATGACTGCAACCCCACCTTGGCCATCCATGTTGGATTGTTGGCGGGCAAGAGGAAGGGAGACTGTCGATCCAGTATAGGTGGAGGTGGCAGTTCTTGTGATAGGAGAATTGATGCTCATCTGGGACATATTCCCTGGTAGATTCGCAGTAGATGGAGTAAGATTAAGTCGTGGTCGATCTGTTGGAGGTCGCGGTGCAGGTCCTGGGTTCATGAACTGACCAGGTGTGTAGATACTATGGAGAATGTGACTGTTAACAACTAACCATACAGTGGATAACGAAACAAGCGTGAATGGTATTGTCAGGTCAGTGATTCAGGGTCAGAAGGCAGTGGATTTGAGTTCAGCCCAGCCATGCGGCCTTGGATCACTGGTCCACTAGTTCCCCGTGTTTCCACGGTTTGTAACAACTCGCGATCTGTGCGAAGTGTAATAAAGCCTAGCGAATACTTACCTCTGTTGAGAAGCCATTTTCGCGAATGTACAAGATTACGGCTAGAATGATAGTCTTGATATCTTCAAATGGCTGGTGAGATTTCGCAGCGGGGTATCGTAAAAGAAATCGTTTCTCGTGCTGCAGAAAGGTGGTGTGTTAGTCAGATCTGCCAACAATGCTGCTCCAAATACAGGCGGAAACGTACAAATAGTAATCGAAAGTTCTTCAAAATCCAAGGAAGCAGGTCGTGATATTTTGATTTCGATTTGTCGCGAGGGGCCTTTCCTCACCGTGCCTTTCGATGAGGCGTGGTCCCGAGGCGCACAGCGTCCGACAATGTTGGAATGCTCGCGACAAGACAAGCAAAAGATGCTCTGCTTTTGAGCTGGATGTGTCGCAGAGAGCGTCCTCAACTTCGGCGCGTTAATGGTGGTCGGATTGAGCTGGGAGGATTGTTGAAGTGCTTCCGAAGATGAGGATCCTCGATTAACCCATGGAGGCGCGCTAACGGATTTAGGGTCGAGGCCACTGGGCTACCACCCTCTCCAGGCTCGGACAGGGTAATTGAGGGGCTCTTTTGTGACACGCAGTTGGCCTACAGCGCCCTAGAATCCTGGATGCAGCAGTAGGTTCGGCTTCAGCACTGGACTGCAGTGACAGCTCAGGAAGCACAGAGACGGGTGAGAAGCAAAGTGGGCTGCAAGCATTGGCAGGTGTGTTCTCAAGCGTAGTCTGGCACAGTTCTTTTACACATGTGAAGCCTGGACGAAAGACCTTCAGACCTTGTTGGAAATGAAGCTTTGTCGGCCGCCCTGCACTTGGCCCGATGGCGCCCGCACAAGCTTATCTAAGACAATTCTACACTTTGCGTACCAGCAGTATTTTTCATCTACTTGAAGCCTGGTCGCTTGGTCGCAGGAGTGGCAAGCATAGTCAGCGCTTCATGCTTGCTCTCTGGTCAGTTTCAGGAGCTCATCCGAGATACCCCTTTTCATTACCGCGAGATGTACAATTACACGCCCACAACCACCCAGTTGCTGGTGTCGCGCGCTGGCATTTAGAGCTGAATAGTCACCGCCAGCGTGATCAAGTGGTCCAAGGATAGTTCCTGTGGGTTAGCTCTGGAGCTGTCACTGGGTAAAGTTTGTCCGGCGGCAAACTGAAAAGGCTCATGCCGTTAACTTGAAACAAAGATGTTGGTTCGCAAATTGCATCCTAATGTTTCCAGTGGGCGGAGTCTGTCACAGAATGCAATTGCACGGCCCTGTTAAATGTAAGAATGTTTCCAACCAGATTTGTAATTCGACATCATCTGAGTGGCTGTGGCTGCTGTTTGTGCTTCTCTCTGGTCATCATGCAAGAAATCCGCATCCCGGGCGGGAGAAAAGAAGCACAAATATTCCTTGCTTCTGGAAGGCGTCTACAAATCGGTGGTACAAAAGCATCGTTATGGTTTCCCACGTGATGGATATGCTTCACGGACAGACCTGCCAAGCAGTTGCCAAGTTATGGATCAGCATTTGTGCTGCCAAGCAGATGATGAGCTAGGAGGCAGTGGAGAATATTGTACTTTTATTTGGAAATTTCCTTCTTCTGTGCCAGGCTTCTCTTATGCCTACAGGTCCATGACTCTAGAATCTTTGGAAGAAAACGTAAGGAAAGTGGACAGGCTCATAACCATGACCTATGGCTTTGGATTGTGCGTAACTTCAACCTCAACCTCTTGACCAGTAAATTCTGGCAGCTCGTTTGCAATATCCGCCCATACCTTCGAGCCATCACACAGAGATTTAATAGCAGCCAAGATCGTGTTCTCATCTGATCGAACCTGTTTGGTAGAATCGCGATCACGAAGCGTGTAGGTTTTGTCTTGCACACTTTGGAAATCGATTGTGATACCAAGAGGTGTGCCCAGCTCATCATTTCGGCTGTATCGCTTACCAATGGAAGCTGAAGAATCGTCTACTCGACTTGACACACCGATGGATCGGAGCTTGAGTGACATGTACTTTACGAGAGGCTTGAAGCTCTCGTGGGTAGACAGAGGGACAAGGAGAACCTTAGTGGGGGCCACAATAGGAGGGAAAGAAAGCACCTAAACTGAATTAGCATCAGAAACCAAGGAGTGTACACAACTTACACCACGAGCTTCGTCTTGTTCACGGTACCAATAGTTATGCTCAAAGAGCGCGTATAAAATTCGGCCAATACCAAAGGAAGGTTCGATGACATTAGGCGTGAATTCACGAGTATTTTCCGTTCGAGTCTTCTTCTCGATTGTAATGAGGTCCTTACTAACATCTACCTTGCCACTGCCAACGCCCTCAACGTCGATTGTAATCTTGCCATCGGATTGAAGGGCTGCTGCCAGAGTCTCCCGCTGCTCTTGTGACAGAGCCTCGATTGCAGCCTCAACAGTCTTGCCGTCTTTTTTGAATTGGGGACCGAACTTCTTCTTGTCGAGTTCAATTTGCCATTCTGTAACACTGATAGGCGTGTCTAACCGTTCTCGTACCATTAATGGAGCACCAGTCTTTTTGGCATGGACTGTGAGATCATAAGCACTTCTGTCTGCACAGCCAACACACTCAATCCAGCCATAGCTGGTTTTTAATTCGGCATCCCAGCAGTCAGCAGCATAATGAGCCATCTCGTTCGCCATATGTTGTCTAAATCGAATTTTAGTTTGATCAACACCAATCTTCTTCAAGAAAAGATGAATACGGGCCAGGAAGTAACCCAGAGTTTCATTGTCAACGGTACCATCAGCAACAGCCTGCTTAATGGCTACACTCTTGACATCGGTTTTGCCAGCAAGCTGTGTATGACGATCCAACAGCACAAGCTCAATATCTTCAACCTCATGAAAACGTTCATGCTTCTTGCCACCATGGGGGTCAACATAATGCTCGATTTCGGCCATCAGGAATTCTCGCACGCGGATAAGACCAGCACGTGGGGATATTTCATTCCTGAAAGATTTGCCGATAGATGCTGACGCAAATGGCATCTGCTGTTGGTTGAAGTCAAGCAGCTTTGCGAAATTCAAGAATTGGCCTTGGGCAGTCTCTGGTCGTAAAAAACCTGGTGCATTGCTGCTTGGACCAATGCTAGTGGAAAACATAAGGTTGAATGCAACAGGAGGTGACGGTTCAACACCAGTTTCCGGGTTCTTCATCTCATATTTCTTAATGAGCTGACCTAACTCCTCACCATTATAGTTGTCGATCTGCTAAGGTCAGCCTTAAAGTATAGGTGATTTCTACTATATCCTTACCTTCGCTAGAATTTCTTCATATTCCTGAACTACAGCATCATCCAGCTTGATAGCCTCAATAGCACCCTTGACCTTCTTCTTTTTCTTCTTTGGGTCCTCCGTCTTATCTTCAACCTTCAAGCCTCTGGCATCCTTATCGCCCTTTAATCGAGCCTCCAAAACAGCCTCCACAAAGTGATCCGCTCGAAGGATATCCCCATTCTTTGGGTCTTTGCACATCCAATCTGCGAATTTGTCGACATGGCCACTGGTCTTGAGAACTTCCATTGGGGTCAGAGCCGGGCAGTCTACTTCCAACATATCCTCCTCAAGGACGAAGTGTTTTCGCCATTCGTTGATAATATTCGCTTGCAGAGCACAACCTGGAGGCCCATAATCATAAAGACCAGCAGTACCACCATATATTTCGAAAGAAGGAGTGTAAAACATGCGCCGCCGAAGCATAGAATCGAGGACCGCCCGATCAAGGGGCTGGTCCTTTAGCGTTGTGGTCGTCATGGTTGGGCCTTCTTGCTTTGTAGGTTTTAGTGGTTGATATCTGTTATTTCGTGTTGTTGCAACAAAAGCTCTTCGTGAAAATTGCTGTGTGAATTTTGGTAACGCGGCTGCTTTCTGTATAAAGAAGCAGAAGGAGCGCATTCACAAAGCCTCAAAACAATTGAGACCTGTCTGACTCAATTGCATGTGAGGGGTAATATCGAGATTTGTTTCTTGTTGGTTGCAGGCTGATGACTCCTTCGGCTGCCGAAATTCTGGAGCCTCGTGCGGAACCTCAAGCGGGTTGAGCGGCCGCAACATTTTCTTCGATAAGAAACATTTTCTTGGGCATTCATTTCAACACCTACCCCGCCATATCACACAATGGGTTCCAAACGGGTAAAACCTCTTTCTTCGAAAGCTGCATTGCCATTCAAAACAGGAAACAAATTCCGGAGGCAGGATTTACATGTCAAACAAAAGAAGGCACGGGACAGCCTGCGCCGTGATGAACGCTTCAAACGAAAACGAGAAGAAGACAGAGATCCAGCTTTACGGGAGGAGCGATTAGCCAAGAATGTGCCGCATACAATTGACAAAAAACGTGTCTGGGATGATGTGGATGGGGACGGACTGGGCGTTAGCGTTGATGTGGAACAATTGAAAAGGCGGCGTATAGAAGAAGCGGAAGCAGCAGAGCAGGAGCTTTTGGAAGATGAAGAGGATTCTGCAGAGGATGATGTGGATAGTATGTTGGACTCTGCGTCAGAAAATGAAGACGACGACCCGGAAGATAAAAGAACCCTCAAACAACGACAACGAGCAGCTTCGAATGCCCCCTCTACAACGAGTACAAACCTCGATCTGACACCTTCCTCACTTGCTCTTAAATTCCCCACACTCTTCTCTGATGAGCCCCCTCCAGTTCCTAAGGTCCTCCTCACAACATCCATCAACTCAACACTACACCACGAAGCAGAGCTTCTTTGCTCTCTATTTCCGCATAGTACCTATATTAGACGCTCCTCCCACCGCTACGGACACAAATTTTCTTTGCGGGAAATTTCCAAATTCGCCACAAATCGACAATACACTGCTGTAATACTCCTAAAAGAAGACCAAAAGGAACCCACTGGTCTCTCTATTGTCCATCTTCCATCTGGCCCAACCTGCCACTTTTCGATCGCCAATTGGGTCGAGGGAAAAAAGTTACCAGGACATGGAAATCCTACAAACCATTACCCAGAACTCATATTAAACAATTTCCGGACACCTCTTGGATTGTTAACCGCGAGATTGTTCTTGACACTCTTCCCACCTCAGCCAGAATTACAAGGAAGACAAGTGGTCACATTACACAATCAACGAGATTACATCTTCTTACGACGACATCGATATGTCTTCCGCGATAAGAAGGAGACAGAGAAGAGTGTCATTGGGCCGGATGGAAAGCCCGTGGCAGGAGTAGAGGGAATTCGAGCTGGTTTGCAAGAGCTGGGTCCGAGATTTACTCTTAAACTGAGACGAGTAGATAAAGGAATTGGTCGAGCAGGAAGTGAGGGTGATGATGCGGTTCAATGGCAATGGAAAGCGCATATGGAGAAGCAAAGGACCAGATTTAACTTGTAGAGCAGTCAAAGCAGCTTGGAAGAGCAAGGCGTATGTCGAAATGATACCACATTTTCAACCGTTAATTCGAAGTGTCAAGTGAATTTTGCAAGATCTTACCCCTTTAGTCATTCTATCGCAAGAGTTAATTACAGTCTGCTTGTGATGGGTCTAATTGATAAAATCCTAAAAAAAGTCAAGAGTGTATGCTCTCGATCTAATGCTACAACCTAAGGCGCCTTTTTTCTCCTTGGCATCTCTACCATAACAGCCTCATGAAGATGTTCCAAGAATTCCGACCGCTATAGGTATTACGGGATCACATGAAAGATGGTAGAGATAGAGTTCCCATGGATTTAAGTTACATGATATGCAAAGTTTGGCGACTTTATTAACATGAAGAGAGGTAGATAACGAGTGGATTGACCTGCCGGAGGCACATTTACCACAAAAATACCAAGGACGTTAAATTGACGACAGTGCAAAATTACCTCTCAGCAATAAAACCAATGTGCATCAAATCACCTAGAGTAAAATGCTTTCAATTGAGCAAGGTTTCCGCCAGCCATTCCAATATATACAAAAGAAAGCAGCTAAAGCTAGCCAGCCAGTAGCCCTTCGGCAGCAAGGTCGTGGTATCATCGCACCCCCAATCCAGAGTCTATGTATATACAGTTGAGACCTCCCAAACCCGAACCCAAACGCCCCCACCACGCTCCGTAAAATGCTTCAAGGGAGAAAAGAAATTCGACAGTATTGTGGGTGACCAGGCTTCATGTAGCCTTTCACATACTTCCTCCACCAACCCACGGGCTCTCCAACTTCTTGCAGAAATCATAACTGGAATATCCCCTCCCATCCATCCACTCACTATGCTTCTCAATCCCCACCGGATCCACATCCCTATTCGCCTTGATAAATACCGTCTCAAACGGGTGCACATTAGTCCCGAAGTACTCCCCATCCCAAAGCACATCTCCATTCTCACTCGAGTCACACTGCTCCTCATAATGTTCAATCCCGTGATACGCACTCATCATTAAATCCAACTTATATCCCGCTGCCTTAATCAAGGCTGAAGCAGACACCTCGGCGGTGACAGCCTCGCCCCAGGTATGGAAGCATTGGTTTATACCTGGGGCTTGGGGTGCGAGTTCCAGATCGGCGAGATCGGGGGACGTGGTGATGGGTTTAGGCGGGTTGGCGGCGAAAGCGGCGAGGGTTGGTTCGTTAGGGAAGAGGAGCGTTTCAATACCGATTATGTCGGTTGCCCAGATCATAGATTGAATGTGGAATGCAGGCCAACAGTTTGCTGTCATGCCCACGAGCTGGAAGAATATTAGAACTAGCGTCCGGGTAAATTGAAAGGGGGAAGCGAGCATACCTTCACCTCGTCGGTAATTCGACCGAGATACATATCGCTCCAACAACCGCGAGCCCAGTAGGGGAGGAATGGTCCACGGATGCTGGCGTTGAGCATAATGAAGTGCTTGTATCGTTGGTACAGGCTGTCGGTTGTGAGGACTTCAGCGTAAGCCCCCATGTCGTAGCAGTCATTCTCTCTTTGCACGATTCGAATATGCGACTCCTTAGGGATAAGCTCAGTCGCGGTCGTCTCCCCGTTCATGATGAAAATAAAATCTGCGGCGGCGTGGAGTCCATGTCGAATGAAGAACTCGAGGTTCTTGCGCGCGGAATCGGTCTTCTCCTTTGTATTGCCATCTGCATAGGCGTAGAGAATGAGAGGTCGTTCGGAAATGATTAGAGAGTCCCCCTGGTTTTCAGTTTCCTCCTCAGACGTTGCTGGCTCATTTTCATGTACTGGAGCGGGCGCTTCTGTCGCAGGCGTTGATACTGATATGATCTCTTCCGTGGTTGGGGCTCCTATTGCGACTGTGGTTGATCCATCTCCGGAATGCGAATGGGTTTGTAATGTCTCCTGTATGGACAACTACAATAATTAATTAGTATACTGAAAATTCCGGGTATCAACTCGCCCTGTTTGACTTACGGTAGTTGATCTAACAGATGGAATGTCCAAGGTATACAATGACCAGATCAAGATAATGGCAATCGCCGTCGCCAGCCAAGGCGTTCTTAACGGCGACGATACACTAACAGCCATTTTCCCCATTTTGACAAAATTTATAGAAAAAAGACAAAACAACAAACTTCAACACTGTCTAACATGAACACCTGCGAGCCAAGGCAGTTGTATATAGACCAGCTTAACGGGAAAGTGGAGAGTCAAGCCACATGGAGAAAGCTTCGTCTTCGTCCTCGCGTCTTTGATCCACTGTGCCCCTCATAAAAGCAAGGCTAGTCGGAACATACCACAACGAACGCGCAGATGGCCTAACATATGCAAACGCTAGGATAAGACGCCTGGATCAGTTGGCTGAGGCTGAGTTTAAAGTATCTCACGGTGAAAAAGACTGAAATAAAATCGGGTGACAAGGCAGTAAGTCCTTGCTATGCCGTCGCCGAACACCTCCCGAAAGCTTAACAAGAAATCCTCCGTCTCAAATTGAGGTGCGAGATAAGAAAATCAATGCACGGAAAGAGTATACGGTGCGAGAAGATCACTCGGGTGGGTGAGGAAACATCAGATGAAGAGCTGATACCGGGCTGAGACCTCACATTGTGCCCAATACTTGCTTTCATCTGCAAGAGACCAGGAAAGAGCAACGGTGCGAAAGCCCCAACGTTTACTGGCTGACGTATTGAGCCACAATCTGATACAGAGATGATGTCCGAGAGGCTCGGAGAAGCACGGTTATGAAAATCATCCAGAATAGCTTTTGCTCAGCGGGGAATCTCCGTTCCAGAGATCCATGGACGAACCCGGTGTTGTTCAGTTTATGTCTGTGATTCCGGCAGGGAGCCGAATGAATCGCGAATCCCATGGCTTGATGGTATCTTTAGCTACGGGTTCTCCCATGTTGTCGAAACGATCCGTAATATGTCTGCTGCATCAAGGCGGACTCCTTCGTGGTGATCAATCGACAATTTGATGACTGAGAGCTCCTCCCTCAATATTCCCATGCCCTGCACCATGGCTTACGATAATTTGGCGTAATTTGGTATTACTACTGTAAACGGGGAAACTACAATCCTAGGACGAGAAGCACTCACTCGGCGTCTCGCCACAGGATTGTGTGTGGGTTGGTTGTGTGGTTGTGAGAACTCGAGCCTTGAGGACTCGTAAGCTTGTGGGGGAACATGGGACGTTCACAAAATCGTGGCGTGCGCCATCTGCGTTGACAAGAGTTGCGTCTCTGATTCGTGGACGCCGCAAACGCAAGGGCCGACGATGTCCATGGACACGTTCTTAGAGTTCATCGAGCACGTTTTCTGTTCGCTGACAGTTCGCGGATCGCGAGACTTGAGACATGAGTTTCTGCCCAGTTGTTGGAAAAGGAGGTGATAATCCCAAAATTGTGGTCCTCGCTTATTTTGATGCTAAAACTCCCCTCCAAGACTTGTCGATCAAACAAACCAAACCCGGTTACAACTTCATCTTCATCCCTTACCTGATACTTCATTTCAGCCTCGTGGTCACTATTTCACAAAGTACAAGTGTGCTGTATCACTCGATCGTATACGCAGATCCCATCACGATCCAGCACGCCAATGTGGTGACATCGCACTCCTTATGTTTCTCAGCATCTAGCCTCCCGTTAAAAAGCAATTTTTCAAACACATTCGTGACAGTGGTCTGCAGCAGAAAAACTCAGCAATGTTTCAATTACTTCTTCGGCTTCGGACCCAATAGCTCGCACACCTACATAGTACCCGAGTCTCCCGATTGTCGAGGTTCTTGGCAGGGAGGTTACGAGCATATGTCTTGGTCGTCATTTATTAGCAGCCCTCGTGCCATAGCCATGATCAATATTGGTTGACTGCTTGCCGCATCAGAAAAACTCGCCATTGAAAGTATTTATGTCGTAATTCACGCCTAAAAAGCCATTGTTGTCTTGATCCTGGTATTGTGTATCCCAATTTTCCTGGATTCCGTTAGATATTTCAAGAAACAATCACAGATTACTAATTTATACCCATCCAAACGTGTCCATCTGGGCATCAGAGTAATTCAGGTTTTCGAAAGGTCCGGTTCCTTCTGATATTCCATAAGCCGTGGGGCCTTCCAATACATTCTTTGCAGAACCTGGATCCTGTTCTAGGGCGACGTTCTCCTCTCTTAAGGAAATGGGTGTATCTAAAGGCTGTGTCAGGAAAGGCTACATATTCATCCCGAGTTGATGGGGGACATACCTGCGGATGTGCTAGGTGTATGGTCTGCTCCTGAGCTGCCCAAGACCCCGAGGAAGTCTTCCTCTACTGCCAAGACACTTCTTTTTGCTTTTCCCAAAACTATTTCTAATGCCTCAGCAGCTTTTTGGGCTTCACGAGAAGTAGTGCTTGATTTGACCCAGATCTGATATGACCCTTGCAGGGCCTGCACAATCTTCTTTCTCCTTTCACAGTCGGCACTGCTTTCGGTCAGGAAGAGTGGTTGACCAGCTCTCAGGTCGTAATCTAGTTGAAGACAGAGGATTGTCGTGCCTAGGAGATAGTCATGGTTTACGAGAGAGGAGACTTTCCACCTATCCTCAAACAGCCAGCCGCCTGGTTGTGACTCATCATACATCGAAGATTGGTTCTCCAATAGCTGCAATGCTGAATCCAGGCATAGGTTTTTGGAGTTGATATAAGGAGTATTCGGCTTTGCCAAAGGGAGGTACCTACGGTGCAGGTTACAACGAGCCGCGTGAAAAATAATATCGAGATAGAGGCGGCGCATAATGATTCGAGCAGGGTCGGTTATTACGCCGCTCCGGTTCCGCCATTGAAGTCTTACTGGCATGCTCTCACGGACATCATAAAGCATTTTGTCTAGCCTCAAGACTTCGGAGTAGGGTGCAAGGGTTGCAGAGCCAGCTAAATCTGTGATTTCCGAACCGACAAACAACAGCTTATTCTTCCATATAATGTAGAGTAAAGGTGTCATTTCAGAATCGGGTCTAGAAGGTGGCAGCTCGACAATATCTTCGTGGAAGTCATCATCAGTAAGATTCCGTGGGTCTAGGGTATCTGCTTGCCGGGGTCGAATTGCTCGCGGGAGCCCAACCTGCTGGGAGGTTGCAAGGTCAACTTGGAGAATCATCGCCCATGCCCTCCTTCTCATCTCCCCTTGGAAGGGTGTGATTCGTGGGGAATGGGAAGGATCTCGATGATAGCCCATGCGCATGGCAATACGAGCAATCATTCCAAACAGAATCCAAGGTCCGACCTGAGTATCGCTACTCTGGAAGTGCTCAATTGCAAAATAGAGAAGTAGGGTCTCAATTGTGAAAGGTGATCCTTTCGTATAGTCTCCAAGGACGAGACATTGCACAACCTTTTCTCGATAGACTTGCAGTTGTAAGTTTTGGGCTGGATTAGGGCGAGTACTGGATGATGACACGAGTCCCCCAAGTAGGATCTGTGAACTCTCATGGAACTGGACTGCAAGAGCCATCATGCAATACATCATGCCGATCCACATGATTGGGGTACTCGAGGGAGACTCCCAAAATTTCTCATACTATAAAAAATAATCTTCAATTCCTATCGTACACATCTAGTGAAGGTAATAACAATGCTTACCTGCTTGAGAAAGGTTGGGCGGTGTATAACCACTAAATGCAAGTTAGTCATGCTTTTGTGAGCTTCAGGAAGTCCCTTGCCTGGTGACATGTCCATGGAGCCTAAGTATTTTGAAATGAATCGATCTAATACTTGTTTTTCCGGAATTGCTGCTAGGATTTCTTCTCTAGTAGCATGATTTCGGAGTCCATGAAGCAACTGGGGGCCATGTGTTGAAAAATCATGTGCTCCTAGGAATGATCCCCGGTTTTTATCACCCTCATAATGGCTGTCCTCAAAATGGTCTTTCAATTCAGCAATCTGAAATATTAGCAGACTGCCGTCTAATGGATGGTTAGGAATAGCATACACCATCGAGAATCGCACTCCAATGAGTACTATCTACATATTTCGCCTCGGCATTTTCCAAAGTAATGCGTCCAAATGTTTCTGCCAATGCCTCAGCTGGTGGCTGATCATCTTTTGGCCCCAGTATGGGGTAATCTGGAGAAATTATTTGTTCTGAGGCAATCTTGGGACTATCAGTTTGCCTAGAATTCAAAGTTCCCATTAACGAGACGACAAGTCCCTCAAGTTGATTTATCTTGTTCTGAATATTATTAGACGGCCTCTGCAACGCTCGCTGTCCTTCTAGTCTCCCATGAACGTATGTGCATGAATGTCCCAATCCGCGACCCGCGCAGGAACGACATGGTTGGTTGCGGTCGCATTTGAGTCTAGAAACATCAATATGCCTCTCTCTTTTGGAGAGGAGAACTCACTTCTTAGCTCTGCACAAAGTACAAGACAGTTGGACTTTCTCTCGGTGGCGAATTGGCTTGGTCAAAGGTTTCAGTGGTGGTGAGGGGCAATCTAAGCTGCTCATAGGAACTGCCGTTGTTGGAAAGGTGGACATCGCGCAATGATTACTAGTAGAATAAGATAAAGAAGGTCTCTGATCCAAATTATCTGCTAATTGGGTAACCGGAACACGGGTAAATGGATGATATACGACGTGAAGTGAAGCAGGGCGGGCTTTACTAGATAATTTTCAACCAAACTGCTCGAGCGGTGCCCTGTTAGAGATATTTGTGTATTTAAAGCTCTAAAGATTTAACTGATTACACATGATATTTTTGTGAGTCGTCGAAGGTGGTTAAAGGGAGTTGCCATTGAAGCGAATTCTGTGCCCCTTTTATGCATCTCCGAATGCCCACCAATCAGGGGTGAGCTGACTAGTTCTGCACTGAACATAGCCCAACAACATAAGCTTATAGGTGACTGAGGTAATATGTAAAGCAATCATCACCAGATGCTTACACTGAGTTGTAACATTGTTTGCACCTCAAATAGGGACCAAGATCTTGTGTTTGGAGTACTTCTGTGTCAAGGGGGAAGCGTTGGAACGAAAGTTCTTAAAACATTACTCTCTCTGAACCTCTGGCACTATACCAAAGCTTGCCAGTTGTTCAATGGCCTCCTTGTACGACTCAACGGAGTCTACATACCCATACCATCCCAGTTTTCGACTCTTTGTATAGCTATATGTGAAATTATATCCAAACAAGCTGGCAAAATCAAGGGCAGAAAATACCTCTTTGAGCTTTCTTGGCTCCTTAAAAAGTGTGCCTTTGAGCTTGTACATTTGTGTAACCTCTTTCCAAGCTTCCTGATTTTCTAGCCTTTGGGCCCACTCGAAGAATGTATACTGAATCCGAACAGTAGATGGCGGCCCAAACCTGCTAGAGATGAGTAGGAAGCCTTCGATATGGGGCTGTATACTTGCCCTCTTGGTGGTGGAGAGTAGGGGAAAGCTATCTCTTGGAATTTGGCGTTGTTATCTGGTGGGACGCATTCCATGCCATACCACTTTGCCAGCTCCGTCCATAACCTGGCGAACGTGAAGGGACACCCATCTCCAGGATTCAATGCCTCATCCCCAGCTTCGTCACAGAGGACCATATACTCATAGAGATAGCTGTTTAGAGTTGCAGTTGAATGTACACATTCTTTCTCCCATGAGAGTAAATCTCCGGGCCAAATAAGCTTTTCCCCCTTGTGCTTTTGTACAGTAGCGTAAATGGCAATGGGATACGCGAGATTGATAACCGGGTCTAGCGAGGCTCCAATTATGGCAGAGGGCCGACCAACATTCCATTTGACAGAGTTCTTCTTGCAATATTCAAATAAGATGTCCTCTTGAACGTAGTAGAAATTAGGCTGCAGGTGGACGCGGCTGTCGGATTCGAGAACCGGTGAGAGAGTCGCACCATAGTGGACGCCATAATGCTTAGCCCCGGTCTGTAATAAAAAGCGTTTGGGGCGAATCTCTGCCAACTGCAAGGCTTCCAGACAATTTCTAAGTATCTCGCCTAAAGTATGAGACTGGTTCTTCCCTGGGTGTGGATCGCTTACCATTGACCTGGCACAGCTCTTCTGCATTAGACCATAACGGTGCATTGTTCTTCGGTTCTGGTTGAACATACGCAAAGAAGAATACGACATCTCTAGAGGCAAATATAAGTAAATAATGTGAAGCTGAAGTGGGAGGATTTATAGTTTACGCGTCAACTTCATTATCCTTCAATATCAGGGCAGTATTCTTCGGATCCTCGAGAAGATCCAATTGCACTTGCTTCACATTCCTTCCAATACCTTGCATTACCGTAGGGGGCCGACGCGATAAAGCCGTGATTTGTGTCCAGCGATCAGGATCCTCTGACAGCACCCGCAGCATTGCAACTCCGGAAATGCCATTGGCACCAAATACAAGAGCCTTCAGTCCTTTCTGAGAGTAAGTTGGTAGGCCGCAGTATATACCGCGATTTTCAACTGTCCTGGTGAGTTTCTGATATCCACTTTGTGAATGCATGGTCTATGGCTTGGAAGAAAACGCTGCGAAAAGGAATTAAAAGATGGCATGGTTACATTTCTGCAATTTGTAGAAGATACACACTTACGTTGGGCTACGCACACCTACTTAGGTGCATGCGGTCCACCTGATATATCAGCCTGATAGCGTGTATCCCCCGTACAGTATGCAGGCCACTGTGTTTTTGCATCTTGCCCACTGCGACATTAGCATTGTCGAGGGTTCCTCAGGTGGCGTGTTTTCGGGACTCGCATTGTATCGTACAATAGCTAAGCGAGCCCCTTTGTTAATCTGTGGGCTTCAATAGTAATAGGCACTGCCATATTAAATTTTGTAGGTCTTGAGACGTTCAACATGTTGATTTGCAATTTAACCTGTAACATATATTAGAATCGTAGATGGGGAGAGAGGGGCTTCGTAGCACCAACATTAAAAACGAATACATGCAGATCATGCACGTTCCCGGAACTCCTTCCTTTCCGAGTAGAGATACATAACTCAGTCTGGTCAATTTGAAATTTTGAAGTATAATTTTGTATTATGCTACAGAGTTGTATGGTCTCATACGGTGATGGTATGTAACCCAGTTTTCCAGTTCATAACAACCCTGGCCTTCCCCTGATCCCAACTTATCACCAAAACTACCCTCTTTACCCGTTCGCTAACCACTAAGGTTGTGCTTCTTGCAGAAGGATACTACTCACATACTTAGTTCCATGTCGATATTTCTACGCCATATTCCCTGCACTTCTTTTTTTTTTCCTACGCCCGTAATGTGCACACCCTACCAGGTCACTTTAAAGAAGGTGCAGAACGTGTAAAATTCAAATGGTGGCTCTCGGGTCACGGTGAGGGAACCCTCACCTGTGAGTCTGACGAACTCCTGTATGGACCGTGTATCCGGTGCTCAATTGAGGGGTAGATATCCGGAATGTTCCACAATACCTTCGTTTGTGGGGCGTCTCAGGTAACTCGAGTCTGTCATAGACGAAAATTCTGACAGGTTTTGTACAGTAGATTCCACAATGCTCACTTGACCCGGATGGAGTAGATCTGCTGCCTTGTCGAAATCCCCCAAGTCTTCAGGATCTTCATTGATTATTTCCGGTACACGCTTCGTGGTTGTACTCCTCGAAAAATAATTAGCAAGTTCCAATTGCAGCCGGGAATGAAGGTAATGTAGATGTCCGATAATCTTCACGACAACAGTAATGACCATAGTGGCAATGAGTGTGTAAATTGGCATCCAAAATGCAACTGCTTGGATATTTGATCCAAATAGCCAGGAACAAAACCAGATGAGTGCTGCGTGCTGTGAAATTGAGAGGACCAGTGTTTTGACTCTCAAATCCCCAGCTAGGATACATTGGTGATAATATTCACCAGGAATTTTGATATTCAAAATCTTCATTCTAGTTTGGGGGGAGAAAACTTGAAGAGTGATGTCAAGGCACAGGATCGATGCGAGGGATTTGACCTGGAAGGGTGTCGAGGCTGGCGAGAAGACGGCTGTAAAGATAATCATGGAGCCTAAAACAATGAATTCTATAATCCATGGTGGCAAGTTTGAGTACAATCCTAAGATTGGAGACATATTGCCCTCGAAATGTTGTGTGAAATGGTATCGTTGAATCTTGGTAGGACGTAGTGTCTGATGAAGTTGAGATCCAAGAATGGAGTTGGCGGGGCTCTTTATTAGTAGTTTTCAAAATTTACTGGTCCCGCTTATGCTGACAGCTGGGTTTGATATATGGACTGCACTTGAGCCTTCCTACGTATGAGGTGCATCATTAGCAAGATTGTTTGCAGACTGGTATTGAATAGTCACTATATGCTTTCGTTTGAGCCTACGCTGGCGCTTCTATTTGTTCACCGAAATCTTATTCGACTCAGTATGAGCGAAGCAAGTCAAATCCTACTCTTCTATTCACTCACCTGGAATTTTTCTACCACATCTCCAAGTATGCGTTTTCCTATTTTTTCTTGGAAGGATCTGCGTAAGGAACAAAATTCACTCGATGGACTTTTCAGTAACAACCTCATCAACAAAACCCTGCTCACACTATAAATTTTCAGGGAGCCTCAAACCTTACTACCTTCCCTGCAGACCTCATCACTCACCAGAATTATGCGGCGCCAACCTCTCCTAGACCTATGCCTCACCTTCATAACAAGTCAACTCCTCCTACTCCTCCACGCACTCCTCAACCCCTCGCAATACCACTCGAAATTCTCCACTCCTGTGGTTGGGAGTAATGGTTTGAGAGCGATATCAAATTCCTCAAGAAATGCATCAAGTGATACTTGAAAATTTTCTTCCTATAGATACCCCTCGCTCTTGTAGTGTGCGTATTCGCTCGAACGAGATGGTATACATAGGGGTATGATTTTCGGGACTCCCATGGGGATACGTGGTTGACACCTAAGCGAAGACTGGACTTACCTTGTGCTTGTATGTCGATTATTGTTTTGATTATTCATACTGTTAAGAGAGGTATATCTGAAGTGCGAGGATTCTTTAGGCGGAAAAGGGGGTGGATAAGGACGAGGTTACTTATGAGCCTTACCGAAGGATATTAAGAAGTATTTGTATAGATCTGATACGGAACAGCTAAGAAACAGTAAGGCATAGAGGGGAACAAGCGGTAGGGATTACTTGGTTATTTAAATACTTCCTATGATATCTAGGGAAGTGTAGCCTGGTCTTTGAATGGTACTCAAGTCAAGTAGATGAATCTCACCTAAGACTCAAAGCTGCATACTTACCCATGCACAGTTTTTAGATGGATCACTGTGCCCTCGAAATTTGATTCTAGCAGTGCAAGTTGTTAATCCTTCTTAAACACTCCGGCTAGAGTGTGACCAAGATATCAAAGTCTAGACTGTATCAATTACATTATGGCTACACATAGAATGTACTAATGTTAAAACCAGGAAGTGATCAAAACTAGCACTCGCGAAAATTGACAACAAGAATGGCCAATTCTCGGATCATGACTTGAACATCAATCTCCCATGTCCACAAAGAACCTATTAGGCAAAAGGTGGCGACCACCGTCTTTGGTTCTAAATATTTATTTCTATGAGATGACTGAGTTCAGCCATCAGCATGAAACCCCCGATCTCGCTCTCGATTCAAAAAGGGAATTTCATTAGGAAGAAACTATCTGTATTCCTATTTCTGTTTCAAATGACCGGTTAGGTTTGGGATTCGGTTCGACCAACCAACCTAAACAGGCTTCTTGAGAGAGCTATACGAGGACGGTTTGTTATTTAAGGAGCTGATACGGCTGGAGAGTAGAGATGGGTGTTATTACAGTACTGTATGATCCGTTCAGTCATACTACTGAATAACACGGGGAAGTATGGTTAGTACTGGGTAGTTTCGCTTTTGAGTTGATTGGCAAAGTTCGAGGTTCAGAAAACCAGGCAGCAGCACTAACCTAACGGTTGCAGCTATTTTAGATGGCAGCTAGAGCAGCAAGGGAGAACTATCTTCAGGTCAAATACATTGTGACTCGAATGACTTGAAAGGTGTGACTAACGTCCTAGGATTACGAGTACTACAGGAAGGTCTTAGTATATGGCATATACTGTGAAGTCAACACTAAGAGCTCCTCAAGCAAACCGTGCAGCCCCCCAAAATGCCTGATGAACGACTGACTAACTTGTTGTGCCCTATATAGCCCTCCACGAATGTAAATTGAAGAGGGGTGATAGGTTGGGCGAAAACAAAGGAAGGCTCGGAAGTATCAATAAAGGTCAGCTGTTCTTTGACATTTTTGAGAAGGTTTTTCTAATTGTTATCTCCCACATAGGCAAAGAATGGTGCTTAAGAATGTGTACCAAACCTCTCGAACACCTTTGACGCTTCTCTCTGTAGAAGAATTCTTAAAGCTTTCCGAATGCAGTGCTTCAGCCACGAGCTGACAAAAAGCGCTAGCGATTGTTAAACAAAGATTTTAGAAGTCACGAACAACACCTATTAAAAGCAGCAATGACTCACACAACGACGCTGCTACACAGCTTGAAAAGTATACCAAGTATCAAAGTCACTGCTTGCCTTTGATGTTTCACCAAATTTGCAGAGAGCTGGAAAGGGGTAATGTAAGCGACAAATCAGCATCCAGGATGCTGAAATTCCAACGCTGAAGAAATACATCAGGGGTAAAAATACCCCACGAAGCACACAGCTTCCAAACTGGTGATGGAGCAATCAAAGCAGAGACGTGTGTTTGCAGAATCTTATCTCGACACCGAAACTGACACCGACACTGACACTGACACCGACACTTTGGACCTCGTGATGAAAATGCAGGTTGGCGATCACATGCAAGTCATACCGCTTAGGAGCTTTGCAGACTTCTTCCAGAACAAAAGGAAGCAATTTCCGGTTGGCAGGGAAAACCCCAACCTCCTCAAATAAAACGAACGGGATATCTTAACAGCGCCCTGATATAGTCGATGCGGAAGCGGAAAGAGCCTCTTTCAAGTGTTCATCTTAGATAGATTTGGTGGATTCACATAGGGGGAGGACCGGCACGGAAAGCGTGCAGGGACTGTGACGGGAGCTTGGAGCGCAGGACAAACGGAAAGCTGCGGTTTTATGATAAATGCTGCAGACATTCGGTTGTCGTCACGCTGCATGGAATGGATGGCCTGCTCATCGTTCTGGAAGATCGCTTGGCGCCGAGTGCAGAGTGCAGAGTGTAGCATTGCTGACTGCAAGTGTGCGACTGCGGTTCTGGGAGATGCTTCCTGTGATGCTGCGCAGTGCACGATGGGTGTGCACATGCAGAAGGATAGGATACAGACCTGCGAGAACGTAGTCAGAATGACTCAGAGTCGGCGATGCTGGTGTGGGCTGATGAAGATGGTCCATCTGCCATGCCGAGTGGTCCTGGAAGGAGTCTCCATGAACGAATGTACAGTCACCAACTGAATACTGGATGTCGGATTTCATCGGATTTAAGGGGTCAAGGACTCTTGAATTCGCCTCTTCACAGTAACAGTGGCAAAGAAGGCCGCGATGAGCTGTCTCGGGGGCTGCCTAACCTCTTACTTTAGTGCAACGGCGGGATGGAGTGACTTACGTCGATGGAGAGGAATGGGGCGTAGAGCGTAATCGTTGGCTATCGTATCGTATCATATCATACCGTACCATTCGTTCATTATCGCGGCGATACAGCAGGAAGTTTGTACGAGTCGCTGGTGAATCATGATCCAGTCACCGTCAATGGGCGGCGGTGGTCAGGGCGGGGCGGATAACATTGTTCTTGATAACGACCATCAGACCGGGCACAGTAGAGCCCTGCGCGGCACGCATGGTCTTCTGCACATGTTTTTCTCTCCTTCTAGGCGCTCGTTCAAACTTGTAACCTTCCAGAACTCTTTGTCTGGAAAGCCACCATTGGGTCTGCCGGGAGCAGCCTGTGTCACAGACCTCAACCCAAGGAGAGACGAAGATCCAAGCTGCTGAGTTTGACCCAGAGTATCAGCCTGACTCACCTTGCACAGGTCCCTCTCATGGTTTGGCGGCTTAGTCTAGGGCAGAAACCCCTTTGGCAGATGCAGCAACGACGTGGGATGTTGTTTGCTTCTGGGGGGGGGGGAAGAGAAAGAGTTGTTTTCACCAAAAAAAAAAAGAGGTGCGTGAAGTGATTTCAACCCGGGGTCAGACGAAGGTTGGAAAGAGATTGTTCCTACGGAAACCATCAGGGGTTGGTCTATCATGCTAGCGCGTTTGAAGGGGGGAGTGGTTCCGGGAGGGCCACCGTGATCTAATCGTATTTTATTTTTATGATGCCCGAAAGAGATTTTGCACGCTGGCAAGGCGCCCCAGGCCAGAAAGGGGTGGAGTGGCCTGAGAGTGCTCTGGGTGCTCTGGGTGCTGAAAATCGCTGCACTCCAGCAGCATGGAATTGTATGTCACATGAAGAGAATTTCTATGTCAATTAGTGCAGCGGTGGGCGTTGGGAGACTAGATCGCAGGCGCAAGATGAATGAGATCAGATGTTACGTCCTGCTTGATGAGGAGCGAGCGGGCATAGCGACGTCCTCATCAAATGGTCCAGGTGAGCCGGCACGGTACTTGTCAATCCGGCTCCTCAGTTCAGTCCTTAAAGGGCGATGGGGGATGAGGGCAGCCCTAAGCTGGAAAATATGTCGAGAAATGGGATTTTTCTGTTGAGAAAGTGTGTCAGGCATAGCCCTAAGCCTCATCTTGAGTGAATGTTCATCTGTAATTATGTATTATTATCTCCTGTGTGATGCCACACTGCACACTCACCCGCACAAACTCCCCCATTCACATCCCTTTCGCAGCCCCAGAACCTCGCGCCGCCCTATCTGCGCTAAATCGGGCCTAACCACCCTTCGCTTAGCCCAGCGCCCCGAGTCTTCCAACCTGGAAATTTCACGCCCGTCGTGCCTGCTCTTTTTTTCTCCTCATCCCTCTGTTAAACAGACAAACAACTACGACACCACTACTCGGCGACCTCTTGTATTCTGTACAAGATCGATCGCGACAGAGATAGTCCTTCGATACTCCTGTAATCGATTAATTATCGCACGCGCCGTTTCGACGATTTCGCTGCGCAGTCATTCCTTCATTTCGAAAGAAAAAAAAACCCGAACGCCTCTTTTCAAGCAGGCAGAGATCCGATTCAGTTCGATCATCTCGCAACTCCACTCTCCCTCGAGCAGACTCGCTGTCCTCCTAATAGAATAGATCAGATTTGATATCCGATCACCTTCTGGGAAGGATTTCCGCTCCTGCTGTTCGTCGCGATACGTCATCCTAATCTTCACGTCTCTCCCAGCACTCACGAGGTCAGCTTCGAAAAAAGTACGCCCATGACTTCTGTCTCTCAACCATCCTCCATCCAGGCCTCCAACAGCAACAGCGTGTCGCAGTCGACCCCGTCGTACGCTTCTACCGCAAAGAAGGCAGTCTCGTCGCCTCCCATCGCGACGGGCTCCTCCACTCCCTCTCCCGCCGTGGCTGTCGGAGGTTCTGCGCCGGTACAGCACCATGGAAAGTCTGCTTCGATCTCGCCGGTAAACGGCAGAGCAGCCGTTCCTCCTGCTGTACCGGCCGTGTCTGCACCTGCTATCGCACATAGCAGCTCGGCAACAAATGGTGGCCTTACTGACCACAGCCGCAAGAGCTCGGTCACGATCAGCGCAACGGGGCCCAGTGGATATGTCGCCAACGGGGGGCCAGTGGGCGGATCAAAGGCTGGAATTCAGTTTGGCTCCATTACGGATTCTCCAGCTGCTTCGCACAGCACCCCAGCCATCTCCCAAGCAACATCTGCACCGATTCCGATTCCTGCGAGTAACCCGCGAGTGACCTCTCCAGCGCAGTCACCCTCCCCAATTCCCCAACCCGCTGCTAGCGGGGGCGCGAAACCACCCACGGGGCTGGCAGGTCAAGCCAATGGACCAACCTTTGGTAGTCTCGGTGGCGATGGCGATGTGAGCGAGCCCTTCTCCATTACATTTACAACATTTACTAACCCGTGTTTGCCAGCGTCACATGCGACAAGCATCCGCGAACCAAGGTCCTCTTGCCCCCGGCAACCAACAAACCGGACATCTACGAAGAGAGTCCAACCAAGGCGCACAACCCGATCTGAACAACTCGGGTCCAGGGGCATCTCAGGGACGTGGTGGATTCCCTCCTCAAGGTGGTCGAGGTCGCGGAAATTTCAATTACCAACAGCAACAACAGCTGGGCTATCCTCCCGGAAATGGGCAATACAGAAACACACCTCCGCAAGGCCGAGGTGTCATGGCTCCACCATTCCAAGGACAGAATCAGATGCGCAACCAGTTCCCCAACTCGCCACACCAAGCTGCTCGCAGTCCAGCGCTTACACCTTCGCTGCCCGGCACTCCAAACATGAACCAAGCAATGCCGATGCAAAACCCTCAGCAGTATGGAGCCTATGGCGGATATCAACACATGCAACCCCAGACTGTAAATCACCCCCCCTTTACTTCATCGCAATACCCGTCAGAATCTTCTTCCAAGTTCAACGGCAAACGCAGCAACAAGCAATGGCAGAAGTCAAATGAGAAGTACTCAAACCGCCATCGACCAAGAGAACCATCCAAAGAGATTTTTGGTCATCAGTTTGTACCAGAACATATGCTGCCAGAGCGAGATAGTTACGGTCAGCAGGCAACGCGGAATTTTACGACTCCACAGGAGCAAGGTCGTCCGGGATACTTCATGCAGTCCCAGCATGTTGATGGCCCTCCACCTCTAGCTTCTGCGGATCGACGTTCTTCCGCTGATCAATCCGCTCTATCTTCTACTCCCCTCCCTCCCCTCCCCCCTCCTCTCGTTGGTGTGCCAATGTTTGATACAAAAGATATCGATCTCTCGCCTGCTGTGGGCAATGACTTTGACAAGTTTCTAACAATTAGACAGAATTACTACCCCCAGGGATTCGATCCTCGAGGTATGCCCATGGGTGCTCCCCCCTACATATACCCTCAAATGCAGTACATGAACCCCCCTCCACAATCACCCCAACCTGGCTATCAACAACCCAACTACATCCCTGGGCAATATGGTGCCCAACCCCAGCCTATGTCTCGCAACTCATCCCAGATGTCTGACAACCGCCCTGCTTCCAGTATGGGTCAGCCTCAGACGCCATCGATGACGCCTGCTTCTCATCCCCACACTCCCCAAGCTAAACCTAACCCACAGTCCCCAGCCTTCTCCCGGCCGACCCGGAAGAGCGCGGCAATCGTGATCAAGAGACCAGACGGTGAGGCAATTGATATCGAGGCTTTCAAGGCCCCGGCTTCTCCAGCCCCGAGCAATCGCGCACGAACCCCGCCCGTCATTGCCTCGACTCCTACTCCACCTCCGAAATCTGCCACCCCGCAGCACACAGCTACCAAGGGTGCTGTTCCCGCAAAGACCAAGGAAGAGATCCAGCTCGAGATCAAGCAGAGAGTCAAGGAAGCGGCCGAGGCCGAGAAGCTCGCTGATGCACAAAAGCAAGCGGAGGAGGCCGCTGCTGCTGCTAAAGCCGCCGAAGAGAAGGCGAAGGAAGAAGAGAGGGCCAGGTTGGAAGCCGAGGCAAAGGCGGAGGAAGAGGCGAAGGCTGCCAAAGCAAAGGAGGAAGCTGATGCGGCTGCCGCTGCGGCGAAGGCCAAGCAAGAAGAGGAGGATGAGCTTGAGCGCCAAATTGCTGAAATGGAGGCAGCTGAGATCGAACGTGAGAAGAGAGAGGCCGAGATGATGGCAAAGCGCAAGGCTGAGAAGGAGGCCGCTGACAAGGCTAACGAGTCGAAGCGAAAGGCCGAAGCCGAAGAGAATGATCGCAAGCTTAAGGAGCAAGAGCGTGAGATGGAAAGACTCGAGGACGAGCGCGAGAAGAAGAGAGCTGAGGCCGAGGCCAAGGCTCAAGGAGGAGATAAGCCAAATGTCAAGGAGCAAATCAAGAGGGGCCTCAAGCAGGAGGAAGACAAGAACGCGCCAACCACCCCCAGCACGCTCGCCTCGAAACTGTCCAATCTCACCATTGGCACAGACAGCGGAGCCTCCACTCCAGCTTCAGACGATTCCATGGGACCTCCACCTCCAAAGGCTAATGCAAACGAGAAGCGTGGCAAGCCTGCGGCTCTCAACCTTGCTCCCCTCAACACCAAGCCTGTTGAGGCTCCGCAACCAAGCGCTGCCCTCCAATCGCTTAAATCCGCTCGCTTCCTGACGACCATCAATGCCTCTCTGTATCCTCCCAACATCAGTTCCCCTAATCCTGCACTCAACACCGCCGTTACCACGAAAGGTAAGAGCTTCAAGTACGACAAAGAGTTCCTGCTTCAATTCCAAAAGGTCTTCACCGAAAAGCCATCTTTGGAGTTCGAGTCTCAAATTAAGGCCTTGATTGGTGATGGTGACGGAGGCTCTGCCAGATCCGCATCAACCAGAACAGGTGGTGGAATGGGTGCTAGAACCAACTCATCTCGAGGCAATGCCCCCGGCGCTTTTGCTATGGGTCAATTTGGTGCCGTTGGTGGCAAGACTCTCCCACCTGGAACCACTTCTGCTGAACGTTTCGCTATGTCACAAGGTGTTGCACCTCGCCCCAGCATGAATAACCCTATGGCATCCTTCACGCGACCCGGCGGTTCATTCCCTGGTGGCAATCCCATGGCCCGAACCCCATCAAGCTCGAACATGGGCTACACACAAGCTAGGGGACCAGATTCCCCAAGAACAGGGAGCCGATCTCAACGTGGTGGAAGCAGACGCGATAACCACGGTCCAGGTAATGCCAAGGCCGAGGCACAAGCCGCAAAGACCATGCCTCTCACAGCTGGTATGGAGCTCAAGCCTATTCAAATCACAGCAACTGGATGGAAGCCTCGCAGCATCCAAGGCTCTCAATCAGCTACAGGTGCTGCAGGTCCTACCCCTGGCGCATCAGGTGCCACCGGTCATATGGAGCCTGACATGGTGCAGCGGAAGGTCAAGGCTGCTCTGAACAAGATGACACCTGAGAAATTTGATAAGATCGCTGACCAAATTCTCGCCATTGCTGCGCAATCCAAGGACGAGGCTGACGGCCGCACTCTTCGACAAGTCATTCAACTTACCTTCGAGAAGGCTACCGATGAAGCTCATTGGGCTTCTATGTATGCTAAGTTCTGCAAGCGCATGTTGGAGACTATGAGCCCCGACATCAAAGATGAGAGCATTCTCGATAAGAACGGCAACATTGTCTCAGGGGGCAATCTTTTCAGAAAGTATCTGCTCAACAGATGCCAGGAAGAGTTCGAGCGTGGGTGGAAACTGGATCTTCCAGAAAAGCCAGAGGGTGAGCGTGGCGAGGAGAAGAACGCAGAGGCTGCCATGCTTTCCGATGAGTACTACATCGCCGCGGCCGCTAAGCGACGTGGTCTCGGTCTTGTCCAGTTCATTGGTGAACTTTACAAGCTTAGCATGCTTACGGAGCGTATCATGCATGAGTGTGTGAAGAAGCTGGTTGACTACACTGGCATTCCCGATGAGGCCGAAATCGAATCATTGACCAAGCTTCTCAAGACCATCGGTGGCAACCTCGACAGCACCGAGAAGGGCAAGCCAATGATGGACGTCTACTTCCAACGCATCCAGACTATGATTGATACTCCAGACCTTCCAAGTCGTCTTCGATTCATGTTGATGGATGTCGTTGATTTGCGAAAGAAGCGCTGGGCATCGAAGGAGGCCAACAAAGGCCCTAAGACGCTCGAGGAAGTCCGAGCAGAGGTAAGAATACCCAAGTATCGTCATTAAATACAGTTACTAACATATGATAGGCCGAGGCAGCTGCTGCTCAAAAGGCCGCCGAGAACGCCCGTGGCCCTCGTGGCGGCGGTGGTGGTGGTAGTGGACGCATGCAAATGGGTCGTGGTGATGGTCGAAGCTTTTCGAACCAGTATGGCAACCAACAACCTGTTGATTACCAAAAGAACACTGTTGGAATTGACGATCTCCGCCGGCTGGCCAACAAGGGTGGTGCAAGCAGACATTCTAGCCAAAACATGTCGTTTGGACCCACCTCCATGTTCTCTTCGAGAAGCAACAGTGGGCGCAAGATGGGCCCTGGTGGTTCGTTGAGCAGAACTGGCGAAGATTCCGGAGCTTCATCGAGAACAGGCACACCTCCTCAACAAAAGGAGAAGGAGTCGGCTACTTCCGCAAATGCATTTAGGTATGTCACTCCCTTCAAATCTAGCCAGGGTGTTATGCTAATATCTTCATAGTCTTCTTGCAGGTCTTGGGTCAGGCGAGTCGGAGCATCCAGCCTCTCCACCTTCGACATCCGTCTCCCCAGCTTTGTCCAAGGTCACCCCGGTTACTGGGGATAAGTCTGACGCCAAGAAGGACGAGTAATGAGCATCCGACGATACCCAAAAGTGTTTTCTGGACCAACCTAATCTCTGTGCATAGACCGGCGGGCTAAACTTGCATTTGCGGCGGGCCTTTTCTACAACGTGTCTTAAAAGTTCTCTTTCTCTATTCACCATGATACCTCACATTCACCCCATAGACTACATCGCGTCGCCAGATTTCTTTTTTTATCATTCCTGCGCATTGGACGGTGTGCGGGAGACAGGTTGCTTTTTTGCGATTTTCTTTGGCTCGTGGGATTTGTCTAACGCATCGGTGTGTCGACCAGCGGAGGCCGATAACTAAAAGCTTTTGTGTCAATAATTTCTCTTTCTTTGGCTCGATAAAGATCTGATGCTTACATGCATGCTGGGGTCTCGAATATTTGCGTTGCATTTGCGGAATTGTTTGTTCGACCTGGACTCTATTTCACGAGAGGGTACAGAGTACTGTGTCGATTGCGTCCTATGATTTTTCGTGTGGCCTGGCTGGCTGATTTTGTAATCTTGGAAGGGTCTTATGCCGGGTTAGGGCAAGCGGGGTCGAGGCATTCGATCCACGAGCTGGTATCGCCAACAGCGCGTGGAGTGGGTGCTTGGGTTCGCAAGCGATGAGGGAGGGAAGAGATCATTGTACAAATATTTAATTCACCAATCACGCCAGCCAGCGTCAATACAAATAAAACTGATAAAAAATTATGCGTCTATCCCTCTTGCTGTGATTTGTGAGATTTTGCGTGCAGTGTCCCAAGTGATTGAAGCTTTTCTCCGCAGGTGTGTTTTAGAGGCCGAGGTTCTACTATGATTCCCTCCTACATTCTTCTCGCGTCTATAACTACTATGACATCTTCCAAACCCCCCTCCGCTCATCAGAAATCATATAAACTAAGCAATAACAGTCCTTCCTCGTGCATTATCTTCAACGCGTGGAAAGACATTTCACTTTCTTAGAGAAATTTCAACATTTTTGAGTAGCTTCTCGTACTATTTTAAAAAATATTTATATACGGATGGCTTTGGATTTTTGATTTACGTTTTAGAATCAATTTTGGGAAGAGACCAAACTTGGTGAACTAGGCTTTATGTCTGGCTATTAAAGTTTGAAAGGAGCCTTCGATCTAGGCTGTGGATACTGAGTGGACGGGATGTTTCCAAGCGGTAGACCCAACAAAAGCCTGCAATCCCTAATTTTCTACTTTTTGATCTTGCACTGTTATTCCTCACTGTGCTGCAGTCCCAGTATTGACCAATAGGTAGCCTAAAAAATCACGCAAGACTTTACAGAGGCTGCCGTTGTATATATTTTCCATCCTATGACCTTTTGATAAAGTGATTGAAATTTACACAAGATCAGCTTTGGAATCTATCTACTTCTAGTCCGATTAAAATATTCACAGGAAAACTATGCGTTGTGCAAGATATTAAAATGTTGAGGATTTCTTAGGGGGGTGCTTCCTCGGATACTTGTCCTTGAACACTCGATTCCGTCCAAAAGATACTTTTCCTACCCAGATTCTAAATATAAACACCCTCTCGGAGCGCAGTTCACTAACTCCTGGTACAGATCCCCAGTCGTGTACCGAAATAGTGATATTTTAGGTCTTGATCGTTTTAATTGCGGACGAAGATGGAGTCATATCGAAGCGTATCAGTGCCGAAATTATGGGTTAGGGCTGATATGAGTGAACGGGGAGGGTTCCAAAGGTGATTTGAGAGGAAGAGCAGTGCGAGATTTGTGATGAATGCTGTGGTTGTTGGTGTGATTTTTGCTATTCTCTTGAAATTGGTGACTTTGGAATTTGGTGGATTGCATTGTCTCAGGAGTAGAAGATAGAGCTCGTATGGAGCGACATGTATACGAAACAGATATTAGACTAAATATAGAAGACTGGAAGATCATGTGATACAAAACAGTTAGTCTCAACAATTGGAGATTCATCCATGTGTATTCCTACAATTTGGTTGCCCTTAAATCCTCCTTGATATCTCCAATGCTAGGATGATCATTTTGTGAAAATATATCATATAGAAATTGAGAGAAGTGACATCTTTATTTCAAGGTGCTTGGTAAGTTCCATAGTCCAACAAGATGGAAGGTTGACGTGATACAGAGCAATTGACCATCAATGATACGCGAACAGGCAATTAAGAGCTCGTTCCTAATCGCCGAGGACGGGCTGGTCTGTGAAAGTAATCCTAGTAGTTCCGTTTTAGAAACCCCCAGGTTTGATTTCCGCCAAGAACCCACACTCACGAAAATTGGGTAGGACTCCCTCGAACTAAGGAGCCTCGAGCTTTGCATTACTTGAGCAAATTCAACCTCCTCAACCCTGAATTTCTTACTGAGCTTTTGGTGATTTCATAATAGCAACCCTCGATACCAGTCAAGCAAATCTTGTTAAAACAATAGCCGTAATGAATTTGACAAGGCCGTCGGAACCCACCTCAACATTCTCACGTAGCGAACAATTTGAGTTGTTTGAGGGCCAAAACTCCGGCTATACATGGCATGTCTGCACATCAGGTTCTTCGAAAACCATTCTCGATCATTACGTGAGAAAGGAAAAGAGTATATAATCACAAACATTTCGAAAAAGACGGGCACTGGTAACCATTGACGAGAGATACTTCTATTTACCAAGTCTTGGCCTCCAATGTGGCCTAAAGGAGTATACCCAGCATCATTTTGAATAGCCCAGAAATGGGTGTGTTAATAATAACAGCTCAAAGACCGATATGGTTGACCATTCCCAGATTCTAGTAATATACTATGCTTCCTCCCGATATGGTTTTGGTGTAGATATATCATCTAAGAATCTCTGAGCACTCTGATAAATGTAAGCACCTTGGATTCAAGCCAGGAACCTTACGGTGTTGTTCTAACTTTCTCTTGGCGATCAAGTCTAGTGATAGCGATAGTAAATCCTGAGTCACTGAACTTGAGACTGAGACGCTTCATGGCCATCTTGTCGCTTCTGACATGTTTGGACTGGGTTGTGTTGTTCCAATTTGTGACTTATTCGCAAATATCATGGATAGAATGTTTACCGAAATAATATTCCTATTTTGCAAGGATGATGCTCTCAGATATAGCTAACGTTATTACCAACCAGGGCCAATATTGTCCAGAACGGCGGTCAATGACAGCCCTACACTAGGACAGCAACCTCTTTCAACAGCTATTGGGGCCCCAAATCTCCAACTAATCAAGTTCAACTACTGCCGATATGTTATTACAGCCCTCCCATGTTTGAATATTTGAGTACGCAAGGCTCGACAAATCAGTCTGCCAAAGGCTATTGTGCACTCCCGAACAACTCGCTTAGCAAGCACAAGTATCAAAGTGGACACTACTCGTACATCGCCTCACGTAGCGATAGTAGGGGCGGCTAATTCGAACATCTAAGTATGTACAGCTCATCCGGGTATTCAAGCGTGCGTAGTTTGCCGGGTTATATAAGGATGCACAGCCCGTCTGGAAATACAAATCCATACAGCTCATTGGTACACGCAAATATACACAAACGCCTCCAGCAATCATCCGTCGAGCGGGGTCGTCCACCACCTAGTCATGCTGAGTAGCTTATCTATTTCGTTACTGAGGTCTTATAGTTTGATAAAAGAGTTATTCATAGGAGCTATGTAATTCAACGGTAGTTGAGCATTGATCGAGCTGTAAGACTGTCCCAAGTGGCACATAGCCACTCGAAGTCACAGTCTGTCGAGAGGAATCGCACCGGACTAGAAAATGATCTAGTAAGAGAGCTATATGGGCATTAATTTAGGGGATTGTTAAGACTTTACGAGCCACGCCTAAAAGTACAAACCGATGAAAAGCCATTGCTGGGCTTGCCAAATTAAGTGGGGAAGCACCGGATAGGTAGTTTTACGCATAACGCATACTATCTACCAAATATTAGAAGTTCCACATTCCATGATTGCTGTGCGTTCATACCTCACTATAGCATGCACTAGTCTGCCAAGCCCTACACTAGATGATCCCCCTTTTTGATCAAAATTCACTCATTAAGCGAGACTCCACAGTGCTCAACTATAAATTTCGAGGACGCGATCACGAACCACTCCATTTATAAAATGTCAAAAAATAAAATCCAAAAATTGTTGGTAGTTGTAGTTATCTACAGCTCACAGATTTGCTTGCAGCTTCTGTGGATCGAACACAGTGCCTCCAGATTTGCTGGCTGAAGTGGACTTCAGTCTGGCGCTCTCCCACTGATGAGATTGTTAGTTAAGTTTGGTGCATTCACGAGTTGAGTGGCTTACAGTGAGCTAAAGCTGCTTGATTTATAGGATGATTGCGCTTATTAGGATCTATAAAAGAAGGAAGAAATGGGTGGGTGGGGCTGGGAAAGTGAATGGTTTGGGTGGTGGGGGACGAGTCTAGAGGGGGTGAGTCAGGCCGAGTAAGTTGTTGCGCGGACGCCTTGATCACAATGTATGAATTTACGCTTATACAAGTTGTGGAACTTTACTTTATCCTATTACGAGCACGGGATATATTGGTTTCATCGACATAGTAGAGAAGTGTTTTAATGTGCCTACCTCCTAAGATCCTGCACTTGTAGCTAGTGGTTTAGATCTGAAGATTGTCATTTAGGCTACCGTTGTTTGCATATGCCATGGAACTATTAGCCTGATGGGGATATGTAAGATAGCCGCAATGATATATGTACTCCATTTTAGGACGACGATATTTGTAGGAGAAATGGTAAGCGCTCCCGTTCCTTTTAGCTCACTACATATTTATCACCTAAGAACATGACTGACTAAACTATTGTAGAAATCAAGCTACTGGTTAGTTTTCCCTTAATGAGCATACAAATATATAGAATGATTAGTTGTTGATTAGGAAACACCTATTGTTGAATGAATTGGAGTGATCTACCATTGAGAGCGAAGAGTGTTGATAGGGGTAAGAAATTTGACGGTACTTCTCGACGCACAATGCTTTCACCATATACTCCACACAACAAAAATTTACCTCTAAATTTACATGATTTGCAACGGGGGTGCATCAACAGAGGGGGGAGTATGTCGATGTTGGAGTATAAATGGCGCATAGGACTAGTATTGCACGGCAGACGTCTCTCGAGCTACAACATCGTAGCTCATATTTGAATTTCCCATAGACGAAAAATATCAGAGTTTTAAAAGCAAATGTCCCAAACCGTTCAAAGCGAAAGAGTCTGTCTCCAAATGCCAATCAGCAGCGATAGATAACCCCAGATTTCCATTGCCGATTCGTATCTACAGCTACGATGGGAGCTCCAAACTGTAGAAGTTACAAGGCTTGGTAACTTGTTTCCTGCACTATATGGTCTCAATCTCCATGAATTCTGTGTCTTGGCGCCACCATACACTTGTACAAGATGCAGTGGTAAATACTTTGTTACAAGACACCCTATATGTTCAGGTCGCTATATACAGGGAATAACAAAATATAATGAGGTTCTAAAGAGTGGCCTTGATAATTCGATGTGAGAATGAAGGGGCTAGAATTGGTATTGAAAAATTCTAATGACAGCGTTTCTAATATCGATAACAACAAATGAAATATTACCAAAACTCGGGTCCAAGTTCAAGGTATGTCTACTAAATCACAAACCAAGCCTCTTGTAACGTCTCCAGAAATACTTGTGTCCACCTACAAAATGTCCAGGTGTATTCAAGTTGTCTTTGGAATAATCCCAGTACCACTTACTGCTTTCCCTTCCAGCACTACAGACACAATAATATTCAAGTATATATACGTTCAACCCATAAGGTAGGCTCTAGATATAAATCAGAAGACTGATTCTATCTAACAGAAGTAAGAAAGGAACTTGGGTACCTATTTTCGGGCACAAAATACCAAAAGGGTGATCCAAGTGTGATTGAAAATGAGTAATAAACAGATGGCTACTGGTTGGGAAGTCAGAGACGGTAATGTGACAGGTACAAATAAATTAGCGCTATATAACTATACCGAGAGACTTTAAATACCTTGTTGGCTTGAAATGGAGGAGTTATTGTAAAATGTGAAGTATTAAGGTGCTGAAGAAGATGAACGCTTCCAACGGGGAATGGGCCACAGAACAATACAAACAGATAATAACAACAGCTATAAAAGGAGGATTACAACGATAATGACAAGTTATTAAAACATCGCTTTAGAGTAGATTTCAAGGTGAAACTGAGACATTTAGGCTTCGATTCCTTGCTATTTAGGATAGAACGTGAACTTTGAGGTACCATTGTATTCCTTGCTATCTCACAATCGGATACCATGACATTTTAGATGCGTGGCCATCTAAAATCTGAGCATCCTACATCAATTGAAATATAAAATCCCCCTATTTCCCTGCTAATCCAAAATATAAGATGCGTAAATCGACTAATAAAATTGCTCAAAGGTCATCATCCTCACTGGTATACGGCACTGGATGTCGGCAGCTAGGAACCGGGATCCTCAACTGCTTTATCATCCACTTCCACACCCCTAATCAAACCCAAAATTTCCTCTTCCAAGACACTCAAACCATAATTCCCATTCATGGTCAAGCTCGGATCGAAAAAGGACGACGTATCTCCCCACGCCACTCGCGGCACTAACTTTAACCCAAAGTGCTGCAACGGTGTATTTTTCAGCATCGCCCACTTATCCGTTTTGAGATTTTGGATAGTATGAGTTCTGAGAAAGACTGGATATCCGGGAGATGGGATACGTGCGTACTGGCCTGGTCTCCAGACGAGGAGGTCTTTGTTGATCGTGATGGTGAGACGTAATCTAGTCAGGTTCTTGATGCTAACGAGCATTTTGAAAAATGCCATAGGAGGGCTTCGCGCTGACTGAGTGGCATTGAAATTAACATGAATATCCTTGATAACATTTTTATGTGCAGGGTTGATAGTCGACAAGTATCTACACATATGATTCGGGGAGCTGAAATCCCATGTCACCCAGCGATAAAGCAGGCCACTCCCAACGACATCGATGTAGAATTGACGGCAGATGTGGGTGAGGGTGTTGTAGGTTGTGATTATGGGCGGGGAAGTAGCAGTGTGTTCTCCGTTGATGTATCTCTTTAGTTTTTTGCGGGGATGGATGTAGGTGTTTCCGATAGGGTGGTTAGGGTGTAAGAGGGCAAGAGCGTAGATTCTGTTGCGAATTTCTAAGGGGAGTTTTAGGAATCCTGCGTTTGGTTGAAGGGGAGTTAGGATGGCCCAGTTGAGAGACTAGTGGTGTTAGATATGAAGTAGAGAGACCTCCATGTGGAACTTTACATGGATACCATCTTCTGGAGAGATGACTGTGGTTTGCGTCCCGTGTGGCGTTTTCTGTTTGAGCTGAGTTTTGTTAATCTGTAAGTATGTAAGTGAGGCAAATGGGAATAGCTTACCTCAAATGCATCAAAAGCAGGATGAAGCTTTTGGCTTCTCCTGGGGATCGTGAGTCTGAATCTCGTCTTCTTCTTTCGCCGAGCCTTAGCATTTGTGGCGGTACTTGACCGTGCTTTCATTTCCTGATCAGCTTTAACGGGAGCAGCTCTGAGTCCAGTCAAGCATTCCATAATTATTTCATTCATGTTGGTTTCCTTTGATAGAGAAAAGCGAGAGGGTTTTGTAGGCATGAGTTGCTAAGCCACTCAGGCAGACGTCAACTTGGCACAGCCAATCACAGTCCACTCTCGATTTTATGTGTGAGGCAGAAGCATCGAGGCACCCCGGGCACCCCGGGCACCCCTAAGGCGGACCCAACTAAAGTGGTACTTGCTGTAGCGTACTTGAGGAGGAGATGCAAGGAGTAGAGAAATATTGAAAATAGTGCTCAGATAGGCAAAATTCTTGGTCGAGGTGGTTGTGATGCTTCTGGTCAGCGTGAAATCTATTCGTTGATGAACTCGGACTTTAAATGAAGATGAGGCTTTCTTTGTGTTCACTATGGGCTGTGCTAGGGCCCAAGAAACACGGTAACCTAATAGTTCGATGCTAGAAAGGAGTCACTGAAGAGGTTTTGGGTAAATTCATCGCCATGATATTCATCTTGATATCCTGTCCTGGCAACCCTGTTGCATTTTATGTGATTTTATACTATGCATAATATGTTGAGCCCCCAACGCCGTCGCTGTTTAGATATGAAAATTAACCATTATTCTATAATTTTGTAAGTACCCTTGCCTCATGGAACTGATAATCAGCAAACCATGTAAATGGCCGAGCTTCACTTGAATTCATCCTTCAGAATCCATCTGCCTCTCATTCTTGTATTACCGCCTTTGTCGAGGGAAGCTATTGTTGTAAGCATGTGTTTGAACTCCATCGATTGTTGATCGGTTTTGCAAACTCGATTGAAGTGGTCAACTAGAACCTTGGTTGGAACTGAGCCGCCCTGCCTTCGAATAAAGTCTCGAATTAACTTAATGAAATCTTTGCCTCGAGGTCCAGGCTCAGATGTCCCCGGTGTTGCGGATCTGGAGCTCGCAGCACTTCCGGTACTCGAAAGCCCCTGTCGGCTTGACAGGCCAGCCAGGACATTGCTCGAGCTCGGCCCTGCACGTCTCCTATTAATTGGTCTTCCAGCCGAGCCGAATTCCCCAGTCCAAGTAACAGTGCCGGGAGCAATACTTCTTGCGGCATCACCAGCAATACGGAGTGCAGCGGCAGCCTCTGCAGCGACCTTTTTCGCCTCTCGCTCTAGCATACTCCGATCAGCAGCAATCTTCTTTTTGCCATTGATGATCTGGTCATGCTCAAGGGCACTATGAACACCAGATTTTGCGAAGATGCCCTCCATGAGTCTGGCTTCATCTGAAGTCGGCTTTTCGTTTGGATCACCTTGGAATGTTTCGAGCCCTGCAACACCACTAAGGTTGCGAATTTCATGGTCGGGATCGCCCTGGGGTGCCTCTTTGTTTTTGGTAACTATACCTGTCGCATTCGCATTTAGTGGTGCTGATGATTGACCTTTAGAGTCTGAAATATTGGCAGGCTCATCAGGATATTCTGCACCAGAAGACTTGTTGAATTGTACCTCGGTACCCTTGAACATCTCGCCAGTTTCAGTCGTGCCATCCTCCGAATTCCCAAGTGTAAATAGATCGTACAGATCTTTCATTTGGAAAGTTTGGCGTTGCTTTGGATCCTTCAGAATTTTATTCGTCAAGAATTGCTTGAAAATTTGTCGGTGATATATTTTCTCCTCAATTGTGCCAGCAGTCATGAGACGATAGATAGTCACCTCTCTTTTCTGACCTAATCGCCATGCTCGCTCACGTGCTTGAACATCTGTTGAGGGATTCCAATCAGGGTCGAAAATAATGACTCGGTTGGCACCAGTTAGATTTACACCTAGACCCCCAACCTTGGTTGTTAATAGGAAAACATGCAAATCGGGGTCTTTATTAAACCGATCAACCAGAGTTTGTCTGTCTTTTATGTTAGTTCCACCGTCCATGCGGAGGTAGTTAAATCCATCAAGTCCTTTGATAAACTCTTCAATAATGTTGAGCATTAGGACACCTTGGCTGAAGAGCAATGTCTTATGCCCAAACCGCTTCCATGTCTCTAAGAGAGCCCTCACGACTTGCATCTTGCCAGATTTATTCGGATGGCCCCATTTATAACCAGGTTTGTCCTTTAATCGAGGATCTAGTAGATCCGGATGGTTGCAAATCTTTCTTAGAATGTCAATTCCGTAGAGCGACTGGCGGGACCGATTGAGGATGGATGTCATCTCATCCGAAGCCAGGAATGCTTCGTAAGCTTGTCGTTGCGGTTTCGTGAGCTTGCAGAATAGTACCTGTTCGCTCTTCTTGGGAAGATCGGCAGCTACATCGACTTTTAGTCTTTGCAAAAGATATGGGCTGATCGCATCCTTCAAGGTTTCTGCACATCTAGTAGCAGTCAAAACCTGTAAATTTGTTGCGTTTGCATAGCCACCAAGACGGATGGGGACCTCGAAAGCTTGACGAAAGTTAACTAAAGTCCCAAGTCGCATGGGAAAGACAAAGTCGAATAGCGACCAAAGCTCATTAAGGTTGTTCTGCATCGGAGTACCAGAAAGGATGACCCGGTTCGGGGTCTTCAGCTCTTTGCAGTGAATAGTGATGGCTGTGTTGGGATTCCGAATCTTGTGACCCTCGTCAAGCACAGCATAGTCCCAGTTCACTGGAATAAGCACATCGGCATACGTCTGTAGCCCAGCGTAAGTTGTGACGAGCACATGCCCATTTTGTACGACTCGATCTACGATTCTCTTTGCTGACTTGGATGACTTCGCTGGCTTTCTCTCGGAAAGACCATAGATTTTTTCCTCTTCTTCCATCCTATCCTCACGTCCTATGTTTAGCATACCGCTGCCGGAGCTGTGTAGGATGGAGACTCGAAGAGGAGGCCACCATCGATGAAATTCATTAACCCACTGTCGTAACACAGTAGCAGGAGCAACGACAATGATTGGTTTCGTAAGTTTCTTGCTGTAATGGAGTCCCGCTAGAAAAGATATGATCTGAATGGTCTTTCCGAGCCCCATTTCGTCACCAATAATCCCGCCAACCTGTTGAGAGTAAAGTTCACCAAGCCATTGAACACCAGTCTTTTGGTAGTCAAAAAGGGCGGGGTATATATCTCCAGGGAGCTTAAGACCATTGTCGAAATGATGATCTGGTGAGTCTGGGCAGGGTTTGAACCATTCTTCAAAATCTGCTTGCTCAGCAGGTGCTTCCTCTTCTGTAGCTTGATCCTGTTGTACTTTATGATGCCGTGCTGAACCCCGTTTCTCTACCCATCTCTTTAATCTTGCTTGATACATCTGTTCATTACCATCATCAATCCCAGCAAGATCTACCTTCTCCTCTGTCCTAGGTTTAGCAGCAGCCCTCTTCTTTGATGTTCGAGAAGCCAAGAGTGAATCCTCCTCGCTCTCTTCAATGAAATCATCAATGTCATCATCAGAGACCTCGGGCGCGAATGCATCGTCATCCTCCTCATTTCTGGCACTTTGGGGGACCCGAGATGATGTTATTCCATCCTCTAACTTAAGTCTCTTCCGAGGACGCAATGAGAACTCACTCTCAGTAGTGGTAACTGTACTTCCAGCAACGTCTGAAAATCCGGGTAGCCTTAGATTCTGATGTGATCTTGGCTCCTGGGCCTCTGTGGATATTTGGCCTTCTAACTCCGCCTCATCCTCAGCATCCATCAGTGCCTCAGCAAGCTCCCCAGACGATGCTTCACGATTAACACCGGGCATACGGGCAAAAGGTGTAATTTTGCCTGTTCGAATAAGGAAATCTCTTTGACTTTCATTTGGCATTCGCTTGTTGCCACTGATAGCGTCTGCTTGCCCACCTTCTACGCCGTCATATTGATGCCTCTCAGTTATCCGGCATTTTATATCCTCGACGTCCTGTTTAAACGATGCAATTTCTGCATCGAGTCTGTTGATTTCGTCTGTGCAACGTTTGCGTATGAGGGGGTTATTTTCCAGCGTGTTTAACCGTCGTTTCTGTGTGTGCTTCTGGCTTTCGAGTTTTCCAATACTGGTATGGATTTTATCAATACGCTTTTGGTCCCGCTCATCTTCTTGTTCGATCATAACTAGGTTTGCCTGGTTTGTAATATCCCGTTCTAAGTCATCCTGATCGCGAACATCCTCTGTCAAGCCCTTGAGCGCACTTGCTTCATCCATGGGAGAAGAATCTGCCCTAGCTTCCGTATCTTCGAATGCTTCATCTGCGATGACGGCCACGGTTTCGGCAATGGTATTCGTGGATTGTCTATGCAGCCTAACATGGCTATTATTAGCGGCAGAAGCAGGTTCCATCTCAGGCTTTGAGAGCAGGGCAGATTCTTCTGTGTTCTCTATATCCGAAAATCCTCAGTGGGATAGTTTCAAGAGGGTTGATGAAAATCGGATGCCTTGAAGGCGAATAGAGGGAGCTACTTAGGCAGAGATGCGAACGAAGGTGATATGGTTTATGCAGCACACAAGAGGGAAATAAAACAAACAATCAAAGAAAAGGAGTAGCATTCAGTAATTTGCCTCTAGGGTGGGCCTCATACTTCGTGAAGAAAAAGAGTTGCGTTGAGAGCGAGAGCATATTGTAGAAATTAGTCCATCGCCGACTGCGTCATGTAAAAGGCTCAAGGCTCTGAAGTTCTGCTAGGGTAGACTTGAGGCTGATTGGCTATTGTAGTTTCAAAAGGTTCGCAGCCTTACATTAGTTTTAGCAGCACGTGAATTTGAGCAGGAAAATAAATGAATGTGAATTTGTTAGAGTGTAAAAGTCCATTAAATCTTATATTCTCAGTCCTAGCTACTTTTATTTATATATATATATTTAGCATTTACTGGCTAAGAAGTTCCCCTAACTTGTGACAACGTCTCCCATGCCTTATATTTCTTAATCTGTCCACCACAGGTTTTGACTGGATTAGGATATCGTAGTCAGCTTGGGGCCAAGATATTCCATGGCAAAAGATAAAAAAGTTATATTCGTTAAGTCTGCATATCCGCTAGAATGACTGACAGAAAGTGGGGAAATTTAAGGCGGTGAAGCCAAGCAGTTCTTAAAGAGGACTCTTGCAGAGCCGTTGCCAAAAGGATAATCAAATGAAGCAATAGCAGATGCATCAAGCCCCTGGCAAGTACCTCCAAATAGAGATAGCTACCGCAGATGGTACTCTTTGTATGGGTTTGCTGCAGGTGGCGACCAGCTAGTTTGGATGATGGACTACGAGTCAGTCGACGAACGTGTGGCTTCTGTCTCAAGCTACAATATAGTAGTCCTATCAAATAGGCAACGCGTGCGTTTTTGTGCCGATGTGATGTGATTTCGAAGGTAAGGCCGATAGCCGCAAGCTGAAACTTATATTAAACCTGGTCCAATATCCGCGTCGAGATCTTCAAAGTTCCCAGCGCCCTAATCCTAGATCTACCTGCATCGTGAATATCAGACGTTGAGAGCCTTTGTGTGAGATAATTGACATGCCACCCGGAATTGTCAAACAGAATTCATTGAGAGAGGTGCTGTTGTTGGTGTTGTGTTTTTTTTTGGAGTGAATGTCAGAATGTGATGTTCCCTGGTTCCTTCGCGCTAGAAACTGCTTTCTTACTCTCCAGCTCGCCTGTGAGAATCGGCAGTGATCCATTCACGCGCTAATTCGTTGGTGGACCAGCTCTCCACGACTGCAAACCAAACCACCATATCTCTACGTCAACCTGACCTCTTCCTCGCCTTCTCGCCATGCATTGTTGACACACTCGCGGATACCCACGGGCTTTTTTTGCCTCTGCTGAGAGGCCTCTACTTATCCTGCGACGCGGTCTCGATTTACTGGACGCTCGTGGCTCGACAGCTTCGCCCAGCCTGACGCTTTTTTGTGCTCCCTTGGCTTTGCAGACGCCAGCCCTGTGTGTGTGGTGAAGCTATCGCGACCGCTCCAGAAGCCTCTTCCCACGAAAGGCTCGCTATGGATCAGTGGCAGTCATATTCCGATTCGGCCGCAGCATCTCGAAGATACAACGGCAACCCCCCACCAAACCAGCCGCCCATGGCGCGAGATTACAACGGCAATGGGCAAGCCCAACCACCAGCTGGCTTTACCTATGATCAATATCAAGGTGCGATGGGCTCGCACTCTCAATCTATCACTGCATCCCCGGTTTCAACATCACAGATGAGAGACGGAAACGGTGATGTAGCTATGCAAGACGCTGGCGACCCGTACAGTGGCATGAAATATCCCATGCGACCTCATCACCAACAACATCTTTCCGGTGGTCGACCAGCAGCACATCACTCTACTCAGGAACCCTCAGCAGCTGCCCAGAGATATTCTCCCATGGAAACATTGTCCCCGAGCTCGCCATATGGTGCTCCTCAGCAGGGTCAATATGCGTCCCGACAATCACCAACCCGACCAGGAAATTATTCCTCACCAACATCATACTACGCCAGTCGACAACAAAATCAGCAATTGCCTCCGATCAACCCATATGCTTCTAACAACGAGAGCTACCCTACTTCAGCGACAGCACAGCTAAATGCGGTTTTTGGAAATGATCCTAAATCCCCTCGCCGGCCAGTCCCACAATCAGCCCAGGGCCCTCCCGGACGAGGACCAGTTCCAGAATTCACCAAAATTCGCACAATGGCAGACCTGAAGCCGAAGGTCAATGCTCAACCGGCCTTCCGACGAGCAAATCCAGAAGGAGGGTTTATTAGCGTAAGCATGCCCCCCAAGTTACCGTAAGATTACTTGACTAAGTATGCTCTAGCCTTTGCAAGCACTCACAAGCCATCTACCCTCCACTTATCGAATATGCAATCCAAGTTTCAAATACGAATCATCTCGAAACCCACGCCGAGTCCTTACCAAACCGAGCAAGGGTCTGAAGAATGATGGGTTCGATAATGAGGATAGTGATTATATACTTTACGTGAATGACATTCTCGGGTCTGAGGAGACTGGCCACAAGTACGTCCCGAGGTTAACAGGTTTACTGTTTATGATTGTGGAATGCTAATAAAATGAAGGAACCGATACCTTATCCTTGATGTTTTAGGGCAGGGTACCTTCGGTCAGGTTGTGAAATGTCAAAACTTGAAGACACAGGAGGTTGTGGCAGTAAAAGTCGTCAAGAACAGAACTGCTTATTTTAACCAAAGTATGATGGAAGTATCAGTGCTTGACTTGGTAAGTCAACACCTGCGGGGAAGATCGCACTGCTAACCTGCCTACTAGCTTAATACCAAGCTTGACAAAAACGATGATCATCACTTGCTGCGGCTTAAGGATACCTTTATTCACCGCCAGCATTTGTGTCTGGTGTTTGAGCTGCTGAGTGTTAACTTGTATGAGCTCATAAAGCAAAACCAGTTCCGTGGTTTAAGTACAACCCTTGTGCGAGTGTTTGCGCAACAACTCCTTACTGGTTTGAGTCTCCTGAACAAGGCTCGTTTGATACATTGCGATTTGAAACCAGAAAATATTCTACTGAAGAATCTCGAAAGTCCCATCATCAAAATCATAGATTTTGGCTCCGCCTGCGATGAACGACAAACCGTCTATACATACATTCAATCCAGGTTCTACCGATCACCCGAGGTGCTACTTGGCTTGCCATATTCTTCTGCAATAGATATGTGGTCTTTGGGGTGTATTGTGGTGGAGCTATTTCTAGGACTTCCTTTGTTCCCCGGCTCCTCTGAGTATAACCAGGTCTCTCGAATTGTCGAGATGCTTGGAAACCCACCAAATTGGATGCTAGAAATGGGCAAGCAAAGTGGAGAGTTCTTTGAGAAGCGACATGATGTCGACGATTATGGAAGACGGACTTATCATTTGAAGAGTATGGAACAATATTCCCGTGAGCATGGAACAAAGGAGCAGCCAAGCAAGAAGTATTTCCAGGCGACAACCTTACCGGAGATCATTCGATCATATGCAATGCCCAGAAAGAACATGAAGCAGACCGAAATTGATCGAGGTAAGTTCCACCAGCCCTAGGCCCCCATTTGTGGCTAATCCCCTACTAGAAATGCAAAACCGAGTCGCTTTCATTGATTTCGTGCGTGGATTGTTGAACATTAATCCATTAGAGCGATGGTCTCCGCAACAGGCGAAATTGCACCCGTTTATCACACAGCAGAAATACACGGGCCCTTTCGTGCCGCCTATGAATCTAAAAACTAGTTCGGTGAATAGGTCACCGGCTCCTGGTACTCAACAACAACAACAGGCAGAGGCTCTGAGCAAACAGCGAGCCGCAGCCGCAGCCCAAGCAGCGTCCGCTCAAGCTCATTCGGCACAGCAGACGCAATATGCTGCAGGTGTGCCACTCGGTCAATACGCGCAGCCAGCTCAGCCTCAACAGCCACCTATCTACAATAATATGTATTCTCCAAATGCCAATCATCAAGGTCCGCCCCCACCGTATCCTTCCCAACAAGGCGGGCCATACAATCAAATGAGTATGATGCCACAACCACCAACCCAGATGCCTCAGTCTCAATACGGCCCAGGCCCTTCTCAGCAGCAAAGCTTGTACCAACAAGCCAACATCCGAGCTGGACGACAGAGAGCTTCTACGATGGAGGTGCAGCAAGGGGGTATACCTGTCGCTATCCAGCGAGTTGCCAGCCATCTCGATCCTAGTCAACCTATTCGTCTTCAACCCAGCCCTGCTTATTATCCGCCTCCACCTGATGGTGTTCCTGATGGGAACCCTGGAAGTACACGAAGGAGAGGGAGCAGAGCTGCCCAAGGAGGTCAAGGAGGTCCAAGAGGCAATCGGGACTTCATTCGGAATCTTGAGGACCGCACACTCGAAGAAGGTTTTATGGGACAAAGCCAATGGCATTGAGCCCATCCTTATTCTTAAACGCCTGTGGAGATTAGGCGCATTGCCGTCAGCGTCGCTCCTTTCTTTTCGCCAAGCTACTTCTACCATATCAGATACTATCTAGATTGCTCCTTGCGTTTGTATCTAAAGGTGCATTGGTTTATTGTAGCTTCGGTGCAGGACACAGGCCGTCGTTGACAGCAGAACTGGGGCTCGATTTATGATACCCAAAACTATCAGGAGCGGAAAAGGGAAGTACAGGATGGATGAATACGTAACTAACCATGGTACCTATTAGAAAAGGAAACCCAGAAAGAGATTTCATACACACGTGGCAGACACGAGTCCATGGGCATGCCACGATTTCCGCCACATGAACCAGGTTGAGGGTGGACAAATTGATCTGATCTGGTCTGAGCTGAGTTGGTCGTCATTGCGCCGGGACTTGCTGGTGGGGAGTCAAGAGAATCGTCCTATGTAATTTACACACATTGCATGGGGAAATGGAGAGTGCCATGCTGGGCTGGGCTGACTACTGAACCATTGGACTACTAGGCATTATTCTATTCCTTGCTGTTTCCATATCATATCATCGCCAGATGTGATTGTGTAATATAAGCTTGTGCATAGCGAGGAATCGGATGGCGTGATTTCATCGCCGTATACCTAATATTTTCCCTTCGTGATTCTTGAAGGTCTATCATTATTCTTACTTTTGCAGCACGCCCGCCACATCCTATAATTCGATACTTTACCGCACCCCTTTTGGCCTCACCACGACAATGATACCGAAGCACAAGAAAACTTGTCATCAAAATTCATCTTAACCGTTTCAAAATAGAGGGTGGGTAATCTGGAAATATTATCCTAGTGCTACGCTAAACGCTCAAAGAGAGTTTTGCCTTACTTGGGAACAATATGGCTTCTCTCGGCTGGCATAAAATAATTGAGTTACAAGCATTATATACTACTTGATATCGAGGATATTATTTCCAACTTTCCATGGAGGTACAATTACAGTTCATGGGGCCTTTTATTCTGGTCCTATGCTTACTAGTACAACACTGCCTCGGCAAGAAACGGTCAGGGATTTGCATATTTTGCTACGGAAGAAAACCCAGCCATGTCTGACACTCCATAACTCCTTCGTCCTAGCTATCGACAAGTGTATCGTGCGAATCTTGAGAACTTCCGTAGGGTAGGTGGGTATATAGGTTTGGTACGGAGACCTTTTTTCGGTGGTACAAGTTTGTCGTTGATGGACTATTCATCTGTATCCACGACCTTGGCTGCCACGGCCCCTATCATAGCTGTTCCCACGTCCTCGACCTCGGCTCCCGATCAAGTTGTCACTGTAGAGGCCTCGCCCACTATCGTAGCGATCATCATTACGGCCATCAGTATCCATTCTGTCTTCGAAACCATACGAGCCGTCTGTTACAGTTTCTCTCTCGGGTTCTCGTCTTCGTTCTCTCGGTATGTATCTCTCACTTGCGTTATAGCCAGTTCGCGAATCATCAGATCGTTCGGTAGCCATATCGGCTCGAGGCCCTAGGGGAGTTACAGGAGCAGATCGAGGTGCATTAGATACTGTTGTAGGCACGCCAATTTTGTGGTAAACATGCAGAATTTGACCATCGGCCTATATCGGGCGGTGTCAGCTCAAGAAGGCCAAAGCAGATAGTGATTACCTACATTCTGATTATTCAGTGTGTCGACAACATTATCTGCTCCTTCTTTCGTTTCGAACTCGATCTCTGCAATGACATTCGGCCGTTCTACAATAAGACTGCACTTCAAAACTACCCCACCGATTGGTGCCATTGCACTTTCTATATCTGCAACCGTTGTTCCTCGCGCCAGGTTCTTAGCAACCACAATATAAGGACCAGCGATACCTCGTATAGATATGCCCGTAGCTGGTTTCGATGAACCAACAATGTTGAATTGGCTGTTGACTGCAGGCGATGCTGAGCCATTCACTGCTGAATATATTCGTTCATTATTGCGGTTTGCACGTCCACTTCTGGGTCCTCGAGGCACAGTGGATGACTTTGGATTATTCAAGGCATGTAGATCATGTGTCCATTCTGCGTTGACATTGCCTGGTGCTGGTTTAGCAGCAGGTTTGGTGTGCTTTGGGGTCCTTGCAGCCGTCGAAACAGAGCGCTATCTAGTATTAGAAACAAAACATGGAGCGTATACTTGTGAACCCTACCTTGGCGACGCCGATTCTACTGGCTAGAGATGGGACTGCGACAGGCTTACGACTTGCGACACCTGGTCCAGGGGCACTCGATCTTCTTCCTTTGCTAAATATTTCTTGAGCAAGGGCTTGATGCTTCCGACGCTGACGATCTACCGATATGTTAGATATCGCGACAAGAACTCTCGGGCACGGTTGTGTCTAGTTACCTGCGTTGATAATTGCATTAAAGTCAACGGCTGGCTTTCCAGGTGCCATTGCTGTGTTAGTTGGTTAGGGATTAGTAGTTTAACGTTTGTTGAGCATACAAATGCCTTGAAAGACAGGGCAATAACAGTCAATGCTTGTGGGGTTGAGTGAGATAGAGTTCGAGATTTAAAGTCGAGATACGCGGTGATGGTGTTGTCTCTCGAATTTAGACGTAGAGGATGCTAAAAAGTCGCATTCGCGAAGCGCGAATGTTGGTGTCTGTGCCCCCTACCAAGGTGGCCCCTGCGCCTGCCTCGCCTGCCCCCTTTCACTTCGCCAAATGAGGTAGTCACGAGGGATTGAAAGAGAAGGACTAAATCCTAGTGTGTTATTTTTCTTGAAACCTGTTCCATTACATCTTCCTTAAAATCCTTTTTGGCAGCTTTCGAGGCCAACATGCTACAATTCTGGTTATAGCCTATAGGTATGTTCAAGCAATTTAATATTCGAAACTCGTCCCTAAGAAAATACTTTCCCTTTCTTTCTCATCGGATTGAAGATATGCTTGAAATTCTCCCAGTTATAACCAAAAATCTAATGAGTTTAGTTTTCCTCGCAACGAAACCAACAATCTCCAATATGGCTACTTCTGCGATCACCAACATCGACTTTAGCCCTCTTTCTTGCACTCCTTCAACATCTAAACATGATGTTCAAACACCGAAATCGACTATCATTCATCAAGAGCCTTCTATCGGCTCTGTCCCACATAGAGGTCGGCTCCTAGGCACTCTAAAAGCTCTTAGACCACGAAGCAGGTCTCGTACAGGCGATGAGAACGAAGGGCATAGTTCTACAAGCAGGAAGAGGTTCGCTTGGGATATTTTCGGAACTCTTCGGTCTCGTCGTGGTCCTGAAAATAGTAGTGACAATTCAAATCATTTTTCAAGGTCGAGAGCAAGGACAGCATCGCCATCTAAGAATGAAAGCCCTGATGGTAAATAATAATCCTTCAACTGATCATGAATCTAACCAAGAGGAAGAAACTCCAATCCATCGTCTGCTTCAGAGACGCAAGAGTCTGGGGGATATTTTGGGGACAATTACTAACAGGGTTAACTTGAAACGAAGCCTGATCTTCCATGAGAGTGGTCATCTAGACACCCCGACACTAGCAAACAACGAAGTCATGTATTCCCAGGGAAACCCCTCTTCATACTCTGGGGAACAAGCTACGAAGGCAGAGTCAGAGCCTCTGCCACTTCTATCAATCCAAATTCCTAAAGCAAGTCTTGATGATATCGACAAATTTACAGCTCAGATGAACTGTATGGTTGATGGTAATTTACTGTCGATAGGAAATAAATGAATCAACAGCTGACGATTCAAAGGATATCAGATTATACAAGCTGGGGAACCCTTGAGCAGATGTCGGGGTTCGAGTTCTTCTTCAAGCAGCTGCAAGCATGCCACCTTTAAAGTTCCCACATTCAGAACTAATGAATGCTTTCAAATAGGGAAATCGAGCTCGCGAACACTAATTGGATCTATGGGGAAACATTCAGGTGATGCGTCAACACCCGATGCCAATTTTCGATCTTTGACACCAGATTCCTACCTCAATCTTCTCATTAACGGACACGAGGATACACGATACGTAGCAGCAGATTCCCCCTCGCTATCTCTATCCGGGGGTGTGGTGGTTGAGGCTATAGATTTCTTAGCGGAGAGTCGTTCGTTTTCGGCAAATCGAAGGTTTAGGTGAGTTTCAAAACTGACCTCTCGGAATCAACCTCAAACTTACCTTCTACAGTTTGGTTGATAAAACTTACCTGCCTAACAACAAGAAATCAACTCTTTTTGCCTGCCCAGAAGGTATACATTTTACACCTCTAGGCCACCAGGACCAAAGATGTACCATTACCGTCTGTGAAGTAGATCCTGAATATGAGATTGAGGATCTCGATCCAAATTTTCGTCGTAGATCCGATGTTAGAAGAAAAAAATATCAACAACTCACAACAGGCCTCGAACCCCAGTTTCCTAATGGCATGTCGCTCGAGAATAGTATTAGAATGACTGTTGCTAGAATGACAAGAAATTTCCATGGTTTATCGCTTTTTGAAGGGGAAGTGTGCTTTGACGACAATGAAGGGTCCGAGGACGAAGAGGAATTCAGTCCACTTGAGCAGGATGAAGATGAGGTGTTGAAAGCAATTGCGATCGGAAAACAAATATTGAACAAGGTGCGTTTCGATATATCACAACAGACAGGCATTGCCCTAATTATACGAAGGAAAGTAAATATCAACGAATGAAGAGAATGCCATCTAGCAATGAAATATGTCAAGGAATGAGGCAGATGGATAAGTTTCTTCAAGAAACCATCGATCTGCGGAGCCCTTTGGAGACCCGTCAAGAAATTAGTCGTTTCCTGGAGATTCCTAGCGAATGTGTCTTTGTTGACTATTCAGCATCGCGAGGGCTCGGGGGACCCCCAAGACAATACATTAACAAGAGCGACGCAATCTCAGGTCTGTACGGAGCAAGCGGCAAGATTTCATATGCCAATTTCTGCACGTATGATCCTAGGAGCCGTACCTTTTATCCCTTTTCACCTTCGGCAACTGTGCCGAATTTAGAAGACCTACTCCGGAATGGACAGGAAATTATTTGGCTTCCAGTCCACAACGGATCACCGGTTGGTAGAAAATGCTTCCAGGGTGTATTGGAATGTTCAGTGGCATCTCAGGAGGCACATCCTGGTGATCCCAATTCGGAGTATGATGTGGAACACGGACATAATAGTGATTTCCAAGATGTAGACTACGAAGATCTGCCCGATTTTTACGACAGCATTCCGGAGATTATCGAACTAACCCAAGGATTCCCTAGTCCCCTGCCAGTTATAGGAGGCGCTTTTGTTCCAAAGGCAGCTTGTCGTGATACTAGTTCGAAAGTCATCAGTGATCATCTTCCATTACCGATAAGGCCAGACAGTACAGTTGCTTTGAGTCTTTTGGGGCCCCAATGTTGTGATCTCTCTGACATGCCAACCCCTGAAGATGGAGGATATCGACTATTCAATGAATGCTTGGGTCTCGATAAGGACGAAGAAATCTTATATACTTTGGATTCCGACCCGAACGCTGCCTCGTCAAAAACCTGGTTTGACCTAGCTAGGGAGTATCTTGCTCCTCAATCTAGTAACGCTAATAGCAGCTCATCAAGTATTGACATGCGTCTAAACAAGGAGGTTCAGGTGCTAATTAGCTGTGACGGTAGAGAAGATTCAGGTTTGACCTTCGGAGGAGGGTTTGCTATTCCAGAAGAAGGATTTCACAGCACGGATATCTCCAAGGCCTCTCGACTTCGACGGCACTCAAGCTATGATATCGGGTTTGGGCACACCGATTATCTTCTTTCAGGGTCAGAGGTCAAATCTCAAGTAGATGTAGAAGTTCATGAAGCAACCTCTAGCATGATGCCAGAATTATTTCCCGAAATGGTACCTCCAATGACTAGCACCATCAGGCCAACATCAAGCTTTTCGTACACTTCATACATTGAAGCCGAAATTACCGCTGCGGGTTTATTCCAACGTCCACTGAATATTCCCACCGAAGAAACTAAAGGGCTTCATCAGTCCTCAACTGAAACCCATAAGCCAAAGGCGCCCTCCACGAAGGCCGAATCATTAGACGATTGTTTGCATGCTGAAAGCAGTCTTGACGCTAGAGTAATTTCCATTGGATCTTTTGCATCGGGATTTAGGTTTACAGATTATGCATCAGAGCTACCAGAGTCTGAAATGGATGACGAGACGATAATCCGTGTAGAAGAAGTTGAAAGCAGTATCATGGGAGAACGAGAAGCCGCCCAGGATGTCCACGAAGTAATGTATATCAAGCAAGAAGCGAATGAAGATGTTCCAGCCGCCCAAGAATACATCTCTATTTTCGGCGACATCGAACCGGTCGATCTTGTCCGGGAGTCGAATAATCCCTCACTGACAATCACCACTGATGATTTGAATATCAGGATGGTTGGAAAAGCCGCCCGAAACAGTTTTCGTATGGAGAGGGAATGCGGAAAAGTTGGAGGCCTCATTGATATTTTCCAAGCACGCGGTTTGATGCCACAGACTCTCAAGTCCCCTATTCATCGATCGCAAGGTCCATTGACTCAGAGTGATTCCCCACCATCGCGATCAACGACTATGGGCACCACCCTAAGGACAGCACCATTTGTGCGGTCACAAAGCACAAATAAAAATATGAGGGGCTTTCCACTTCATCTCAGATCCAAGCAAAGTGAAACTAGATACGCAAATCCAGTGTCAAGACCATATTCTGGGGTCAGCGACGCAGATAATGAAACTAGCTCTGTCTCCAGACATAGCCTAGAAAGATTTGTGAAAGGCGAAGGAAACGAGAAGAAGATAAGAGATGACCGTGATAGTGACATGTACGGATGAATTGTGGTTGGGCAGGATGTTCGTCAAACTGGAACGGAGATTTCCAGAAGACTAAGCAAAACGTAGCGTTATTTGTTAACGGAAAGTATTACTATACCCATTAGTGTTATTGATGTTTTTGGGTCCAAGGACTAGCTGTGGTTACGGATGAGAGCTAGGCATGCATTCGTTTTTACACTGCACTAGTCAAAGAATGAACTTGTAGAATAAGAATCAAGACAAGGAATGATTAGGGATCTCTTGGGTTCGTAAATTGGGATTAATTGAGAATAAACCTAAGGTATTGTTAGTGTGGCATTAGCGAATCCTTCCTCTTCTATATGTTACACACTTTTTATTGATATACAATGTTTCCTTTTTTTTGTCCCATATTATACAACCCTCTGGATATACATCAACATTGCCTCATGGTAAACTACACCCCCTTTTTTACAAAATTCTTGGATAAGTTGGATTATTGGATTCCTCTAATGCGTATCCTATTTTATGTTTTGAGCAGGATATGTTGCGGATGAGCTTTTGGAGCCTGTGCGTCTGCTTGTGAATACTCTTAACACTAAAAATTAGAGGTGCCAACAGACGTTTGCTCTGTTTATGAATCAACTAGCCATTGCAAACTCTTTATCCTTGGCAACTGACTCTTCCTCCATTTCAGCAGCATGACATGCTAGTATTTCCTCAGCCGCATACTCCTTCTCAACCTTCTCTCTAAAGATTCTCCATTTGCTAGCCGATGCCTGCGCCCTTCCCATTGCCTTATGGAGGTTATGGTCACTAACGTGCTGGTTGAGGTGAGGTGGCAATTCGTAGATTTCGGCACAAGCTCGTGCCTCATAGTGTTTGTGTCTGGTAAGGATTGCTGCGAGCTTGCTGCGTCTTTGGGTGAGCTCGGTATATTGCTCTCTGGGGACTAGAGCTTTATCCATAAGAGTGTCGTACGCGGCGATCATGCGCTGGATCAAGAATTCGACATCACCTTCGATACTTTCTTGCTTTTCTTGTTTCTTATGTCCTTGAATCGCTTTGCGGCGGTTGGTCTCTAGAAGGAGGGTCTTGATGTTTATGAAAGATGGGCCAAGGCGGTCTAGAGCTCGGAGAATCCGTTTTCCTTGCTCATAGTTAGAAAGATTATGCCCCTTCCTGGTTGAAGCTAGAGCAATGTTTAAGTAGAGTGTGAGGACTTTGACGACTGGGGTATCAAGTGCTTCCGTCATAATGTGAAGGACTCTGCCGGCACTTGCGAAAGCCCCGAGGTTATTGGTGTCTCGGTGGCAGGCTGACATGGCTATCATGAATGTCGCAGGACGCATATCGGGACGCGGCATGGCCCCAAGTAACTCAACTGCCAAGGTACTTGCATGGTTGACTCTGAGGATTCGTAGGTACTGGTGGTAATTTTCAATATCAGGCTTTATGCCGATATCTTTGATGAATACGTCCCAGTACCTATCAGCTGGCGCTTTAACCTTAAGAAGCATCAAGGCCTCCATGACGAGTGATATTACATTACGTCCTGGCTTGGCATAGCTAAAAGCACCTGTGTTTGCTGGTAGTTTTGACCTGGATACTTCAAAATCATCCAACGTTGTGGTATTCTCTAGCTCAGAGGGCCGTCCTAGGTTTTGATCTGGGGCCCTGACTGCCATCTCTAGGTCATGGTCACGACCTTGGGATTCCGGTTCTATTAAGTATCTCTCTTTGGATCCTAACCTGGGGAGCTGTCGAGGGATATTCATTGTCTGCTCAACCAAGGAGAGAATATCATCCCAGTCCTGCTTCTGTCCAAGTAGCATAAGCCGTCCCATGGAGCATACAAGCTCTTCATCGATCCATATATCCCCTTTCCTCCACCGCCTAGTTACATCGTTCCACAGTTGTCGGGCGTGCAGTATTGCCTTCTGCGCATTCTGCCTCTTTTGCATTGGTGTTAGGTTGCTTCTGAAATCGCCAGCCGCCTCCATTCGAAGGGCATTAATGATAGTAGTGAAGGTTAGGTTGTTTGGCGCTGAGAGACCCTTTTCTGGCATTTGATCTACTATACTGAACATCAGTTCATTATTTCGGGCCCTAGCACACATTTTTAAGACAGCATTTAGGTGTATTGAGTTTGGCTTGACAGGAGATTTTTCGGTGAGCATAGAGTTGTAAATAGCCATGACCTTCGACAACGCCGATTCCAGATCCTTGTGGTTGGTACACCCCCGAATGATTATGGTGAAGGTATGCGCATCAGGGGGTTGCCCGCGTTTTTTCATCTAAGGATAAATCAGCATGTGGAAGCGCATCATAGCTTTTGGAGGGACTAAATACCTCATTGTATGTCTTCATGGCAGCATTCATACGGCCTTTCGACAATTGCCAGTCAATCAAATGATTCCAACTGACTGTACAGGAAATCCCTTTGCTAGCAGCTCGGACGACAGCAAGAGCAGTATCATAATCATCACCCTTCAAGGCCTTCCTCACGTATTCGGCAAGCTTCAATGGATCGTTTGCATACGCTGGGTATCTCTGCAGTATAGTACCCATTTTGTATTCAAGCATGGTCTCCCGTTTCGAGATCGGAATCACTTGTGCACTCCGTTTTAAGGATTTTTCCCGGTTTCGTTGTTCGGGATCTGGAATCACTTGCTGTGCTGTCTTTGCACCAGCAACCCATTGCGACGACCGCCCTCGTTCATCATCCTGCCCATGTTGTCTCCTTGATATTCGTGCTCCCGAGGTGAAGTTTCGTGAGAATGTGTTTGCCGTGATAGACTTTCTAATATTTGGCCCTGTGAAAATGGAGTCGCCGATGATGGTCTTCAAATAGTGCTCCATGCATGCGTTGCAAGACAACATGCTGTATAAAATGGAGGTGTCCTGCTTTCAGTCTAACACTTAAAACTTTTCTTGAAGATAAATCCGAACGTCAGGCTGCATGGTTCTCAGGCAGAAAGGCTTCAAACTGAAGTTCAGGGGGCAGGGGTTCGCGTGTCGCGTCGAATCTCGCGTTAACTAGCTGGGCTACTTTAACTCGCGTACTCTTCGTCCCATTGAAGTAGCAGACTTCCGCACAACACAACCACGTCTTTTTGTTTACAACAGCCTTATTCTTCTACAGTATTTCAAGGAATGTTTGATTAAGAATCACTTGCATTTCTGGCACAATGTCTAAAGCCGCCACAGCCCGTGCAAAGTTCGCTGAATTACGTTCTCTCAGGGAGTCAGGCAAGAAGCGTCTAGACACGTACCAAGTACATCAAGAAGAGGATTTGTATGAAGAAGTCGACGAAGATGGATACAAGAAAGTTGTTCGCGAGCGACTGAATCAAGACGACTTTGTTATAGACGACAATGGCGAGGGATATGCTGACGATGGACGTGAAGAGTGGGACCAGAAAGCGGGATATGGTTCAGAAAGCGAAGATGAATTACCTGTCAAGGGCAAATATGGAAAGTCTGGTAAGATGACTCTAGCGTACTTGCAATTCATTGTAGCTTACAAACCTAGCTAAACGAAAACGCGAAGAAGATAAAGCCAAGAAGGAAAATACAGATAGGGGCATCAGCAACTATTTTATGAAGGGTCCTGTGGTTGCACAACCGAAGGCAAAGGTAAGGACTGGAGCCTGGGAGTAGAGGATAATTGATTAACCTGTTTAGCCCGTCAAAACTAAGGAAGACGATGATTTCTTGGCTAGTCTGCTAGGGGAAGTAGACAACAACATACCTCGACCAGTAGAACATTCAAGTCGATCAAATAGGGTACAAGACAAACGAAGAGCTCGTGCGCTGTCTCCCTCTGTCGACAACGTTCATCGACACAATAACAAAAGGAAGAAGTTGACTAGTGGGAGAGCGTCAACTCCTCCCGCAGAGCCAGGCCTTGGCGATGACGGTGATTTCATGATGGCCGTGGACGATGGCGATATGCCCATAGATGATCCTCAGCCTTCGTCTCCGATTGCCAAAGCTGTAGAAAGGAAGTCGAATGTGGTCATCAAAGCAGAGGACGAGGACGAGGACGATATGATGGAAGTTGCCCAAGCGGATGGGATAGTAACAGCCAGCGTTAATATGTCCGGCACCCGACCTGCTCCCGTAATAAAAAAGTCAGAGCCATATCCATCACCTGGAAGTTCCTCACCTACACGACCAAGCACAGACGACGTCGATGCCTCGTCATGGACCGCTGTAACATCGAAGCTAAATGTTATGAATAGCAGCCAGTCCAACGAAACCCTGCAATTTGGTAAATTGGACTACAATGATGCCATAGAAGAGGATGGAAGTCTGCGCATGTTCTGGACCGACTACACCGAAATAAATGGCAGCCTATGTCTTTTTGGGAAAGTCCAAAATAAAAAAAACGGAAACTATGTCAGCTGCTTCATTAAGGTTGACAATATTCTTCGAAAGCTGTTCTTTTTACCACGTCATTTTCGGCAACGAAATGGACAGGATACGGCTGATGAAATTGACATGAAAGATGTATACGAAGAAGTGGATGAGATGATGGGTAAGCTAAGGGTTGGCATGCACAAGATAAAGCCATGTACAAGAAAGTATGCTTTCGAGCTTCCCGATGTGCCAAAAGAGGGCGAATACTTGAAGTTACTCTACCCGTATTCGAGTGAGTGGTGTGTGGCCGACAGTGTTGGGACAGAAATGCTAATTTTATGTAGAACCACAATTACAGCCGGATCACCAGACCGGGTCGACCTATTCGCATGTTTTCGGCTGGAATACACCTTTATTTGAACAATTTGTTTTGTGGAAAAATATCATGGGGCCATGCTGGCTACGAATTGAAGATGCCGAATTCGGTGTTCTCAACAATGCGTCGCACTGCAAATTAGAGGTCCAAGTTTCGAAGCCGAACTCGATCACACCCATAGCCGAGTCTGAAAATTTGGAAGCACCACCATTGACTCTGATGAGTATTGCTCTCCGTACGGTTCTGAACGTTAAGGACAACAAGCAAGAGATTCTCGCCATTAGTGCACGTATATACAACGATATCTCCCTTACGGATACAACATCTCCCGAAAAGCTTCCTTGCCGAACATTCACTATCATTCGACCTAATGGAGCCAGTTTCCCCATCGGATTTGATAGTGAGGTGAAAAGGCGTGCTCAGGGGTTGGTTAAATTGATGAAACAAGAGCAAGAAATACTGAGCTTTTTCTTGGCTCAGCTCGACCTTGTCGATCCAGATGTTCTTGTTGGTCATCAGCTAGAGGGTGTGGATTTCAGTATATTGCTCAGCAGACTTCAAGCTAGGAAGACCCCCCAATGGTCACGAATCGGACGTATGAGGAGAACTCAGTGGCCGAGCTCGATGGGTAAAATGGGCGGAAACTTCTTCGCTGAACGCTCATTGCTCTGTGGCCGACTATTGTGTGATCTTGCCAATGACTGCGGAAAGTCTACTATGACTAAATGCACATCGTGGAGCCTCACGGAGATGTGTAGTCTCTACCTTCCTGGTACAAACCGACGTGAAATTGACAATGAAACAGCATTAAAGACCTGGGCAACCTCGAGAGCCGGCCTCATGGACTATGTCAGTCATTGCGAGGCAGATACTTTCTTCATTGCTGCTCTGGCTTTGATCGTGCAATTGCTTCCGCTTACTAAGGTCTTGACTAACCTTGCTGGAAACTCGTGGGCACGAACACTGACTGGAACCCGTGCTGAGCGAAACGAGTACATTCTTCTTCACGAATTTCATCGCAATAAATATATCTGCCCCGACAAAGCCGTGTTTAAGGGCAAGCAGCAGATTGAAGAAGAGAACCTGGACGAGGAGAATGGGGATGTTAAGAAGAAGGACAAGTACAAAGGTGGCCTTGTATTTGAGCCAGAAAAAGGGTTGTATGATAAATTCGTCTTGGTCATGGACTTCAACTCTCTCTACCCAAGTATCATTCAAGAGTTCAACATTTGTTTCACCACAGTCGATCGAACCAAACTCGTAAGTTGCATTTTTGCGGCAATAAGAATTGTTACTGACCATTGCACAGTCCGATGATGAGGATAAGGTTCCAGAGGTCCCAGAGGATCAAGAGCTAGGAATATTGCCAAAGCTCATTGCTACTTTGGTCAGTCGCAGACGACAAGTCAAGGGTCTGATGAAGGATAAGCACGCAACATTGGAACAGCTCGCAACATGGGACATCAAACAACTTGCACTCAAGCTCACTGCAAACTCCATGTATGGCTGTCTTGGCTACACAAAATCCAGATTCTATGCTAGACCTTTGGCAGTTCTCACAACCTACAAAGGCCGTGAGATTTTGCGAAGCACCAAAGATTTGGCTGAGAGCAACTCACTTCAAGTTATTTACGGAGACACTGATTCCGTCATGATCAATGCAAATGTCGATAATGTTGACGATGCTCTGAAAGTTGGCAACGAATTCAAAAAAGCTGTCAACGATCGCTACAAGCTCTTGGAGATTGATATTGATAACGTTTTCCGTCGAATCTTGCTCCAAGCGAAAAAGAAATATGCTGCAATCAACCTTGTTCAAATAAACGGAAAATATGTCGACAAGATGGAAGTGAAAGGTTTGGACATGAAGCGTCGAGAGTACTGCAACCTCTCCAAAGAAATATCCTCGCAGCTTTTGAATGAGATTCTGTCAGGAGATGATTCTGAAATTGTCATTACACGTATCCACGATTATCTACGAAAGATATCTACTGAGATGCGAGAAGGCACTGTTCCTGTCCAAAAATACACGATATATACCAAGCTTGGAAAAGCGCCACGGGACTATCCTAATGCAGATAGTATGCCACAGGTCCAGGTTGCCCTAAGAGAACTGTCCAGAGGCAAGACAGTCCGAAAAGACGATGTCATTCCATATATTGTAACAGGTGATGGCAAGACTTCATCCGAATCCGCTGCAAAACGTTCATACACACCTCAGGATGTGGCCAAAAAAGACTCTGGCCTCAAGCCTGATGTGGAATGGTACTTATACAAGCAAATATTCCCTCCAGTTGAGCGATTGTGCGCGAATATCTCTGGGACAGACACTGTTCGTCTTGCTGATTGCCTTGGCCTTGACATTCGGAAATACAGTACAAATAATATTTCGACCGGCAGAAACGAAACAGAAATCCACCCTCTCGAAAGTCAAATTGAGGATGTCGTTCGTTTCAAGGATGCTTCACGACTCAATCTTCGATGCAGGGCATGTAAGAGCACGTTCGGCTTTGAAGGACTTGTGAACAGCCTTGAGATTTGTACTCCAACTGGTATTACCTGTGCTTGTGGACACACACTATCTGGCATCTCAGTTGTTGCTCAGCTTGAGCATGAAATTCGACAACAAACTAGCAAGTATTATGAGGGCTGGTTGGTTTGCGACGATCAAGCTTGTGGCAACCGGACACGACAAATGAGCGTATATGGTCACCGGTGTCTAGGCCCAAGAGGCCTCGGTCATGGCTGTCTTGGAAAGATGCACTATGAATATACGGAGAAGATGATATACAACCAGCTATTATACTTCTTATCGCTTTTCGACGTTGAGAAGGCGAAGGCTGCAGCTAAGGGTGCGGATAAGGGTATGTATTCGCTTTCTGTTCTGAAATCCCTAAGCTAACAAATCTCAGAACGTGTAATGGCCCTTGCCGAACATAATAGAGTAAGATTTGGTACGCTAAAGGGAATCGTGGAAAAGTACCTGGATAAGTGTGGTAGACAATGGGTTGCAATGGATAGCTTGTTTGGGAAGTTGGGGTTCACGGCTTAATATTCCAATGTTAAAGGCGTTCAGGTTATGATTGTTAGATGGAGTTTATAGGATACCATGAATGGAGACGCTTTCACGAGGTCAATGTGCAGTAAGCTTGAAATATGCTAATGTCCATACTTGGCACGATCCTGATGGGAGCATAGGATGAAAGCGTGCCCGAAATTATTCCTCGCTATTCCTGTTGGTGTAAGCTACGAGCTACTAGCTACTCCGTAGCGGAATTGAATTTGTTGTGGAGTTTAAATCGAAAGCGTCTCCCAAAGCGGCCTAGTGCTCCAGTTCTGCCACAAGGCACCGCCCAAGTCGGCGAGTTGAAGGCGATTGCAACTCAATTTTTGTTAACTGAGATAAATTCATAGGGACATCAAGTCTTGGACTCGCTTTTATTTCTCACACTCCCCCTGTAGAACATCGCCAAGATGGTGAATATTACGGAAAAGATTAAGGAGTAAGTTATAGTTTTTTCATGGATGAGTAATTTTAAGCTAACCTTTTCAGGATTGAAGATGAGATGAGGAGGACGCAGAGTAAGTAATATTTGTGGATGTTAGTGTTGAAATTTATAATAAATTAACCCATCAACTAGAAAACAAGGCAACTGGTAAGCATTAAGGCCATCCTTCATTCTATATCTCACTGACTAACTTCAACTAGAATATCATCTCGGTCTTCTGAAAGGGTTCGTCTCAACATTCAACTCACTCTCGATATACTAACCCAGCCCAAGAAAGCTCGCCCGCTACAGAGCACAGCTCCTCGAGCCCGGCCCAGGAGCTGGAGGTGGAGGCGGCGCTGGATTTGACGTCTCCAAGTCCGGCGACGCACGAATCGCACTCGTCGGCTTTCCCTCTGTCGGAAAATCCACCTTTCTCTCCAAAATTACCAAAACGAAATCTGAAGTAGCAGCCTACTCCTTCACCACTCTCACCGCTATTCCCGGAGTCTTAGAGTATGGTGGTGCTGAGATCCAGATTCTAGATTTGCCGGGTATTATTGAGGGTGCCGCGGAAGGGAAGGGAAGAGGGAGACAGGTGATTAGTGCAGCAAAGACGAGTGATTTGATCTTGATGATTTTGGATGCGACGAAGAAGGCAGAGCAGAGGGCGCTGTTAGAGGCGGAGTTGGAGGCCGTGGGGATTAGGTTGAATAGGGAGCCGCCGTATGTTGTTTCGTCACCCTCTTCCATTTCACGTAATATTCTTTAAGATGGAGGAGTTAATGTATACAGCAACATCTACCTCAAACCCAAAACCGCCGGCGGCATGAAAATAACCTTTCAATCCCCACCCAAAAATATCGACCAAAAAATGGTCTACAACATCCTCCGCGACTACAAAATCCTTAACTGCGAAGTCCTCGTACGTGACGAAAATGTCACCGTAGACGACTTTATTGACGTAATCATGAAAGACCACAGAAAGTATATCAAATGTTTATATGTGTACAATAAGATCGATTCTGTCTCGCTGGATTTCTTAGACAAGCTTGCAAGGGAAGATCATACTGTGGTTATGAGTTGCGAACTAGATTTGGGTATTCAGGATGTGGTTGAGAGGTGTTGGCAGGAGCTGAGGTTGATTAGAATTTATACGAAGAGGAAGGGAGTTGATCCAGATTTTGGGGAGGCGCTGATTGTGAGGAATAAAAGTACGATTGAGGATGTTTGTGATCAAATTCATAGGACGTTGAAGGATACTTTCAAGTATGCTTTGGTTTGGGGCGCAAGTGCGAGACATGTTCCCCAACGAGTTGGACTAGGACACGTGGTGCAAGATGAGGATGTTGTTAGTATCGTCAGCAACTGGCGAGCATAGGGTACTAGTTTTCTGAACCTTGGTCATCGTTTGGCTCAGAAGCATATTTAAGCCTTCACTAGGTTCTCATAACGTAATAGCAAACATCTTGTGAACGGTACTATCACGAATTATACAGACAGGAGCACAGGTGGAATTCATGAATTCCCCAGCCCATGTTCAGACAAAAGCACCCTAGTAATAAAAGCAAATCATGCCTTCCAGACAAGAACTCCATTACCCAACGTCATTTATGCATGTAATCACAGTACAGACCAGCCGGTATCTCCAAAGCACAGGCCAGTCCACCATAACACAACCTAACATCCTTCCCCATCATATGTCGTGCTGTGCTATCCCTCGTAGTGTAGTTTTTGTCATGAAAAGAAGTGTGTGAAGACGACCAAATCGCTATTTCGGTCTGATTTGGTGTTGGTCATTAAATACTCGTACAATCCTCGATGTTGTGAAAGATAATGATAGGATCATTATCCATCAATTTTCTTCTCTTCACTGCCAGGAGGTGGGATCTGTGAGCCAAACATGCTGCCGCCCGCTGCAAGGTTCTTGGCTGAGGTCTTTGCAAAGAGGGATTTTGGCTTAGCCCTGTTGAGCAATGGATTAGCAAAGTGCTCGAGCATAAATATCTGTAGAAAATGGCAATGCTCACTTTCCGACTTGCTTATTTCTGTACGCACTGAGCTTGGCTGTGCAGGGACTCATGATGTTGTCGGAGGGGGAGATGTATGCTTGCTTGCCCCTAACAGTGTAACATATTAGTATTAGGTTTAATTGATTTCAATTTGGCATGGGAAGGAAGGCAACATACTGTCCCTCATCAAGTTTGCTCTGCAGCACCTGGCGATGGTACTCCATACTTTTAACATCCATCTTTCCATCCGCCTTCATATTAGCTGCGCCAATGCTAGAGGCATTGATGTCGCGATCGGCAAGAACGTTTGAAGACATATCGAATTGCTGAAGATTGTTTCTACTTTCGGATTCGAGAATAGTCTGAAGATGTATCTTTCAGGTATGGAGATGGAGAGATTGAGGGAGGATTGAGGTTTTTATGCGTTGTATGAGGTGATTTATCGGGTGTGGTCTTGGTTAAAAAGCGCGAAAAGGCAAAGCAGTTCGTGTTGACATGGAATGCGGAAAGGGCTGCCCAGCAACCGCCGGGCAACGCGTGAAATGCCAACTGACGATCGAAGTACCGATTGTGACATGACTCACTACGACGACACTTCACTTTGCAGATGTTGAAACTTGTTGCTATGGGAAATGTGCCAATCGTTTAATTTTGATCGTTATTATACAAAACTAAATATAACTATAATTTTGCCTTGTTTTGCGGCCCTGGTTGCTCACTTTCAACATTGTATTTCGCCATGAATTGCGCCGTGATCTCAGCTTGCTTTTTGATGAGGGCAGTTACCGCTGCTCCCCTCTTATTTTCGTTGCGTCCCATCTGTTGCAAATGAACTTCATCTGGTCCATCAGCCAGTCTCAACGTTCGAATGCCCGCCCACATGTTTGCGAGTGGGGTATCTTGGCATACACCAGCACCACCAAATGATTGAACTGCTCGGTCAATGACCGTTAGAGCTGTCTGTGGTACGAGGACCTTGGCTTGCGCGATCTCCTTGAGCGCACCCTTTGCTCCTAACTCGTCAATCTTGATAGCGGCGTTGAGGACAATGAGACGTGCAGCGTCAATCTCAATTCTTGATTTTGCAACCCACTCAAGAATAACACCATGCTCCTTCAATTGCTTGCCGAATGGTGTCTTATTTGGGTCATTGATTCTCATGAGCATCCACTCGAGAGCCCGCTCAGAAGCACCAATTGCTCGCATAGCGTGATGGATACGTCCAGGACCAAGACGACCTTGGATGATCTCAAATCCACGGCCGGGGCCGAGAACCATGTTGGTAGCAGGGACTCTGACGTTCTTAAAGGTGATATGACCATGTCCGTGTGGAGCATCATCGTAGCCATAGACTGAAAGCATTCTGTTGATGGTGATGCCTGGTGTATCAGCTGGAACCAATATAACTGACTGCTGTTTGTATACATCCTTGTTTCCAGGATCGCTCTTCCCCATAACAATATAAATCTTACATCTTGGGTCACCTGCGCCACTTGACCACCATTTCTACATAGTTTATTAACAAAGAGCTCCATAACCAAACGAAGGAACCTTACCTGGCCATTGAGAACCCACTCATTACCCTCTTGCTTCATACTCAGCTGGATATTCGTTGCATCAGAAGAAGCAACATCTGGTTCGGTCATCAAGAATGCTGATCGAATTTGTCCATCCATCAATGGTGCCAGCCACTTTTTCTTCTGTGCCTCGTTTCCGTATTTGGCCAAAACCTCCATATTGCCAGTATCTGGTGCCGCACAGTTGACAGCCTCAGAGGCAGTCTTCGACTTGCCAAGATGCTCTGCCATCAATCCATATTCGAGGTTCGTGAAACCTGGGGATTCCTTGTAATGTCCCTTTGGCAAGAACATATTCCATAATCCTAGTTTTCTTGCTTCTGCTTTCAGGTCATCGATAATTGAGGGGTGGTGGTCCCATCTGCTAGCTCCTTCGTTGATTTGTGCTGTAAATATTGGGTCGGCTCTACAGATGGTCAGTATAGTTCGGGGATCGCTGGAGAGCCTAGCGTTGGGGAGGCACCTACGGAATACATCTTTCATTTACAAACTTCTCCACAATATCCAAAGTCTTCTTTGCGTTGTCGCTGACTCTGTTGACAGCCTGGACTCGAGTTAGCAGCTACGGAGGCGGGGCAAGAGTGGGAATTGAAGCTCACGATGAGGGGGATTTTGTTAGACATGATGGTTACTATTTGTAGAAATTCGAAGGTTATGTAGGGGTAATTCTCAGTTGCACAGGAATTGGGTGAAATACAACTAAATGAGGGGATATGGAATGGTGATAGAAGAGGTGGTCTACATTTTTAGCTTGTGGTCCCCCCCCAGTTTCTCCACGATTTCGGCCAACTCGGTTGTTGACAGGGGTCCTGGACCGAGGTCCCTTTCGCAGACAAATCAGTCCCAAAACTACCAATCCTCTGAAGCACAACTACGGGGAAAAGTATTTGTATCAAGTTCCCCACGAAATGATACGAGCTGTCAGCCCATGCCGCACGGCTAACCTTCTCCCGGGTAACAACATCCTTAGATACTCCTCGGCCACCGAGGCCTTAGTTAGCTGACTTGGGAGGTACTCTTTGTTGCATCCTCTAGGTTAGTGATGAGGGAGGGCTGAGACTCTAGAAATCCAACTGCAAGAGACGACAGCCATTGACAACAAGTATCTTGGAAGCAGAGATTATTCTGATAACTCAAATTGTGCTACAGATTATTCGTGTTTATCGAAGAGACGATTGAGCATTTATATCGCTAGCACTAAAGGAGGAAATATTTCTTATCTGATAATAGTCACTCCTCACGGCACTAAGTCATGCTGTTTAAGTATTTATTTATTTATTTCCCTTTTACCATCGGATTGTAAGAGTCAATTTAAGCTAGTCCTTCCAGCTCAATTCTGACATCATGTATATGATTGAGAAGTTTCAATCATTACCTTATATTCGAAGTCCATGTTGCCATTCCCATCTAAGCACCACATATCATACTAAGTCGACTCTACCATTTCCTCCCTTCAACCCTTCATCCCAACATCATCACTTCGCATAGTCACATTGGTAGGAACACTGAACAACTGTTGGTCCCAACTGCCAATTCCCTGACGGTGTCACGACACACTGCGACCCCGTTGAATCCCATCGCTGTTTATTATTCTCGGGTCCCCAAGCAAAACTCAACAAACCAGGATCGCTAGCACTAGCACCAACCGGGTTTCGAACATTAGTGATTTCAAGAATATATGAGCCGATCTTGATGGGAACAAGAGGGGCACCTTCCCAAGCGGAGTTGGTAATCATTGATTCTTGTTCCCAGATCTGTGAGCCGAATTTGATGACTGGGCCATCTATGTAGTCGGTGATGAAGGAGTTGTCTGAATAGCGATTGACCACAACAAGGCATGTGTGGAGTGATGCTCTCCTTGTATGTGAGAGCGAGCCCGGAAGGACTAGCGCAGTGATTGGGTGGAGGAGAAGATTGAGAGCGATGATGAGAGGGGTGGATTTTATTGAGAAGAACATCTTGAGAATATTTGATTAGGGATGTTATAATGGAGGAAAAGAGTGGTTAAGACTGCAGGTAGTTGTATAGGTGCTTTGTCTTGGATATGGGAAATTCACTTTTGGGGGGGAATAGCTACATTTATATCAACTGTAACTCCTTCACTACAACAACTAACGGTCGTCATTTTTGGTTCAGGTACGGCACAAACTAACACATGATGGCTGAGTGTTGTTCAGCTGTTGGCCAACTTTTACTCTTGCCGTATGGCTCGTATCCCCCAACTTTTGGGGGTCATCCCAACCAGAACCCCAACGTGAGATCTGTATGTGATGTGATGCAATGGAGGCGTAGGATGCACGCATAATCCCCATGTTCATTCACAGCCTTCGGAGGCTCCATTGGGCAATTCCCAACTTCATGTCACCTTTGGGGTCCCTTTTTGGAAGGAATGGCACGGGTGTTTCAGGACCTCAAGTTCGCCAAATTGAACAGCGAGGAAGCGCCAAGCTTGGGGGTCATAAGTAAGCCTGATAGGGCCAACCAGAGACTGAGAAGCGAACATAAAACATCCATCACATATTCAAGCCAATGATGAGAACGCGGGGTGAAGATGATAGAACTGCGGACCAATTGAAAACTGTCCGATGTGAATCAGATTGAATTGCTTGCAGAGACTCCAAAGATCATCGCCCTATGCGCAGCCCAGAACGCCTTTCGAGATGCCCACTCATTTTATGTGAATCGCAACAAGAATGCAAAAGTTCGTAGCCGCCGCCCCTTTTTTGAAGGTATCGGGTGACTTAGTCGGCAAAATAATCTGCTCTCCGTTTACCATTACCTTTCGAACCACCCTTGAAGTGCTTTTTACTTGTCAACAGCTTCAGATCACTTGGATCTATATCCTTCTCTAGCGCTAACATCGTCTTTTGTTTCCGACCTGACAATTGCTTTCCACTTGCCGTACCCTGCTCTGTATACTTGTGATTGAACGGCATCTTCAAGTGGCCTCTACTCCCTTGCCCAGGACCAAAAAACTGACCGTCTAGTTTCTTTGTCTTTGTGCCTTCTGGCAGGTGAGTATAATCAGAGCCTGTAATCGAAGCTGTGGCTTCTGAACCAACTTCCATCCCTGCCAAAGCAAGTCGTCGTTTTTCAGGGAGATGGCCTTCATCGTATAGCTCGCGATTGAATTCCAGTGGGTCGATGTCACCTGGCGGTGGTTGGCAGAATAATAACTTCCCGTTGACATAGTCTTTGAGCACATATCTTGCTGCTCTTGACTCATCAGGCTGCCCTTGACCAGTCCTCGTGAAGCCCCGAGCCTTTGCATATGCCGTCAACATCTCCTCTGCAGTAGGTATTCCGGTGCCGCCTTCCTCCAAAGGTCTTGTCCGAATTTTCATACCGTAGAGAGCCTCTAAAAAGTGTTGCGGAATTCGCTTAGCAACAAGCCCCGCCGGGCCTGTAAACTCTCGAAGCTGATCGATTGGCAGAATACCGTTGCAGACAAGCTCGGCTTTAGTGGTCGCGAAGTTTGGGAAAACAAGACCAGGGCAATCACATAATAAGACCTTATCACTGAGATGAATGGTCTGAAAATGTTTTGTCTTGCCAGGTGTGGAGGACACCGACACTTTCTTGGCACCGATTAATGCGTTAATCGTGGATGATTTTCCAACATTGGGATATCCCACAAGACCAATTTGTGTCTTTTTAGGATACTCGGAGTCCGCATCTGAAAAGTTAGCATTTTTCAATTATTAACCTCTGTACTGGAGAAGTACCTTCGTTATCCGGTGCATGCAGTAAGAAGAGTGCTTCAAGTTCATCGACAGTCAGAATTCGTGTCTTTTCATCCTCGTCCTGGTCTTCAACACCCGCCTGGTTCCCCTCCAAACCTCTGCCATCTTGAATGTCCAACTTTTGGGCCCTTTCTACAAGTTTAGAATTGAAGGGCTCTGACTTTGTAGGTATATCTTCATCGTCATCACCTGATTCTTCTTCCCGAGCCTCATTCATCTCCTTAGCCAGACTAGCCGAGAAGAATTTATACGAAATTCCTGCTTCCTCGAAATGATCCGCCCAAGTCTGGCGTTGCTCTAATGTCAACATATCCGCTTTATTGACCAACAGCAAATTCTGCTTCCTCGAATCGACATCCTTTACGTATCTTTCCAGATCTTCTGATCGAAAGAGAAGTGGGTTTCTTGCATCGACAATTTGCACCACCAAATCAGACCTCTCAATAACTCTCCATAATTGCCTCCAGACCTCCAAGTTCCGTTCAAATGGCGTCATAAGCAAGTCGTTATTTTCTTGCAATTCGGCCAGTCCTCTTCTCCATTCTAATAAGCTGTCCCTCTCCATTCGGTCAAGCTGTTCAGGTGTTGTTGTCGAATCCCAGTGTGGTCGTCTTGGCACAGTCAGTCGACTCCTATGTTCCTTCTGTTTCCCAACAGCAGCTCGTTCCTCAGCAGCGGACAATAAATAGGGATTCTTCTGGTCTGTATGAATAATTTTCACGTTATTCATTTTCTCCGCCGTGAAATCAGTCCCAGCCAGCTCTGCGGTCGATAAGAATTCGTCGAGGGCCGCCTGCTCTGTTACAGAGCGCATCTTGACCCAGCCGGCCTCTTTTCGCTCATTCGTGACATACTATTATTTATGAGTTTGTGCGCTAGGAAATAGGATATAGTGCGCACCGTTTCTCCTGTAGTATGGTTGATCCGATGTATTCCTGCAGAAGTGATCTTCTTTCGATCAGCACCCTTTCCCTTCCCGAATCGATCATTCATCAAGCTGTAATTTGTCAGAACGCGGACATAAATCTTCAACCACTGAAGGAGTATACCTGTTTCCCAGCCCAACGGCGTTCTTTGACTTTGCAAGAACCATCTTGACAATATTCGTGTTGTGTGTACCAATATATTTCTATGTGAGAATTCCCAAGGATATGGAGGTTGTTTTACAACTTTGTACTGTTGATTGTGACCGTGTGTATGAAGTTTGAAATCTGATTATGGAGCTTTTTGATAGCGGCAAAGTGACGAAATTTCGGGTCGCCCCTCTACGGCCGGCGATAGATGCATTGCTTACGAACCCCCCACTACCATCAAATCTTCAGTAAATAAAGTTTGACATTGCCTTGTTATGCAAGTAAAGCGGTATGGTGGCTGGAGGGGCATATAGGTATCAATATTTCAACATGGTGAATAATTACTGGTAGCTCTAGCTAATGTGTCAACTCAAATTGAATATTGTTACTTTACCTTATTGGCCGAGACACTCTTACATGCTACCGTACAACCCCGCCAATCTCTCAAAAAATATTTCGAGATTCCTAAAATCTTTCTATACGGACGAAATTACACTTTTATCATAACAAACCGCAAAAATGCCGCGTAAGAAATGGATCGACAAGAAGACCGCGACCCATTTTACACTCGTTCACCGTCCGCAAAATGATCCTTTAATCCACGATGCCGAGGCATCGTCCATGGTCTTGAACCCTACACCACTGCCGAATGCCAACAAAATCAAGAAACTCAACGATCTTGCGTCTGAGCTAGGATCCGAAGTTGGTGAAATTCGAGAAAATGAAGGGGAAGCTGCGAACTATGGAATTTACTATGATGATACCGAATACGATTATATGCAACATATGCGCGACCTCGGATCGGGTTCTGGGGAAGCCTACTTCGTCGAAGCCCCTGCCCTCAAAAACAAGGGCCAGGGAAAGGGAAAGCAAACACTAGAGGAAGCACTTAAGGATATAAGCTTGGAATATCGAGCCGAAGTACTATTTGACGAGGATATTCTACCTTCTAAAAATCTTCGACGGGCAACCTATCAAGCACAACAAGATGTCCCTGACGCACTGGCTGGGTTCCAACCGGATATGGATCCAAGATTAAGGGAAGTTTTAGAGGCTCTCGAGGACGATGCATATGTGGATGAGGACGAGGATATCTTTGGAGAATTAGCCAAGGATGGCCAGGAAATTGCAGAAGACGAGTTCGAGCAAGGAGCTTGGGATGATGAAGACGGAGGTTGGGAGTCTGATAATACCGCAAGGCCAACAAAAGAATACAATGATGCACCAGAACTATCCGAAGATCTGGCAAATGACGAGCGTGAGCATCACGGAGATGGAGACTGGCTAGCAGACTTCAGCAAATTTAAGAAAGACCAGAAGAAAGACCAGAAGAGAGTCCAGTTTGCGGCCTCGCAATCAGAGTTACAGTCGTCGCTCATGACTACTACAACAAATGGAGGGCGGCGAAAGAAGAGAAAAGGTGCACTAACAAACCCATCAACATATTCCATGACCTCTTCTTCGATGGTCCGAACTGAGGGCCTTTCTACTCTAGATGCACGATTTGAAAAGATAGAAGAGAAATATAACGAGGATATGGACGACATGGCATCTGTTTCAGCTGCCTCGTCTACGGCGTCGAGTGTCCAAGGCCCAGTCCGAGGAGATTTTGATAGTATCATGGATGATTTCCTGGGAAATTACTCAATGAGTGGAAAGAAGCATGTGAAGAAAGGCAAATACCAAAGTGGTATGGAGCAGCTTGACGAGGTTCGCAAAGGTCTTGGCCCAGCAAGAATTCGACCACAATTTGTCTAGTAGAATATCCTCAGGGCATAAAATTGGCGTTCGGGCATACGAGGTGGGGTTTGTGGAGTTTTGGGAGTTTATAGTAGTGAAATACTACCAGTAGAAACTTTCATGATTCATTCACACAATTTCAGCTATCCTTCCATCATTCACAATGCAATACTCTCAAACCTTGTGTATCAAGAAATGAGTGAAGTGTTTCCACATTGTTTCTCAGGCGGTCAAGAATGGCAGAATATGATATAACCAGAAGTAGCTTAGCGTAGCGAAGCTATTGTGCCCAGATGAATGCGATCGATCAAGTGAAGACAATAACAAAGAACTGCCGTGCACAATAGATGCACCAGCAATTCAATATTACTCGAAATCTCTACATTACCTCCTTTGCTCGTTTACGACCACCTTCCTGATGATCTACAATACGAACGATGCTGTCAACGGACAGTAATTCCCGTGGCGCACGCGGTCAACTACAAAATCGTTCAAAAGGATCTAGAGGTCGCGGGTCTACGGGTCGAGGAGCTTTCAGCTCCACCAGTAAGTCCCAGAAAGATCTCCAAATCCTCAAAGGTCAACGCGCTCTGCAGGATCACTCCAACACGTGTGCGTCTGTAGCGCATATTGTGAAAGCTGCTTAAAGAACAAGTACTCAAACTTTCCTCATACAGGCACAATCCAACCCACCACAACTACGGATCCCTTCGAACAGGAACGGCTCGAGAATGCAGCGAGGCGTGAGCAAAGAGGTCAAAAAGACACAATGATCAATGGAAGAGGTGGAACTTCGTTGAGGGGTCGTAGCAATAAACAGGTCAGGTTCGCAGAAACATCCACCGAACAGTCGAACAATCCTTTTGGCAGAGCCCCTTCGCCAGCGCCCAATCCATTCGATAGTACATCGAAGACATCCTCACCATTTATTTCTCCAAGTACTGCTCCGATGAATCCGTTCGCACCCAAGTTGAATACGACGTCGAATCCATTCGCCTCAGGCGTAACAAGCAACCCATTTGGCGCACCCTCACAAATATCTTCAACACTTCCTATCGCATCATCTTTTGGTACACCATCAGAGTCTAATATCAAACCGCCCCCTGCGAACCCCTTTGGAAAACCGTCGACAAATTTCTTTGGGGCCTCTCCCAACCCTCCTTCAGCATTAGCGCCATCAAACTCTTTGGGGAAACCATCTACGATAACCTTTGGCACACCTTCAGATACCCGTTCTACTTCGCCATCAAACCCTTTTGGCAATCCGTCGACGGGTGCCTTTGGCGCACCCTCCACATTCTCCTCGGCTTTTGGTGCAAGTCCAATTACAAATGGATTTCCACCTTCTGCCACGACAGAGTTGACGAACTCGCAGACAAATATATTTAGCACATCACCAAAGAATCTTCCAGCGTTTGGGACAGCGGGGCAGACAAACATACAGCCAATATCTAATCCTTTTGGGACATCTTCGGATAGTACAATTTCAAAATTTAGTCAGCCAGCCACTATCTTCACATCCAACCCTACTGGGTTTCCAAAACCAAAGCTCTCAAAGTCGAATGGTATAATATCAAGGTCACAGTTTAGCGGAAAAGGTACACATACGAATACCTCCCTACCGAATCCAGTCATTTCGAGCAATGCCACAGCGAAGAAAATCGATCAGCTTTTACGGAAAGAGGGTATCGTCGCACCGAAATGGCCCAAGCTGCCTCCCGGTGATTCAAATTTCAGAACCGAAATTGAGACGTACTGGAGGTCATCAAAAGATTATCGAAATAAAATTCGAGCCTCTCTAATTCGAGCGGGCTTGCTAGATGATCCTGATAAGCCAAAAAAACTAAGCGAAGCAATTGATTTCAAAGGAACATGTGAGGAGATGTGCCCAGATTTCGAAAGAGCCACTCGGATCTACGAGCGCGATGTTAAAAATGCCGAAATGAGCCTGGCTTCTGATGGTCAGTCCTATCCAGCACCTGAAAAAATGATAAAAGCATTAGCAAGATCAGCTGCTGGTCAAGATGCTCCTCTGCCTATGGATATCAGATCTCCGGCAGCATTGAGACGGACCCTGGATTATCTGTTTCGCTCACTCCTGGGGCAAGATGAAGATAATTTGCCAAAGATCCACCATTTTCTTTGGGATAGAACACGAGCCATTAGAAGAGATTTCGTGTTCCAGTCCTCGATGAGTCCAGCTGAACTAGTGGATCAAATTTATTGCTTGGAACGTATCACCAGATTCCATGTTATCGCCTTGCACCAAATGTCAAAAGATGGTATTGTACCAACAGAGGAATTTTCGGAGCAACAAGAAGTTGAGCAACTCGGAAAAGCGCTTCTCTCCCTTGTACATGCATATGAGGATTGCAATATTCAAGCCATAGAGTGCGAAAACGAGGCAGAATTTAGAGCATATTATGTTCTATTTAACAAAAACAACCCTGGGATTTTAGAGACTGTGCAAGATTGGGGTTGGAAGTTCTGGGGGGAATCAAACGACATTAAAACAGCAGTAAGCCTTGTCGAGACGCTCCAAAACACCTGGGATAGTGTTGGTCCTCTCAAACCCCACTCTGCAATAGATGTCGCCCAGAATGCGTTTTCTCGGTTTTTCACTATTATACAAGACAAAAAGGTCTCATACACAATGGCATGCTTCGCCGAGTTACACTTTAACAGTGTCCGAAAATCCATATTAAAAACAATTCTCGCTGCATACCGTAAGCAGCGGGACCAAACCAAGGACTGGACATTGTCGAAACTGAATACTTACCTCAGATTCGACGACGAAAATGATATCATCGCATTTGGAGAGGCATATGGTCTCAGTTTCGAAGAGGTTGACGGTGAAGATTGTTTATCTTTTGACTCGGACGGAGTCTCTGATCCTTTCCCACCCTTGAAGCAATATCATTCGTACAGCCTTGTCGAGAAGAAGCGTGGCATACATTCTCTTCCAGAGTCTATTGATAGAACTATATACGACGAGTCAGAACAGAAGGAGTTGCTAAATAATGAATCCACGGTAGTTACCAATACTGCCCAAAATAGAGAAAATGATGTAGAAGAGGAAGGGTTGTTCATTCAGGATAACCTATCACTACAACCTACAAACGAATCGACTTCGCCATTATTTCCAACCAATCAGCCACTTGCTATATCTCAAGAGCAACCGTCCACTGATACCAGGGGGCCTTCGAAAACCACTTCGTTATTTAGTAAAGTCACTAGTCCACCAGGGACCTTCACGCCTGGGCACTCCACTGTTGAATCTAAGGAACAAGCTTCATTGGCGCACTCCAGCAACTCTTCCTTGATATTTTCAAGCCACCCAACCACGGCCTCAGTATTCCCGCCAAATTTTGATGCTGCTAAACAACCAGAAACTAGCGCTTCAGCACCATCTTCATTTCCTCCAGCTTTCAACACCCCATCAACAAGTACCCCCAACACAGTCTCCGTGCTTCCAAAATTCAACAGCAGTGATCTATTCAGAAAGTGTCCGGAAAATTCTTCTAGTCCTGCCCTACCAACTGGGGAAATCACTCCATCAGTTACTCACGAAAAGCAACCATCTTCGCACTTCCTTGGTATTCCTACAACACCAATCATAGGAGATGACAAGCCGAACCTACCCTCAAGCAATGCATCCACTAAGCATGACCCGGTAGAGCTAAAGCCGCTATTTCCTTCTAGGTCGCCTCAAGCATTCACCCCCCCATCTGCGCTAAAAAATTCAAGCCATCCGCAACAGCTCAATAGGCAGTCCCTTTTATCACCGTCTACCTTGAATACGACACCCCCCATCCCATCACCTTCTCAAATTCAACTCTCACTTGATCAGGACACTACGCGGGGATTGTCTTCTGGAAATGCTTCTATTAATGGGGTCCAACCCGGACAGAAACAACTGATGGCTGAACAATCGCAACCTCAACCTATCGATCAAAGTGCACGATACGATAGCCTCTCTCGGTGGGTCGCTCTGGGCGAAGACGGTATCATCGATGACTTTACATCTTACACTGTCGAACAACTTCTACAAGAAACCGTGAAGTTATTCCTGGACGAAAATACTGAAAAGATCGCACGGGAGGAGGAACAAAATTCGAACAAAGAAGCAGATGAATATAGATATCGCTTCCTAGCTACAAAATACGTACACTTCTGGCGAGAAAGAGCACATTATATGTGGATGAAGCGCAAAGGAAGAGAAGCTCGTCAGGCTCGGCGAGAGATGGCAGAAAGTATGCGAGCTTCAAAGGTAGCTCGAACTACACGCTTAGTGGATGATTTTAAGGCATCCACGACTGTACGCCCCAGACCCAGCCTAGAAAGCCTACTTGGTGCGGCTAGCGTTCTGAGCGGTGCTCACAACCCAAATGAAAAGACTCGAGCTGTCAAGTATGACGATCCCCAACCAAGAACCGTGAAAAGGCAACGCCCCGAAAATTTTACAAGCAATGGCGATTCTACAAACTCCCGCGGTAGTCGTCACAAGCGCGGCAGATCTGATGACCCCCTCCGGCGATCCCTACTGTCTGACCCGACATACCTGAGTGGCGAGTCAAGGATCCACCTCATGACCAAATACGGTGCACAGGATGAGAATCGTCGACAAGTCAGTGGAGTGCAAACAGATTATTTCCGTCTGAAAGCTAGGGGTATTGCTACACTTCCTAATGGGACTCCACTAGCCACTTCTGCGGTAGAAAGCATTCTTCGCCCAAAGCGTTCCCTAGACGAGCTCAGTAGGTTCACGACGCCTCAGCACTCTAGACAAAGTTCAGAGGTAAGAAGTGTTCCCGCCAAATCAACAACAACCATAGGGCCACCTAGGACTAGTGCTGAAAGAGATGAGCACATTCAAGTTTTGAAAGAGAGAGCAAAAGCCGCGATGGAGGCGAGCAACGCTCCTCAACAGAAGAGAAACTTCGATGTTGATGATGATGAGGAAGCACTCTTTGCACGCGCAAAGAAAATTCGTCAGCAGATGGAGGAAGGTTCAGAATGGTTTAGGCAGGAGATAGAGCGGTGCTCAGGGAGCAGAAGTGTATCATGATATAAGAGATGACACATTGTATGGCGTTGTGATACTCAGCATTTTGATGAATCAAGTGAGCGGGGCGTTTGAACTAAACAATGCATTATATGGCGTCTGGGATTTGTATATAGGAACCGAGATACCCTATTTGGGTAGGAAATGAAAGAATGAGGTCTTCCAAGGAAGATCACCCTACCAAAGTCTGCAGTACGGGTTACCCAACCTTCGTTCTGTGAGCCTTTAAAAAAATTTCAGTTCATCCTGAGCCCTTTATAGCCATGAGCATGGTCAAGATTGCAGCCAGAGAACATCAAAAGCATTCTGCTATTATAATGTATCCTAACCAAATTCTTGAATTCCCGTTTTATGAAGGGGATAGATGATCGTAGGTGCATCAGCACCATCCACAAGGATGTTGATATTTCAGTAGGAAAAGTAATTTTCATAAGAGCACACATTTTAGTATAGAGGATATTTAGACACCGTTTAGCTGTTATACAGCATGGTGCCCAGGGAGATAAAATTAGAAGGCTATCTGGTGCAAGGAGAGCCAACCTGAAAGGAAAGCCCAAATGAGGGGGTATAAGTCACGTGGTTGCTTATGCCAATTGGATACTAGCGTGTCCCTACTCCACGAAATTTAGCTTCGGGTAAAAATTGAAGCTCTGGAAAGAAATATTTTGAGTTCATGCAGATTTCAACCTGCAACAACCACGCGCTCGACAACTAGAATTAAGCAGATACCTCTTAATTCAAGCGTCAAAATGGCTATGGTCGTAGCACAAAAAGAGATTGACTATACAATCAAGCCGGAAGCTACCACCCCCACAGTCGATACCAGTTCTTGGCCACTACTACTCAAGAACTATAACAACTGTACGGGCACACAAATCTGCATTTGCAAGAATTATAACTAATCTAAATATACAGTGCTCGTCCGAACTGGTCATTTTACACCAATTCCCAATGGCTGTACTCCACTGAAGCGGGACTTGAAGTCGTATATTAGCTCTGGTGTGATCAATCTGGACAAACCTTCCAACCCATCCAGTCATGAAGTCGTCGCATGGGTGAAGCGCATGCTGAGGTATATAATACTAGATGAAGATGTTTACTGCGCAACTGCTGATCCTTTTATAGAGTTGAGAAGACTGGGCACAGTGGTACCCTAGATCCCAAAGTTACAGGATGCTTGATTGTTTGCATTGACCGAGCAACAAGACTTGTCAAATCCCAACAAGGTGCCGGAAAGGAATATGTGTGTGTTATTAGATTGCACGACAAGCTTCCAGGTGGTGAAGCACAATTTGCGCGAGCTCTAGAGACCTTGACTGGTGCTCTTTTCCAGCGGCCTCCTCTCATTTCTGCTGTTAAGCGACAACTCCGTATTCGAACGATACACGAGAGCAAGTTATACGAGTTTGATAATGATAGGCATCTGGGCGTATTCTGGGTCAGCTGCGAAGCCGGTACATATATTCGAACATTGTGCGTCCATCTAGGATTGTTGCTTGGCGTTGGCGCACATATGCAGGAGCTGAGAAGAGTTCGAAGCGGTGCTATGGATGAGAATGAGGGCATGGTCACTCTCCATGACGTGTTAGATGCGCAATGGATGCAAGATAACACTCGCGACGAGTCATACTTGAGAAAGGTCATTTCTCCTCTAGAAACCCTCCTTACTACTTATAAGCGAATCGTGGTCAAAGATAGCGCAGTCAATGCTGTGTGCTATGGCGCTAAGCTCATGATTCCCGGCCTCCTGCGTTATGGTATGTTGATTTCCTTCGAAGATATGTTCTCCAGCTAATGATATGACAGAGTCTGGTATTGAAGTCCATGAAGAAGTTGTCCTTATGACTACAAAGGGAGAGGCTATCGCTCTCGGTATTGCTCAAATGTCAACGGTTGAGCTCTCAACCTGCGACCATGGAGTCGTTGCTAAAGTCAAGCGTTGTATCATGGAACGTGATCTGTATCCAAGAAGATGGGGTCTTGGGCCTGTGGCATTGGAGAAGAAGAAGATGAAGGCTGACGGAAAACTCGATAAATACGGCAGACCCAACGAGGCTACACCTTCCAAGTGGAATAATGAGTACAAGGATTTCAACGCAACACTTGATGGCTCGGTCGCTGCTCCTGTTGCAGAAGTCACGTTGAAGGAGGATACTGCTCCCCCTCCATCAGTCCAAGCCATTGAGGCCGATACGCCTACAATCAGCAATGGCGTTGAGGATAGCGGAAAAAAGCGAAAGCGCCACGAAGGTGAGACTGCGGAAGAGAAAGCAGAGAGAAAACGAAAGAAGAAGGAAAAGAAGGAAAAGAAAGCGAAGAAGGAGGGCAAGAAGGTTCAGGAAAGTGATGATAGCGAATGATTGCTTGCAACTTTGGGTTGAAATCCAGGATACGCTTTTCTTGCTTTGGCGTCTTGATGTATCATACTTGCTGCAGGATAGTTGCACGGTAGGCCAAAATTGGAGTTAATGGGGGGTTTCTTCGACATAGTCAACAGCGATTGCTTTTACTTGAAAGCGCAATACTTTACTATAAGTGTCTGTGCTTTCAAGTTATAGCTAAATAAAATCTCAAGAGGTCAGCCTCAATGAACAACCTTCTTTGGACGCGGTAACATGTCAAGTTTTGATCGTGAAATAACAAGGTAAGTGACTGGTAAAGAGAATTTGGGGGAAGGCGAAATTTAGGTTAGGATTCGGTCTTTCACATTTGGTATGTTTGAGCAAAGGTTTTCCTCCAAAAAAAAATTAAAAATAAGCCCAAATCCAAACGAAGTGGATGACCACTGCCTCGAAAAACAATAGGTCAGGCCCGTGAGAATGACATTTTTCGTAAGGCACGATTTTACTATAACCCAAAATCGTACTATTTTTAGGTACTGTTCCTCCAAAGTCTGCCAAGCTTTGTGGTGCTGACAACTTCCAACGATTTGAAACAACACCAAGCTTAATAGCGACATCCTCATTATAAGCCGAAGAGCAAAATCCCGAAAGGAACAACGACCCTTTTCTCGAAGCTTAGCGATAGGCAACATGTCTAAGGCATGCTGGACCTGAATAATCGGCCAACTGCAACGCTGGTCAGCTGGGCTTGTCATGGAAGGGAACATTGGCATAACATTAATCCGAGAAACTATTCAGCACGACTCTCAACGTGTAAGGCTGAGTGGCAGTAGCGGGAGCGCATCAAATCAAGGCCTTCAGAGCAGTACGTGAAAGATCACACAGAGCCTCTCCCTTTCCGAGTCTCTCTCTGTCCATCTCCAACTCAGTCTTACTCTACATTTCTTTCAGTGGCTGAGTTCAAATTGCACCACTTAATGACCAGGAAGGTCCCTGGCGCTCCTTCCTATTCCTTTCCGTTTCAAGCATTGATGTGCAATGTCTAAATATTAAACTCCAAGGTGATAGGCTCGAGCAGTTCTCATGACTTCAAGTTCATGTCAACTCTTGAGTGAGACGATTTGCCCGGAAGCGTCAGTGGCACAGAAATTGCATACTCTCTTAAAGATATAATAGGGATCAGATCCGAGTTTCTCATCATATTTCATAACACTCTAGAACATTTCCTTGACACTTCGAAGTCACGACATATTAATATTTTCCAGCCACAAGTATACCATTGATCAGGTCTCCAAACAAGGATATCAGGTGTGAAAAGACATGCTTTATGATTGTGAATATTACTGACATAGGAAATAGAATAATGTTTTTCTCTATATTCTCAGCTGCGCTCATCTTGAGTGGGGTGGCATCGAGCTCTCCGTTAGGGAAACTCAGGGAACGGGCGACCAGTATAAGCCCAGTCATCAGCACCAATTTTCCTGATCCTGCGATATTTAAAGATTTCGATGGAACATGGTATGCGCTAGCAACGAACAATAATCCAGGCCCGAATGTTCAAATCGCGAAGGCTCCAACCCCTAGCGGGCCATGGACTATACTCAGTAACGATCTCCTTCCAAAGCCAGGGAAGTGGTCAACTGGGGCAAATGTGTGGGCTCCAGACTTGCAGAAAATAGGCTCACAGTACGTTCTATACTATTCTGCCACAAGCACATTGCAAACAAGCAAACACTGTGTTGGTGCGGCAACATCAACTACCGTTCTAGGACCATATGCAGCAATTGACACACCAATCGCCTGTCCTCTGAACACCGGAGGAGCAATTGATCCTGCTGGATTTACCGACGTTGACGGTACGAACTACGTAGTCTACAAGGTCGATGGAAACAGTATCGGCCACGGCGGAGTTTGTGGCAACACGGTTGGCCCCATAGTCCCAACTCCTATCATGCTTCAAGAACTTGCGAAAGATGGCTTTACACCCGTTGGGTCACCAGTCAGAATCCTCGATCGCAGTGACGCAGATGGGCCTTTGATTGAAGCTCCTCAAATCATTCTCATCAAGGGCGTGTATTTCTTGTTCTTCAGTAGTAATTGCTTCTCTACACCACAGTATGATGTCAGCTATGCTACGGCAGCCTCGATCAAGGGTCCTTATACGAAGAGTTCGAGACCGTTGATGGTTACAAATGATCCTTTTGCTTTGACGGCACCAGGTGGAGCGCAAGCGAGCTGTGCTGGGGATAGTATCGTTTTTCATGCCAATTGTGATGCTGGAAGGTGTATGTACGAGAGAGCTATTACAATCTCAGGTAAAAATGTGTCGATCAGCTAGGCTAGCACACTATGAACGTTGGTGTCAAAGTTCACATTTTAGGCCCTATAGGTTTGTGACTTTGGGGCTTCTGAGTTATTTGCAAATTTAACAAGCAGCATATAGGCATTAATTTCTCAGATTCTATTTCGAAATAATATCTGTGACAGGTGTGCAAATATCAGCGATTGGCCTCCATTTTACCTGTCTCCCAGACTTGTATTCCTAAATGCGAAATCACGACCTCGGATTCCAGGTTCAAAAATCAGAGAAGCCGAGTACATTATGCGCTATCAGACGATCTTTCTAAGTTCCAAGACTTGGAAATACCAGCAACAGCATGTTTCAAATATTCCCAGTATTCTGGTCTACGCGGCTAGCTTATCGAGCTGTAACGGTGTCATCCTGACGCGCTAAAGGCGTCAGAGAACAATTTTCAGCACAAAGCGGATATACACAGCCGCACCTATCTTCACAATTCCTAATACGAAGTATCGACACGGTAGAATCCTGAGGGGGCAGTTCTCGAAACACCCTTGACAAACTGCAGACTGTGGCTTTGTTGGAGATGTGCTGGTATGTTGCACACCAATGAGTTCAAAAATTTTCATCTCTCGGCAGTTTCGATGAACCCGAGGACGGAGACATGAAATCCTCTATCAGGCTCTCTCAACCCTGAGGAAATTATAAGTCTTTAGTGAAGTTTTCTCGACAGGGAACTACGCCACCACAGCTTATGTTGGAGCCTATAACGTGGTAGGCAAAAACAGGGAAGTAAGCTTCGGCGCGAAAACCGAGTTGTCGGGTTGCGGTCTGAACTCAATCGATTTGTCTTATCCGAGGAAGCCTCCCGGGAGTGTTTTTATTCTGGCATCCTAACGAATCTCGATTGTCAACGGGTTGGTGGTTCATCGTGCTAACAACGGTGCGGCTGATTCTGGAACAGCTGCTAATAAGTTGCGATGTGGCTGAACTCAATCTATCAAAGCCTAACATCTATATCAACAACCTAAACTCTATCATTTATTCGATCCGAGCGTCGTATCTCGGCTAGAGCATTCGGTTGCGTATCACCGCAAGAGAGCTGCATTGTGCTCCCATGGTTGTACGACGACGGCTTTGAAGCGGCCCTCAACTTCTCCGTTTCTTCGGGCGACCAACAGCATAGCCAAAGCAGGGCGAAGCCGGCAGCATTCGTTTACGATTTGCGAAATATGGCGATGTGTCGTCCAGCATATCATATGACCGGTTGAATAGGGCGGCTAACATGAAGCGTCTATGGCCTCGCTTAGCGCATACATCAAGGAATGCAGGAACCTGCCTTAATCCCTTGGATATCGACATCCAAAATTGCCCTTGTGCATTTATCTTTGTTGGATGTGGAGTTCATGGGGGAGCTCTCTTCCCTGCTCAGCCGGCAAGCTTTATTCGGCCAGCGAGTGCTTCCTATAGGCTGCTTCTTATGTAGGTCACCGGCAAAAAAAATCATCTAGCAATAATAGTCGAGTATCAATCCCGAGTGTGTGGTTCCCCATTCAAGGGACGAGGAGACGCAATTTGAGTGGCAGTGAAGGATTTGTTTGCACCTCGCGTGCTGGCAGTGTTTGTTGGAACTATGGGGAGTCCCAAGTCCTACCTATGGCCAGAGTCATATCTACCACAGCAAATTCTGTGCAAATACCGATAGCATCCTCTTGAACTTTGGCTTCTGATCCATTACCATCGTTAGGGCACTATTCATGGATATATCCATTGCAGTCCCACGAGGACAAGAAAATATACCCCCATAACTTCATGGCACTTCAAGCTTTACCTAATCACTTTATACTGCTCGACGAATACGCCCCAGCTTGTACTACCCCATCCCCTGTTGACTTACCTACGAGTCAACCCCGCGAATAACCAGTAATTTCAATTCTCATTCTCAACGTCTACATGACCTCAGATGGTTCTCAGAGACCACGGAAATCTCGCGTCGGTGCAAAGTTTCCAATATGTCTTTCCTGACTGCAAAGATAACTTTGGCAACACTTCTCTTGTTGGCAAGACAAGTCACAGCTATAGGTTTCACACTGAACTCTCCCTGTACCTCAGTCTGTCGAGATACCTCCGACCCTGATCCAAGCACTTCGAGAATAAAAGGCAGCGACATCACATGCCGCGACTCACACTACAGTAGCACAACGGTGGGAACCAAGTTCCAAAATTGCCTCAGTTGCCTTCAAACAAGCAACTTTGTAAACGGCGCTGAAAATGACCAGAGCTGGTTTATTTGTACGTCCTCCCCCAGTCATTGGCAACAAGAGATCTAACACAACCTGTCATACAGTCAATCTACGATATGGATTCGATACCTGCCTCTTCAAATTTTCGAACAGCACGGACGCAATTTCTACTCCTTGTTCTACAGGTAAATCCTGCGAGTCTTTGAAGAATGCACTCGAAACTGGGGACCTCAATCAGAGCAATGAAAATCAATATGGATACTGTACTGCAGACGGTAATGCGTTCAGAGGCAGCTTCTTTGGAAAATGCAAGGAATGTCTTAGCCAGGTCGACGACGAGAAATATCTTGCAAACTGTAAGCAGGCAGAAACGGTTCCTGAAAAATCATTGCTCACACTTTCCTAGTCCTCGCGGCCCTCGACGCAGGCTGCTCTCAACAACCACCTCCTGGGACCTTGATCGGCATGAAAGGTAGCATCTTCTCCACGACACCGGTAAATGCCACTTTCCCCGGTGACAACGCCCTTATCTCAACCCCAACAAAAAAGTCTATGTCTCAAGGCACCATAATCGGCATAGTCGTATCCATTGTGTTCATCCTCCTCCTTATCTTCTCAGTCACCTTTCTCTGTCTCCGAAAATCACGGGAGCGTCGCCGCCAAAAAGAACTCGCATCTCCTCTTGATCCGCGTTATGGAGCACCAAACATTACTTCACCCAATGATGGAGCATATGGGAATCCGTATACTGGTCTTCCTGTTAAGAGCCCAGATTTAAATCAAGCGACTCCGAATGAGCAGACTCGGTTCAACCAGCCTACGCTGATGTTTCCACTAGATCATAAGAGGGAGCAAGAATGGAAAGATAGTGAAAGCCAAAACAGTAGTATTCCACCTAGCTATACAAGCCCAAAGCTGCCAACACATCAAGCATATATTCCAACTCGATCTCCCGGCATCGGTCCTATCTCACCTATCAGTTCTAGCGCAGGAAGCATTGGCAGGAGTAGAGAAGCCTATGTCCCGCCAGCCACATTTGGCAAGCGCACTCAGGCCCACTTATCACCAATCTCTGTAGCCAACTCATCACAGCAAAATTCACCTCAACCGAGAGAGGTTGGACCGTCAGAAATTCAGATCGGTTCACAGCAGCAGAGAACAAGTCCGCCAGTCAGTCCGCCGGCGAGACCACAGTCTAGAACAAAGATGAGAGGGGTTGGAAATGTGAACGCAAGTAAAGATGAAGGGACAAGGGGAAGTAGAATAGACTTCGAAATTGCGGAACGTGAGAGAAAAGTTAAGGAGGCAAGAGAGGGAAGGAGTCTGCTAGGTGGAAATAGAGGGGAGAAGATTCAAGGAATGTGGTCGAGCTCAAAAGGTGTGAAGAAAGGAAAGAGAGAGGAAAGGACACCGGACAGTGCGGATAGTGAAGAACAGTGGCCGGGGAGTTATTAATTGCCAATTTCATGAAGTGATGGGTTTGTTTTGGAGTTTGGAAAGGGCGGGATACATTTAGGTTGGTTTGGTTTCCTATACTATATATTTTGGGTCTCACGGTCTATAAGATGCGCAGATGGTATGGTAAAGGCTGGTGGTGTTCGTAATGGTTGTCCATTCTATGTCTTTCGTTTATGATATCCCCTATTGCGCTCAAGATATAAAGTGCTTCTTCTCTAGCAATGCTAAGCATACCTGTTTCACGGCCCAACTTGAAAATCATACTTCTCGCACATTCCCATCTGTCTGCACCCGAAATTCGAGCCTCGCTCTTTGCACATGCCAGAGTGTCCTTCCCCCAAGTCCAGCGCGCTGCGACCCTCTCCCAGCCAGACTCTTGCAACTTTGCAATGCAACCCAATGTACATACGTAGGGAGGCCTCCCATTGACTACTTGCCTCCCACCCCTCTAAAAACATACGTAGGCAAAGCGCAAGACTAAAACTTGAATGCGGTGCAACCTCCGCAACTCTGATAAGCTCGTGAGCGTACCAGTGTCTGCAAAGGGACTTCCCTGGTACAGGCTTCAGGTCTGCAGAGCATCGAGGCTGAAAGAGCGAATATGGGTGTGTTATTTTTACCCGGATGGCAGGCTGACTGCCACGGGATTGGTGGAGGCTTCCACTCGCCAGCTTCTCCCCACACCGATTGACACTTCAGCAATTGGTGTGAACAAATCAAGGTCGGGAGGCCTCTAGAGATATGGGATCGACGGCGGGAGCAGAGGTGTTGTGCATAGGATAGTGGCACCTGGGGATCTTGGGGGCGAATTAATCCCTCAGGAGGTGGCGGGAGGATTTGGGTTGGTCGTGAGTTTCAGTGAAGGCGAGGTGTGGATGGTTCATTGCGCCATATAGGAGGTGGCGGCCTCATCTGAGGCTGGCCCTGAATGGGGGAAAGGTGTGGGTGGATGTGTTGGTTGAGGCTGGTAGAGGTTGCTGGTGAGCGGTTGTGCGGTTCTGCTGGTTAGGGCTGGATAAAAGGGGTGAGCGGATGCATGCGAGAAGTAAGGGATACCGGGATGGGTGGCTCATGTGATATTGAAAATCAAGATCTAGATCCTAGGGACGAGGAAATGGGAATCCAGAATTAAGAATGCGGTTGAGGTTGAGGTTTCTGATAGATGATAAGATTAAAATATCTAAACGCGAGGTCAAACAAAAAACGTTAGTTGCTGATTTTCTGGTGAGACATGGCTGGATACTGTCTCGAGGAGATATCTCACCTCGTATGCACGGCACTTCTAAGACTTCACCTGAAGAAAGAGCGGTGCGGGAATTTCTTGACGTTTAATTATTCTTCATTGTAGATGCCTCCCATATACAGTAAGGAGCGTCATCCTATATCCATCCAATCCAAACGCGCTGGAAAATCCAGAGGGTATCTGCGAACTGATTGGCCACCCACTACGTATATCCATCCGTCCAACCAACCACCAGCCACGCCGTCCTCTACTATTGTCCTTTCCTTTCCTTTCCCACCCAAAGAAACAACCCCCTTACTCCCGCTGAAGAACTGTGACTGTAGCAAACGTTGAGATGAAACCGCATCTCGAAATATAATCTTACACTACTTAAAGTTGCCTGGGCTGTTCTGGTGGGGAAACTGGTTGACCTCTACCATTACCAGGATGCATGAGGACAGGTGCAACATTCTGCATCTCGAACCCGGCATCTTCTCTTTCCCTCTCCCTCTCCCGTTCCTTCTCCTTCCGTTCCCTATGTGATTGGAACCCCATCGCCGAAGTGCCACCCAGACTTCCTTTCCTGTCGACCGGCCACTCCCTCCCGGCAATGTGAGGCTGATCCTGCGCACTAATAGGACTTGAATATTGACTTGAATATGGACTGAAATAAACTTTCTCGCCAACCGCGCTGAGAGGGCTCTCTTCCTCTCGTTGTCCGGGCACCCATGGCCGCGAGTTCACCAGCGGTCTTGTGCTCTGCGGCGAATCGAAAAACCCTCCCGAGATACCACTATCGGGCTCTATGGGGGTCTGGTGTTGAGCTTGAGCTTGTGCAACTTCTTGTTGCGCTTGCCATTGCGCGTACCCAGTATCTCGTTGATGCTTCTGTAATATCCGTCTACGACGGCGCTTGCCATTCCAGACAATGCAGAAGCCTATCAGGCCGAGAGCAAAGAGGATAGCCCCGACGGAGATGCCGACTTTGGCACCAAGGTTCAAACCACCTGTAGCATCGCCGGTGAAGGTGGAGTTGGCGGAATTTGATGGAACTGTGATATTGACGATGGTCTTTGAGAACACATCGCCTTTGAGGGAGATTAAGTTGCCTGATATTGGTTGCTGTATACATGCAGCTTGCAAGGCGATGGCGTCTAAAAAGGGATGTTAGACCGGAAATGAGGGATAGATAAACAATGAGAATGATGGGGACGGGGGAAGGGGGGGAAGAAGTCATATGTCCAAGTCATACGTACAATTAACCCAGAAGAGTTGGTCTCGCTGTGCTTTCAGGCAGTTGTTACAGGAGGTGACTCTATCCAGTGAAAACAAGCCGCAATACGAGAAAGCACCAGCTTTTGGTGACAGTGAGTCAAACTCAAATGAGTTCTCCAGTGGGCCACACGCAAAACTAAAATAGTCAGAGACGTATGATGATAAGATCCCGACATGATGAAATACCTAGTTTTGCAAGGAGTATCTGGAGCTGCTGTGTTGTTTGGATATCCAAATAAACACCAGCTCATAGCATATCTCAAGTTATCTATAGGATCCGTCAGCGCACTCTCCCTCTGTCAACGCTCGGATCCGGCAATGCCGCAACTCACATAAACCCCATTGCAGATCGGTTTGCTTGTTGGTCGGGTCAACATATTTGCTAGATAACTGACACGAGACACAAGTCTTGAAAACACTTCCAGGGGTACTTCCAAAATCACCATCATTGCATGCTATATCGGCGCCCGTCGTACTGTCAAGCACATTACCACACTGGACCGCACATGGCGAGTTCCCGAGTGCTTGAAGAGCCGTACTTGAGGTGGTCCATGTCGTGAGAAGGACGAGCGCCGGAGTCCAGAGTGAGGTTCGCATATTGAAGACCACGAGTCCCGATATGAGGTTGTTGATGAATTAAGGATTGGGGGCTATTTAAGCTTTCCTCGATGTTTGATGTTCCCGGTTGAATCGAGCTCGTTCAGTGCTCACCCGCAAGATATCGATGGGATCTTGGCCGGCAAGACGAGCGGATACACGCGACGGATGACAGGGTCTCCCAAGTGGCCTCGGGAGGAGTAAACATACAGATATCTTGAATCTTGGATCTTGGATTCGAGAAGAGCTGAAGAGTGTGACCTGGAGCGGCGACTCCACTGTTTAAGATGCCCCATTGTCCTGTAGGAGTTCTCCGCAGTGACCAGCCGACTCGCCGATACATCGAGGAGCCCTAGCAGGAACCCCTTACCGTCCTGCGAGGTACCCTGTTCAGTGCACTGGCAGACAGGGTTAGCAGTGGAACGACGGTTTTCTGGAGGTGGCCAGGACCCTAGAGTGGCCGTCGCGAGCGGGTGATTGGCAGTGGTTGGGGAGAAGACCCTGTCTTGAGGTTGTGTGCCGTCACTGCTTGATTTTCGATGATTTTCACGGCTCTTTTTGGCCAGTGGTGACACGCAATTCAGCGCACTTCCTGCGCCTGCACTCTGCCGTCAGCCTGTGAGAACCCGGCTGCAGGCACCTCACGCAGACCGTCACAGAAACTGGAAAATGGCCGTTGAGGCCTTGGGGGCGATTGCATAAACGATTGGGCGCACTGCAACTCGGCACTTAGACCAGAAGGGCAAAGTCTATCGAAAGGCTGTCGAAAAGGCTGTTGATGCACTCCCAGGTGATAGTGACGGTGACCAGTGTGATGAAATTGATCTCAGACAGACCATCTCTCGTATTATTGAGCGCTTTCCTCGTCTCCTTCCCGTGGTATCTCTCACCTTCATGTTCCCGCTCTACCCGTTGTTGTTGTTGTTGTCGTCGTCCTCGCCGTTCACGCTATCTTTTGTCCTGAGCGACGCGCCAGAATCTTCCCCGTTGATGTTCCCCAGAACTCATGTCACACTCGATATCGCCTACATCTCTCCGATAGCCCGTCTCATCTGCATTCGGCACACCTGGAATTTTCTGATAGACATTGCGATTGGTACGGTTCGGCCCGGAGGCGTCACTGGCATTCAACGCGACTAAGGAGGCCTCCTCAGTGGCCGTGTGGGGTCGTATCGAGGATATCCAGATCGTTTGGAGTAATTGAGATATGGCCCCCAGACCCCCCCCCCTCTCTCCCTTTATCAAAACAATTCTTCTCCTTTGGGTCAGTTGGCAAAAGAAAACATGGGATTCTGGATCGTCGGGACTACGAAAACGGCTTTTGTGGCTGGAGAAGACCTTCCAGTCCCGGGCGGTTACGGTACTCTTAATTCATGCCATCTGGGAGTGATTTCATTTGCATAAACCAATAATCTTTGGTTTTTCACCAACATTTCTACCAACATTTTCACAAATGAGGAAAGAGGTATTTGCTTCGCTTCCACTCTGGAATGTCCTCTCCTCAATGTTGGTCCCCCGTTAGGCTCCTTCGAGACTTTGCATTGCTGGCAACATTGCAAATCATTCTGGTGGTTGCAGTGCTGACATCATGTCACGCTCCGGCCGCCTTTATCCGGTCATCGTTACAGTGAAATGTATATCACAATCCGTTGACCAATATCGCTGAAGTGAGAACTAGGGAGCAGTCAACCTCGGCGCTACAATGTATCTAGAAACACATGAAACGTCAAATCTCGTCTCGTCATGTATGTTGTTTTCTGTTTCAACGGCGCTTTGAACCATATCGTAGATGCATGATGAAACGAGATGTCCAGTGTTTATGTGTGGAATATAACGGCGCTTAGAAAGCGATGTGCAACGATGAAGTCCTTCAATCCTACGTGCCTCTTGCTCTTCCCTTTTCGTCCGTCACTAACAAAATATCACTGCTTTTGGCTCTCTGAGCGCCTTCAACGGTGACATTACTGTCTGTTTTAGGACAGCCTTGGAGCGCTTAGAGAGCGATATGCAACCGAAGTGTACATCCGTAATGTATATCCTCTCCTTGACACCGGTTTCCAACGGTCATCGATATGACATATTCTCCTCCCACGTTGCAAGCGCCTCATGTGGCTTCATATCTGACACTATTCCTATCTAGTAATGAAATCACTTGCATTTTATTTCATGACGTTGCATCATCATTCCTGCGGTGTTGCGAGTTTTGCTCGTTGGGTTTCGTTCATCTCCACTCCCTCGCTTTGCAAGCGCTCTGAATAGCATCACATTTGAGGCACAGGCTTCATCCACTCGGGGAGGTGGTATGAGTTGTATTCGGTTTTCAGCACCGAGATACAGAATTGAAAAGTGTTTGAAGACGTGTCTCATGTACACCCGTCCCTTTCATCCTAAGCGCTCCAGAGGTGGCTTCATATCTGGTACGATTTGTAGCCGTCAAAGATATCACTCAAAGACTCTCAAGCGGATCAAATTTTAATTGTGAAGATGTCAAGAGGGTTTTTGAACTTGTTGGTTGTGGTTTAATCCGTGCCCTGCACGCGCTGTGAATGGCGTCATTTCTGGCACCATATCTCACTTGCATCCTCCCAGGGTCCCAAGTACGGAAGTGCTGCTAAATAGAAGAAAAATATTCCCAGAATTTCTTTCTCCACAATTACGTAGTTGCTTGAAGTGGTGTCGGATGACTTCCGAGAACATGAACCTATTATCAGAATTGGTAAATCTCACTCATCCTCCCTAGGCTCTAACATCAATATGACTTATCGAACCTCGTTTCTAAGTGCCTTTGTATTACTAAGATTAGCTCTTGAACTATCTGCTACTTTGGATAGGGTCTACGCTCAACACGAGTGTATGCACGGATTCCCTTCCGCAGTCTCGGAATGCTGTCGCTTGAGTCTACTATGGAGATGCCCTGTCGCTGAAATGTTCCTTCCACAGTCTTCAACTTAAAGCCCTTGTTCAATCTATCATACATGATCTACTTCAAAATAAAAATCTAAGAGTTCCATGTGTCTTAGATTGGGGGTGTAGATGTACTTTTACCCGTTATGGGAAGTAAGTGCTTTCGGCAAAAAGGGGGGATTGCTCCACACGTTGAATCGTATAGTAAATCCCCACAGGGGAAGCATCGTCCAAATATAACAAGATATCTCTGGGATGTATGCAATTATTAAGGGTACTCAACTTAGGCATATTTTAAAAAATGAAGAGGGTGACTAAAGTTTCTAAAAAGAACATGAAAGTAACACTGTAGGATAGTTTTGAGATACCTCTTTATATTCTGGTTTTAAGAATATCAGGATGTCCTTAACAATAGAGATGGGCAGGGTATCTTCAAGTCAGTAATGGAAAAATTTTATTGAAATGATTTAAAGAAGGTTAAAGTTGTGAGGTTGATAAGTGAGAGAGAGTGAAGCAGAGTTTTTGAAATTGTTTCCTACTTCTTGTTCACTCCAAATACTCAAGCCTTCTCTTATTATTTCCAAATGAGAGTCTTCACATTCACCACCCACAAGAACTAAGATGGATCTTGATCATATTGCTGGTATCGAGTTATCGAGTTCAAAATATGTTACAGTTAAAGAGTGTGATAGGTATCTTTCACATTTAAATACATCAAAACAGAACCTACCCAATATGTACACAATCCCCTACTCTGTCATCACTCTCGTTCCCTCCCTCCTGCGAAAAACCCTACCCAGTATAAACGGCTGGACCCGGGATAACATAGTTGGTAATAGTATTATAGATATTAATCAGAATTCCGGGATCGGTAGCCTTGTACGCACCCGGGAATTTCACACCGGCTGGATTCGCAGTTCCGGAGCCCGAGACGTTAATTTGGAAACATGTCATGTAGAGTTGCGCACCGCCCGATGATTGGGCTGCGTGGAGAGCGATGGCTTCAGCACGGAGAAGGTAATTGCCTGGTGCGATGTTGGCAGGGACTTTGAAGGAGCGTTTGCCGCAGTTGTCGTTTAGCAAGTCCTACTTGAGTATGAGGAATCTATACATGTAATGAAAAGAAGGATAGAGGTAAGGACGTACTGTTCCCCATTTCTTGGTTGCGGTGTTGTAGCCATCCTCAGCAACCTTGAACCAGGATCCATCTCCAACGTTTGTGGTTGCATCTGATACTTTTGACATGTAGGCCATGACGGGTCCGTAATGGTTACCGCCAATTGCGAGGTTGCTACATTTTCGGTCTCCGGGTTGCGCATGCATTTCAATTATTACATTTCCACCAGCTGCTCCAAGTGTTAGAAAGTTTTTCCGAGGTGACTGATTAGAGTATCACTCACCGGTAACATTGCAAAGAGTTGCAACAGGCTTGGTCCCAGCGTTGCATCTCACATCATTTGTTGAGACGCTTGTCACTGGATTGTTGTTGAGCGGCAGTCTCGCGCAAGTAGAGGCGTAGTCTTTCCTAACAAAACGGTTAGTATCCAGCTTCTGAGGAGTAATACATCAAAGACTTACCCATCCGACCACATTTCCTGGAATGTAGAATGTCCCAAAACAGAGCCAGCACAGGCCAAGAGCCCGAAGGAAGTGAAATATTTCATGGTGAATAAGTGAAGTAGGGAACAGAGAAAGCAAAGAGGTTGAGGCTGGCAAAGCAAATTCTTGTGTCCATTGTGGATTATTTATAAGAGGTCCGCTCAATATTGGCTCGGAAAAATGTTTTAACTTGAGTTCCGAGAACTAAATGTGGAGTGCATGGTATCTGGGGTACAGCTGGTACAACTAGGTAGAATAGATTGTGTTCGTAGAAATTGCCTGAATCTGAAACGGAACGAGGTTCCGGAAGATATGGCACGCAATATAAGGTTAATTGTAAGTAGAAGGAGACAGCGAGTAAGAACATCAAGTGGGCAATAAAATTGATCATATGACGGAATGTTTTCATATAAAAGGCTTGATTTCTGGTAGTGATGGGTTTTTGAGCAAATCATACCAATGTGGTGAAATGAAGGCTTGCTTGTTCCACGCACTGCCATGTTGCGGAATGTGAGTGCCGTGCATGGAATAAAAGCATGCAGGAATTGCGGGAGGCTTTCACCGTGAGGATTTGGTACTTGGAAGGGGGGTAGTACTATAGCATTGCGTGGGAAATGCATGTCCTTGAGGTAAATTGTTCATGACGGTTGTTGAATGAAACCTCAGCTTGGGCTCACGCAAGTCGTAGGACAGACAAAAAGAGAATTTGACCGATAAATTATGAGAGATTGATGAAGGGCTAGTCCATCCAGTCCCGAAGTAATGTATTTGCATACAACTTAAGGTCATGATGTTTGCTGTTGAGCAAAGAAGGTTGTGATAAGATTGTGGAACTTGGCAAGAGCAGAGAGTAAGTCTCAGCACGTGATTGTCATCAATTTTCCGTTTCGTGTCTTTTCAGCACGATACTTGTAGAAACAAGTACCGCACTAGTCTTCTCCCTTTTCTCGTATTCCCTTTTGCCATAAGATCTATACTCAACCTCAGCCTTTTTGTCCACCATCTCTCATCTTGGCCGGTCCAATGATTTTGACATCAAATGCGGGGAAGTTTAGTGGCAAATGACCATGGATTTGAAATCTTGAAATTCTTCAAGCCCGATGATTATCTCATGATCGTTTACCTTTTTGTTGCATATTGGAGTAACGGCTTTGTTATGTTAGTTCCTATGAGCCTATTGTTTTTACGAAGTGGTTACTTGAAGGAGGTGGTAATAATGTTGACTTGCTGAGTATAGGTGGTTCGTTTTGACCAATTATATTAAGTGACTGTCTCTAGAATCGAGATCTTGTGTATATCTAACGACCACTCAAGGATAGCCAAAGAAGACGAATAGCATCTGAAAGTAGAGCTCAGTAAAGAAGGCTTGAAAAAGTGGATACGGATCGCCAACTCCCACGCCCGATCCGTGATCCCCTTCGGCTCAGAGCAAGGGGTGGCCCGGAGCGGATGTACGTCAATAGTTGACGTGCTTTGTTTTATTTTAAGCTTCGGTGAGAACCTTATTTTATCTCCTTCAAGCCTCTTTATTTTCAAACAAAATCCTTTCTCGTAGGGCAAGTTTCAGAGTGCACATTTTTGTTCTGTTGTTAATACGAAGCTGATAATATTGATGTTTTGAACAGTGGATGGAATTGATGATCTTGGCGTAATTCTGTGGCATAAAGTGCAATCTTGATGAGCAGGATCAACGCGTGCTTTCAGATTGCGAATTTGCTTCTTCTAGACAAGGTAAGCTAATCTAAAGAAGAAACAGATTTATGCGAGAAGCCACAGCGGACCTTTGGTGTGCAATAACTAGCAAGAATGAGATTGATCGGAAACTCATCAAGGGCCATAAGATTTAAGGTTAGTAGACTACATGGCAACTTCCAAGACTCCTGGCCATGAACACCAATGCCTAACGCCCAGCCAACCCCCCTACCATCACACTCCCTGCTTGCGCAAGTCTTTGCATCCAATCCGGACTCCACGCTGCAATTATATATGTAAAATCATGAGAGGTCAACCACCTATCTAGCCAAGAGCCTCCTATCGACACAACGAATCACCTCACCAGATTGTACTCTTAGGGCGAGGTGAAGTGAACTCGCTCCTAGGTCCAAGGCTATTGGTTGTGAAAGAGGATGTATTTTGATCTGGAGTATTGGAGGCAGAATGAGGAAAAACTGCATCCTTTTGTAAGGGCGACGCAACTCTTGTGGTGTCGACGACAGGTGTCTCCTCAGCAAGATTATGGGTTGTCAGGGCCGGTTCTTGCTCGATCGGTTGCCGTGTTCGACTAGCATCTCGTGATTTTGGCGATCCGGAGCGCTTGAGTGTAGGGGAATCTGGTGATGGAGCCTTGAATTCAGGCTGAGGAATGATCGATTTTAACTGTCCTTGTAACTCTTCTTCCTCTGAATCTAGCACATTCTCCGATGCCTTTGGATTCGCACCCTTTATCGCAAAGAAAGCGCTTGGATTCATTGCATCCGCAGGTGTAGTAGGATGTCTAAAATCATGTATACCCTTGTCCGAAGGCTTTTGTGTTGGTGTCGTATCGGAAGTAGGGCTAAGGGGACTAGATGGATTGGAGAACGCTTGCGTGGGGCTAGCTCCAGGACTAGTAGGACTGAGGCATTCACTTGTGGCATCTGTGGTATTTGTTTGGTATGTCGATCGAGAAAAATTCGATGTTCTCGACGTTGTTGATGCTACCGTAGACGCTGTCGTAGATATGTTGGATATATTCGAGGCAGCGGAACTTGGTTCAGAAATCAACTTGGCCTTCGGCCGGCGATTAGTGTCAACCACAAGGAGCTCCTTCTCTCCACGTCCTAGTATACCATACACCTTCACTTCGCCCCCGTTGATACCCAAAACGCAGGATGTGCCTGCGTACACAACGTCATCCTCGACGCCAGTTCGATTTGCAAGAACAACGATGATTTCGCCTTCTGTTTCAGCGCGAATTACTGGCTCCAGTCGCGAAAGCCAGTATGACAAGGTTTCCATATCCGGTTCTTTCGGCCACCGGCTGAACGATCGTACATCTTCGTGAGTGAGCCACGCCATCGAGAGGATGACAAGATTTGCCTGTTTATGAAGGATGTGGTAGGCGAATTCCCAAGCACTCCACGGAGCTTCGAATTTATATGGACTGACATATCAGCATAATGTGTAATAAGAAGGGAGGGTATCCTACTTTATATCCATGCCTAAGAGACAGCCCATTAGCAGATGATTTTATCCCCGCGCGACAATACTCACGCTCGAAAGATTTGGTTGGCCACTTACATATCCCCATTGCAACATTCCCGAGCCCATCTATCTCCCCATCAAAGAAGCCGTCCGGTCCTTCAAGTGCCCAGGTCTCGTCGGTATAATACAGGAATGTTTTTCGATAGTTCGCAATCGTTTCCCCTTCTCGATTTACAGTGATCGCTGAATTGTAGTATTCAGGAGAGGCGGGCCACTTTGGAGTAATGTCAACCTTCTCGGGATATCCCACCGTAACATGACAGTCGTATTTCAGAGCTGTTGTTCTTGCCCATAGCGACGTAATTCCAGAGGCAGTGGGCTCGAGGAAGGGGCTAATGTGTTGTAGTGACTTGAAGTTGTAACCTATTTATTCTCAGCACATAGTTAAATAGTTGTAGCGGATCTGTTGTGATCGTAAGAAATCCGTGCCGCATACAGACTCTTCTCGACCCGAATACCCAAAAGAGTATCTTGATATGCGCGCCAGAAAACGCTAGTAGAATTAGAGATCCTATATAGAAAACTCACCACTAAAAGCCAATTCAGGCAGGACAAGAAGGTCTAAGTCTTGGGGGTTTGCTTTATTGAGGACCGCGTCGGCACGATTGAGGTTATTGTCAACATCGCCAACCTGCGGGGCAAACTGGACCAAATCACATCAGTCTTTGGCCTATCAAAATGACTCCAGAGAACTAACCTGAAGACAACCGATCCTCATTTTCGCAGCGCCTAGTTATAAACACGAAGGCATCCAAAGAGAGGGAGAGATCACAAGCTTAGGGCGACGTAAGAGATACGAAAAGTGACTTGATAAGATCGGACGACATAATAAGAGAGATCAGAGTGCTGGAGCTGACCTTATGTGCCGACCCAACAACGGCTGGTCCCGCTGAAGAATTACTATCAGCAACAACTCGGCTTGTAGCAGAGACAGTGGAGTGTTTTTTGCAGACCCTGGTGGGCGCTTACGCTCCAGCAATGGTAGGATGCAAATTTGAGCACGAGCTCGCACATAACGGCCAAGGAGATGTGACGATGCAACGAATTGGGCACTTAGAACAACAAGGAGGGGCAATAAAGAACATGCAGGGTGTGCAAGTGGCTTGCAGATGCTTTCATGCATAGCAGCCTGACCTCTCAGGCCAAGACACACTAGCGAAGCTGTTGTGCAACGACTCAGCGATCATAATGCGACAGTAGCCTGTGAAGAGATCTTAGACTCCCTGTAACTCTTCTAATCCAAAGATCGGGAGAAGATATTGCATCAACACCATTCCATCGGGTGGTTGAGATGTTTCTCGTCACGCACTTCTATGCGCAAGCGCGCTTGCATGGATTCGGAGAATAACGTTTGATATTGCTAAAATGAGAGCTGAATGTGTGGTTGTCGCTTATCGGTGACATTGACCTCCCCGTATTCTTCAGGGGGGCCTCACGTTCTTCAGGGCAATATATTGGTGTCCGGGTACTGAGAACCTTCTCAATCATGGCCAGGTGTTTCCCGCGTGGGATCGGGGCAGGTCCCGGTAGTTCGGGAGCCAGCCATGGTCTTCTCACTCCTCTCAGTGTTGCAATCATGGTCTTAGCCCGTCCCCTCAGGATTTCCTCCAACTGGGTGTTGCCCCTCATGTATTTCGCTGCCCCGTCGAAGGATGCTTTAACATTGACTGGGTAATCATAGATCGATGGCAGAGCGGGGTATCCTTGATCGGAGTATCAGAAGCTTTCACAGAGCTGCAAGCGTGCTTGAGAAACTGGATATTGGTACCATCCCTCTGTTGAGGGAGCTGCATTTAGCACGCGCTTACCCCATATTGTTTGCTACATACTCTGTCATGTATTGCCTCGGCGGTGGTACAACTGAGCTGATCATCTTCGTGTATAGAGGGCCTCCATCCTGGTGAAGTCTGGTATTAACAGTCTAGGGAAACGCTGAGCGTCACGCAGACTGCACGAAGAGTATTGGATAGGGCGGATATCGAAAAGGCTGCCCATTCATGAGAGAAAATTCATCCGAATGCACTGAATAGTTAGCCATTACCCATATGTCGATGCCTCGCATTCAGGCACTCTGATAAAGAGGTGTCCTCACGGCGCCACGCCAGTCAAGCTGACCCTATTATTGGGAGTTCCCGTTTTTCACTGTGACATCTGCTGCAAACACCTAAGACTACCTCTATAGGAAGCGGCAAAGCAATGGAGTGGTTGCTAATATCCCCGCAATATCTCGACTCCCCGGCTCACTGTGACCTTCAAAGGTGTTAGTAGAGCAAGAATGACGGCCATAAGAAGTGATATTGTCACATTGATGTGAGAGGCGGTCCTCGTGACTATTTCTTATGTTGCACCTACCAGCAAAAAATATTTAGACTTTGTACGCATTCGGCGGGTACTGCTTGACCAGCTCGTCAAAGCCTCAGGCGCTCTATATTCTGTGACAACAGAGAATCCGAAGCCCCTTTCTTTACTCGTCCCCAATTAGGTCGACATACCGTTAAGTATGGTCAAAGAATGCAAAGAAATTCAGTGGTGTGTGGTGGGGGGCAGATATCCTGGACTTCGTCCTACATAGATGGGCTATCCAATGTTTTGTGACTAATTTAGAACCAGCCTTCCAAACCTCATCATGTAAGTCAAGGCCTGAAGACCCGAAATCGTTATTGTTATAACCCGTAGCCCACGTCTTCAGTTCCTCGAGTATATATAGCTCTCGTAGATCGTACTTGTCAAGAAATGCCGATACTTGGTCCGGTAGGTGCGGAGTACTTCCCATAACCCTAATAGTCTAGACACAATGGAAAGTATATTTGAAGCAGATGGCGTTATATGTGAATCGTCTCTGTAAGGATCTATTCTAATAGGGTCTTCAAGCTCAAGAAAATCAACCTTGGTATCACTGGCAGCAGAGGCACAGCGAGCGTTGAGAAGGAGATGCTTAGCTCTAATAATAGACTTCTGTTCGAGGCCATCTTGCGATTGACTCAGAGCTCTAACAGCCTCCTGTATATCAAGTAATCGCTCGGCGTCGGTGAAGTTTGAGAAGACACGAGGCGCGACGGCTTGACAGATAGACGTCGGATATTCTCACTAGGTGTTGTAGAAGATACGCGCCGTTCGAGCAAGAGCGGCTACCACGGAGAAATTGGCCGCAGACTGAAAGATTTGACAGATAATTTCAGCTGGGGGGGCCGAGAGGTAGGAAGCCGACATGATCCCTACATGGTAAATCGATGAACCCTCGAAAAGATAGAGAGTGACCAGCGAGCGGATAATGCTCTTTAAGGCCATTTATTAGTAGAGAAGGCAGAGGCACAACGAGGCTCAAGGAGCTGAGGGCAGTTGGGATAGCGAAAGGGGTATTATGTGCCCCGCTAGGCTCACTTAAAGGAAGCCAATGGAAGGCTACAGAAAACCAACAATATGAAGTACTTGTATCACTATAGGCGCTTAATCAGGCGCTGTGCGTAAGCAAGGAAGAGACAATTGGGCAATGATAGGAAAGCTAGTCACTCGATGACAGACATTCAAGCTTCTACTTCTGATGTATGGATGTTGATGTAAATTTTAACTAGATTCCTCTCTTTCGAAGCTAACAGCCCTCATGCAGGTTTCCTCAGGCTACCTTAATGTTGTGTGGGTAGTGACCCAGCCTGCAGTGATCAGAGAAATACCTACTACAGCCAGCAGCGCTTCCAGGGTATTAGTTCTCGATCTCAATATCTCGGTTGCTGCCTTAAACTATCTATTCTACGTTTTGGAACCAAGCCATATATAATAGTTAATCTGTTACCACTAGTACTAACACAGAAATATCTGTACAGCTATAATAAACCGATACATAGGAACTCCTCTTTCTCTCACTGGTCAGATTATCATCGACACTAGCTACAGTAACATGTCTATCATCAAGTTAAAGAGGCGCACTGATAGTCTTCACTATATTTGATTAAAGACAATGGCTCGAAACAGAATACTCCCAGAACTACCACTTCTAACCCATACAAATTTAGTGTAAAAGTTTTTGCGAGTCGTAACATACCCACCTTGTTCCCGTTCCCCTGGGAGGTAGTTTAGAATTCGCTCCAACCTCAACGTAGCCGAACAACCTCCTTTGATTACTTCACTTGACAACTAGAGCTTCTTTGCGGAACGTCATCATAAAATTCTCAACCATACAGCAAGGAAAACCTTATCCGTTATCAGAAAACTTGATTTTTGAAGGTCTCACTGCCTACTTCTTTAGCAGAACTTCTTATGAAGCTTTGTCAGGTCTCTCGGGGGCCTCTCTGGCTCATTCGTTAACTTGACCCTGAAAACCCTCGCTGCGCTTCCTTCTTCCTGCACTTCCTGCCCCCCGCCATTTCACTTCACGCTTACGCACTTCCCCTTCTGTTCTTGAATAGGTCTATCCACCATGACCAGATATTGATTTCTGCCCTCCACGCTCTTCCACTCCTCCAGCTCGCGTAGACTTTCTCAGACCACCTGACCCCAGGCTTCTCCACGGTTACCAGCACACCCACAGCATATGCTAGCCGTTCTTTCCTATCACCAATCTATCGAATTCCTCAGCCACTCTGGTTCTCGCGAATAAATCAGTGCTAAAGGATCGAAATGAAATTGAACAACACCCTTCCCTCTTACCACTAATGCCATTCTTTCCTTGCAAGGGCGCCTCAAAGCGAATTATAACAAAGGTTTGATAACTGAATTTGTGAAGCCGATTTGCGGAATCTTGCCACTCGCCCCTATCTCCATCCCATCCCCCTTTACCTATATCCTGCAGGTTCAGCGCTTCGAACCACCGAACACTCCCTTCCTTGCATACACGGCACGCATTATATTTCAATATATGCACACATAGAATAACATGAAGTCACGCTCTATCTTTAGACCTAAGGTAGCTGGGGCGGGTATGTTCACAGGACTCGTGGGCTGACTGTTGGCCCTGCGTACCACTTCCTTTAGCTCAAGGTTCGATTCTTGGTTTCAAGAACTTGGAATTGAGAATTGAGAAATTCTGGGAATAGAAATAATCGACTTGGCTTTGGAATCGTAGAGGGTCGGTAGAGGCGAAAGTGGTAAGCGTCCTCTCAGTTGGTGGTTGTGCCCTGGGGTGGGGTGGCCTATCAAGAAGATAGAAGTCGGGATGGGCTGATAATAAGGAAAACTACTAAAGAACTTACTAGAGGTGAAAGTGAATCCCTGTGGCGAGTGTTTGTCTAGCAGATCACCGCTGCCACAAGAATACGTTAAGGTCAAGGAAATGTCATAGGACGAGATTACCTGACGAAGAACATATGTGGGAAATGACGGGATTCTTGCAGAACGTTCAAGGAAAGTAGGTGCTCAAAAGAAGGCACATCAGAGAGCGTGTGCCGTCGAACATGTATATAATCCGGTAGGGGACCAAATTTAATTTCTCCTCTACTCCAACATGTTAAATAAATTTCTTTTTAGGAGCCTCTCTGCGCTTTTCTATGCATGTCATACCTAATGCTCAGACTCTACGAACTATAGGACCTCTAAAAGAAACCCTATAGTCGACGCGTCCTTAAGAACTTCATTCCACTCTCTAATCCCTTCATTCGACCCCACGACATTGATTGAGAGTACCTGAGCTCTATACTCGAAAGGTTCTATAACAATTATAATAACGTAGCAAATATATCCCTCCCTCTCGTACAATAAAACCAATACAGCTTATCCAGGCCAACAGGGGCAGGGGCAGCAAGGGAATGCAAACTTACAAAATGCTTCTAGAACTTCCCAACCAATTCGCTTCATCCCAGCTCAAGATTTACAATACTCAAGCCTAACAACCCCCCCAGGATTACACTTCAAATTGACGGATGATATAGATTGTGGTTAATACTGTAGATATACTAGGGTTGCGGTTGCCGACTGGTATCCATATTCTTAAACAGGGAATAAAGGTGTATTTCTTAGGATTTACTTTCTAGATTTGAGTCACAGCAAGGGGGAAGGAGCTACTGAGGTTAAGGGAGGTGTGAATCGGATTGTAGAAAAGCCGGGATTCGGGTCCATAGAAATAAGATACAGAATTTGAAATTTCCTGATTGATATTTAAATACTCTCACACATAGGCGCCCATAGGGGCAAGCTAAATGGCTGAACTTATCAAATTGCTAAGGTCTTTTAAAGTTGATACTGGCGGAATTGTTGGCTGCATACCGAAGTTTGAGCTACAATATAAGAACTGGATGTTGGTTGTGAAGTCTGGTAATATAAGATATTCGTCACATATAAATATCTATGTTGCGTCGAACCGTCGTTATCAGCAGCTCAAATCAGAGAATACGGAACGCTTTTGGGAACATGCTATTGCCAGCCAGGATTTCCATTATTCCCATTATTTCCACTTAAAAGCTCTTCTCTTGATTCGAACTCTTGAATCACCAAGAGGCTTCGAAACCGCGGTAGTCTTCACCATTTTAGGTATGACCCATCCAGCCTTTTTGTCCACTGGCTCAATATCCCAGTACGCAACCACACCAGCCACAAGGGCAAGGCATTCGCGCTCCGCGAATACACGACCTTTACACATTGAAGGGCCACCACCATATGGACGCTATAAGGATATGTTAGCGGATCATCAATTTGAAGCGATGTGAGTTGGAAAAGATACTCACGATCGTCCCAATTTCGGCAGTTACTTTCCCATTTTCATCTGTCACTAGGAATCTCTCTGGGTCAAACTTCTCCGGGTCCTTAAAGTACCTGGAATCTTTCATGTGCAGGTCATGAGGCACTGTAATATACTCTCCTCTGTGCAACTGAAAAGACACTGGTTCCTCTGCCCTCTTATCCCCGTAGATAGTTACGTCGGAAGCAACTTTTCGTACAGACCACGGCTGATCACTAAGCCTTAAAGCCTCGAAATATGTTGCCTTCAAAAGTGGACAGTTCTTTGCTAGACCTTCTTGTAGAATCCTAAGTTTCGGCGCTTCTGTGAATTTCCCAATCGACTCCGGTTTGGAGACTGATGCATATGGTGCAATTTCTGCACGGATGCGCTCGAGAAGTCCTGGAGTTGCAAATATATAGAGGACTTGCCAATAAACAAGCAGAGAAGCATTTACAACTAGAGCCCAGAGCATCTAAGAATTTTAGCCCCACATTTAGGATAGCCATGAGTAAACTTACAGAAAGGTCCCCTCGATCTCTAATTTCGAAGTTATTGTCTGTAACCTCATTGTCAGCCACAGGGGAAAAGGGCAGGAAAAGACGAAGCATACTTTTGAATGTCAAATGTCGCTTTATGATAAATTCACTAATATCATCCAGTTCTCCCCAGCTATAGTCTACGTCTTCGCCGTCAATGAGTTTATCCATGTTCATTTGTAGGTCATCAAGTGCCTGCCAAAGTCTAGACCGAGCTAAATGAGCCCTCATGACGCCAGGCCAAGGAAACCAGGCAGGGAGGCCTATTATAAGAAACACCATGCCGTTGTCCATTTCATAGATATCATGGAGAATGTCAGGATACTTCTCAAGCAAGCCGCTACCAAACATGGCAGGAACAGAGGCAGCTCCCATCATATCTCGTAACAAAGCCATCAGGTTGATTTCGGTTTCAGAAGAGGATATGAATGAGGCCTTCGCCCAGCGCTCCCAGGGCTGTAGATCAATGTCGCCACGTGCAAAGGTTATCATATTTGCAATGTTTTTCTCTAGGTAATTCATTTCACTTTGGAGCATATTGCTCATGTGTGGCTCTCTCATCATAAGTCCAGAGTGCGAGTTTAATTCCTGTTTTGATTAGATGAGAAGGCGGTCCTGGGGGAGATAGAGAACCCACATCCCAAGCAGCAATGTATTTTGGTTTGCTTTCCTTCGGAATAGCAAAAAACTTTAGATGGTTAGCGGTGCCTTGAGAAGATTCAAGTCCCACAATACCCTTTGTATAATTGTCCAAGCAATGGAGTCAAACTCGACAGCGGTCTGCTTTTGTGCCATGACACTGTAGGAGTTAGCATTTTTTAATTTTGAACGCTCCGTACACTAGATTCCGCTTGACTTACCTCTTCACTAAAACCGGATCGGAGACTTTGGCATAGTTGTTAGTAAAAAAGCGCTAATGAAAGATGATTGGAGAGGAAAATAATAAACCTGAATAAGGAAACATATGAACATACCAACATTGGCAGTAATGCCCCCAAGCTTCAGAGCAAAGATTTCATGAGGACTTAGATCCCTATGAAAGTGTCAGATATGTTACATTAATCCTGTGTCGAGAATCTATTTGCGTACCTGGCTTTTTGCATTAACTTCAGAGGATTCCACATACTGTTCGGGATTAGCGGTGTACTTTTAAAAAGGTTGCAAAGACTTACAAGTCAAAAGCATGACCCATGAATGGTATCCAGTATGGAACCATCCAAACTGTGCTTGCATTTGGATCAGCCGCCTTCGTGGTAGGACGACCGGTCATGTAACGCGTGATCATTGCAATTAGAATTGGTCCCAGGAAGAGAGCAAGAAAGCCATTTGGGGAGCACAAGGTCTGCCACGTGCTAGATATCCATCCCAATGGAGTGGTTGTGATATTCGCCAATGGCTCGTAGAAACTGTCGTCCATATCCAAAAATGCCTAAGATCTATCCTCGTTGATAGCAAATCCGCCCCTTTCCGGCAGATGTGAAATTCAGGAGATAATTTAGCTTGGACGATATCTTTCATGCAGAGAGTGTGGCTTTTATAACAGACTAACTTCGCTTCTCCCAACCTTACTTCTCGCACAGCCTCCAAAATAAGTGCTGACGCTCCATTCACAATTCGATGGATAAATGTCTTGATGTGTAAAGTGCTGGCTTTTGGTGCTCGTACATGTTGTTGTTAACCCGTGTTTCCGACCAATCACAGAAAGCCTCTTGTTTCTTTGCGGCCGCCACTTCTGCCCTTCCACTTTCCCCGTGCAATTCTGTGATACATTCACCATTTCAAAAATGGCGACCAAAACACTAAATTTCATCACTGGAAACAAGAATAAGCTTGCTGAGGTTCAAGATATCCTGGGTGACGTCGTTGACCTGCAAAGTCAGTCTTTGGATTTGGTTGAGATTCAAGGGACGATAGAGGAGATTTCGGCAGATAAGTGTCGGAGAGCTGCAGATGCTGTAAGTCATATAATCAGATATTCTTAAATAAGTACTAATTTATATTCATAGGTCAAAGGGCCAGTTCTTGTAGAAGACACATGTTTATGCTTCAATGCATTGAAGGAGTTGCCAGGCCCATATATGTAAGCTCAATGCCAAGTTAGTGATAGAACATTTCTGATTCTCATTTCTTTACAGAAAATGGTTTCTCGAAGCCCTAGGTCATGAGGGCCTTAACAACCTATTAGTTGCCTACCCTGACAAGTCTGCTCAAGCTGTCTGTACGTTTGCGTATTGTGAAGGCCCTGGTCATGAGCCAATCATTTTCCAAGGTCGCACAGATGTATGTTTTCTAGTGTGGTCTGCGGATACATATTTCTGACCATTCCCAGGGTAAGATAGTACCAGCAAGAGGCCCTCCAAATTTCGGTATGCTCCTACCAGGTCTTCTATACCTAAATATGCTGACTACCTCTAGGCTGGGACCCAATATTCGAGTACGAAGGCAAGACGTACGTAACCGTCCCATCCCCAGTCTTATTTCCTACTCGTATTCCCCAATTTCGTTTTATTTCCCCCTTTAATCACACAAACTGACTTTTATACTCCAGATACGCCGAGATGGAAAAGGTCGAGAAGAACAAGATCTCGCACCGCTTCCGCGCCCTCGAAAAGCTCAAGAACTGGTTGCAAGAGTCCTAGATCCCGGGCAAAATTTTAGCCTAGACCATGAACCATAGACGACTTCACTGCTCCTTTGCTGCATTATTCTTCTTCCAACTCTCCAACCAACTCTCAATCCTCTCAACATTACTCTCCATCTCCTCTGCCGTATCGCTCCTTAACTCCACAATAATTTCCGCATCGTATGCCTCCCTTGCCTCCTCGAGTAGCACCTCCATGATTTCGGAATCCAGATTCTCTTGTAGTTTATTCTCGGGATAATTCCTGTTTAGTGCAATCAGCCAAACTCTCCCTAATACGATGCCCCCCTCCTCCCAAACAAGATGGAATCATAGTACCTGGCCTTCAACCGATCATATAATAACGTGCTATCCACTCTCAACACCACCACTAAATCAATCCAGCTCTTCGGAAAAAGATCACAAGCATGCCAATCAATAATATATCCTCCCCCTTTCACCTCATCCTCAATCGCATCTAACAGCTTATCCTCGTCTACGATCCAGCTACTGAACTCATCATCCCAGCCATCGTGGCATCCACGCTGTTTGACGACATCGTTGATGGCGAGGTGTTTTAGGCCGGTGTTTTGCGCCAACATCTCACAGTGAGTTGTTTTGCCAACGCCGGGCGTTCCAGTTACAATTATGTTAGGGAGAGCTCGCACCATGTTGTGAGAGTGTGTAGAGCTTCTGGAGGGAGGGAGGTTCGAGGGAGAGGACTATGGTGGGGGGATACTTAGATTTGAACATTGCGGCAAGGAATATTTTTTGGTTACTTTGTTATCGATAAGGGATTGTAAAACTAAGCTAGCAAGGGTCAGTCGAGAAAGTGAGTTTGGCTACGAGAAGGGACATATTTAAGTGAGCAAGGTAAAATTAGTAGATCACGCAAGCATCACGTCACGGAAGGATACCACTTAAGATTATTTGTTTGGTGCTTTGGATTTTGTCTTATTTCATCTAAATCGGCCCCTCACCAGAGCTGAGAAGCCACCTCAATATTATCAAGGCTCACTTCTCAGACATTAATGCTATCAAACATTTCATTTAAATACGGCATCAGAGTATTAGTGTCTGTTCCCTTGTGCTCTATCCTTCACCCCGAGGACCAAGCGAAAGTTCTTCCCTCACTGTACCATTTCCTGAAACAGAAAAGAACGCCTATTGCAAATGTTTTCTACAATGCACTAGATGTCCCATGTGCAGTTCATGACACAAATAATAACCCCACATAATGCGTGAATTTACGCTAACAGAAGCAAGATCCATCCTTCCATATACAAAAGGTCTTGCAAGCCAATGGCGGAAGATCTTCCAAGAAGTAGGGGGAGAAAATAGTACAAGAGAAGCGAAGAAGTCATTAGAACTCGCTTGCTAAAGAGCAGTAGCTCACAAGGCATAGGTCCTGTTAGGTAAGTTATTCGCCATTAAGTTCACCATCAGTGAGCTCATTGGCTTCGTCAAGAGGGTAATCAATCTTTTCTTGTTGCGCTATGGCTTGCGCTGAGACGATTTCCGCAAGACGCTTTAGTCGTGGAGTTTGAAGCCCTAAAAGCAAATTAGTGATCGCAGCGCCAAGTGTGGTCAGAAGGCACGTACATGAAGGTGTATAGGTCTCAAGAGCAGTGATAACACGTGGCTCGGCAATCTCGTATGGCCCACTGTCATCCATGTCTACAGCGGTTAGAAGCAGAACATCGCTCTTCTCGGTGACCCTTGAAGCCACGGCCTTCATGATTTCACCATTGATAGGTTGTTCATAGTCAGCGACAAGGTATTGATTGAGTAGTTTTTGGATTTGGTTAGGTGATAACCTATGATTGTATCAGTGCATTGTGTTTTAAAGGGTTTGTATTGCAACTTACATCCAGCAAATATCTTGGATAATTTCGATATCATTCAAAGTAGCTTTCTTCAATTGAAGAAGTTTAGTTGCTTGCTATAAAGGAGTTAGCTAGGGTTCATGATGCTGAATAGGGACACTCACCATGAGATGCTCCAATTGAAGAGTTCCTTCTGGCATGTCGTGGCTTTTACACCACTCCTCAATACGGGTGATATTGTAGTTAATTTGAAGACCACGCTTCCAGGAGAGGAAATTCCGTCTCATCAAGAGGTCATTGAAGGCAGTAACACCCACCAATCTGAGTAGCTCGGTTACTGTCTGAGTGATGATAGAATCCTCAAGATAGTATGCCTTCATTGCCTTGAAGACGTTATTGAGCAAGCTGAGGAGATTGTCCATGCTAAATGCTGGTGCAGAGTTGCTTTGAAGAAGTTTGCCAAGGAATCTGTTGCTCTCGTTGGTGACGAAACCGGGGAGAGATTGCGATTCGATGATGGCTGGGATGATCATCTTTTGAAGCTTTTTCTTGAGAACCTTCATCCAGGTATGGTATATGTTGAACTCCAAACTCTCAAGGTCATGCTTGACAATCTCAAGCAATCTATCATACTCATAGTTGTCGGTCTTTTGAGCCTCGTACCAATCTTCAGCCAAGAACACGAATGAAAGCATCTCATGAACATTGGAAAGCCAGAAAGCTCCAGGATTAATCGCTTCCTCCCCATCATGCTGCATGACCTCCTGTTGAATCGATTGCATGACATTTGCTAAGAATCTCTCCGACTCTTTAACGAATCCATTATTCCACATCTCTGAGGTGACTAGGTTAATGAGATAAGACGGGAATAGGACTTCCTTGTCTGTTGGTGGAGGGGTTGTTGATGGAGCGGGGATCTTGAGATTTCTGATCAAACCCATGGTAACTTCATCATTCAAACCATCTTCATCGGCCAGGAGATTTTCGAGCTCGAACTCCACATTGTCGACACCTGGAATGAACGTCGAACCTGGAAGTGCCTGGCGATGAAGGTTGCTTCCAGTGACGGCCATCGAGACTGGTCGAGGATTGTACGCTGCGCTGAAACGATCAATTTCACGAGTCTCCGCGCCAGCACTGCGTCGTTTAGGCTTCTTGGATGAAACGAGGTTGATGAGACCATTCGATGGCTGTTGTGCAGCGGCACCGTTGGTGAGCTCACCGTTAGTCGGCATGATCGGAATAACACGCTTGGCGATTTCGAGTTGATCCTGGAGCTCGACAAGCTGTTGTCTGAGGTTCTCCTTCTCCTCTTCAGAAGCAAGACTCGCTTTCTTCGTGCCTTCGAGCTCCAATGTAGCGACTCTCAGGGACTCTTTGAGCTCCTTCTCCTCTTCTTGCAAGCGCTTGATGTTAGCAGTGGAGTCTTCGAAATTGGTTTGAAGCTTCTTCATTTCTTCCTCCATTGCAGAGAGGCGAGCTGCAGTAATGCCAGCCTGGTTTGCCTCCCCCTGCAATTCCTTTGAGCGAGTTTCCAAAGCATTGTGCCTGTTTTTCCAGGATTTGATTTGGTTCTCGTAATTCTCGACCTGGTTCACTAATGCCTTGTTCTCTCTCTTTATTGTACCAAGAGATTGGGTAAGCTCGACAACCTTGTTCTCCAGTTTGTAGGAGATTTGCTTGAGATCGCGTGCCTCTTCGCGGACCTTCTTGTAGCCACGCCGTGCCTGCTTTCCTCTCCATAGACTTTGGATGATGACAACCTTTTTGCGGTATTGCCTCCAGCTTTTCATTTGCCGTCTTGAGCGCCAGCTTCTTTGGATCAAGACTGCAGCATTTCCAAGACGAGTATCCATGATTTCTCTTCTGCGTAAGAACCCCTTAGCAGCGGCCTGTGCGAGAATAACATTGTTACGGATGCCGTTGAAATACTTTCTTTGCTTTTGTCCACGCCACACTCTCTGAATGGTAGTAGCGGCCTTAATCTTCCTTGTTTCCTGGGCATGCTTCCGAGCGAGATGAGCTCTCGTGACAGATTGAAAGAGAAGGATAGCAGACCGAGCCTCAAGGTATTTACGGCGGTAGTATTTTGCCTTGAGATTCTTCTGAATCATGATTGCACAGTCGTTCAATTTGTTAGTTCGTAGGTTTTCCAAGAAAGCCAGCATGCCGGCTCTGAAGAAGATCTTTGTGAGACCAAGTTGATATTTGTCTAGTCCTTGGCCGTTACTGGTGCCGAGAGCCTTAACGAGGATCTTGTTTGCCATATCTCGAATCTCTGAAGTCCATGATGCTGAGGGAACCAGCATGTAATATCTTAGCGCAAACTCCTCATATGTCCATCGGGTGGGGTAACCAGCACAGCTGATTCTGACGGTTTCGAGCACGCCACAAGCTCGGAGTTGACTTAAAACCATGGGCCCCTCGAAGACCCACGACTCTTTGCTTTCGTTAGGTTTTATGCATCGAATGTAGTGCACATCGGTGTTGTTAATGGTGTGCATAAGCTCGATCAAAGAAGACTTGAAAATGCCACCAAGCGTAGGCTTTCGATTTACGGCCACACCAATTCTCCGGCCGGCGGCAGGTTTCACTGCAGCAGACGAAGCTGAAGCCGTGTCTTTCTCCCGCACTGCCGACGCAGCGTCCAATACTTGGCCAAGGAATTTGTTCGATGATGCTCTCAGAACTGCCATATGCTCATCTGGAACAGTATCTCTGTTCTTGTCGATAAAGCCATCCGACTCGTATGTGACGTCTACAGCATAGTGGCAAACGGTGAAAGAGGATTTTCCGAACCGGGGTTTCTTGTAGAACTTGTTCTTATCGGCAGCATAGTTATGGTGAAGTTTCGTGACAAATTGCTCATCTGAACCCATAGGTAATCGAGACTCTTCATCAAGTAATGACAGAATACCCAACTTTCCTTCTATTAGATCTATACAAGGCTGGTTATCCGAAAAATCGATGAAAGTCCAGTCGATTTGCTCCTTGAGATATTCCTCTTGTTCCAACTTGAACACGTGAGCGTTGAACTCTTGTTGAAGCTTTTCGTTGGCATAGTTGATGCAGAATTGTTCAAAGGAGTTTTTTGCGAAATGTTCGAAACCATAGATATCAAGAACACCGATGAAGCTCTTAACGCGCGCTATAACCTCTTCTGTTGCTAGTGCTCTGTTAATATTCTCTACGAGCCAGTCGAAAAGACTCGAGTAGACGAATTTGGCTACAGAGTCTCGTACAACAATGGCCTGTTGTTGAGTGAGATTTGACGTAATCTTTTCGCCTCTTGTAATCAGTTGCTTCTTGACAGTCCATTTTGCAAATTCGACTGGGTCCACTCCAAGAATAGCTGAAGCCTTTTCCAAATTAGGTTCTGTAGCGGGTAACACAGAGTCGGTTCTTGAGGCTGTAATCTTCACATTTCCGAGATGGAGCAGCGCGGCGAGAAGCTTGAAAATCTCTCCCTGTTGACCGTCGTCTACGCCAATAGTTGTAAGTGACTTTTTCAAGGCCTCAAATTCTGCCTTGTCATCCACCCCGTCAATCACTGGCGCACTCCCTTGGTTGAGGTAATCAAACTGCTCAACTGGCAGGAGATCAAGTGCTTGCCGTTCAGCGTCACTAGCACCCGCAACAAGCTGGTAGAAGATGTGGTAGTTCCTTTCCTTTAGAGGCTGAAACACTAACCGTGAGCGTTCAAGAAGGTATGTTCTTATCTTCGCTCCAATGATATTTGTCTTATCATCAAACATAATCTCAATATATTTGCCGAATCGAGAGGAGTTATCGTTTCGTGTGGTTTTCGCATTACCGAAAGCTTCCATGATAGGATTTGTTGCCAGAATCTGCTCCTCTGTTTCACTCATTGTTTCCGCCCCCCTTTTGGTCCTTGTCCCAGGCTGATCAGGCGATTCTCGAGTTGCGAAATATCGCATAATATATTTTGCACTGACGGTTTTCCCAGCCCCAGACTCTCCAGATACAACGACGGTTTGATTCTTACCACTCCGTAACATATCCCTATGAAGAGTTAGCCGGTTTTAGACGTACGGATACGGGGTGCTTACGCGAAAGCCTCTTCTGCGATGGCAAACAAATGAGGAGCCTGTGTCGCTCTCTGCTTGCCAGCGTATACTTGAACCATGCCAGGAACATAGAGAGAGTCTACTCTAGCAAATGGATTCGTAGCAATAAGTACTATCCCACTGTAGGTATATATTTCCTTCTGTGAATATCGGAGCTTGATCGCTTGTAAGACTACATCAGTGTGTCAGCTTCACAGTTAGAAAATTTCTAGAGTATGACGCATACCAGCAGGTTCATTCAGATGTGATAAATTTGTTAAATCATCGCTGGCCTCTAGCATAGTTGGGTTCATCAAAGGGGGTAGGCTAGAGTTATCATCGGATGCCAGGGCTTCTAATGTAGTTTCGATGGTTTTAGTCTATCGAAATAATCGAAATGTTAGCATAGGTCCTGTACTGTGGCATTTTCGATACACTAACCTCCCCATTTGCTAGACTGAAGACTATGGACACTTTGTCCCCATTTGCAGTCTTCGATATAACTTCAGAGGCCACCCACCCCTCCGTGACGTCTGGCTGCCACGCTTTTGTACCAACATCATAATTGTGCGCCATCGAGGCTGTCTCGATGAATCCTCTCCTCCCTCTCCTCCTCGACGTGCTTCAAGAAGCAGAACAAGCTGGTTCCGAATGCCGCAGACGCAGCCAGCATGAACAATGCAGCAACAACAAGCACACAGCTGGCAGGGCGGATATTTGATGGTAGATGGGCTGCTGCAGAGGCTCAGAGTCTTCGCAGGCTATCAGCAATGAAGTTCATCAGATTATGCTCAGGAGTGAGGTCGGAGCAGAATAATTGCTTTCTCAGGGAATCGCGTGCACGGGCTGCTTCTGCTTCCAGGGGTTGCGCGACCTAGTTCCCCCCGTAGCGCTGCAGGCCGCTATTTGAGGTTGGCTTGTTTTCAGGTAGCGAGGTGAAGAAAGGGGCTGGGGAGGTTGAGAAACCGTTGAATTTGATGTACAGTATTCCTGGATAGAGATATTTCAAAAAAGAATTTGTGTGCGCTGCATTCACGTTTCTAGACCTGTTTGCTCTTGAGCCTCTGATATCACTCCTTTTGTCCGTCCTGACTTTGCTTGATTCACATTCTTGCGACTCGGGAATCATCTGTTCACTTCACCGCCCCGCAACAGATTGTTTCAAGTTTTCACGTGCTGATTGTGCTTGGCAGTGGGTCACTATCTAACTTCAGTGGCCTTCGACCCGGCTTTTCACCCTTACTATGTCTTCGGATGATTTAGAGCATTCCCCAGAGCCTCTTTGACCTTCCTGGAGATCATTGTGGCGCTTCCTGCTAAGCAAGAAGCCCACGGTAAGGTCATAGACAGCCTGTTTTTAAAGAAATGAGTACGCATAAAGGTATGAAAGCAAGCACAGGTTTGGCTTGGTTGGCCCCGGACAAGACGGACATTACTTTTGCCCGTAACAAGTAGAAGATAATTGCTATTCGTGGTTATTCATGCGCCTACAACTGCTTACAAAAAGGTAAGAAAATATAATCGATTTTTATAATCTTTACTTTGCCCCATTGAGATCCATTTTATGTGTTGAAGGGATTTTCATAATCCCAAAACGCCACCCGCTCCTGTTGAATGCATCATCACATGGCCACCCTTACCTTAGAATGCCTCCAAATCAATAAAGAACACGTGTTAGAATGCGAGCTGTGATGGTTAGTCGTATCAAAGACCTGAGTGGTTTTTACCTACAGCTGAGAGCTTCTAGTTGGTCAGAGATGTCCTTGATCTCGCCAACCCGAACATCACTAATATCAGCCATGAGGTATGCGACCTATTCAATGGTTAGAGACAGTTCGGGAAGTAGGTATAGATTAATACGTACGTCTCCTTTGTTATCTGTAATTTGTTTGTCAACATTGTGATCTCCCAGGATCTCGTTGACTAAGTCTCGAGTTAGAACTTTGCCATCAGAATACAGAAGAATGCATACCTTTTCTCAAAACACCAGGAACGTTGTGATGAATATAAATGACCTGCCATTGTTAGAAGTCCCTGATAGCTTAATAGTGAATGAACGAACTCTTGCGTGGTTAGGCTCATCTAGTGTTAAAGAGCGAAGATTGACCTCTGGCAGGTTAACAGATCCGAGAGTGACACCTGAGTTGACGTATCGAACAAGTGCTTCCGCCACTTTGAAGAATTAGCAACTGGCATAGGATTAATATTTCGTGCTATCTTACCCTCAATACCAATCGCACTTTGCGCCTCCTCGGTGCTTCCTCCGATATGAGGTGTAAGAATGACGTTTTTGAGGCTTCGCAAATCCTCGCCCCAATAGTTCAAGCTATTGTTGAAATAATCACCATTTGATCCAGGTTCATTGTTGTACACATCCAAAGCTGCTCCGGCAATTTTCCCACTGCGAGAAGCATTGATGAGAGCAGGGATGTCAACTACTGTACCACGGCTAGCGTTGATCAGATAGCTTCCCTGCTTCATTTGCTCGAATTGTGGTGTGGAAATCATGTCTTTCGTTTCTGGTAATTCTGGAACATGACAAGTCACGAAATCGGCAGTGTTCAAGAGTGCCTCAAGGGTAGGGACCTGTCTGGCGGTACCCAACGCCATCAAGTTCAGCACATCATAGTAGATTACCGACATTCCCATTGCTTCAGCCAAGACGGACAACTGAGATCCAATGTGGCCATATCCAATAATGCCTAGACTCTAATTAGTGTGAAGATTTCACCAAATTAATTAGGAATACAAACCAAGGGTTTTGCCCCGAATCTCCCAGCATTTTGCGCTGACCTTGTTCCAGGTACCACTGTGTAATTCATTTGAGCGATCACCTAGCTGACGAGCAAGAACAATTATTTCAGCAATGACCAACTCTGCTACGCTTCGAGAATTGGCGAAAGGACTATTGAAAACGGCAATTCCATGTCTTGCAGCATATTCAAGGTCAACTTGGTTGGTCCCAATGCAAAAACAACCAATAACAATCAAATTCTTTGCCTCTCGAAGAACTTTCTCGGAAAGTCTAGTCTTAGATCTGATACCAATAACGTGGACATCTCTGTAAGTTTGTGGTGTGAGTAGAGTATACCATTTAAATTCAGGATTTGCCCCACCTAATCTTCTCGATCAACTGATCCTCTGGCAACGAGGATTTGAGAGCCTCGACTTGATAGCCTTGCCCGGAAAGAATATCTTTCCCACTTTGGTTCACGTTCTCCAAGAGCAAAATTTTAATGTCTTGAGTGTCGAAAGGCTTCAGGTGCTTCGGCGCCGTTTGGCTACGAGCAAGTTGTGCCCCACCAAAGCTTGAAGGAGGGCTGGTAAAGGTTGCAGTTGGCGAAGTAGAGACACTGAGTTGATGCGAAAGAGATGCTTCTAATCTGCTTGAGGAAGCAGCGATGTTCACAGCTGGAGTTGCCATTTTGCTTCTTTGTTGTGAAATAATGAAGAGATTTAAGTGAGTCAGTTCGGGATTGAAGTTTTTCAAGTCAAAAATATGGCATCATGCAAGGCTGAAATTTTGCCCCTCCACCTCAGCCTTGCCGTCGGAGAACGGAACAATTTTTAGTGGCCCATAAACTCTCAACAAGCACTTTATGGCTGCTAGTAATAAATTTACGTAATAAATATCACATGAAAAGTCCATATTATCATTCACGAGAGATGCTTAAAAGGTTTAGGTGAACTTTTTTGTATGACAAATTCTACGAACGCCTTTGCGATATTTGCATGTATAAGGTAATGCAGTACAACCACAGAAAGGAGAGCATCGCTTCATGAAGCAGATTAGTCTAGAAGTAAGGAGAAAAGCAGATCGTCATGCATGAATAAAAACACCAATGCGACTGCGTAACTGATCCTTCTATGTCTGCCATATGGGCTTATGATCAGGCAGGTCGCCAGGGATTTCATAGCTCGCAGAACCACACACTAGATAGTCTAGTAAAATTAGAGTATCATTGCATATGGCACTTAGCTCTGTTTGCATTCAGCAGCCTCTTGCTTTGGCTTTGCGGCATCGTCCTGAAGAAAGTTAGTATAGCCTAGGCGTGATGGTATAAGAAAACTTACGTCGTCTTCAGATTCATCCTCATCATCATGGTCCTCGCTCTCATCATCTTCCTCGTCGTCTTCATCCTCAAAATCTCCCTCCATCTCGTCATCAAGTTCCTCGAATTGAAGAGCCTCGCCGGTAAACCAATCGATGGCACGCGGAATAAGTTTCTCCTTGATGTCCTCACCTAATTGGTAATCAAGCTCGAGACGCTCCTCAATATCGCTGGCAACATCATCCTCGTCATCATCAGTTGGTGCTTTAGGTGGCGAGAAAAAGTTGAAAAATGATTCAGTGGGAACGGTCTTCTTGACAACTCGGGTCTGCTTAGTATCTAGGCTAGAAGTTAGTAGAGTGATCTAAATGAGGGATGTAGATATTATCTTACTCTTGTTGCGTTGCTTTTTACTCTCAACTCGCACAGTCAAGTCCTTTCCGGCCTTCCAATCAATCTTATCGCCTTCAGCGTGATCATAAATGAAATCACCACCATAACCACTCTCGGTTTGGTAGAAATAGGTCTTTGTGATAGTCTTGTTCGTGAAAAACTCGTTCTCGGCGAATTGGAAGATCAAACGGAAACCGGGCTTATCGAGATACTCCATTTGAACGTCCACCAAGTCCTTCAGAGCAGCCTCATCTCTATCAGTAATCATCTCAGCCAGAGAGACCTGGTTCTTCATGGCAGACAGCCAGAACTCCGGGATACCCTTGACGCTATCTGCGGTCTCCTCGGCCTTCTCAGCTGGCTCTGATTCACTTGGTTCCTCATCTTCTTCGCCAGCCTTGACCTCATCTGCAGTTGGTTCAGCAGCCCCGTTAACAATTTGGGCTCGCTTCTGGTATAGAGGAGTAAATTTAGCAAAGTACTTCTTCTCCAATTCCAAGACCTCCTCTTGAAATTCGGCCTCAAGCTTAGAGTGTTCCTTTTGTACACCCTTCAAACCAGCGACACGTCGACGAACAGGCGCGGGGAGTGACTCGACATAACCGGAGGATCTTCCAACGAGCGAACCAAGTTTTCCTTGTATCATTTGAACGAGCTTTGGATTTTGTGCGAAGATGGATGCGGCAGCAGCGCGATCAAACTCCTCTGCGGCGCGTTAGGGAGTTTTCTAAATTTCGGTGAGGGGTAAAACCGATCTACATACCTTCTTTGATGGTGCCTACACCTGGCTGTTGAGCATGCGATGAGATGGGAGCATTCTGTGCAGGAGTATTTTGGGGAGTACTATATTCGCAATTAGATCGAGTGCCTTTGTGGCGATACGGAGGGAGGGGTTTGGTTGACTTACGGGGCGGTTTGGACGTTCTGTTTTTTTGGTATATCAGACATCTTGAATATCGGTTGACCAAGGTCGCAAGAGCGCACAAGATAATGCCCTCAAGTAATGATCTTGATGTGGTATGTGTGCGACGGAGGACACGAAAAAGGGTTTGCAGGAAATTGAAGGGATGCCGTCGAGTTGTCAATACTAGATTGTTGAGAATTAATCCATTTTTGTTAGCCTGCTTTACTGAGCAAGATAGGTGCACCTATAAAGCTCGCCTGGCTTCTAAAGCCGATAAGGCTCTAATCAGTTCAAGGCTACTAGCCAGACCTCTAGCTCATCGATGCTTCGATGTCTGTATACACCATGATTCTTACTGCATAGAAATCCGAATTCGCGTGGGTGCACCACAACAGTGACAGTGATGGATGGTAACAACGGGATGCCTATTGACAATGGGCGACGCAGCACTTCTCGGAACCATGGCGTACAAGGTTCAATTCAGGGCAACATTACCCCAATGCACAGGCGGGATTCGAACTTGTCGACTACGAGCTTTCTCTCCGAGGTGGAAATGGAACAGGAGGGAATGTTCTCAGGGCCAACCGGTGAGAGCGTACCTAGCAGCATTTCCTCCTTTGCCCATCGTCGAGGCCGTACCGACTCGACAGCCAGTTTTACCTACTACCAAGATGAAGATTTGGATCGAGGGGCTCTGCAATTGCCAGAAAATGATAGTGCAATTCTGGATGACGAATCAGAACTGAATTTCGGGGAAGAGGAAGATGTTGACCTAGAGGCTGGAGAGCTTGCTATAATGCGACGGATCTCATCAGGAAATTCAAGGGCATCACACGAGCGTCTCCTAAGGAGTGATAGTATGCGGACGGATAGCAGCAGTTATGGACATCGCATAAGCCAGAAGATCTACATTGTTACTGAGGATTTAACCATTGTGGTAGCTGGATTTAAGACATCTACCATTGGGTTTGCCATCTATACAACAATCTGCGTCCTTACGCTTGGGATTGGATATCTCCTTCTCCGCTGGCTACCTCGATTGCAAGTACGTATTGTTGGGAAGCCATGTGCCTTGAAACACTGCACCTGGGTTGTCATAGAGGTAAGTGGCAGCCATTCCCTTGTGATGACTACTTTAGGATACAGAAGATTTAAATAACCTTTGATGGAACAATTTTACTAATTGAAATAGAATCAATGGGGCGAATTTGTCGTTCAAGATATAGACTCTGAGGAGTATGGCCGATCCTTATCGACAGTCTTTGGGTTATCTGAGAAGAAATATGCTTTGGCGTATGACGAGGATGAAGACCCCGTGCTCGACGATTTACGAATACTCGATTATCGATATATGCGTTTCTCTTTCCATCCCTTAAAGGACAGATTCATTCTTACAAGTGGTTGGAAGGACCCAGGTTGGACGGATGTGAAATCAATACGTGCGGGGATCGATGGGGAAGAGAAGGAGATTCGTGAGCTTGTTTTTGGGAAGAATTTGATTGATATCAAACAGAAAACAATCCCCCAATTGCTCATTGACGAGGTTTGTGTTATCGTCTGAATTAAAATCCTACCACTCACATAAGCAGGCCTTCCATCCCTTCTATATCTTCCAAATTGCTAGTTTGTTCCTCTGGTCGGTCGACGAATATTATTATTATGCTGCTTGCATATTCCTTATCTCTGTGGTTAGCATTACAACCACGCTTATTGAGACACGTGCCGTTAGTTTTTCCTCATATCATTCTGGATTTCTCCTCACTGATGATATAAAGACCATGAAAAGACTTCGAGAGATTTCCCGGTTTGAGTGCGACGTTCGAGTTCTAAGAAACTCTTTTTGTCAGTATTTCATCCTCTTCATCTAATTTTTCAGTTGCTGAAAGTTCCAGGGCGTTACATTCCGTCAAGCGAACTCGTACCGGGTGACATATATGAAGTCACAGACCCTGCTTTGACCCAATTTCCGTGCGACAGTATACTGTTAGCTGGTGATTGCATCGTTAACGAAAGCATGCTTACTGGTAAGCTTTCTCGCTGCCTTTCTAACTTAGGGCAAAACTCACGACTGTAGGTGAATCTGTACCTGTATCAAAGGTTCCAGCGAACGACGAATCTCTCCGGCTGCTGAATCTAGCAGCATCATCAATCGCACCAGAGCTTGCCCGACACTTCTTATTTTGTGGAACGAAAATCGTTCGTGCCCGGCGTCCACAAGATGACAAAGATGATGAGGCTGTAGCATTAGCAATGACTGTTAGAACTGGCTTCAATACCACAAAGGGAGCACTTGTTCGTTCTATGCTTTTTCCAAAACCTTCTGGCTTCAAATTCTATAGGGATTCTTTCCGATACATATCTGTTATGGGAGGGATCGCTCTGTTAGGTTTCGTGGCTTCATTTATCAATTTCGTCCGCCTGGAACTTGCGTGGCACTTGATCATCGTTCGAGCTCTGGATCTGATTACAATTGTCGTTCCCCCTGCATTACCAGCGACTCTCACAATCGGCACTAACTTTGCTCTATCCCGACTAAGAAAGAAACAAATATTTTGCATCAGTCCACAGCGCGTTAATGTGGGTGGCAAGTTGGATATAATTTGCTTTGATAAGACCGGGACACTTACCGAAGATGGACTGGATGTTCTTGGTGTTAGGGTGGCGCAAAATCCATCCAAACGCTTCAGTGATATTCTTCCAGATGCTTTATCCTTACTACCTGGCGCCGCTTATGAGAGAGATCCAACGATCACGTATGATGCCCATAAAGCTGTCCTTTACACAATGGCAACTTGTCATTCTTTGCGAGTTGTGGATGATGAACTTGTCGGCGACCCCTTAGATCTGAAAATGTTCAACTTTACTGGGTGGTCATATGAGGAAGGGGAGCAAAGATCTGGCGATGCTGAAGATGAAGAGCAGGGTGGCTTGTCACCGTCTATTGCGAGGCCTCCTGCAGGTATGGAATATGATATTGATAGCAACACAGATCAAGTAAACCCAAGTGTAAGTTTATCTTCCCCTTTGAAAACCTCAATTCTAATCCCTGATTTAGAACTCGCCGATTGAACTTGGTGTCCTCAAGTCTTTCGAATTTGTGTCTCAACTGCGGAGAGCGAGTGTTGTGGTCCGAAATTTTGGTTCCCTGGGCTGCGATATCTATGTTAAAGGCGCCCCTGAGTGTATGAAGGACATATGCAATGCCAATAGCTGTAAGAACAATATTGCCCTTCTGATTTCGTGGATACTGTCTAACCAAGTATAGTTCCGAATGATTACGAAGATCTGCTTGCATATTATACTCACCGAGGATTTCGAGTTATAGGTTGCGCCACGAAGCACATCAAAAAGCTTAACTGGGTCAAGGTCCAGAAGATGAAACGGGAAGATGCCGAGAAAGGCTTGGACTTTCTTGGGTTCATCATCTTTGAAAACAAGCTAAAGCCAAGTACTACCGGAGTCCTAGATGAGCTGGAAGAAGCAAAGATAAGAAAAGTGATGTGCACTGGCGACAATATATTGACAGCAATAAGCGTTGCTAGAGAGTGTAATCTGATTAATCGAACAGCACATTGTTTTGTACCACACTTTTTAGAAGGTTTGTGCAAAAATTTCTCACTGAATGTAGATCTAACCCAGATGTAGGTAACTTTCAGGATCCTAAAGCTCGTCTTTCTTGGGAGAGTATAGACAACAGCATATATGCACTTGATGAAAACACTCTGACTGTAAGTCTTTTACCTCGAAGCTACTACTCTCGCTAATTCAACCAGCCTCTTCCGCCCCCTACTGATGGTGATGCCTCACTCCCTTACGATATCTCCAACTTGAGGAATTACTCCTTGGCAGTAAGCGGAGATGTGTTCCGATGGATTATTGATTTCGCACCGCCAGCCGTAGTTAATAGGGTCAGTACTATCTGATATTAGTTTATGCCTTGGCTAACCAAACTGCTAGATGCTTGTCTGTGGGCAGGTGTTCGCTCGTATGTCGCCGGACGAGAAACACGAGCTAGTAGAAAAGTTGCAGAGTATTGATTACTGCTGCGGATTCTGCGGTGATGGAGCTAATGACTGTGGGGCGTTAAAGGCAGCCGATGTGGGTATCTCGTTATCTGAGGCTGAGGCCTCGGTTGCTGCCCCATTTACTAGTCGTGTCTTTGACATAACCTGTGTCCCCGAAGTTATCAGGTGAGTTATCTCAATATCATTTAGGGCTTATATATCCTGACCAATTACAGGGAGGGCCGTGCTGCATTGGTAACAAGCTTTAGCTGCTTCAAATACATGAGTCTTTACTCTGCTATTCAATTCACGTCTGTGAGCTTTCTCTACGCCTCAGCATCAAATCTAGGAGATTTTCAGGTATTTAATTGTGCTTGATATTCTCATTCTTGTTGTTCTAATGGCTGTTTAGTTTCTTTTCATCGACCTTCTACTGATCCTGCCAATTGCCATCTTTAGTAGGTTTTTATGCCCACTGTTTCCCTGAGAAGCTGTCAACTAACACTTTGTAGTGGGCTGGACGGGACCTTTCCCTGTACTGTGTCAAAAGAGACCAACAGCAAATCTAGTATCTAGAAAAGTTTTGACGCCGCTCCTGGGACAGATCACTATTTGCATTTTAATCCAGGCTGTGGCATTCCAAGCCGTTCGGAAACAGCCTTGGTAAGCCATTGTATTTAGTCGACTATAGACTACTAACATGATGCTTAGGTATATTCCACCGCGGCTAAATCGAGAGAAGTCCAACGTAGAAAATTCAGAAAATACAGCTCTATTCCTAGTGTCTTGCTTTGAATATATTCTTTCTGGGATAGTTCTGAGCGTTGGGCCACCATTCCGGCAATCAATGGCGAACAATTGTAAGTAAAGGAAAATTCTAAATAATCAAAGTAATCTGACAATGTTGTTAGTGCCATTCGTTGTTACGATTGTTGTGACACTATTGTTCTCATCCTACATGCTTTTCGACCCCTCCGAAGGCGTCTCAAAATTCATGCAGTTGACAGGAATGACCTGGGATTTCAAAACATTCCTATTGGCCCTTGGATTTGGATATATAGCAGTTGCTTGGACGGCTGAAAACTATATATTACCAAAATTAGCGAAATATCTCGGTCACCTAAAAGTAGCTCTAAGCAGGAAGGTTAAAAAGAGAAAGCAGTATAAGGTCATACTGGAAGAGATGCGGAAGCTCCAATAAGGGATATACCATGTAACTACTTGTACACACCAAAGTACCCAAAGTACCAGAATACAATTTATCTGTAATTTCGAAGTATTTGAGATTTGAGAACTGGGCGGCTTGCGTTTCCGAACAGGAGATGTTGGTGTTTCAAAATACTGCAGAATATATTCTGCCAGGACACGCAGCATCTCAGCATCTTACAATACAATAGTATGTGCTCTCGATATAGCCACTATCGAATCTTCCACGAAACTAACCATGTAGCCAACCCTTCCCGAGACTAATTCGCTTTGACGTTGAAATATGCAGCTAGTACGGCAAACGATAGGTCCAGGGCGAGATGATACACAAAGCGCTTTGATCTCGAACTCGCAGACCGCACACTACAAAAACAATTTGTACCATGCTCGTGACGATCTTCTTCCCTTTCTAAACTCTAATTAAGCCTTGAATCAAGTGATTTTACATTTCAATTATGAACTATGGTTCGTCTCTCACTCTCATAGTATGACGTAGTTGCATTCAATACTGACATGTCACAGACTGGATTCTCGACGGAGGGTATCTCCCTAATGCCGTCATCCGCATCGGCATCCGCCGCCAACTGCGCGACCGTATCGAAATCATCAAATCAACCTCCCTAGAAGAGGCCTATGAGAAGAAAATGAAATACGTGGAGCTTCTCCGGAGCCGTCCCATTGCCATTGAAACAGCTACAGCTAATGAGCAGCACTATGAAGTCGGTACCGGAGTTCTAGTAGCATGTTTGGGGCCTAGGATGAAGTACAGTTGCTGTTTGTATCCAAAGGGTGGAGAGACGCTGGCACAGGCGGAGATGGCGATGTTGGAAACGTATGTGGAGAAGGCAGAGTTGAAGGATGGGATGAGTGTTTTGGATTTGGGGTGAGTACATTCTTTATCAAAACTTTTATCAGATTATAGGGGATTAGAAATGTTGACTGTCTTAGATGTGGTTGGGGATCTGGAGCTTTGTATTTTGCAGAAGTCCTTCCCAATTCGAAGATTACAGCTTTCTCGAATTCAAGAACACAGAAGCTTTATATTGATAAGAAAGCTAAGGAGAAGGGTCTCACGAATCTCACAGTTATCACTGGAAATGTAGTTGATTATGAGTTTAAGGAAACCTTTGATCGCGTTGTGTCGATAGAGGTATGTTTGCCACATAATGTCATTCGCATAGTTACTAACAAATGCATCAGCTATTCGAGCATATGAAGAATTATGAACTTCTGATGGCGAAAGTTGGGAGAGCTCTAAAGCCGGGCGGAAAACTATTCGTGCATATTTTTGCGCACAAGACTACTCCGTATGACTTTGAAGAGGGATGGATGAGCACACATTTTTTCTCGGGAGGGACCATGCCTTCTGCAGATTTGCTGTTGTACTTTCAGAACGATCTAAAGCTGAAGAAGCAGTGGTGGGTCAATGGACAGCACTACGCTAAGACTTGCGAGGTGAGATCTTCGAAATATCCTCTGGAAACATGAACTTTTGACTGATGTTAGGCTAGGACTGGCTGTCGAAAATGACCGCTAGCAAATCTGAAATCTGGCCCCATCTACAAGAGACTTATGGCGAGGAGAAGATTGCCATGTGGTACTACCGGTGGCAGATATTCTATATGGCTTGTGCTGAGTTGTTTGCTTATGAAGGTGGTGATACCTGGGGAGTTGCGCATTATCTTTTTGAGAAGCCTGCTTTATTATAAGTCCTTGCATCCTCACTGGTAATTCAAATTGTTTGAAAAGGGATCCGTATTAAGATCCATAGTGAAGTGTCCTTCAGGCCGTAGTAGTAGAAATGTGGGGTGTAGCCAGGAGTAAATTTGAAAGCATAGTCTAGCCAGAAAGATGGAGCCGCAAACGGAATATCTTAAATCGGGAAGGCCTGAGAATTCATCGATAATAAAAGAATCTTCTCACTTAATATTTATAACTGAAAAGCCACATAGTTTGTAGAAGAGTAGGATATGTACAGCTAATGTAGGTACGAGCAAATATTCTAGTTCAATGAATACTGTGTTGAAGAACCCTGGCGCCCACTTTGCAAGACATAATAAGTATTGTGTATCGTTTTGGTGGATGCAATTGACCAAGAATTGCATATGTACAGTTGTATCGTCTTAGTTGCTCCTCATCATCTTCTACAAAACGCCGTTCCCATTCCCAGCGAGGCTATTCCCAGCCTCAAAGATATGCCTTCTCTCCGTCTTATATTTCCCATCTTCAATGGTCCCATGGATGTTTCCAACCCATCAATACCGCACCTATGAGGCCTGTTAGAATACAATTCGTCTGATCAAGAGTATTCAGCATACCGTCTTTCTTCGCTCTGTACATCAACTATAGATACTATTAGTACTCACAACGGCAGTTACTGATAAGAATCCTTACGAAGAACCACATGCTCGCGGACAACCCTGTCGCAAAGAATCGGTATAGTGGCCTCGCAGGAGGGATGCGAATTGGATGAGGAGGGACTGCCATTGTGCTTTGTAGGCTGTAAGTACGTTCCTCAGACCAATATCTGCGACAAGCTTACAAAGAAGATGCGCAATTGGCACTGAATGTATTTGTGCTCCGGGCTGAAAGTAAGATTGAGCGATCGCTCTGTGAGGTGAGGTTGTTGCTCAAGCTTCAATTCCCAGGAAGCCGGATAAACCCATCACCGCTCCGAAAACGCTATTCCATTTTGGAACACCTGCAGCTGATGGATGATCAGGTCGCAGACAATTGACCATCACAATAGCAACCGCAGGCACAATTATTTCTATTGTTTGAGTCTTTGACCTGACTTCCAACTTATGATGCTGAAACATATACTTTCCGCTCGGCTGGTTCAATGCTGAAAACTTTCTTTCCAACGCCCCTCACCTTTCTATTTATCTAGTCGCGGATTGTCTTCACACCGACCCATGAACAGCACCTTCTAGTCGCATCGCAGCGCATCAATCACACTCCCAATTCGAGGATAAGTTGGTCGCCCTCCGATTTCAGTTTGCAACATGGCGACTCCATCTCAGCAAAGTCCGCAAAACAATGGCGTATCTCCACGTGCTTTCGCAGCCCAAAACCAGCGTCCTTCAAATACCTACAAAGGCTGCTCTAGAATCACCGACTACGAAATTATCGCGAAGTTGGGGGAGGGCACATTTGGAGAAGTCCATAAGGCGAAATCGAAAAGAACAGGGGCAGTTGTCGCATTAAAGAAGATCTTAATGCACAATGAGAAGGATGGCTTTCCGATAACAGCTTTGAGAGAGATCAAGCTCCTCAAACTGCTGTCTCATCAGAATATTCTCAAGCTGGAGGAGATGGCAGTCGAACATCACATGAAGACACACGATAAGCGGAAGCGTGCAATCATGTATATGGTTACTCCTTACATGGACCATGACCTTTCTGGTCTTCTGGAAAATCCAAATGTCAAATTTACGGAACCCCAGATTAAGTGCTATATGCTACAACTCCTTGAAGGATTACGGTATCTACACGACAGCAAAATTCTTCACAGAGATATGAAGGCAGCAAATCTTTTGATCAGCAATAAAGGGATATTACAAATTGCAGATTTTGGTTTGGCACGACATTACGACGATCCGGTACCTATTGCTGGCCATGGTGGAGGAGAAGCAACTAGAGACTATACTACGCTTGTAGTAACTCGATGGTATCGCCCTCCAGAGCTACTACTACAGCTCAGAAAGTACACTACGGCAATTGATCTCTGGGGTGTTGGGTACGTATCTTTGTCTCATGATATACCAGCTGTTAAAATACTGAGCTAGTTTACAGGTGTGTCTTTGGAGAAATGTTGGTTGGGAAACCTATTCTAGCGGGCGACAGTGACGCCAACCAGATGAATATCATATTCGACTTAGTTGGCACCCCAACAGAGGAAAACATGCCTGGGTGGAGTCAATTACCAGGTGCACAGCTCTACAAGCCGCCTGCTCGCCCTCGCCCCTCAACAGTGTATCAAAGATTTAGGGAGTATGTTTACAGCCATATACAGTGATACACGGTTTGACTAATCATTGTCATAGATACGGCTCGGGCGCAATCGCTCTTCTCAACGACCTACTCAAGCTTGACTGGCGAAAGCGTATCAATGCTATAGATGCATTGAAGCATCCGTACTTCACTACTCAACCATTACCTGCACGTGCAGGAGACATACCCACCTTTGAAGATTCTCACGAATTGGATCGACGCAAGTTCCGTAGCCAAAAGGCGGCGCCTCCACCTGCACCTAGAGGCGAAACGGTGGGCATGGGACCAGGAGGCGGCTGGGGAGAACCAACAGCAAATGGACATGGAGGATACGGCCACGGAGGCGACGGCTACAGACAAAATCATCATCACAATAGCAGGAATTATCCAACCAATGGAGGCTACAGGAATGGGGTTCCACCCCCACCACCTGAAGGAGAACGAAGACGTGGCTGGCAAAGAGACGATCGGCCTGACCCTCGTGGCCTTCCGCCAAGACCTCCACCTGTAGATTATCACGACGGAGGTGGGAGACCAGACGGCTACAGATCTCGATCACGCGAGTTGGAACGCCCGTCACTTCCACGTAGTAGAGGTGGTGCTCCGCCAGTAGACACGTACATACCCAGTTACGGGCCTGATAGCGGGCGCAGAGATGATGGACGTAGAGATGACCGTCGGAGACGGGACGACCGAGACCGTGATGATCGGCCTCACCACCGGGACAGAGAACGTGATCGGGATCGTGACTCGGACCGACGATTAGACTACGGCGATGACCGAAGCAGGAGCGGTAGAACGCGAAGCCGGAGTCGTAGTCCAGTAAGAGAACGCGATCGAGAACGAGTGCGCGAAAGAGAGCCCCTTGATAGAGACAGAGACCGCGAACGAGATCGAGAGCGGGAGCGCGATGTGTATCGCAGGTAATTTATTTCTAAGGTAGGGAGAGAAGGGGGTTTAGGGTATAAAGGGTGTTTCCATGGCTGAAGGGTTGGGGTAGGGTTGAGGTGTATTTTACTTTGGTTGTTTCAAATCTCTCAGAAGTGCATGGCGTTTGGGGTTACATAGGCTGACGATGACAGCACCAGCGTCATCGACATTGGTGCTTTCAATTGTGAAAGACCAAGCACAAGACTGGAACAGAGAGCTATGGAATAGACTAACTTCCACATATACTCCAAACATACCTTCAAAATTGGTCTAACTTCAACGAGTCTCAACCTCACTTTCATCGTCAGGTTGTCTCGTGGGTGGGTATCTCACTATTCTTTGCCCCTAAAGTGTGAGAGGATTCGCTAGTTCGTACAAAGTCCGTCGCTATGATAACGCTCTGAAATGCACTCATGTCCACTGTTTCATTGGTCTTTGTCCTCATTGCTTATCCAAGCGGACTCTCTTATTCATAAACCCGAAAATGCTCAGACAACACACTCGCTCATAATCCTAATTGGTAATATGCAAAATAATCTCATTCTATGATACTCGTAGCCTCCTCGTTTGGTCTTCGTGGCGGGGTCAATCTGAAATCTCGTTAGCAAATTGTATCATAGCATGGTCTTATATTAACGCACTTCAAGATCTCGAACTCGTTATACCTCCGTAGATAGTGTACACCACGTCGATACGCCTTCAAAGAATTAGACGGAGCCTTGTGCCTAAACTCTTGCCCGATAAGCTGTGTGATGGTTGACGAATCGTGGAACATGGGATCAAAGACAATGATTTCCTTGGCACCGTTTGACCGCTTTTCAAACCCAACGATGGTCATTGAATGGCCTCGACAGGTTAGTGTACTGTTTAAAGCCCACAATAATACAACGTACCTGGATGTTGGAAGTAAATAGGCGGCAATTGGGTACAGCGAACTTTGGTTCTAAAGTCAGTGCATCCATTGGCGAAATATGTCTCAACAGCATCAAAAAGCAGATTGTAGGCTCTTTCAGCGTCTGGCTTGTCTTTCTTAGGTTTCAGAGCCTGTGCTTCGCAACTGTAAATTTTAGAATGAATAGCAGAAACCTGTTAGGCAACTTACGCTATGTCAAGATAGATGAGCATTGCCTGTGCCTATATCACTGTCTATTAGCCATATTGAGATATTTATGATAAAAATAAACTGACATCTGGAGTTCCAATGTATTTTCTAGTTCCACGGATACCTCCGGTCTCTATTCGACCTTGTTTGTTGATACCTTTGTCCCAAGCAGTTTCGATGTAGTCTTGGATTTCGAAGATTGAGGGTATCTTATCATTGAAAAACTCATAACCTTGTGAATACGTGCCAATAATATAAGAGGTCATCATCTGGATATTCCGGTACCCACAGAAGCCACCTAAAAAAAATTTAAGTCAAGGGCGTACTTTTAAGAGGCAGTCATATACCTTCTCTCTTCAGCTTCGAGACATGTTTTACTGATGGGTGGCACAAATATGCGTACTCGGTGCTTTTATCCTGTTGAAGGAGTTGCTCAACTACTGGAAGTATGTCTGATGTTCGATTCGGGCAGAATTTGACTTTCTTCAACTTTCCGTCTCCGTCTAGTCGATTTATAGTTACTGTAGCACCATCGTGCTGCAACAGCTCGACAAGCCATTTTGGCATTTGCTTCTCATTTGCATGTGGTCCTAGTTCGGATTTCTTAAAGACCATCAATGTCTGGTGGTGTATCGACCCAAGGTAGGAAGGACTTACTCCTAACCTCCTCCTGGTACTCTTCGAGGTAGACAATGACGAGTTTTTTGGGGGAAGCTTAGGCATCTTTAATAACTCTTTCCAACGGTCTTTGGCTGACTCATGGCGTCCTGGGGAATTCTGACTTCGCTGGCGTTTCGAGGACGATAATCCATTACCATCATCAACATTCCGGAGAGCGTGAGATAGCTTAGTATCGAAAGAGGCTTCAGGTCCAGGACTCACTCTCATTTCCTTAGGTATGGGATCAGTATTTTCGTCTCCGCTTTCTTGCTCGGCTCCGTGCATCTCGATATGGCTATCGAGTTCAGTTAAAAGAATTGCTTCGCCACATCCTTCAACCGAACAGGTGAAATATTGGGGTTCATCGTCCATGGAGAGTATTTCGGCAATACTGGAGTCGTCTTCCTTTACAATGAAGGGTGATTCACCCCCCTCCGAATGCACTGTCTGAATATGAAGCTATAAAACAGTCAATATCATATCACGTGATTATATCTCAGGGTCTGAAGAACTTACCATCATCCGGCACTCGTGGTGGCTATCATCCAGCTTAAAGCCGCAAAGGAAGGGACAATCAACACCTCCACCATTCTCTTCAGTCATATCTGTATGTCCGGATCAAGGAGATCGGTTGGGATTTTAGGCACCGGGTTGTGCAGTAAGTATGGGAGAGTTGGATATGATCGATCAGTGTATCAAGGGCAAAATGCAGACTTTGGTAAGATGTTGGAGTGATGGGTATTGGGGTTCAAAATCTAAGCATGATACGAACAAAAGTGGTCCATTTTATGGTGGTTGGTAAAGGAGGTATGAGAATGCATGAATTGTTTGTGAAGTTGTCAAGGTCTGAGCTGGCTGTGTTCGGAAGGAGCTTCAATAAAGCTACACCTCGCTTAATAGCGTCCAACTCCCGATTATGGAAGGGATGCCCTGGAATGGCCTTTCACTTTTCTAGTCACAGGCAAATTCAATGGAAATATAAATTCCTTAGAAGGTCTGATCTTGTCTATCATTTTCGCATCATGAGATCTATAGCTTCAGCTAAGTCATCAAAATGTCTAGAAACATGCTTGCTTACAAGCTAGCTAGACCCTTCACATTCCACAAACATACAAATGAGCTGTGCAACAATGGTAACTTTGATTCTTTAGACCTTGAGATCTTTCAATTTGTCTGTAGTATCAGTGGCGTCACTACCAACAGGTGCGACTTTAGGTTGCGGTGCCTTCTCGGCCTTTCCCTTTGCCTTTTGAGAAGTGGTATTTTTGGGTAGTTCCTTTGAAAATGGAATGAACTCCGGAGCTCCTGGAAGGTACTTTCGAAGTGGCTCAGGGACATTGAATCCCTATATTTTGTCAGAACAGAGCCTAGAAATTTAGTTGGTCACACGGAGCTGCTTACCTCTTCTGTTTGAAAGTTTTCCAGGAGGCAGCAGAGAGCGCGTTCTGTTGCACAAAGTGTAGAGTTAAGAGCATGGACATACTTCTTCCGGATCTCGGTCTGCAATTTGGCGCCATATCGAATCTCAAGATTTCGGGATTGGTAATCTGTGCAATTTGAGCAAGAAACAAGCTCTTTATACTCCCCCTGGAAAGGAAACCAAGCTTCGAGATCGTACTTCTTGGCGGCAGCATTGTTTAGAGCTCCGGAGACAATAGCCACTACCCGATATGGGACACCTAAGGATTTGTAGAACTCTTCAGAGATATGAATCATGTCATCGAACGCTTCCCAAGACTTTTCGGGGTCTGTAAGAACGAACTGCTCGACCTATAGGGTATTCCTGTGAGTAAAGGTGGAAGAGAAAACCTTAAGTTTTGGCCTTACCTTCTCAAACTGATGGACCCGGAAAATTCCCCACGCATCTCGGCCATGAGATCCTGCCTCTCGTCTGTAGCAAGAAGAGAAACCAGCATACTTGATTGGTAAGTCCTTAGGCTGTAGCCACTCATCGGCATGGAATGCAGAAATGGGTTGTTCAGAAGTAGCAATCAGGTATTTGTCTTTTTCTTCCTCGCCATCCAGAACTTTGTAGAGCTCCTCATCGAATTGTTCTAGTTGTGCCGTCTTCGCCATATACTCCTTCAGCATGAATTGTGGTGTCTGCAGGGGAGTGTATCCCTTTGAATCTAGGAATTCGAGTCCGTAGTTGATCAAAGCCTGGTTTAGGAAAACACCCCACTTCTTCAAGAAGTACCCACGATGTCCAACAACCTTCGCACCTCTTTCAGGGTCGTAGCCATCTAATCTTGTCAAAACTTCGTGGTGTGAAAGTACGTCTCTCTTCTCCACCTTAACACCCTCTGGAGCCCAGTCCCGTTGTAGTACGTTGAAGTCCTAGACAAACTCCTGTTACTTCATGCTTGACACTAGCAACTCAAAGGAGACATCCGAAAAGAGAGAGGGCTTAGTCGTACCTCATTGTCATTTGTTGGTACTGACTCATGTACAATATTGCCAATCGTGCCCAACTTCTTCTTCAACAGCACATCTTTCTCCACCGCAGACTCAATAAATGACTTCTTGACTTTCTCGAGTTCCAATTTCTGCTTCAATAGGTCGTCCGCATTTTCTTTAGCCTTCTTCTTCGCGCCAATTTGTTTTTGGATCTCGTTGATTTTCGTGTTTGTTTGGGAGACTTCGTACTGAGCTGCGAGTGTGTTAATATTATATCTCTATAGAAAATCTAATTTGTACCAACTTACTCTTTCGGTGATCCTCATAAAGCGCAATCACTTCATCCACCGCCTCTTCTGGAGCCCAACGGCGTCTCTGAGACTCCTTGATCTTCTTAGGGTCCCCCCCCTTCTCAACAATGAAATCGAAAATATCGAGCATACTGCCTGTAATTACGCCTGTTTAGGGGTTGCGCGCGAAAGTATTTAAGGAAGTTGTGAGTTTGCGACGAAGTTGACTCACTGGCCGTGTCGAAGGAATATCCTCAGCCTTTTCGTTTAGTGGGGTTTGGAATACCACCAGGGGCTCTTCATAGCGGGGTTACTCCTCTTCCACTATCGACAGGATCACGTGATATACACATACAAAGTCTCTGTTTTCATATCCTATAAATGTATTCATTGACCTGTCTCTCTGGTTGTCATTAAACATGTACAGTCATTGTTCGTGCCTCCATAACGCCCATCGAAAACCTCTCTCCTAACGCCATGAAATCAGATGTTGACTGACAATTCCCAAAATCGGCTTCCAAACCCAACTCTAATAAGTGGATTTATGTGCCATATTTGAGCTGGAGATCTTTACATAACCAAGCACTTATTGCCTCCAGTGGGCTCATTTGGATTCTGTGACTTCTCAACTTGTCCAATCATTAACTCGAAGGCCTTGCTGACATTTTCATTGAACCTGGCACTGGCCTCCGTCCAAGCGCAATTCAACTTTTCTGCTAATTCTTTGCCTTGCTCCGGGGTGACCTGGCGTTGTTCAGGTCTTAAATCACTCTTATTGCCTACAATTACGATGGGGACCCATTCAGAACCCTGCTGAAGTCAGGAAATCGTCCGATTATCCATAGAAACGGGTGGAACAACTTACCAGATGATTTAAGATCTTGTCTCTTATAACCTGGATCATCTCAAAGGACTGCATGGAGGCCACAGAATAAACCAGCATATAGCCATGAATCCCAATGAAATGCTTTGAATTTAGAATGCTGTATTCATCCTATTTGGTCGTCAGCGTGGGATTCACTCAATTGACCCTCACATGTGACAGGTTTTGCAGGAAAAAATAAACAAGCATAATCACTCTTACCTGGCCCGCGGTATCTATGATTTCAGTGGCAAATTCCTGGCCCTTGTATTTAATGACCTTGCTGAAGGTATTCTCAATAGTGGGATAATAGCTTTCTACAAAATGGCAGTCCACAAATTGCACCGTGAGTGACGACTTCCCTGTGGTGAAATCATGAGCATTGCATCCTCTCGATGACGCCCTTCAACTAGGTACATCAAGGAACAAAGTGGTGCACTTACCAACAGAGCGACTGCCTACAATAGCAATCTTGCGCTGTTTGGGCGGCGCAGGCATCTTGTCTTAACAGCTGGATTCCTCGGGTTCAAATCGGAGCGGATGCGTTGAGAGACTTGATTCAATCCAATATTTGATTTTTTATCATCCGTCCGTTGGGCATCGAAAAATAGGGACCTGAGGTACCCACAGAGACCTGAGTATCAAGCGGAGGCGAGGCTGAACAGGCGCTAACATTAGGCGTGCCTTTAGGCTGAGTTGTGATAGGGAGCTTCAACTCAACTTGCCTTAACAAACGGCGGTTTCTTAACATAAAGAAAAAGAAAACATGACAGCTTTACTAATTTTATGACGTGACAATCATCTTTGAGCACGAATTTCACATTTTCTTAACATCCAAGCCAATGAATGCCTGGAGATGGGTGGGATTATTACTGAGGTGACCAACAACACCGGTCTAGAGCACCACCTTTAAGCTTAATACCTACTTTGACTGTGTTGCTATAGACTAGGGGCTTCTAGAAAGCGTTATCAAATCGGTCACCGCACCAAAAGAAATTCTGCAACATGGTAGAGGCAATTTAATGGCATCAATATCGTTCCCCCCCCTGCATCTAGAGTTGGTTTCTTTAGAAAATTTAGTGATCTTACACTCACCGAAGTTTACTTTTTATCCATGTTTGAATATTTCTCCATTTGTAGAATATGCTGTTCCGTTCAGATTACAAACCGCCTTGGGGTATATGACAACAGAGCTCGAACCCAGCCCTCAAAATGCCTCAATAACACCGAACATACGCCGTGGTCGATCTGTCTAAATCTGGAGTAATCTAACCTGTCCTCGCCCATAAATCCTATCCTGCCATGCTTTGCCTAATGGTTTGCAATAATTCATGATGTCCCTAGTTTATTCACAAGGCTCTCCAGTCGCTCTGTTAGGCCTGATTGAGGATTGTGGCCATCTTCATCTTCTTCAATCTGACTATCCACCGTTTTGTGATGAACGATGAATTCCTCAATAGAGGCCAACAAAGGTCGTAAGGTTTTCCTTGGTTCCCGTTCCCGAACCCTATCCGAGATAGCAGGTAACAACGCCAAATATCCTAACAAGACTGACAAATAGCCAAATGCAACATTCTTGTGGGTTTCCACAACGGATTCCGCCTACAAAGGTTGTCAGTATAACATTAAAGCCATTGTTAGCCTCACTTACCATTGAGGTCCTCTCTTGGCCATCCATGAATGTCTGGATCATGTTGTCCAAAGGCCCATTGTTTCCACCAGCGACCTCGTGGAAACTTTCACGGGCTGCCAAACTCCATTCCGCGAAATTGATCATTACACCTAGAACTAAGATCAAATGCTCGAAGGCCACAGAGAAATCTTCTTCCGTCATGAAGCGGGATATCGTTCTGAATTCAGCCACGATAGCCTGTCCTACTGACGACATTAAGCTTCCTCTTGCAAAGACATCAGAAGCTTTTGGATTGTTGTTAGTGACATTCAGCGTAAGGCGCAGAATTAGGGTTTGCTGCTTTCCAAAACCTTCCACAGGCTTTTGCAATGAAATATCTAGGCTATCCGCGACGATGGGAAGATAGTCTGTAATCCAGATATTCTCATCATGCACCGTTCGAGCTGTAATAGAGTGAGATTCCAGAGCAGACAACGCTAAGTAAAAGTCTATAGCGAGGGAGTCTTCAGGTAATGCCCAAGCCCTCTCCTCCGAGGCGCTGTTCAAAATTGAGAAGAGTTTCGTAGTCAATTCCTTAGAGAATATGTCGCTCGCGTTTCCTGCCTGTCTCGTTTGTCGTACCATAAGCTCGAGGCATTTTAGTGCTGTAGTGCGGGGCGAAAGAATCTGTGGCTCTAGCTCTTCCCATACCGGCAGTTTCAGGAGGTTGTCATGGTGATTCGACATCAGAGTTTGGGTTATCTTTGACATGTTGTTTTTGCGATCCTTGGCTACCATAACAATGCCGGCTTGAAACTCCAGAAGGCGGATCAGAAGTCTTGCAATGCCTTGACGACGTAATTGTTGGACCATTACGGGCGGTACGTTGCCATCAATAAGCACAGCAAGGAGCACTGATATGAGAAGAAATCCAGATATAATGTCAGTCTCTTGGCCAAGGTGCAAGAAAAGCCGCTGTTCAACACTGTTTGCCCTAAATTGACGAGCGAAACCTTTGTCCTTTAATTTGCTTGCTAATTCAAGGAGACCAGACCGGCGCATTGATGTTTTCCCATCCATTGGGTTTCCAATCCTATCAAGAAAATCTTCAATTTCATCCAAGAATCTACTGTTCGCACCAGCTTGTCTTAATTCGTGAACACTCCGAACACCAGCCCCCGAGCCGTCAGCGTCATCGTCATCCTCGTGGAAACTTGGTAGAGGCTGTAGGGTAGGTATTGATCCGCGACGAGCCTTTCGACCCTGAGGAGCTTGCACAGGCTGTGAGGGTAGGTCCATTGCGAGTTGTTTCATAAAATCCTCTTCAACAAGCATTGAGCGTGTGCGACTGTAGGTGATTTTGGGGCCCATACTCTGAGAGCCTTGACTGGCCGATGTTGTCGTGGGTGGATTTTGAGGGTCGGGCACAACACTGGCACTCCGTGAAATGTCTGTAATGGCATTAAAAGGCGAGAGAGAGGGGCAGGCATCAATCATTTCGTCATTTGCATCTTCTTCTGAGGTATTGGAATCGGAGGAGTCGTCGTAAGCTGCTTGCTCTACCAGAGAATCGATCAACCTTCTTCGTGGTGCTTGTATCCGGCTATTTTGTGGTCGTTTTGTGATCCTCGACTTTTGGTCTATGACAGCCTGAATCCTTTGAGTTGCGATTGGAACTATCTTCTTGGGCCGCTGAACCTGATCAGGGCTATCGTTCGCCGGTTGTTCTTCCGAGGGCTTGGTAGAATCCAAAAGTCCTTTCCACATTTGCAGACCCCTCGGGGAAATGTAATTAGAGTCGGGATCAACATCCATCATATCCACATCATTCAGTGACGGAGGAGACGGTGTACTAGATAACACTGCATGTCCTTGAGGACTCAATTTCAATGGTGTTTGTGGTGCCCTAAGCTCAGCTTGAGTTACCTTCGGCTTAGGTCTTGCAGCAATTGTACTGATTTGACCTTTTCCTGGTAATCTATGCATCACCTTTGGGACTAGTTTGGTTGAAAGTATCGTAGACTTTATAGGAGAAGACTGTGATATTGTTGTCTTTGCTGTTATTGGTTCTGGTTGAACCTCACTGGAAGGTGAGAGCTTCGTTCTTTTTCTACTCTCGATAGGTGCCTTCTTAGTATACGAACTTTCCGAGATACTTGTCTGCTTCGTGACTTTGTTTATCTTCATCTTCAAGCCTGGCTTAGGTGCCGACTTTGTCGGTTTACGAGGCATGTCTTCGTCGCTGGACGGTACGTCAAAGATATCTCTATCTGCAGGTGGGGGGATTAAAGGCGTTTTCGATCTTGCTCGTTGCTGAGTAGTATTCGACTTTATAGAAATCGGAGGAGGTGTAGGTGAGAGCCTTGATTCTGATTCCGCCTGCACGTCTGGGGTATGCGACTTTTGAGACTCTGGTTTGAAGCTGTACTCCTGCATGCGTTTGCGAGAAACTTTTCCGTAAGTTGTAATTCGCTTCCGCGGGATGCCTTGTATCGAAGCCATGGTGAAAGATCCCCCTCGTGTAAAACCACCTGCTTATGAATTCACTAAGAGAGAATGACCGTAGGATGCGCGTCTCGGGGCCGCTCGTTTAACAGGAGTCCATTATTTGATTTGTGGGGATAAGAAGGGAAAGTAGATTTCTCGTCTCGAAGAGTCTTGATGTGTGTTTGGTTTTATGATCGGCCTGAGAATGCAGAATTCGGAGTTGTCTAAACATGAAAGGAAATTCAAGACTTGGCCAAAGATCGCAACAGAGAACAGACTCTGGCAGTGATTGGGTGGTCGAAGGCTCAGAAATTACAACAAGCTGAGATGTGACACTGAAATTATGCGGAAGATAGGTCCGCATGGATCGAGGGGTCGACAAAGAACTTGAAGATTCACGGTGGGTGTTTGTGATCGCTGGGTGATTTCGACGCGGTTGCGCTTTCCGGGCCGAAGCCATATTTGGTAAACATAGCCACATGTGGCTTGTGGGCGCCATTAGTCACCCCGCTTTCTTATCAGACAAGCATGGGACGACCTCAAATCGGCCATCCAAGCTTCTCCACTTTCAGTACCTTCTACTTAGGGTTTCTTGCTCACGAGACACAACTAGGTTACAACTTCCCAAGTTCAATACATTTCCTTTGTACTCTATTTTTTCAAGTCGGAATTTAATGTGCTGACCGTCTCAACACGTCATCCCATCATTATTGTTCGTTGAGCAAATCTAAAATATTTCATGGTCCCCAGCAGTGCACATTTCTGTTACCTTGGATCTTAAATCAAATTTACCTCACGTCAGGTACACAGCCTGGTTATTCGCATTGTTAACTCGCTCTCAAAATAATAACAGACCATTTTATACCATGGCCTCAACCACGAAGGAGCCTTCTTCCCGTGTTGGACCCGACTACCGCCCAGAAAAGCAGAAGCCTACAGCAACGGTCTCAACAGAGGTTCCATTCGACAATGTACACACGCTACCACAAACCCCGCAGCTCATTGCTCTCTTGACGTGGGTCTAAAAAAATGATACAATGGTTGTTTCCGCTTACTGATGTTTTGGTTTCTGTAGCATGATCAGAGACAAGAACACAGAGCGTGCTGACTTCATCTTTTACTCAAATCGCATCATAAGATTACTTGTTGAGGAAGGCCTCAACCATCTTCCAGTAGTTGAGCACACCATTACAACTCCAGTGGGTCGAAACTATGCTGGTGTAATGTTCCAGGGCAAGATCTGTGGGGTATCGATCATGAGAGCTGGGGAGGCGATGGAACAAGGCCTCCGAGACTGTTGTCGTTCTGTTCGAATTGGGAAGATTCTTATTCAAAGAGATGAAGAGACGTGTCTTCCAAAGCTCTTCTACGATAAGCTTCCTGAGGATATTGCAGACCGATGGGTTTTGCTGTTAGATCCCATGTTCGCAACAGGTTAGAGGTTTAGCTATAGGAGGAATTCGGAATCAGCTGACAGCCTTGCACAGGAGGATCTGCCATTATGGCTGTAGATGTATTAAAGTCTCGGGGGGTTCCAGAAGAGAGAATCTTATTCTTGAATCTCATCGCCAGCCCACAAGGTATTGAAAACTTTGCAAAGAAGTTCCCCAAATCCAGAGTAGTCACTGCATTCGTAGACCAGGTTAGTCAACACCCAGGTTGAGATTTGATATAATAATAAATGCTAACATGCTTCTAGGGACTGGACGAAAAGAAGTAAGTGCTACAGTGATAGAAACAACCAAAGATGCTGCGACTAACATGACTGTTTAAGCTATATTGTTCCTGGGCTTGGCGATTTTGGCGACAGATTCTACACCATGTAGATTGGATTGATATTGTATAGGTTTGTTCTATTGAATGACTATGGGAGACCACAACTGGTGGTTTATGCTAGCTTCAAGTCTTCATTAGCGGGTGTGCATCAAAGCAGCATGAAAAATACATCGATGAAACTAAAGAGCAACACAAGTTACACAATGAATTTAGTCCAAGAATGCGCCCTAATATCATGTGCATTTTTGCCAACCCTTAACAATCATAACGCCTCCGATTCCCAACGCCAGTGCCCGCCCTAGAGGTGTACAGCCTAATAGTCATCATCTGCAACTATACCATCCCCTCCATAGCCGCCCATACCATCCTCGTCATTCAGAATATCGTCATCATTATCATCGTCGTCTTCATCCCTTGCCCGCCCTCCACCCCCGCTAGGTCGTCCAGCTACAGGGGCACGAGCAGGTATATCTCCTTCCTCCCCACCATTCGCCTTTGCTACGGCATCGCATGCATCGACCCAGTCCGAATATACATCTACCGCAGCACTAAGATCTGCGATTTTCATCAGCGATTTTCGTTCTAACAAAGAAACTGATACCAAACTTTCAACCTCGGACACTTACAGTTAACAGCACATTGAAAGGTTTGATTGCAGACTTTGCACGACAGTTGCCCAACACCGGCTTTTTTATCCAACTTGACGATAACAGATTTTTCGTGATTGCAGAATAGGCATGGAAACGTCGTCGCTAATGGTTCGTTCTGTGCACACCTTCGTCAGCCTTCTTGTTCCCTCCGGCGCAAACCCATCAAAGATCTAAATGTTTACCTTCTTTTTGCCTTGCGGCTTCTTCGCAGCCTTTCGTTTGCCCTGTGTGCAGAGCTTAACATTGTGAATTGTATTATGCGGGGTATTCTCTTACCATCTTGCTCTCTGGGTTTTTGATGCGACGCGCCTCGGATGATGCTCGACGTTGAAATCGAAAAGCTGCAAGTTCGCGACTCTCCGATGGCTGGACGGCAATCCCCAGAACTGCAGGGGTACGCGATAAGCACCTGCTTATTAGGGGCGATAAGACGTAGATTACAGGGCACCTCCACTATGTTCTTCGTCACTACACTACTGTACGTTAGTTGCTTAGAAAGTTTGTGTGAACCACCAGATTCACACTCTTAACCAGTCTAGTATCTCTATCCATCAACAAAAAGTCCCTTCCGTTTCCTCCCCGGCTTCCAGCCACTTGAACCGTGTACCTGCAGGTGCAACCGGAACGCTTCCCCTCGTCATCAACGTACTTTCCCTCACCGTCTCTTTGTGTGCTGCATTCAATATTTCACTTTTCAGCAGATCTCTACGCTCGCACATTCCATCCCACTTCTCTCAACTACCTGTCCTCTAGACTTTCATTCATCCCAACGACCACCAAACTATCATGGCTTCCTCACAGCCAGACCAGACTGCCTTGATGAAGGAGATGCTGGAGGCACTGAGGAATCTCCAGGCAAATCAGGCCCAGTTGGCATCTAATGTAGATGCAATCACCGGCAGAGTCAACGTTCTTGCTGGCATGAAGGAGGTTCGCGATGTAGCTGTAGAATCAACTTCTCCGCAACCAAGCAAGCCTACTGAGACACAATCATCTACACTTGAAGCAATTATTCCTGATGAAGCTATTCCAAGCTCTCCGTCTCTTCCTGCCACCCAAATTGATGGCGAAAAGGGTGCCCTTACAGCTTCCCACACTCGCAAGCCCAGTATTACTTCCAGAATTATTCTCACGTACGTCCCATTGATCCATTGATCCGCATCCGTGTATTAACCTTTGTTTTGCAGAACGTATCCCAACCAATCAGGCATTAATCCATTTCCTATGGAATGGGGCCACAAGGATCCTCAACAGCGTGGTCCAGTTGTGGTTTCTCGTAACCCAACGACCATTCGCAGAAGAAATGGTAAGTCGTTTGAACCTCTCCTTTGTGAACCTAAATACTGACAGACATAGCTATTGGAGGTAAGTCCCATTCAAAAACAATATTGTAACAGTATTGACAGATGGAAAGCTCATGGAGGCTCATATTCTATTTACTATGCTCTGGCTGTGGCTAGCAATGAGATCAAGGCAGATCACAGGTAGGATACACCATTTCATACCTTTAATCCTTTTACATTTCAATTACCTACAGGGATAGGGGGCACCTGGAGAACCACTTAGTGTTTGGTTACACTGTCTCTGAGAACCTGGGGTAAACAGTGAAGTGTTTGTAAGAGAGCCTGAGCTGGCACTTCTTAGACTTGGCATTCCCTCTGTTCATGGCGCCCGTGAAGATCATAATATGTATGGCGGTTCGTTGCTGTTGAGCAACGTATTCGCAATCGAATTTAGATCCTTGGGGTTCATCTTGTTTCCTTAGTCTGAACTCTAATTTGTACGTAGACCTGATTTTACAAACACCGAGCCCGCAGCAAATATTGGTCCATTTCCGCAATGGGCTGATAAGAAGAAAATTGTATCGATGGATCCTCTTGGACATTTGTCCCCATGGCTTTTTGGAGACACGATTGAGAAGGAGAATGGTGAGTCATGGATCTGATGAGACAAAGGTAGACACTAATATAACCAAGTTGACATCAGGCCAACAATCGGTACGTATCCCTTACCACTCATCTATAACATCATACTAACTATTGCTTAGCCATCACTCGAGCACACATGAAGGTAGGTGGCGTATCTGTGGCATGGAACGTCGAAAGCTGATTTCAAAACAGTTGCCAGAGCTGGAACAGAGTGTTCGGGAGGGCCGACTGTAGGGATCTAACTCCGCTTTGTGATACTCCTGCTGACCATTGCTCAGAGTTCCCGATGGCAAAATTTGCTTGAATGATTCTGGTGAACTAGCAGTAACAAAATTTGCCGTTGAGCCTGTGAGCATTCCTTATGACTTTGACACGGAAGATCTTTAACAAATCCATAGGTTTGGTATCTGCCGGGAGTTGCAGAGCGATTTGGGATCGGTTTGTATTAATGGCTCATAAAATCGAGAGTGGTAGTACTAATTCCTGGTCAGATGAAGGATCTCTCCGAAGATCATTGTTTGAACACACAGGAGGCTCGTATCCAGAATTGATCACAAGAGGTGACATCAAATTGTTCTTGCCACCCATAGGTACGAATTACCATAATGAAGTCAATAGACAAGTGTTTCTAATGTCTGATAGGTGGTCTTACGGTGTACTGCTTCGGAGATCCAGCGAAAATGTCGGATGAAAAAGTGCGGCTCGCATTGAGAGTCCACGACGAGGTAAATTTCCCGCAATTTTTACAACGTTGTTCAGGTGTTCCATCTGACCAGATATCAGTGTAACGGTAGTGACGTGTTCGGATCTGACATATGCACTTGCCGTCCCTACCTCATCTATGGTATTGAAGAGGCCGTGAAAGAGGCACAAAAGTAAGTTCTCTGGGACCTTTGGTCGCACATTGAACAACAGCTAACCAGAAAATAGGGGCGGAAGTGGGGTGGTCATCTATTTCCGTAAGGAAGGACGAGCACTCGGCGAAGTGACAAAGGTAAGAGCGCTTCTGAGAATCCGGAAGATGGATGGCCATTCGCACTCCCATTCATTATCCTGTTTCGAAACTTCTTGCAGAATTGTTCTCCGTTCTCCAGCTGCCGTCACCCCAACTCCCCACTCCCCCACATCACCGACCGACCCTAACCGTCCTACCCCCAATATCCCCCGTTGTCGTCCTAAGTCGGAGCCATTCTGATGCTTCAGTGTGTAGTATCTAGTATACAACGCAAGAAAACGTGGGCTCGACCGCGCATCGGAATATTTCAAGCGCACTGAGAATATTGCGGGTGTCAAGGACATGCGATTCCAGGCCTTAATGCCAGACATCCTTCACTGGCTCGGTATTAAGAAGATTGATAGAATGCTGAGCATGAGCAAGTAAGTCGCCATATTGCCGGCAGATAAGATAAATCAACACTGACGTCTCCTAGCATGAAGCACGATGCAATCGTTGGCCAGGGGTAATACTTCCTCCTGCAGCTGGTGACCAGCTCCGTTTTGACCTCATTCTAGGATTCCCATACATGAACGTGTTGAGCTACCTGAATCCTGGATACCTGCAGACTCGAGGGTTGAAATAGATGCAAAAATTACCGCAGGTGAGTTTATCCGCACCCCCACCAGGTTTAATATTCGCGATAGGGCTGAGTCTTGTCCAAGGATATTTCACAACTGGCCATCGAATGACCGAAGAAGAACTAGCTGCTGTAAAAGGAAGAAGCTGGGAGGAGTAGGTGCCTCCTTTGAGTGATTTGGGACTGAAACTGACCCAAACGTAGTATCGACCATTGATCACGCGCTTAGAAAACAAGTGAAATGACAACTCGGGCCGCAGTTAAATAGTACCTGCATCCGTGCCCGATAACCGTGTTAGCCTCTAAATCGAAACCTCGTTGACCCTAGTTGTTGGGTTGTAGATACTTTGACTTGTTGTTGTACCATCTCCGCTTGCTCGTGACGAAAGTGACTGGATATTGTACCACCACCCATCTGAACCAAATTCATGGCTCGTTATTAATTGATTTGGTGGAACGCCATCATTTCCTGAGCAAATCACCCATTTATTGTTTGGCGTTGGTCGATTAGTTGAAGTTGGACCAAGTGAGGGGGTGGAGGGTAAGCAGGCCACAGCACCAGCAGGTCTCAATGCAAGGCGAGTCGTGCTACTGCATGGACATCCAGTGATGACCCTCCACATATTTCTCGCGTGTCCACGACCTCGTCAAATCACTCACAGCCTGACATGTGTTCCGCACTGGCGAGACCTCTGGGAAGAAAAGATGGGGTAACTAACTATGCGAGCGGAAGCGGTGGGCTGGTAGTTGCCCTGAGCACCCATGGGGGGTGCTGGCCACCAAAGCATTCCTAAACCGGCTCTGATGCCGCTAGAAGCCAGAGACTGATACGAGTGCCTAAGTGCGGGCTTATATGAGTTGATCGCTGCTCGGTGCTCGAAGCTTGCTTTTCTGGCTTGACCGAGCAACATTGATTTAAGGTTCTTCATATCATATCATCCTTGTTTTTGTTTGAGCTGAGGCGCAGAGACGTAAAGCTTAATTGTTGATTTCGCCAAGACCTTCAGTTGATTTGAACGAGACTGATCTGCTGGATTTATTTCCAACGAAGATCTTTATACATATTCATACAACACACCATATACCTTTTTGCCGCGCCAGTCGCTCGCTGTCATATACAATGCCTTCTTCACACAAATCCTCGTCGAGATCATCCTTTTCCAAAGCTTCCTCGAACCGTCCGAAGCTCATGCGAGCTGCCGCCACAGCGCCTTCCCTAGCTACTTCCAATGCCTCGAGGCAGGACCTGGCAAGCCTTCAGTCGTCGAGAGCTGCTACATTGTTGACGAGAGTGGCGAGTTACTCAGCGGGTCACCATGAGCATCCAGAGGGCCGACATCATCACCCACCGAGTAGTATTTGTTCGAGTCCAGAGCAGAGAAGTCCAGAATCCGCGTCAAGGAAAGAAAGTTTCGATTTGAGTCATTGTAAGTTATATGATATACTAAATGAAATAAAAATATAATACTCATTATCATGTAGCAAGCAATTACTTCAGCTTTCCCAGCTTTGAAGACTTTCAAGAGTACCAGGAAAGCCACGACAGGCTAGAAGAAAGAGCATGATTTGAAATCCTTTAGCCGGAGCGCACCGACAGACTGGATCTCTTGAGTAAATCAAGAGATTGAATGTTAATATAATAAGGAACATGTAGGATGGGAGATGGGAGGATGTTTCCGCCAGGCAGGCTCGGCTCAATAACACACCACGGCGTTTGGGATATTTTATGGCATGCAACAGCCAGCAGGTATGATCTGGTAGCAACGGCGTTTTGAGGGATGAGCGAAAAAGCTACCGGCCAGATATTGGCCTTTGAGTGCGCGGGAGTTACGCTTCATTGTGGATATTCGGAAGGAGTCGTCCGTCCGTTTTCTTGTATCTACTTGTGATGACTCCATAGTATGGAAAACACAAACCTATTGTATATGCGTGATCGTTCTTCCGTTTGCTTTCGTGACCTACCCTCTCCCTTAGGTGAATATCTAGGCGGTAAACTCGAAATTGTGAGGAAACCCGTCGATGTCCTCTCACCATTTTTTCACGGTAACACCCTAAGTCGTACTAGACAGTCAAGGCGGCTGATGATGTGGAAGGTGTGATCTCAGGGAGTAAGGATCTGATTCCATCGAAAGAGCTCAATGATTGTAGTCAATTGATACATAGAGCACATAGGCCTGTGCAAACACCAGGCAGAAAGATTTGTGAACTCTTCAAATATCTGCATTTTTTTTTTCAAGAGGTTCTGTCGCCTGAATCAGGCGGCGGAAAACTCCAAAGCACGAGGGCGCCAAGCCAGATTTCGCGCTAGTGGTTTTAGGGTCGCTTAGCGACGCACACAACGAGAAATCGCAAAACTTCCATCTCTAGATCCGTGAAATAATTCTTGACAACCACGTTCAACTCAACAGCCCCGCGAAAAGGTAACTTGTCGCAATCATGGCTGTCGGAAAGTGAGTAATCCCTCAGCACTAAGATTCACTCCCTCTGCGAACAATGCGATTTGATATTCGGATAGAGGGGCAAATATACAAATATACAAGTCTGGAGTCTAACAAAAGGACAGGAACAAGCGCCTTTCAAAGGGTAAGAAGGGTCTCAAGAAGAAGACTCAAGATCCTTTCACTCGTAAGGATTGGTACCAAGTCAAGGTATGCGCATTGCTGTAATTGATTGCGTTCGATGATGGCTAACAAAATGTACCAGGCCCCGTCTTCCTTCCAAATTCGAGAGTACGAACCAACCATCCTAGTAATATATTCGAATATATCTAACAGACCAATAGTGTCGGGAAGACCCTTGTTAACAGAACTACCGGTCTCAAGAACGCAAACGATGCACTGAAAGGCAGAATCTTTGAGGTATCTTTGGCGGATCTCCAGAAGGATGAGGACCACGCTTTCCGAAAAATCAAGCTACGCGTCGATGAGGTGCAGGGAAAGAACTGCTTGACCAACTTCCACGGTCTTGACTTCACATCTGACAAGCTCCGGTCTCTCGTCCGAAAGTGGCAATCATTGATTGAGGCAAATGTCACTGTCAAGACCACTGACGACTACCTCCTCCGACTCTTCGCTATTGCATTCACCAAGAGACGGCCAAACCAGATCAAGAAGACCACATATGCTGCCTCTTCGCAAATCAGAGCTATCCGAAAGAAGATGACCGAGATTATCCAACGTGAAGCCTCTAGCTGCACCCTTACACAACTCACCGCCAAGCTCATCCCTGAGGTTATCGGTCGTGAGATCGAGAAAGCCACACAAGGCATCTACCCATTACAAAACGTATGACTCGTAGGATTTTCTCGGTCATAATAATTGCTAATATAAAATAGGTCCACATCCGAAAAGTCAAGCTCCTGAAGGCACCCAAGTTCGACCTCGGCGCTCTCCTTAACCTCCACGGTGAATCGAACACAGACGAGTCGGGACAGAAAGTCGAGCGGGAGTTCAAGGAGACCGTTTTGGAGGAGGTATAAAGGGTGACTGATATGGTTGTATTGGGATTTTCGACTGGTCATTTGCATGTAGTCAGGCTTTGCTTTGGGCATATGGCGTGACTTGCGTGCCAGGTCTAGCATAGGGCTAGCATAAAAAAATCCAAACACTATGAACAAATCAAATGACTAGTTTCTTCTTGATACAAAATACTTGGCTGCCTGGTTGTTTTGATGAATCCTTGGCACGGCTGTCACCCTCTGACGTACTGGTTCACAGAACCCTCAACTTTTATTCAGTTCTCACTCAGGGTTCTGTCCCTCAACAATATTTCTCTGCATAACTTCATAACTTCACACCGCAACAAATATTTCGCGATGGCATCTGATGAGTCTTTACCTACGCTCAAGATCTTAATGATCGGTCCCTCTGGCGTAGGAAAATCAGCCCGTAAGCTTTCCTTTCAGCAGTTATACCTCATACCAACTTTCTTGGTCTACTTCCCCAGCTTCCATGTCTTCTTCTTGGGAGACTAAATTTGCAGTCCTTACTCACAGACCCCATAGTACTAATCCGCTACTGCGACGACCAATTTGATAGCGAATCCTCGACCGCCACCATCGGCGTAGACTTCAAACTCAAACGCCTCTCCATTCACGGCCAACCGTACCGCCTTAACCTCCTCGACACTGCCGGCCAAGAGCGCTTCCGGACCCTCTCAAATAGTTACTACCGTGGTGCACATGGCGTGATACTGGTGTATGATATCAGTAATCGGGAGAGTTTTAATGGAATGGAGAGGTGGTTTGAGGAAGTGGAGGGAAATGCGATGGAAGGGTGTAAGTGCGTCCTTGTGGGGAGTAAGCTGGATAAAGCGGACGGGCATGGAGGAGGAAAGGGGAGCGGGAAGAGGGAGGTTAGTATAGAGGAGGGGAGCAGGCTGGGGGAGAGGTGGGGGTGTGTGGGCACTTTTGAAGTTAGTAGTAAGACGAGGGAGCATGTTAAGCAGCCATTTGAGGCTCTAGTGGATGCTATTACGAAGGATAAGGCGTTAATGGGAAGTGGGGGTCGGAAGGGAGGGATATCGGTCGGTGCACCTAGTTATGGTCAGGATGGAGGCGGTTGTGCTTGTTAGGGAAGACGGACGATAGAACAGGTCATAAGGGGGGACTATGATTATATACATAGAGGGGTAGGATTTGTTTTGCATATCATTTGGGTATCCGTGGGAGTTTGGCATACAGTAGGCATGATACCCTTATACATTAGATGGCTCTTTTCTTATTCTACAGTCTATTCTTTCGGCTTTAGAAATTCTACAACAACTCTTCTAAAATCTTCGGGTTTCTCGGAAATTAACCAGTGTCCAGCGTCTATGTCCGCAAGCTCGAATCGTGGGAAGAACTGTCCTATTATTGGGAGGGCTTCGTCGGGGATGTATTTGCTTTGTGTGCCTCGGACGAATAATGCCGGTTTCTCAAATCGTACTTCCCCTGGGTCTTTGAAGGGGAAATCCCCTAGGTTGTCCAAGGCAGATGCCAGGACTTTTAAAGGGACTCGAAATTTTCTAGCTTTTCCTCCATCTTTCGGTACGATTAAGTTTCCAAGCAGGAATTGTCGAATTGGGAGGGACTTCAGTTAGTTAGTACCTAAAATATGCCAACAAGAATCCGACTCACTTCTTCATAATCCTTTAATATTTCGTCCGCTTCTACTTGCTTTGTAACCCCTGCCTCCTCGATTTTCCTCATGCCTTGAATGTATTTTCCAAACTGGCTTAGAAGAGCAGCATCCAAAGGGGCATTGTCCACAGATACAATATCGTGAACAATTTCTGGAGATTTTAGGGCAAGGGTCATGGCAGTTTTAGAACCCCTACAAACTGTTAGCCTCGCCACAGCCTATATTTCCCCAAAAGTGTCCATACATCGAATGCCCAATTAACGTTGCATCTTTCAGCTTGTGCTGGTCCATGAATCCAGCTACATCCATTGCCATAGACATGTAGTCATGATGAGGATGGTGAGGAGAGTCGCCATGATTTCGAAGATCCTTTTCTCCAATAAACTTCAATTCCTCTTTCAATAAATCTTCCAAGACTCACAACTGCGTAAACTGGCCGCCCTAAGTCTCTTGCAAGTGCTCTGTAACCAGTGAGTCAGAGGGTATTTTTGTAGATTGGGCTGGCAAATTGCTCACTTACTCATGCTCCTATTATTCTTCTTGGAACCAAATAGGCCATGCATGAAGATTATGGCCCTCGGAGCAGCGGATATTGGCTTGGCTGGTTCATGGAGGTCATATGCTAGTGGTATGCGTGGAGCTGAGGAATAGCTTCTGCGACATGCTGAAACTTGGAACTTAGCAAGTGTAAAGGACGGTATTCGCGACGGCATTTTGAATGTAATTGAAAGGATTGGAAAATTATATACAATGTTACAAAAGATTTGCAGTTCAACAGCTGAGGGAAACTTTCTTGGTAAGTAATTCACGCCTCGCTATTTTCACCCATGAAATGTTTTATGCACACCTCAACACAGCCAGCCTCGCCTGCTCGTCGACCTCAGCCTCATTTCACATATTAAGGTGTTTATAAGCTTCGCTTCTAAGCAGCGGGTCCCTTGTACAAGATAATACCTTTATGAGCCCTACAACAGAAATATGACCTGTGCTTATATCATGCCAAGTCAACAGAAGCAAGAAAGCCATTGTATTGTGGATAACACTAGAAAGCCTAATGTTACTGTGGAAGTCCCAATTTGATCCTCCAAAGTTTTATGCTAGGCAAGAAATGAAATTCAGATTGAGTGGTTGAGGAGGGTATGATGGAGTAACTGCACCTCCCCTCTTTTTGATATTTGTTATCATATTCTTTGTCGCATCCTTCTTTCTACTATACTTCTGACATATTTCCTACTTCCATCTTGTTCTAAACTTTTTCAGTTATGGCTCAAATCCTCAAGTATGCCGCATCTATCCTGGAGGGATCCTTCAAGCAGTCTTTCAATTACCCACAAAACCAGGTGTCATTGGATTCTCTTTCACATTCTCCATAGCTTGTTCACCATACTCACATATCACAATAAGGTCAAGAGTGGTTATCGCAAAGAAATCGACTCCTGCGACGCGAGATCGAGCAATTAAGCTCTTTCTGGGCTAAGGTCGGCAAACAAATAGCGACGGTAGATGGCCGTGTCGGTAAGATATAGTTTATTAGACGAGGAAGGATAATTCATATACGAAGCTACCAAAGCATGAGTCTTGGTTTGAACCTGATGGAATTGAAATTAGTCGTCTAGGTTTGGGTGACTTATGGACAAATTGTAAAAATAACAAAGATGGAAATGGAATGCAAACCAATCTATGATATCGTGGAGCGACTCTTAACATCACAGGTTTATATGCCTTTACAACAGATCTGATTGTTAGTAGTCTGCTCGCTTAGCCCTCGCAAGATACTTCCAATATCAGCCACCACGACCAGTCACCATAAATTGGTTCAACCTCTGCCCCCCCCCTTTCCCTCAAAGTTTTGTTGATGAAAAAGATTGCATTGCAAGCCTTGGGAGCAAGAGCTAGGTGTATCGAAACCCCACATTATGGTCGATAGTTTTCCGGTTACCAATTGAAGCGGTTTTATGAATCTTAAAACAAATTATTTGTACAAAACTTCCATTCTATGGGTCAGAGGCCCATAATGAATTCGTTGAAAAGTTATACTTAAAACAAATATTTATTATACTCCACTTCAAAATTTGCCCTATATGCCAAATTGTCCGGCCCGGGCCCCACTTCTCAATATTTTCTCTGCCGTGTGCTACAATCTATAATGGTTCTCGTAACCGGCGTAATTGCCAACGCACATGGCTCTCAAACCCTCTTTGTATCTACAACTTCGCTTCGGGTTTGCATATCATACCAACAATGTGAGAACTAAAATCTAGCTGTGGGGCATCTCCATGCTTGTGTTGCGGGCACATCCGATCTGCTTATCTCGACCGGATTTGGTGAACCTATGTTATCAGCGATTCGGCCGAATTCACCCCTCACTCCGATGTTCTGATTTGCGATTGAAGCCATCGCAAGATATCTGGGAAGTATTCTTAGAGTATATCCTGTATCACTAATTCAAAACATTAAATAATCATCTCAAAGTACTATCTTCTCTTCACCAATCTACGATTCTGTCTTTCAAATCATCAATTATGTCTCCATCAAGGGTCTCTGAGAGCACCATGACTGTCACACCAGTTAAGCATAGCCCTGAGAAGAAGTGTATAATGGGTGCAATTATCACTGGTCTTGACTTGAACAACATTTCCAATGAGGAGCTAGAATCTTTGAGGGAAGCGGTACACCACTATGAATACGTTGTGATCAAGGGCCAACAAAATCTTGACCCGGTTAAGCATTGGGAATTGGTCACCCGACTAGACCCCGAGGCTCCTCAAGTGCATGGTCACGGAACTGTTAAGGAATTTGCGGCTAGAGGAGGGCTACTTTCGGTAACTTATTCCAGATGCATTAATACCCTCAAATACTAATACACATGGCAGAAACGGGTTGTTCACGGCCTTCCAGCTGCACCCAATGTTCGACTAATTGGGAAAGGTTACCAAGGTGATGATCACTACGGCATCAAGAACCACACTGCGGCAGGGTCCAGCAACAGTTATCACAGGTATCCTCCTTCGGATGAAGCCTTCGCTGCTGGAAATACCCAATTTCAAAGATGGCATAGTACGTGCCCACAATTACTACAATGAGGTATACTTACTATATAACTGGTAGTTGATGCACCACTGTATGATCGTGAACCACCTCATTTCACTGCTCTTCGGGCTGTGAAAGTCCCAAAGGGTGACCCAGTCACCGTGAACTGGGATGATGGGAGTGGACTAAGCATGAAGGCCAATCCTGGCGAGACTGCTTTCGTTTCTACCACACAGCTTTATGAACTTCTAAGTGATGAAGAGAAGATGTTGGCCGAGAATAGTTGGGTCGAATATGCCCCTTTTCCATATATGTGGATCGAGAATTGCAAAGGAAGACCGAATGGTCTTGGTCTCGAGACTGAGGGGTTGGAGCATAAGATGGAGGTGATGCCGGAATGGGATCTAGAAAAGATCAAGAGGGTGAGTTGTTTCCAGTCCGACACATGGGCGATCTCAAGCAAACATACCAATTTGATGACAGTACCCAATGGTTTGGATGAGGCCAAACGGCAAGAAAGCACTTCAGGTCCATGGGATCGCAGTACGAAAAATGTTCTTGAAAGCTACACCAACAAGCGAAGTCAAAGTTATTGATGATGTAGCTGAAATTCGGAAGCTGCTCCATAGCTGGCAAGAACGAATTATCCGGCCTGAGTACGTGTTCATGGGCCCCCATGAGGAGGGTGATGTGCAGATGTGGGACAACTGGAGCGTCTTTCACACAGCTGTTGACTATCCAGATGCATACGGTTCAAGAAGTAGGTTCTAGCAGATTTCATGCAACTAATATACTTTTGATTATTAACGTTACTGCAGGTATGCACCAAGCAAACTTAGGAGCTTCGGATGCCCCTGTCGGACCTGTCCCAATCCCTGTTTTGTAAGATGGCAATATGAGTCGTAGGAGATGGTATAGCACTCGAATTTTGCGCTTTCTTTTATGATAAATATAGGTGAAACTAAACTACTGCTATATCCACTCCCTTGTCCTCTACGAGCGCTCTTCTGTGTTCTAATACCTTAGTTTCTGAATTCCCCTCAGTTGAAGAGGGGAAGCAATGTCAAAATGATGAAATAACTGCTGGGGAGAAAGGTTTTGTCAATGTCAAAGATTTAGTAATTTCATGATTAGTTGTCTGTCCACATTAAAAACGTAATGCATCTGCATATTGATAGTTCTTACTACCCCGCTCGGTACTAACTAACTGCTAGTTTTTTATTTAAAAAAAATGGAAGGAAAGAGCGAGAGCGGGGTAATGAGATGCAAGGCGAGACATTGGGACATCTAGGGAAGGCATTGGTTTGACGCAGTCAGGGGACTTGAGCGCGTTAGTTATTAAATATCTTAAGATATAGCGGCTCCGGTGGTATGATCTCTTGTTTGTAGTTTGCAGGGATATTTTCAGTAAATAAGTTGTAATTGAATATCGCGGCACATGTCGGCACTTTCATAGGATAGCCAAGAACCCCTAATGCTCACTCATTCGTGGGGTTTTAAATAGGATAATCTGAGCAGAGGGAGTTAAACATGTGAGAGAGTAGATGGTCTCATTCTTAGCAAATGTCATGAATGGATAAAAATATTTACCAATGACAAGCGAAATGCCTCTAAGATCCACTCAAACAACGACTTCTCTTGGGGCAACCGGGTGGTCTGAAGCAGCAATATTACACTGATGCATGATCCTTGGTCCATAAGACTCTGGGAACTCGGTCTTGAAAATTCAATTAGCATATTTCCAAACAGTGATAGAGTAAGGCGAGATGTCTTACAATGGAGTGCCACAACGCACGATTATACCAAAGGATAACATCTTGCTCCTCGTGTCTATGAGCATAGATATTCCCCGGCTCCAACGCAGGTCGCATCAATCTATATCTTATTAGTACCCTTCATTAAATTTTTGAGTAGAATAGGAGGCTTACTTATGCAAAAACTCCCTCACTTCCTTCAAATCACTAACCACTGACTCCTCCCCATCCGCACTACTCTTCAAAAACAACTTAAAAGCCCCTTGTCCATGAACCTGCAAGCTATCCTCCCCAGTCACCGGGTTTCTCCAAACCATCGGATAGGTGCAAATCTTGTCCTCAGTCCAAGGCTTCAGCTGATCTAGTGGCTTCTCTAAACCTTCCGTCTCAATCGTATGACCTAATCTCGTACTATGCGCCGTAGACATCCACTCAAAGCAATGCGGCGCATACTCAATCCTACTATTGTACGCCATCTCTTTCATTTCTGGCGAAAGGAGTTCTAGGGCACGAGATCCAGCAACCATAGCTGTTGCTCCAGGTGCAATCGACATTTCAGTTCCGGTCCCATCGTCCCACTGCACTTTAACATCCGGACCTTTCGGTGTTCGGACTGCGAGCAGACACCCCACTCGAGGAGGGGGAATAGCATACAATGCCCCATCAAAATGCCATTGATAGAACCTGCTCTTACCTGCCTCTCGCTCCTCAGCGGGAATGTGAGGAGGTAGGTGGAAGTACCGATGATCTATCCCCTTGATTTTAAACCCAGGCGGGAACTGATAATGATCTACTGGCACCTCTCCTCGTCCAAGAATATGTACTTGGGGTTGAACGGGAATAGCTGGTCTGTTCGGCAAACCATAAATGTCTATGCCATTATGAGAGGTAAGGAAGGGGTCGACGCCATGGGCGAAGCCGCCGGTTGTTTCGGTGGGGTCGAAGCGCCGCGTTAGATCGTATTGGTTTTGGGGTTTTAGCATGGAAGGTTGTTCTTTGAAGACAAGGAGTTTGTGGGTGTGGAGAGCGGAGTGGATGATCTGGAAGTCAGAGTCCGTAAGGTTGTTGAGGTCAATGCCATAGACGGTGGCGCCGAAATCGACATTGCTTTTGGCTCCATGATCCATGGGGATCACTTTAATGTCTTTGATCAGTGAAGGCATGTTGGTGACTGTAGTTTGTCCTGTCTAGTAGTGGTGTTGTTGGGTGCTGCTTTGGCAACTTTGATAAAGTCTTCAAGACCTTTCAAATATGAACACTTAATTCACTCAAGGGCTAAACTTCCCTGGATGAGCCAAAATATTACCTAACTACCTCTATTATCGTTAATAGTAACGAGTATGGTGTACAACAGCTCGGCCGACATGTTCGAAGCATGTTGTAGCTGGTCGTGAGGCAAGGCCTTGGTATTTTGATAAGAGATTTCGAGAGATAGATTACTCGGCCGAGTTCTCGGGCTTACCCCAACTTTGTCGACAACAAAATGCAATCATGAATTAAGTATGAATTTGAGGGCATATTGAAGTGTGTGATATCGAAGATTCTTTTGGACTCCCACCCTATACGTAGATACTGTTTATCACGTAACCCATTTTCGCAGATAGCCCTTTCTGGTAACCCCGATACGTGCTTTATAAGTTCGGATTATATATCACGAGAAAAGGACACATAACACCACTGGACTGTACGTATTGGGCCCTTCAAATTGCAGACTGTTATTGAACCGAATAGGGATTGAGTGCCAGAAGTCTAGAATAAGTGGGATATAAGGAGCAATCTTCCTTGAAATAGCGCTCTCCGATCTTAAATTGCACTTCACCCTCATTTAAAAACTGCACAGAAACCTAGGCCTTTACATCATGTCTGATGATTCAAAGACATATTTTCACACCACACCGAGCGGTTCCAAGATCTTCGTGGAAGAATGCGGCTCCGGACCTCTTATGGTCATGATGCATGGGCTAGGCGGGACCACCAATGCTTTCCAGCCTTTGGTTAGACACTTCTCTTCCCAATATACACTGTTGCGATTTGATCATGCTGGCTCTGGATTTAGCACTTTCAAAACTCCTCCATCAATACCACAGTTTGTTGACGACCTAGCCTCGATCCTGGAATTTAGAAAGACCAAAGAAAGCCCAATTCTGGTCGGACACTCCCTGGGAAGCATAGTAGCCATGCATTACTCCTCAAAACACTCAGATGTCAAGGCTCTGGTACTCATTGGAGCTGGAAAGTCTGCTGCAGGTATTCCTGCGGTGGTTGAGAGAATGACTGCCTTAGCAGCAAAAGCTAGGGAGGGTATTATTGGAATCCGGGACTCGACTGTCGCCAACAATATCGCGCCTAGCTCTTCTGATATTGCGAGGACTGCACTCAGACAAATAATCAGCTCTCAGGATGCTGAGGGTTATGCAGCAACAGCAGAAGCCGCGTGTGCTAAGACCCACGTCGATCCTGATTTTGCGGCTATCAAGTGCCCAACATTATTTGTTGCTGGAGACCAGGACAATATCTCACCAGTTGCACGGTCCGAAGAACTGAAGTCGTTGATTAGTGCTGGAGGGAATGAGAGGATATTTGTGGAATTGGTGCATTCCGGCCATCAACAGGTGCTGGAAGACACTGATGGTGTAGTCGCGGCGATGAAGAAGTTTCTGGCGTTATAGTGAAGGCTAGATAGCACAATTTGCAGCTGATACTCAACAACACGCTAGTGTTAGATATTAGGTCGGTTGGACGAAATGTCGTCAATCACTAGTAATTAGATAGAGTTGGAAGGCGCAAGACCTAATAAATCATCGAACCAGTTCATGCTCCTGATGTCGAAGTTATCCGATATATTTTGTGCAAAAGTGGCATGTGAAACCTCATGCCGCTGAATGGAGGATCCCGGTACATTATGGTATGGCATAAAGTTGGGAGGTGGATACGATGAGAAATTTCCTGTATTGGACCTCATACCTTCGTCGACTATTCCAAATGCCTCAGAATAGGACCGGTACGAGTTCTCTTGCTGAAGCCATAGAGGCACGTGTGATGTGGCAATAGGTGAGTTTCCCGGTAGTGGTTGATCACTTTGACAGAATTTTTTTACAAACTCTGATATGTTAAGATTTCGATCGTTGTTCTTTTGTGAGACAGCCCGGGGTCTCAATCGATGTCGGTTAGAACCTTGTAGGTCTTGGTTGTAACTAAAATTTTGAGAATGCTTCTGCTCCTCCTCCAACAACTCGGCCAATAGGCGAGTACCTCTGGAGGCAATAGAGCTTACTGCAGTGCTGGCAGATAAAACGGTGATAGTATCAAGGACTAATTGTCGATGTTCAGCATGCTCATGGGCTGATTGTCGACTCTTGAAGTTATCTAACGATAATATAATCTAAATAATATGAACTGAGTTTTCAACATCGAGACAAGGAGAACTTACCGCCGCAGCGACGCTGAATGCTTGCATAGTCCAAAGAATTGGACTTTCTTCCGGAAGACTTTGTTTGACTTCGTTAATAATAGTTTTAGCAGCCGCCAGGCAGGCTATTATAAAATCAGTAAATGATCCATGTTTCAGGATTGAAAGTTCCCTGGGAGGAGAGGTTATCACTTACTTCGTCTTGTGAAAGCATATCTCTTGTCATGAAAACTCATCCCTAGGAATCTACGATGTATCATCTGAAAGGTAAAATTAGCCGATGGAGATCCTCTGTTGAGATCTTCAAGCATCATACAATAATTTTATGAGCTGAGGTTACCGTAAGGCAGCGGCGAGCGAGTACTATCCATTTCGGCCAAGAATCGTCTACCAAAGTCTGGCTGTTCAAACAAGATGGTAGGTCTGACATAACAATGTCCCTCATCATTCGATCAAAACGAAGAACCTCTTCATATTTGGTATTGAGATTATGTGCTTTCGAACATTGGTCGAGAAGAGCAGGCATGAGCGCCGCAACACGAAATAGGAAATTTCCATACGACATGATTCCGGGGATCGATAGAGGCAAGGATCTCATAGTATCCTCATCACAATGAGATGGTGGATTTGTTGTGAAGTGCAGAGGGTTGATGCCTGTGAACCTGTCAAAAACCATGCCTCCACGAATCAAATTTGACATACAGTATGTTTCGGAGAATGGCACCGAAAACCAATCCTGGGTAGCTAATTGCTGCCAAACTCTTCGACCAACTTCTGCTTGGATGAACTCGACAGACGAGGTATCACGTTCTCCGGCAGACGTGTGGTTAGCACGTGGTAAACGGTGAAGCCCTAAGGACTGGGCAATACGAATGGCACTTGCGAGCATCACGGATTGGGAGTTCGAAACCCTGTTAATGTCAGCATGTATGATGCTTTGCTTCCTGGGTCCGTCCTACCCAAGTAAATGGGCACAAATAGTCGAGCTTGAAATGGCTTGCACTCCAAATACTACACCAGTGTTAGCTTCGTTGATCAGCCTTGCGCAGATTGCGAAATGCAGAGACTCTTTGCAAGAGGTAGGCAGTAAATCATTGAGGGACCGTCTATTTTTTCATAGAGAGTTACGATCTTCCTGATATCTGCGGGAAGGTGTGTTATAATATTCGACCAAACCATACCTGGGAGAGCTCAACCAGGAATAGTCTCGAGGGATCATTCCGCTATAAACAGTAAGATATTGGAACTCACAACAATGATTTTGTTGATACCGAGCGGCATTTAGGCAATTGACAGAGGCATGGTACCACTGCTTCGAGAGTTGTGCCTGATTATCTAGTGCTCTGTAAGTAAGACTTCATTTGTGTGGAGTTGGTAATTGCCTTCTGAGTAGCCCCATTCCTGTATCTGGCTTGGCTTCGCACATACCACACTTCCACATATGACCGAAAGGAAAAGTGCAGTCCACTGCAAACCAGAACTCGTCATGTTAATAATACCCTGCTCATTTTGATAGAAGTTGAGAAGCTCTTGGCGCAGACTTGGAGCATGGAAGGAACAATGCATGAACAAAAGCCAGTCTGCGTGGTACTCGAAGAGAAGCATTGCTTGTTCCTTTCTTGGAAGCAAATCCTGTATTTGTGACACATGCATAGTCTCTGTTGATGGTTGACCGCCAGAAGCAGAACCTGGCGAGAGCCCCCATGTTTGAGTTGTTGATACAATATCTTTGTCTGAGTACATCATTGGATCCTGAGCAATGGACGGGTCTCGAAGGCCACTGGTAAGGCTACTGTCTTTAAGTCTTCCCCAAGCAAGAAATTCAAGCACAGTAGCGGCATCTTCAGCCTCAGCATCAAACTCTTGTGAAGTACGGCCAGAATCGTTATCTGGTAAATTCTCGGATTCCGCAAGATGAGAAATGGGCTCTGGTCTCCCAGGTACAGAAGTTCTGGGTAGCTTTGAAGATCGCTTTTGAGAAATATCCACGGTTGGTTCTTCATCCTGTTCATTGATATCTTCTGGAGCGCGGCGCTTTTTGGGTTGCAATCCATCAAGTTTTACTTCCAACTGTTTCACACGATCTGAGAGCGTGGTCACTAGACTTAATATCTTTTCATTCAAAGATACATCGACCGTGCTTCCAGCTGCTACGGGAGCAGCTTCGGCTGCACCGGGAGAGAACACTGAGGCTGGTGGACGAGGCATTCGTCTCTCAACCACAGGCGTCACTTCTGCGAGTTTGCACAAATGCGCAATACCCCTAAAGAGCATAATTAGTCTAAGGATTAGACGAGGACAACAGGGGGAGCTACCTCTTCTCGCAATTACTACAAGGTATGACTTTCTGACATTTGATTTTCTTCCGCGAGCATTCTCCGCAGGTTTGAGGTTTTCGTGACATGCTGGGCAAACGCGCTCTCGTCGGCCGAGCACCACCAGCAATTCATAGCAAGACATTCATTATCCAGAGCAAAGTGGATTGCTCAAGAGTGGTGGGTACGACTTCTTGAATTCTTGGAGGTTGGTATGGCAATTGCCCCATCCTCGACATCTTATCTCGGGGCCGGTCGGGTCCGCGATCTCCACAAGGATTCTACTATAGGGTCTAATTGCCTCTTCACTCACAACAAACTTCACCCCAAGAACGATGCTATCTCTTGTATCTCAATCCATGATACCAAGAATCAGTTACCATAGAAGCTGATCCCGTTATCTTGCTGCTATGTATCGCTTTTCTCCACAATCCGACATAGCCCAGAAAGCCTCGAACCTGGGGAATCGCCGTCCTATCAGATGAGTACTGAAGGTAAGTTTCAATCAATACAGTAGGTACTATTGCATGTGTTTTCTTTATGATATATTGATCTACATTCCCGTTCATCCGGGTTGTGTTATTCTTAGTTGCACTCAATTGTTTCAACATCGTTCTCTCATAAGTAGTTTTCACAATGTTTGAGAGAGTCAACAACTCCGTGAGAGCATTCAGTGTAAAACTCCCAAAACAGAAAAGTTCACTTGCTCCTGATTATATCTGGAGTAATGCCGGTATCCATAACACTCATTACCCTTCTTAGCAACCTCATGCTGATGTACAATAGACCAAGATCCCGTTGACATATCTCGGAGGACTTGGAGCGGAGCAACTTTTGTCTTGTATTGGTTTTCAGATCTTGTAACATATTCAACATGGGCAAATGGTGCAGCTGTTGTAGCTCTTGGTTTATCTCCCAGTGATGCCATATGGATTGTTTTCGTTGCAGCAATGTGCAATGCCATCCCAACCGTGCTAAATGGGGCCATAGGGGCTGATCTTCACATTGTAAGTATTCTACAGTTGCATATTTATTATCACTAACCTCTTCGAAGCCTTTCCCAATTGCTGTTCGGGCGAGTTATGGATACTGGTTGAGCTATTTCTGCGTAATTTCTCGAGGAATTCTGGCTCTTTTCTGGTTCGGGGTACAAAGTGCTGGAGGTGCGACCGCTATCACGCAAATGATCACAGCAATTTGGCCATCCTATACCCACCTTCACAATTCTCTCCCAGCTTCAGCAGGCATCACATCGAAAGGGTTACTCTCCTACTTCATTTATCATGTTGTACAGACACCTTTCCTTTTCATTCGGACAGAGAAACTTAGATGGATGTTCTTGGCCAAGACAATCTTGGTTCCTCCCATGGCTCTCGGTATGGTCATCTACTTAGCCGTTGTTGCAAAGGATGCTCCCAACTTCTGGGCTCAGAAAGGAACGGTTACAGGAAGTGCTCGTGCATGGCTCTGGCTTTCGAGCATGACTTCCATCACGGGAGGCTTTTCAACCTTGGCGGTGAACATTCCAGATTTCTCACGATTTGCAAAGAAATCTGGCTCCCAGTGGTGGCAACTACCCTTCATTCCAATCTTCAAGATTGTTGTAAGCATTTTTGGTGTAGTAGGTGCTGCTGCCTCGAAGGATCTATATGGATCCGTGCTCTGGAGCCCTCTGGATATTCTGGCGCAATGGCAAGGGAGTTCTGGTGGCCGAGCAGCAGCATTTTTTTGCGCAGCCCTTTGGGCATTGGCCCAGATATGCGTTAATATCTCTGCTAATTCTGTATCCTTTGGAAATGGTAAGTAATGTATTCCTCAGCATTCATCAAGCCGAAAACAGCTAGAACTAATTTTACAACCACAGACATCACCTCCCTCTTCCCAAAATACTTTAATATCCGCCGGGGTGTTATCTTCGCTATGCTAGTCGGCGGCTGGGGCATGGTCCCGTGGATCATCCTCTCCAACGCCAAAACTTTCCTGAACTTCATGTCCGCCTATGCCGTCTTCATGGCACCTATAGCAGGCATTATGCTCACGGACTATTGGTTCGTCAAGAGAAAGAAGATTGATGTACCGGCTCTATACGACCCTGAAGGCATATACGGGAAATGCGTTCGTACCCTTCCCCCCAAGTAAAAAGCCACAAACTGACAATGAATTTATAGAATTGGCGTTCGCTCGTGATCATGATCCTTGTGATTGTGCCTATGCTTCCTGCCTTGGCTAACAAGGTCACACCAAACAACGTTCATATCCCAAAAGGCCTTTCCAATTTGTTTACCATAAATTGGTTGTATGGATTTGTGGCCTCTTGTGTGTTATACTATATTCTCAATGTGGTATTCCCAGACAAGGCGACATTAATTCCCGAGGTTATTCATGGAGCCACGCAGATTGTAGAAGGTGTAGAAGGCGCAGTAAGAAGTGATACGAGCTTGGATGATGGAGCTGAGGGACAAGCTGAGAAAGGCCTGAAGGAGAAAGAAGCGGTTGAGGTCAGGGGTGGTTGAGCTGGTCAAATTCGCCCATAGATAGCTGGGGATTCGATACTATTTATAATGGAGGCATTTTGATATCCTACAATACTAAGTCACATCAAGTTATGAATTCAGATAAAATTTGGGGCAGTAAACAATTATTATTTAATAATCCTTCTCAAGAATCATTGCTATTATCTCATCTAAATTACTGCGCTCGTTACGCTGAGTGTGTATAAACATGTGTCTAAAACTTGAAATGCAAATGCAGAACCAAACCAAAAGCCAACTAATAACGCCCTTCAAATACTCATTGATTTCCATCCAGTTCCATTTCGTATCCATTACCATGCAAATCATTCAAAGCGCTTCACAATAGCACGATGATTTAGGCGTTGAAGGCACGAACAACAACACTAGATTTAGGCGCCTTGCTCTCCTGCGGCTTCTGTTGCTCTGCCTTTGAGTTGGGTAATATGGCTGAGCTACTTGCGACTGGGCTTGGGGAGTATGTCACCACTGGCTTAGAAGTGGTTACCGGTACTGGTGTAGGGGAATATGTAACAACGGGGTTTGAGGAGGTTGTAGGGATGGGTGTGACACTGTAGGTTACCCCTGGCTTGGTTGAAGAGAGGGTTGGGAAGGTGTCAATTATTACCGTGGGTGAGTAGGTTGAGGACAAGGACGAGGAGGATTTAGTGTAGACTGATGAGGACGAGGTTGGTGATGTATAAATCGAGGAGCTGGAGCTGGAGCTGTATGTGCCTGAGCTTGAGGAGGAGTAGCTGCTGCTTGAACTGGATGTGTAGCTTGAGCTAGAACTTGATGAAGTGTAGCTGCTGGTATCCGTGCTGGATGAAGACGACAATGTGGTGATCGAGGAGGATGATGAAGTGTATGAAGTTGTCGAGTTGTAATAGCCGGTTGTCACAGTGGTGGTGACAGGTGGAGGTGGAGGAGGGGTATAAGTGACCACATCTGTCTTGGTGCTCGTGACAGTATATGGCTGTCCATAATTGTTAATTTGTATGTTGATGTTGACAATGTTAACCACAACAACAGTGTTTTGCACGTAAACAGCACGGGTACAATCGTGGCTACCGACGTGGCCCGGTGGGTAGTAAGGGAAGACCCAAACAACAGTTGAGGTTGGTCCATAGTTACACGAAGTGACCATACCATTTTGGGTGGTTATATATGGAGGTGGTTGGTAGTAGGTTGTAGGTGGTGCTACAGGCGCTTCGGTAATGACTGGAGGCTGCGGGTTGCAAACGGTCTTAGTTTCATAGATTGTTTGATATACTGTTGCGGGAGGAGTGTAAGGGCAGGTGGTATCGACGTATACTGTGGAGTAGACTGTTGATGCCGGCAGAGGTTCGCATGTAGTATTGTATGTTGCTGCAGCAAGGGAGGAGAGCAGCATAACAGTGGTAGATACGGAGAGCTTCATGATGGGGGTTGCGAAGAGAGAGAGGTATGATTGACGATTTGTAATAAGTTGATATAACTGAATTAGGGTGAAAGGCTTGAAACGATCGTCTATAGGAAATAGTTCAAGTAGAGAATAAAGATAGGGAATAGGAAACTGATGATATGGCTGTTGATAGTGAGCGACACGTATGGTAATTATACATTCTTCTCCAGCTTGATCTTGTCATCAATTCTCTCCGACTCCACAGCTGCCCAGAGATAGAAATAACATCTTCTCGTGTTCAGAAGTCTGACCCATAAGCCCTCTGCACATGTTCATCCCAAGATATACGAAGCCTCACCATCTGTGGCCAAACACAACGAACAATGAAGAATCGGAATAAATTCTATCAGCCTGCCGACGAGCTGCGATTTTGTGATTGCCATGTTTGGGTACGGCTGGCTTATAAGGCTGAAACCTGACGATAGAAGCGAAAGAACGTTGAGGCTATGCCGAAATATACTGGCAGCCTTACACATTTTGACTCTTATTTTATTTTTAGACACAGCCTGCTGATTGCGAAGGCTTGCATATTCTGCCAAATCAGTAATATCCATGGTTTATTAGCACACTCATATAGTAGATGAGTTTGTCAACATCGCCATATAACGAGGTGGAGAGAGTCTTATCGAATCAGCGTTTTCAAAATGCACTGCATCGAAGTGTAGTAGTACAATATAGCATTTATCAATGCTAAAGAATTTCAGGTGTGAGGTTGACCCGTGCAACATCACTGCGTCAATGAGCAATTGAGATCTCTAAAAACATATCAGGCTCGCTTGAAAAAAAAGATTCGTATCGCGTCTTCAAATCTGTCACTAACAGTGAATAAACACGTTTTCATCATCCGTTGGCGTGCAGAAAATCAAGTGGAAACAAGAATCCCTGAACAGCACACCTGCCACGACAAGTAAGGAGGAAAGAATACGAACTGGATAAGAGAAGATCGATACTAAGATATTATCTTAAACCTTACCTCAAAGAAATCAATCCTGCTAAAGAGATATCTTTAGTGAAGAAAGCATCAAATCTAGCCCCTAGGGCGTAACAAGTCCCAGATCATCTTATGCTGACCGGGAACACGAGAGCAACAACATAACATGAACGCTATAATTTGAACCTGAACAAGTTTGGTTACTTACTGCACTTGTACTTTTGCGAGCTCCACAGAATCCTCAAGAGAATGACGCGTTGGCACTTGTCAGTGGCAGACATAAAACCTACCCACCCCATCCATACTACTCCCTGTTTAATGATCTCATCAAAAGAAAACGGTTTTCGATGCCAAAAATTGGTCAGAGCCCTCAAAATAGAATTCCCTTACCAAAATATACCAAACCCGAAAAAATACGGAAATATTTTCTTCGGCCAGAAATCGAACCTGATCTTCAACCCGTAATCCAAAGGGACCCTCGTGCAAGGATAATGGTTGGCTCAGTCATTTGAGCCGATAATTTGCAAGAAGACGTCATGAACATTCGAAAAGAGGTGAGCCTCGGGTCCCTTGGCATGCAACTGCTGGCATAAGTGTGCCAGTAGAACGAAGTCTATCGAGCGGTTCAACACGCATCCATATGACTCAACATCATTGCAAGGTTTTGATAATACTGTTCTTCCCGAAACAAATATACCTAGCAACATTAAGCAAAGCTTCTCACAATTTACCGATTTCCAGGTCGTAAACCCCTCGCGATTAGTGAGTGTGTGGAAGGATAGCCAAGGACATAATTGATATCATACTGACCAGATAATACGGTGCACATGTGCTTTTTCGCATAGCATGCCGTTGTGGAAATGACTTTCCAGACGAGATATTCTGTCTGTGCCTCTCTGTCTGTATTCTTCGAGGTATCCTGTTCGAAAGGGGATTTGCTCAACGATTCTGCGAAAGAGAGGGTATTATGGACCTTGCGCTTAATATCCTCAGAACTTGTCACCAGAATGCTGGCTTCATGGATTTGATGGGCATATGCTTCAGTATTTTCCATTTCGCTTGATCGAATGCAATCTGCGAATGAAAGCGCCTGTAGTTGAGAGTAATTGCTTCTGAGGCAAGATAGCAATAGGTTGGGCGAGTATATGTAGGCACGAATTCGGCATGTCGTCGCTGGATGTATTTACCTGGCAGCTCGAGTAATATCTGACGAGATCCTAGCCTGTTGGTACCTGAACATGATCGACAACAAGCACACAAGCGAGACCCTTCCTTGTAGCAAAAGTGGGGCACCGAGTGACAACGATCTGGACCTTTCCTCTTGCTCTTTTCCTCAACAACATTATTTACGGCAAAGAGATTCTCGATCTCTCTTCTTCTACCCCTATTTACAACTTTCTCATCAAGATACCCACAGACAAGTGTCACATTTCCAAGCATCATTTGATCTCATCTCATGATATTTGAATCGAGGGTAGCCCTTGGAAATAGCCATTCTTGGAACCAGTCTCATCACGCATAGTTTACTTGAGTATGCAGAGCTATGTTGTCTTCTAGTATCGAATCAATGTTGCCAGCCTTTACATCTGGGGGAACCAATGCAACTGAATGCTTCCGGAGATCCCGTCAGTGCGCTGTCCAAAGAAGAAAACCCAAACGCCTCCATCTGCTCATGAATTGGGTGCACGGTGGTGCCGAAAATTAACTTCCACTCAGGATTGTTGAAATTATGGCTAAGCCTTTGACTCCTCATTTTATACTCAAAGCTGGAAGCTTGATGGCAGTGTTATGAGCCACATTTCGCTGCCCCGCAGTCTTTCGATACTTCATTCGCAGCGTGTTGGTAAAAGTTGACCACTGATCTTAAATATCATCTGTTAGGTGTGGAGGGTTTAGAATTGGTGTGCCTCTCCATGCACGCTCGCATGCAAGCCCTCAAACTGGCCCCGAAATCTGGGGGCTGGCTGAGTTTCGCTAAAGCGAGCATTACTGGTCCACCGAGCCTCAAACACAGTTGTCAATATCACGCCGACTTGTTGACGCTTTCTTACAGTCCACTTAGTCGAATATCTCATGTAAGAGCTGGTCTCCTTACCGCTAAGTTTGTGTTCCTGCATACTCGGTCGCCATCACTTGATAGCATCTGTCGCCCAATGCTGTCAAAGGCGGCTGAGGAGGAAAAGTTCAGTGAACTTCTTGACCTATCAGTTCCCTTTCGAGTGTAGCAAATAGTGATGAGAATTCATTCCTGGTGGCGTATAGCAACCCAATGCTGGGCTATTAAATATCCCCATAGATCCCAATAATCTCTAGATTCAAGCAGAAACCACTTCTCAATCATATTTGTAACGGACTACTACTTCTCCAACTTCGCAACAAACATCATTACTCTTCAAATATTTTCTGGCTCAGTACATGTACATATAATCTACAACATCTAATAATCACTACGCCTACCATGTCTTCTTTCACCACACTCGAGACCAGTAGCACCGCAGCACTCATCCCAAGCTCCCGCAGCTATGCAAAATCAGGGATCGGCGGAATTGGCAACTATCACAAAATCACGCCTGGCACCTCACACCTCACCAAATCGCACCCAGCAATTAGGTCCAACAAGAGTGGAAGCTTCATGGCTGGCATTGGTGGTGCCGGGAATTGCCATGCGATGGAAGAACAAGCCACAGCTGATCGCTCGGAAGTTCGTGCTCGAAGAGCCCTACAAAAGATGAGTAGATCAACAGCATGGCACCATGGCATTGGTGGCGTTGGGAACCAAGCCTATTCTTCTGATGGGGCTAGCACTTCTTCCATCTCTTCCAGATCTTCGTCTACAAGTCGAAAGGCAGAGAATGTCAGTGGAGCGGAAAAGATAAAAGGGAAGCTTATTGGATACTTCGCGTCTTCTACTTAGTGTTTCGTTGCATTAAACTCCGATGGAAATTTCTTAGTGTTAGGGGGTACTGGCTGACCTTGTCGTTATGTTTGCGTCACACTGTTTTATTTTCGTATTTCGTTACCGAAGATTAATACTTGGGTTCTAGGGTTTGGCGCCGGATATCTGGGGCTGGAAAAGCATCCTATAAGGGGAATACGTCTGATGATACCAAGAAACAATGCGATTCATTATGGAATTTAGAATATATTGCACCCGAGCGGACTGTTTGTGTTTCGTTCAGTGAGGTCGACGTGACATGACGTTCTCCTGGTACTTGTCAGTGTACTCGCTCATGGCCATCTCGCCTGTATTTCATGAAGGATATTTCGTATGGGTAAGAGCACTATCTGAGAGGGCTTGAAGAGGTCCCTTTGGCAAATCTCATTTTGAGAGCTTCCAATCCTTTCAAAATTATCTTCAATCCCAATCGTCATCATCACTTTCTTCCTTCTTTTCTGCCTTGACGCCAAAACGTACACCAGCATCCTGAGTAGCCTTTGCTCGCTGTACCACTCCTGACGCTAATAACCTTGCTTCGAGATCTTTCGTCGTGAAAGTATCTTGTGTATATCCCAAGCCCTCGAACCCCACAATGCGATCGACACTTTTTCCATCCACAAAAGCTAAAACGCACGGCAGAACTTGAATCTTGAGCTTTGTAACTAGGAATGGCGCATTTTCAACATTCATCTTGAGAAATCTGGTATCGAAATGTTTCGGTGCTAACGTCTACAACCATTAGCTTGATAATTTAAAATTCTAGATAAGTGTCTTCACCTCCAAATGTGTATCCATCACACCACACCTAGCAAAATCATCTTTCGCGAAATGTACCACAGCATATTTCACTTCGGTGGTCAAGTCCATCAACGCCTTTTCCTCCTTGATCTCGGTATAACCGCCAAAACCTTGGTTCTTTTGTGACTTCGCACGTTTGAGTTCGGAGCTTAATTGTTGGATTCTTTGCTCACGGAATGCATCCACCACTCGATCGTCATCCTCAAGGGATTTGAAGAGTGCCTCCTCGTCATCAGAGTTTGCCGCATCCAGGACAGACGCAACGTGGTGGTCGAGATTAGACATGCTAATTTGGTATAGAAATTCCGTTTGCTATCGAGTGGTTGAAACACGTTTGGATGTCGCGCTGTGCAGGGAACACGGATATCAATCAAGAATCGCGCTTGCGGGTGAAAATTTCGGGGTAATGAAATCAATTCAATACGGATTAATCATGGAAATAACAAGAAATCGTTTAACCTACCATTTACTCAAAATCCGCGTTTTTAATTGTGAAGTATATATTTTGTGAGTTCTAAGTCGCCACAAGATTTCTTATCGGGGGTTCGTAATCTTGCATCAGGGATCCTTGCTTGTCTAAAATTAAAAGGCGCTAAAGAAGCTGGAGAGGCTCAAGAGGCCACCCGTCAACTTATTTCCCATTACGATCGTTGAATTTCCTTTCTTCCTCCTAGGATCCTACAACTCTCTATTAACACGCCAAACAGTCTCGGATCTCTCGACTGATGCTGCGATATTGACGATCCAGCACTCTCCGCAGCACTGCCTAGCTCTTCGATTTCTGGACCTTCGCAAATTCCCCCTTTAACCGCACTTGCGCGTCACGAATAAAACCCCCTTCCGGGACGATTTTAGTTTGCACAACCGTAAAGATGGACGACAAGAAGAATGAAGATTACACTATTAAGATGCCAGAGTATAGTGGACGGTCGTCACCGTCTTCACAGAAGGAGCCGTTCTTGTCAAGAACAAATTCTCACAAACATGGTGCCCCTCTACCAATTTCGAGCATCACAAACAGCCCAGGGATATCGATTCTAGCATACTGTTTAGCTTCGATATCTATGACAGTTACGAACAAATACTGTGTTTCTGGAGCGGATTGGAATTTGAACTTCTTTTATCTTGCGATTCAAGTATGTCCCCTGAAGTCTTGCACAGGGGGCTAGACTAATTCGCTTTTAGTCTCTTGTCTGTATTATTGCTATTATCATTTGCAAGCAGGTTGGCATGATCACGAATTTGGCGCCATTTGATACCAAGAAGGCAAAAACTTGTAAGCTACCTCTTTTACCTCTTTTGCCTAGAGGAATTGGAATACTGAATAAATTGGTTTTTAGGGTTCCCAATATCGCTTCTCCTTGTTGGTATGATCTACACCAGTACGAAAGCTCTTCAATTCCTGTCTGTTCCGGTCTATACGATTTTCAAGAATTTGACAATCATTGTCATTGCATACGGAGAGGTGCTATGGTTTGGAGGTAGCGTCACCGCGTCAGCTCTTTTCTCTTTCGGTCTTATGGTTCTCAGCTCCGTCGTTGCTGCGTGGGCCGACATTCAACACGCGTTGTACGGAAGTGCTCAGAAGCAGAGTATTGAGGCTGCCGCGGCTCTTTCAACTCTAAATGCTGGTTATGCTTGGATGGGAATGAATGTTTTTTGCACCGCAGCATATGTTCTTTCTATGCGCAAGGTTATTAAGAAGATGAACTTCAAGGATTGGGACAGTGAGTTGATTCTAATTGTGCGTTCCTGAAAATTGTACTAATTTTTGGACAGCCATGTTCTATAACAACCTATTGACCATCCCTGTTTTGTTCCTCTGCTCCCTCCTTTTCGAAAACTGGAGCTCTGCCAACGTCCTCAAGAACTTCCCAGTCGAGTCTCGAAACAAGTTGATCTCTGGAATGATCTACTCCGGTCTTGCCACTATCTTCATTTCATACTGCTCAGCCTGGTGTATCCGTGTCACTTCTTCCACCACGTATTCTATGGTTGGAGCATTGAACAAGCTTCCTATCGCTGTCAGTGGTCTCATCTTCTTCGCCGCACCTGTTACCTTTGGTAGTGTTACTGCCATCATTATTGGATTTGTCAGTGGTATTGTTTACGCATGGGCAAAAGTCAGACAGACACAAATGAACAAGATGTCTCTACCAACCCAGCAGCCAGTAATGAGCGCCAGTTCTCAAAGCAACAGAGATGCTGCAAGTTCATAGGACTAAAAGGTGTGCTATGGCACGGCTTCAGTTGTTTAGGGGCCACACGTTTCGGCTGTTAGACTTTCTTCCTGGAGCGTCACCGAGGAAAAGGAGCGTCTCTCAAATTTTGGTCCCCGCTTCGATGACACTAGAGGGGATCATCTTACTTATGTATTATAATTTTTCTTTTGTTTTGAATCCTAGAGGGCGGCACGAATGGATCATACGAACTACATCGGCGTATGTCTTTTGTGGCTTGAAAAGCATGCATGGACCAGATGGACTCGAGGCGTACATTGTAAGGATTATCAAGTACGAATAATGCAGATCTAGAAACCCCATATTTGGATTGTGTTTATACTGTGAAAATCATGATATCTTTAGACCAGCTTAATGACTGTCGCCCCTTTTACGTGAAAGGTCTTAAGACGGAAACACACTCAGGTTTGCGTAAACCTAGAAAGGATAAGTATAACCAAGAGGTGACAGCCGTATAATGCCGGATTGTATGCAGGCAACTCCTAAAACTTTATATGCTTAGAAATCTGGAAAGGAGAAGAATTACATATAAAGCATTAGCCTAGCAACCCATAATTGGCGAGCTAGTATAAGAATAGGGGTAAGGTAAGGGGGAACTCGCTTAAGCCAATGAATGACGTCCGAGTCGCGTTTGCCAAAATGTTCGCGTTCCGAGCATTTAAAACATCATCAGGTTAACGTCGGATTTGACTAGACCACCACAATTGTGTGCTGCACAATGCGCCTCCAGAATATATAGCATCTCTTCGCATATCATTTTGCGATGATATAATTCTTTTAGGATGTCTACATCAAACATCCCACCAGTAAGGACCGAATCCTCGTACGTTTCCCCTCGCTGTGTGGTAAGCCTCAACCCACCACTAACCATCTGGATTTCCAGCCTGTCCTTCACCCAAGGCCTCCTCCTTGGCCAAATTTCGATAGTCCTGATCCTCGGCGCATTCATAAAATTCTTCATCTTTGGCGATCCTCCTTCCCCCGATGTAACCGCTGCTCTCCGCGCAACAGAACGTCGCTCCCGAACCCTCGCACACAAACGCTCTCTCCTCTCTCTACGCTCCACCGCACAACGACAAGCCTCCCAACCACTGTTGAATAAGAAAAGATCGAGTGTGCTTAGGAACCCGCCGCCATTGACGACTGGTACAATATTGAGTAAGACGTATTATAATGTGGATAGTCATCAACCAGAAAGCTTGGACTGGTTTAATGTGCTTATCGCGCAGACTATTGCACAATTTCGAAGTGATGCTCAGCACGACGACGCGATTCTCACGTCCTTAACAAATGCCCTAAATGGTGCTTCGCGACCAGATTTTTTGGATGAGATAAAAGTCACCGAAATAAGCCTGGGAGAAGACTTTCCCATTTTCAGCAACTGCCGCGTCATACCCGTGGACGAAGATGGACTGAGTCTTGGGACAGGGAGAGGGGGGGAAGGAGGGCAAGGAAGGGATCAAGGGAGGTTGCAAGCGAGGATGGATGTTGATTTGAGTGATTTCATCACGTTGGCGCTGGAGACGAAACTATTGTTGAACTATCCTAAACCACTTGTTGCGGTGCTGCCGGTTGCGTTGGCGGTGAGTGTTGTGAGGTTTAGTGGGACGCTGTCGATAAGTTTTATTCCGGGGAGTCCGACGAATGCTACGACTTTGGCGTTTAGTTTTCTCGATGACTATCGACTTGATCTCTCGATCCGAAGTCTGGTTGGGAGTCGATCCCGGCTACAGGATGTCCCAAAGATTGCACAATTGGTCGAGGCAAGGTTACATACTTGGTTTGACGAAAGATGTGTTGAGCCGAGGTTTCAACAGATTGAGCTTCCTAGCTTATGGCCAAGGAAAAAGAATACAAGAGGAGGGGACGATACGGTTTCTGAGCCTGCGAGTATAAGTAGAGCAAAGGGGAAAGAAATGAAGAGGGATTTGAGGGAGGAGGCGAGGAGGGAGATCGAGGCTGAAGCAAGGGCTAAGGCGGATATGGAGAGAATTGAGCAGGAGGGGTTGAGGTGGAGAAGGAGGGCAAGAGGAGAGGAATATGCTATGCCTGGTAGTATGCCGGGGCTCAATATGAACATCACCTGAGCATTCATCTGATCCAAAGTTCGGATATTTTATCTATGAGCCACATCAAGGTTTCTCAAAGGGAATATAGAGACTAGACGCTCAAGGTACAAACACTCTGTCTGATGTGTGCTACCGATTTAAGGTCTGAGGTAGTGCCTCGCTCATAAATTTCCTAACTCTAAACTAAGAACTAGGACGCGAAGCCGCCACCTAAACTTTTGAACTTCGAGAAGTGATTTCCATTGTTGAGTATTTCTAGATCGACGGCTTTGCTTCCACGAACCTACTTGCACGATTCTGCAGCCTGGGGTGTTTAAGTGCAACCTTGGGTTCCTAAGCTGTGGCTTTAAAATCTTAGTCTTGTGCCATCGCAATCTGTGATAGCTGACTGCATTATCAGATTCACCTACTTACTACAATGCAGTCTGCAGCTCCACGTTATCAACTGTCTCTCGTCTCGTTTAGCCTAACGTTTATGTGGGTGGGTTGCTCTTTTATTCATTCCGCAACGTTATAGGCTAGTCGCCTCCGCAATGCATTTGAGGCGTAGAAAAGGTCTAATATCACTGCTTGGCGATGCATTGTAATCACCAATTAATGGTTTGTTCTTGGCTCTAGCCTCAAATCTTTATTCGACTTTTTCTGTACGGATTGGTTTTTTGAGGTAGTGAGATTGCATAGCAGAAGCCGTTCATGCTTAGTAGCAGTCTGAATTCTCAAAAGTCTAGTTGCTTGACTACTCTGTCAGCCCTACCCTTGATTGGAATACGCAGACTAGGAATTTGGCACAATGCTTTTTATCTGTGTTGCGGCACAGCCATGGCGATGCTCTGCAAGAGGTTTCCTCCTTCGTAGTGCTTGCAGCCACCTACGCCCGATGGCTTCTTAAGCAGGTCGAAGCCGAAGCCTCAAGTGATAAGCTTAGATCTATACCTTATGAAATTCACACATATGCCGTTCCGACCTTTTAGCCTTACCTCTAACATTAGTTTCATAGAAGAAATTATTATATATTTACTTTTATGCTAAAATGCGATTTCTTGTGGCATGTAAAACGTTGCTGTTGATGTTCATCTTCCTCACAACCCTTCTCGCTCACCTCGTCGCTTCGTCAGCCCCTACAGCCAATTCGTCTCCCCTTGTGGCAGTCCCACACCCTCTTAACGTCCGCGCAACAAATTATCAGTTAGATCCTTCCAAAATCTCCTGGCCGCCAGATTGCGCAACCCAGGACTCGAAAACATGTCTTGGTTCAGCAGCGGTGAAGAGCTGCACTATCGAGGAATGCTCTAAGCGGGTGGCTCTGACCTGCTGGACCCATGTATACTTCATTGACCTCTCATGTCTCTGCAAGTCTATGAGCAGTACCACTTGCCCATCCTGCAACAATGGGATTAACCACGAACTATATCTCGCCTGGCTCTCAGTCTATTGCAGTATGGCACCGGGGTGGGGTGGTTTACGAAAGGACTGGAGCACAGGATTACCTGGCTACGAAACTCTCGAAGCTGGCTCAATAAACACTGTCAAAACCGTAGACCCTTCTCGTTTCCAGACAAATAACCCTTTCACAAGCCAATTTATTACCGACAAGCACACTTTCAACGACGATCACCGTCTTCCGAGCTGCACGTTTAGCTGCAATTGGCTAAATCTCAGATGGAAAGCTGCCTGGACAGATGGGAATGTGGCAGCGACACTTGGAGGCGCGAATGTTTTCCAACCCAGCTACACTATTGGCGGGGCACCACAAAGTGGAAAGCTATACATAGATCTTTCCGTGTTTTGTACTGGATGGGAATGGGGCTACTTGCAGTCAAATTGCACAGGTTTGTGCAAGCAGGGCCTGGACCCAACAAGTCTTTTATTGTGGTTGAATAAAACTTGTGGAAAAGTTAAGGACTTCACCGGTCTGCCAACTGGCTGGGAAGACTCTGTTGCCACGGTCAACAGTACCTTTGCAGATCCTTTCCGTGGCCCCAGTTGTCTTCAGAACGTAAACGATGCAAACTGTCAGATAGGTGCTACAGTATCAAGTTGCACAAAAACACTCTGCGGTAGTACTAACCAAAATGGGGACTGTTCCGCCGTCTCTAAGGTTAACATGGAATGCTTTTGCTCCCAGGTCAAGTACAGTGGCTGTATAGCTGGCAGCGGTCCATGTAGCTCGAGTCTAACGAAAACAGGGCTATTGCTATGGTTGAACGCTACATGTAGCAATGTCAAAGGATTTGTCGGTCTTTCGGATAACTGGCGAGATTCTCTCTCTGTCGACAATAGCACCTATTCTAATGTCTTTCAGCAACCGAGTTGTGTTGGGGGCTCTGATTTTCCAGGTTGTGGAATAGGATCCACAGAATCGAGCTGTATAAGGACGTTGTGCAGTAGCGTAGATGCGAATGGGGAATGCTCTACCGTCTCTAAGGTGGACAAATCGTGTTTTTGCTCTCAAGCGTCTTACAGTAACTGCACCACAGTTAATGGACCGTGTAGCTCTGATTTGAGTAAAACGGGTCTATTATTGTGGATTAATAGCACATGCAGCAGTGTCTCGGGATTTCCTGGTATGCCAAGTAACTGGGTTAATTCCCTTTCTGTCATTAACAGTACCTATACTAAAGGGGATGCTCTTCATTGGCCGGACTGTCTCAGCATAGGGAATCATTCAGACTGTCAGCTAGACTCAGTGCGATCCAACTGTACGAAGACTCTTTGCAGCCATATAGATGGACGCGGAGACTGCTCATCGGAGTCTTTGGTTGATATGTCATGTTTCTGCTCTAAGGTCAAATATGGGACTTCGTGCAAGACCAACTGTGGCCTTTCTTGGGAGCGGACATCCTATCTAGATTGGCTTAATAGTACTTGCTCTGTACACGTCGCCCTTGGTATCAGCTTACCCGTCAATTGGACCTCCCTGTTGTCTGTTCAGAGATTCGAAATGCTGCCCTGGAGCTGGGAATTGGCATCCGACCTTCACTCCGGCAGTAGTTCAGCCCAATGCCCTTCAGCCTCCGGAAAGCTTCTCGTATTTGCTGCTGTCAACATTGCAATGTTCTTGCTTTTGCCAGTTATTGGTCGTCGAACGGTCATCAAGAAACTCAGCTGTGGTGTATTCGGCCAAAAAGAAATTCAACGTTGGTATTACACTGGTCCCATAGGAGCTGGTCTTCATTTGGCCAGCAATGCGATCAACGCAGCTATAATTAAAGGAACTCCCGGGTTTGATAAAACCAGCATCAAAGACCTTACCCTCTTCTGGTGCACTCGTCCCCGGCTCTCATGGCTCATCGCTGCTCTGCTCCCGATTCAAGCCAAAGACACAATGTATCTCTCCGCTGCAACTTCGATCCTCTTCAGTGAGGCTATCCTTCAACTTTTTGCTGGGTACTATATGGGTGTTGGTGCCGACTTTGCTCGCCGGCAGAACTTTTTCCACAAGGGCTATTTAGTTGGGAGTTGGTATGCGAAACAGGCAATGATTATGTATGCCGGCTCGATACTATGGCTCACAGCCGTACCAATTGCGATAGTAGCTTGTATTTGGACTGTGTTTGGCCTGAGTGGAAGAATAGGGTGGCTGAATAAAGATTGGACTGAGGTAAAGAGAACGGCCAACAAGTATTCTGGCATTGGTGCTGAGGAACAGGGAAAATTACTCGAGTTGAAAAGTAGGATAAAGCTTGAGGGTGAAGAGGCATGGCAACGGGAGATGGCAAGGCTACAGAATGATCTTTTCACAGAAATAGATGCTACAAGAGCGGGATGGGATGTATTGAATACCGCATGGGGAACACTGTACAAAGAGCTACATGACGAGCAAAAAGAGAGGCGAGCAGTCAAGAGGGAATTAAAGAGGGCCAGGGATCGACTTAAGGACTCCCAGGAGGGGACGCGGGAATGGCAGGAACTGTATCAAGCAAGGGAGGATGCAGAGGCAGCCGAAAGTGCAAGCGACAGGGCTTGGAATATCACAACTCCCACGAGGAAACGGCATAAAGCTAATGAGTACTGTACCGGACTAGGCACGCAGATCGCTTCTAACAAACAACGCAAGAATGAAGTTGAGGTACGTCTTGCCGCTTGCGAGATACCAATTCAACAGCAGCTTCTGCGCACTATTGTCGAATCATGGGGTGAGTTGGTCAAACGGAACAGTACTTTGCAAGAAAATTGGGCTGCGTACGAGGACCAGTGGAGATTGATTGCTGAAAAGAGGGAGGATGACGAAGTAAAGAGACCGAAAGTGAAACATTTTCCTTATGTTGTTGTTTTTGGGATGCTATTGTGCTGGATTGCTCAATGGCTGTGGTGGGCTGGATTTGTTGGTGTTGCTGGCGACAAGTACTGTCCACCAAAGCTACCGTTACTTGCGTTCATCTGGACGCTCTTTTCCTCGATAGGTAACCTACACTCGCCATGTGAAATCCAGTCGCTGACCTATTCTAGGCGCTATACAAGGAACAAGTATATAATGATCCGGAACCACTCTAGGTGGGTTATTAGTTGGAGATCCAACATCAGGGTAGGTCTGTGGCACATCGGGTGTGGATATTATGCATTGTTTATTAATAAGTAAATTTTTGACAGGATCATATTGTGGCAGTTCCAACAAAATATATCAAAGCGAAAATACAACTCAGCCCGGGTTACCATAGTTAAATACTCAGCCTAAGGTTTCCTAGTATTCTCCATTCCAACAACCTGGGGACCACTCCAACTCAGTGCTATGTTCCCCGGGTTATAATTCATATGAGGATTGAAAGTACTCCTATAATTAGTCTTTCTTGGCTTGTATATATGAGGTACTCTCCTATTCATTGCTTTCATTGAGAGTACTAGTGCAGGGATAAAGCGAAACGTTAGGACAGCACACTGCAGCACTTGCACAGTATTCGCTTTACTTGATTCATAGCGCTCACTTCGCTTAGAGACCTTAAGATTACTACGACAAGTCTTTCTGAGAAAGGTGGTAATAACCACGAGTCAAGTAAAAACTGACATCATAGCAACTTAGCATTCTAACGCAGCTCGATTCCTCCACTTCCTTAGTATGGAACAGTTTGTGACATGGGGAATTAGGGTACAAGTAGTATTGCTGTAACTATTTGCTGTTAATTTCTCTTTCTCTTCTGATTGAGTACAGGTAGTAGCGTCAATACTGTTTGTGACACGATATTGGCCATACACTCCGGTTGTCAGCAAAGAAACTTGACGCTTGGCTTCGTTCATTTTTATCACCATTTCTTTGGACAGCTGGCCGCGTTCTTCCCCTGTAGCAAACCTGCGCTCCTAATCCCCATAGAACCCATCATTGAATCTGCTTTGAGGACATTCGTGACATCCAACGTACCCATCAGACTCAACTTTGCACAATCGCCAATAATTCTAGCGAGCAACCTCTAGATCTGGTCAGTGTATTCTTTTCGCCAGTAAGAAGAGTGAGCAGGAGGTGAATCTCTTCCCAGAAAGCTTCTAGGTCATGTGCTAGATCTTGGATATCGGACAAGGCTGAGGAAAGTTCGGCGCTGAGGGCGTAAGGAACGCGAGAAATATTGTACACAGTCGTGGCAAGCTGCACAATACTCGCAACCGCGCCAACAGCCTCGAGACCGGAAATTCTGGACGTTGTTTCTCATGTGTTGAAATGAAGTGAAGTGAAGTGAAATGACTTCAGAAGTTTAGAAAACATGGGGGTATATATTAAATGAGGCTGAGGTTGCGATGTACAGGGCTTAGGCTCCGGCTAATAAAATACAATTACATCTCTGCAGACGGAGGGTAGCTTTTAGCATCAATTTAGGTTGATTTTACATACCTTGGTGACATATCTATCTAACTTCAAGTATTCTTTTGGAATGAATTACTGATTTCTCAAGTAGAAATAATCTCCTCCTCTCAAAATAACGAGAAATCTAAAAAAGTTGAACTAGATGGAATGCATTAGATAGAAAGAAGCTGTAAAAATATAACCTATAACTAGAGACATTGTCACAACAAAGATCTCCACCATGCACCCCAGGATTGGCAACGCCTCCCGGGGTCCTTGTCTCGGCTTTGAAGGATAAAATTTGTCAGTGGGGCTATGCGATTAATTCCCACTGTCAACAGCGCAATATATATACTCAGAACTGAGTAGAAGTCTTTTCAAAAGTTCAATGTTTCATCAGTATCAAGGACGAACAAAATACAATTTCTATGAACAATTAATGAGGGGATCAGATAATCTAGTGATCCAGGAGGTGCCTCTAATGCTTTTCAATACTAACTGGTTGGGTTGTTTGAAGGCAACAGTTTTGACTAAATTGGCCAATTTATTGGTTGGTAGAATGGCATTTTAAATAGGAAAGAGACAACCAGCGCTTAGCAGTATCAATATTCGTTTTGTGGTTGATAGAGGTGGTGCATGCACACGTCATTGAAAAGTGTGTAGTGGATGTCATTGATGAATATTTGGTGCGCCTAATGCTGGCGCAGCAGGAAGTAAACACCCTAAATCACAACTCCTTTAAAACCTAGCCGTGTCGTGTTTTTGGACGACTCGAGGCAATAACATTCAGAGACGCCTTCAAATCTAACTCTTCCTCTTTTCACACTCCTTCTTGACTTTTTATCACGTCGTTGCGCAACTTGTGGGAGGCTTTGTGAGCATTTGACTCGCACAGTCGGATCATTCACATGCCGTTTGCATGCCGTTCGCATTCATTCCCTTGAAGAACCCACATTTGAAATTGGCATCATCCTTGGCGTCACCTGTGCTTCAACCCGGAAACCCTTTTTTCTTGAACGCCAACCTCTTCTACCAAACCTATATAATCTTCTCTGATGCAGTGAGAAATACCATTTTCACCTCTCTCCACCCTGTGGGTCTGCCCTCACTACGAAATCCTACCTAAACCTACGAATAAGCCATTCAGTATGCGCCGTGGGACCGTCATCTTCCTGGTGATAAACCTGATTATCATCGGCTTCCTCGTCAACGCCTTCAGTACTTTGATTTCCCTTCTTTTCGAAGACGCCGCCGATTATGCGATACATCTCTCCGAGATCCCGGCACCAGGCTCAGATCTTATTGAGAATCGAACGCAGCTAATACCCAAGATTATACACCAAACATATATTAATAGCTCAATACCAGCGAAATGGAAGGAGGGACAGCAAGCTTGTGTTGATTTACACGGGGACTACGAATATAAGGTTTGTTTAGCAGATTTATTCATGCAAGATGGAGTACTGATGTGTGTGAAAGCTATGGACGGATGAAAAATCCCGCGAGTTTATTGCAGCAGAATACCCATGGTTCCTCGACACCTTCGACCGCTACCCCTACCCCATCCAGCGCGCAGACACCATCCGCTACTTCGTCCTAAATCACTTTGGTGGAATATATATCGATCTCGATGACGGCTGTAATCGTCGCCTCGATCCTCTCCTCAGCTACCCAGCATGGCTCCGGCAGACACTCCCAACTGGGATAAGTAATGATGCGATGGGCTCAGTCCCTCAACATCCATTCTTCGCCCTAGTGATCGAATCACTCTCAAAATATAACAGAAATTGGGGGTTACCGTATATAAGTGTTATGTACAGTACGGGTCCATTATTCCTCTCCGTCATCTGGAAAGAATATCTCCGGACTACCCGGCCACCCAGTGAAGGGATTCGTGTGCTCATGCCCCAGGAATATAAAGGACATTCTTGGTCATTCTTCAACATATCTAAAGGCAGTTCATGGCACGGCAAAGATGCGCAAACTATCTTCTGGATGGGCAAACATTGGTTACTCCTCACTGTCACGGGATTTATGGTGGCAGGTGTTGTAGGGGGGTGTTTGTGGTGGATGTGGAGTATGTGGGTTATGAATGCCGGGCGGACGTCGCATGGGAAGAAGGTGGGCTTGTGGAGGAGGATAAGTGGTGGGAAGGAGCGGTACGAGTTGCTTGATCGTATGGCTTAACGCCGTATTAATCACCGTTCTTGGGTATATTGGGTGTAGGAGTTTGAGGAAGATTTAGATTTTTACACAAGATGTTAAGAGGTTGTAGGATAGATGGCCCTCGCTAGTGCAGCATAGAGGGTCTGATATTCACACGGTCTTCGGTAATGGTTGCGATAGTTAATTTGATGGTTTTAGGATTCCCACTTCAGGTAGGCTCTACAAATACACATCTCTACCCTCACTTTTCACTCAAACACAACATACGTAGGCCTCAGTATTTCCAATTGGTTATCCACCAATGTGAAGCTCAAAAACGCGGGTTATCCCTAAGAACAATATGATTCACTGAAACATTTGTTCTGTGTTCACGTAATATTGTAGCTAAGTTTTTATTCTATTCTATTCTATTCTATTCTATTCGTGCCACGTTCACTAAACCGTACCTAGTGAAATTATTTCTGCTTCACAAATATGAGTAATGAGATTCTGGTTCCAATACGGACTTAGTAATTACTACCTGGATTATCTAAATGGGAATAAATGGCGTATTCCCAACAACACTTTAGATGAGAAGACAAAATTTTATGTAAAGTAGGGCATCTCAATCGATATGCTACCACGGGAGGACTACCCTAGATGTGTTTCGAGTAGAGGAATTTCTCAAAAATTCAATACGTTAGACACAATCCACCCTAGAAGTCCTCGTTTATATACTTATTTGCTAACTAGCGACCCCTGACGCCAAGTTTACAACGTACAACTTCCAAACTTTTGGTATCACTCTCCCCAAACGCCACCACCAATGCAAATATCCCTAACCCTAATTCCAAGATTCAAGACTCAACAAATTGCACCCTTCATTACCATCAACACGAGGAATCAACTTGCCAATAGTATAGACCTTCTCGCCAGCAGCTTCTAGCTCAGTAATGACTTCTTGAGCACTCTCTTGGCTAACAACAGCAACCATGCCAACACCGGTGTTGAAAGTACGGCCCATTTCCGAAGCAGAAACATTTCCTGCCTGCTTGAGCCACTTGAAGACTGCAGGGAGTTGCCATGTTGCTACGTCGATTTCAGCGGTGAGATTAGAGGGGAGCATTCTTGGGACGTTTTCGGAGAGACCTCCTCCAGTAATGTGTGAGAGGCCTTTGACGAGTTTCCTGTCTGTGACTTTGAGAAGAGAGCGGACGTAGATTTTAGTTGGTGTTAATAAGCTGAGTCCAGTGGATGTGGAGGCATCCCATGGTGCTGGGTCTGTATAGGAAATGCCTGCTCTTTCCATGATTCGTCGAACGAGAGAAAAGCCATTGGAATGGACTCCTACTGATGCCAAGCCGAGGAGGACGTCGCCGGCAACCATATCCTGCTTTCTAGGTAGTTGATTTTCTGCAGCTACAAGCCCGATTGCTGCTCCGGCTGCATCATAATCTTCTGCTTGGTACATGCCTGGCATTTCAGCAGTCTCACCCCCGACAAGTGCACAATTGCTATCACGGCAACCAACCGCAACTCCTTCAACAAACGCTAGAGCATTGAGAGGATCAAGCTTGCTACAGCCATAGTAGTCAAGGAAAGCAACAGGTGCTGCACCTTGAACGACAATGTCGTTAACATTCATGGCTACAAGGTCGATACCTACTGTATCATGCTTCTTCATTACTTGAGCAATGGCGAGTTTCGTACCAACGCCATCAATTGCACAGACCATTATGTTAGGACTTGGGTTCATATCGACCTTGTCAAGATGGACCTCTCCACCAAATCCTCCAATCTCTGCATCAGCCCCTGGACGATGTGTCGATTTAACAGCTGCCTTAATCTTTGCAACGAGGGTGTTACCAGCATCAATACTGACACCCGCCGAAGCATAGGTCATCGCCTCGCCATTCGAGGCTGCCTTTGGTGCGAATGCAGAAGGTTTGAATGCTCGATGTGCAATATCTTTCCGGTAGAACATATTCTCGAATTTAATATGCTCGACCCCTAAGTATGCCTTCTTAACAGCTTGTTCCAAATTCTCAGCAATTGCCTGTGCAGCAATTACACGGCCACCATTACTCAAAAGTTGCCCCTCCTTAAGTAATGTGCCCGCGTGGAAAATGTTTGTTTCAGCAGCAGGAGCATCGACCTGCATTGGAATTCCCTTTGTGTAAGAGTTGGGGTATCCGCCTGCAGCTACAACCACTGTCGCGCTCGCTTTAGGGGCAACTTCAACAGAGACAGCATCCAGCCAGTGTTCTGTACATGCAACCATTATCAGGGCTAGATCCGTATCCAAGAGGGGAAGGAGTGTCTGAGTTTCCGGATCTCCGAATCGAACGTTATACTCAAGTGTCTTGGGGCCATTTTTTGTTATCATCAGACCTGTAAATAATGTCCCCACGAAAGGGAATTTCTCTTTTCGCATCCCATCTATAGTCGGTTGAAGGACAGTCCTCTCAATCTCCTCGATCAATTCCTTTGTGGCAATGTTTGTTGGTGCATAGCACCCCATACCTCCAGTATTTGGCCCTTGGTCTCCATCGAAGATTCTCTTGTGGTCTTGGGCTGGTGGGAGCGATCGGATTGTGTAGCCATCGCTGAAACTTAAAATGCTAAGCTCATCTCCTTCTAAGTACTCCTCGATAACAATTTCATCCCCAGCAGCACCAAAGTCTTTATCGAGCATAATCTCTTTCAGACCTTTGTGTGCTTCTTCCTTTGTTGTAGGAATGATAACACCCTTTCCTGCTGCGAGACCACTCGCCTTCAACACGACATTGTGATCAATGCTATCAAGGTACTTCCGGGCATCCTCGTAATTCGAGAAATTTTCGTATGCAGCGGTTGGGATATTGTGCCGTTTCATAAAATCCTTAGAAAAGGTTTTACTACCTTCCATTCGTGCTGCGAGCTTAGAAGGTCCATAGCATCGGATTCCAACCGCCTTGAAATAACCTTCAATTCCGTCAACACTAGAAGGACGACAAGTCAGCGATTCTCTCTCAATAACACATAAACACCACAGCGGAAAAAATTGGTTAATTGAATTTAATTCAGCAACTTCAGCTTTGGCCAGAAGTGTTCCATTCATAACTATCCCCCAAAGCCAGATATTCTTACAGTGGTGCTTCTGGACCCGGAACCACGAAATTGATGTTGTTCTTCTTTGAGAATTCCACAAGGCCAGGATAATCGTCGGCCTTCACAGAATCATTGTTGGTAACCTTTGGACAGGTCGCGGTGCCTCCATTGCCAGGAATCGCGACAATCGACTCAACCAGTGCTGACTGAGCCAGCTTCCAGGCAAGGGCGTGTTCCCTTCCACCATTTCCTACCAATAGAATTCGCAAGGGTTCCATTGTCTCGTCTGAGGTATTTGTTGCTGTTATGCGGCGTTCTGAACAGCGAATTTTGAGACAGGAAATATTTTGGCGGGGTCGTCTGAACGAAAAATTTCTGGCGGGGTTCTAGGGCCGCTAAACCTACCTTGAAATTTATACCAAAAGAGTTTGTCTGTAGTCAAATGCTTGAATTTCAAAACCTTACAAAGCTTTTGCAAAGTGAAGAGATGGTGATCAAATTCGGTTTAAAGAGGGGTCTGAAGTTTAACGACTTGAAGTGCACTAGCATAAAATATATCCTCTTGTTATGACCGTGAACAGGTAGGTGAATTGGGGTGTCTCTAGCCAAAGGGAGGGGCAGTGGGATATGGCCGGCTATCGGACACTAAACATTGGCACAAGGCAGGTCGGGTTTTCAATATAAATTTCATAAAATCCATAGGATCTCGGTCCCCGGCCTCCTACTTATAGCTTCGGAGGAACTTCAAGTCCATTGAGTAACAATGATCACAATAAGTCAGTGTCAATTGAAGTTTAGGTTTAAATCAGAAAACTAACCATCAAAAAATAGGAGTCCCCTGCTCGTCCGCCAACATCGGCCCCGGCTTCGATGTCATTGGTCTGGCACTATCTATCTGGCTTGAGATTCGTGTAGAGATTGAAGCGAAATCTACTGAAGCGCCTCTCAATTGCGTGATCTCGTACGAGGGCGAAGGTGCAGATGAGGTACCACTAAGTGCAGATGCCAACCTGATCACGAGGACTGCATTGTATGTTCTCCGAAGTCATGGCCAGAGATCATTTCCCACAGAGACGAGAGTCCACATCATCAATCCAATTCCTCTAGGTCGTGGTTTAGGATCTTCTGGCGCCGCAGTTGTGGCTGGTGTAGCTTTGGGAAATGAAGTCGGAAAGCTTGGATTATCGAAAGCTCGAATGCTTGATTATTGTTTAATGATAGGTTTGTTTCTTTCTTTCCCTCTTGTCGATTGGTTTCTAAAACACTTCTAGAGCGCCATCCAGATAATGTCGCAGCAGCCCTTTATGGAGGTTTCGTGGGAACATACCTCAATGATCTGAGCCCAGAAGATACTGAACGAAAAGAGATTCCACTCAGTGAGGTTCTCCCCGCACCAGCAGGAGGAATCGACACAGGAGAGACGCCACCAGAGCCACCTGTCGGAATTGGTCACTATATGAAATTTCCTTGGGCCAAAGAGCTCAAGGCCATTGCAATCATTCCACAGTTCGAAGTCGCTACCGCTGAGGCCAGAAGCGTTCTTCCAACAACGTATACCAGGGCGGATGTCGTTTTCAACCTTCAGAGAATAGCACTCCTTCCTTCAGCACTTGGCCACTCACCACCAGATGCAGACCAAATATATCTCGCTATGCAAGACAAGGTTCATCAGCCATATAGAAAGGGACTTATACCTGGTCTTCCAGAGATTCTTCAATCAATGAGCCCGAAGTCACATCCGGGATTGTGTGGAATTTGTCTTTCGGGTGCTGGACCTACTATACTCGCCTTGGCCACGGAGAATTTTGAGGGCATTGCAAAAGTTATACTTGAAACATTTGCAAAGCAGGATATCAAGTGCCAGTGGAAGTTGTTGGAACCGGCTGAAGAAGGCACTACTGTTGCATATAGCTAATATGTACTGGATGGAAACTGGAAACTCACTGCATGATATCCCAAAACTCTTCCTAATTTACAAAGACTTTGATTGTAATTCAACTGATATACCGTTACAATATACCATATTCGCTTTCACAAACAGCTGGAGCTTAACATGCTCAATAAAACCGGATTAGCCACCCCAATAACGCCCCTTAGAAACTCATGACAACCTGCTTCTCATTTTATCCAATAACTAACCGAGCCCACCCCAAGCTCCCCTAATTCTCCTTGCAAGTTGTATATCCTTCTGCATGATCGTTACTCTCTTTGCGTGAATGGCGCATAGGTTGGTGTCTTCAAAAAGATGTACTAAGAATGCCTCCGCCGCTTCCTGAAGTGCCATGATTGCTTGCGATTGCCAGCGCATGTCCTCCCCTACTGGGCGCAAATTGATTGCTATTTCTCGGACCTATCCCCAATTAGCTAACCCCTCTATAACTCTCGGAAGTAACATAACAAACCAAGCGTGAAAAGGGCAGCTTTCTCATGAGCAGATCCGTAGAGTTCTGATATCTTCGGATTTCCTTTAGCGCAAGAGTTCCAGGTTTGTAACGGCGCTTCTTCCTTCCAGGCAATGGGTCACCAGCTGTAAGATACAACATCAGTATATATGCCTTCACTCCAAACGGCTAATTACGCGCAAATGAACTCACGTTGTATATTGCTCGATCTTCCACCACCAGATTTCCTCCCCGCGCTGCCAGTCACCGTCTTCCTCGCGGTCGTCTTTCCTTTCCCCTTCGGTGTAACTTGCTTCGGAGGCATCGTAAGAATAGAGGGATATTCACGTCACTTAATGTTGAACGGAGCCCTCGGGGAGATCGGATAAGGATTTCGGAGTGATATGACAAAGACTCGATCGATTGAACGGATTGAAAATTGGAGAGGTTGGGAAGCGCGAATTCAGAAAGCGCGTCGCTTTCGTGAGCTAAGCCGACAACGTTGGAAAGTGAAAATGAGCGGCACCTTTCACTAAACAGAATTCAAGTATAAAAACGCGATTTTTGGAAGGAATAGCACTTCAACCACAATATCAATAAATGAACTCTTGATAGCTCAAATTCATTGTCGCATGCTTGTTGTCGCGAAAGATTCAGATCCCGGTTGGCACGGGAAGCGATGCTTGGCAGGTCCGGAACGCCACAGCGGCTGGGCCATCTGATGTGGGGAGAGATGTTACGGAGCACGTTGGCTCAAGTTATCGCCGATCCGAAGGACACTTCAATCATTCCACTAGCCACAAAGAACATTCTGAGCATCTTCTCCCACGCTCTTTATCAATGACTATATCACCTCTTGGAAGCTCCTAATCGCATCATACTACAACATCTGCAACCCCTAATTCTTCCATCAACCACACACAACTCAACATGGATCAAATGATGGGCGGAGGTGACGGTGGCATAGTTGGGCAGGCAGGCTTTCCCCTCGAACAGTGGTTCTGGGAGATGCCTCTATGCACACGTTGGTGGACGACAGCAACTGTACTTACTAGCGCATTGGTACAGTGCCAAATTGTCACCCCCTTCCAACTATTCTACAGCTTTCGCGCTGTGTTCTTCAAGAACCAGGTACGTTATCCTTATCCATACTGAAGTTTAGCTCTGACGTGCTTGATAGTATTGGCGACTGCTCACCACTTTCCTTTACTTTGGGCCACTATCGCTCGACCTTGTATTCCATGTTTTCTTCTTACAGCGATATTCACGGTTACTGGAAGAGTCATCTGGACGATCGCCTGCTCACTTCTCGTGGCTCCTACTATATGCGACAACATGTTTGATATGCCTCTCCCCGTTGGTATCGATGCCATTCCTTGGTCATCCACTATCATCAACACTTGTGTATATTTGGTCGAGACGGAATCCAGATACGCGATTGAGCTTCTTGGGGTTGTTGGTATTCACAGCACCATACCTTCCATGGGTATTGATGGGATTTAGCCTCGTAGTCCATGGCATGATTCCAAAGGATGAGATTATGGGTGTTGTAATTGGACATGTCTGGTACTTCTTCTCGGACGTCTACCCACCTCTGCACAACGGCTCGAGGCCTTTTGACCCCCCTATGTGGTGGCGACGAATTTTTGAAGGGCGACCAAGAGAAAGAGAAGAGTCAGCAGATGCGATTCACAACGAAATTGCGGTGGCGGCTGCTCCTGAGGTGAGATGATTCAAAGCGTTACTGGTCATGATGATGGACGGGTTTTGGAGCGTGAGCATAGAATTGGAGTTTGGGTGGCGTATACGGATTTCAGGATTAAGAGCAGCGGCGCTTGCTTGAGTACATACAACCCAGTAGATACAGCATCAGACGCTGTAACATATCTAGCGAACAAATGATACCACCCTCTTTTATTTTGCCTTTGGTGGCTCGACTGGTGTAACAATACTATTCCTCCGTTCAGAATCCCCACCTGACTTAGGGGAGGTCTCGTCGCCTAGTTGAGCATCCGCTGGTACGGGGAAATGCAAATGCTTCCAATCCTCGAGCTCTTCTATAATTGACCTCAATCGATCCCGGATACTTTCGATAGCATAACTTCCAAGCAATAACCGTAATGGAGGGTAGGAGCAATGTCCTAATTGCCACACCAACTCCGCACATTTTACAGCACTCGTTGGCTGCTTGTCTCCAAGCCACTGTACCATTCTCTTCGCATGTAAAGCAGGTGAAGTAGCATGAGAATATGGCTCACTCGCTGGCTTGATCAAGAAATGCCCCCAAGTGGGCAATGGGTTCTTGTCCCAGTCCGGCTCATCTCTTCTGACTAATCCCGGCTCTACGAGTGTAGCTTTGATATTGAACGAGTCGATCTCATATAACATCGCCTCAATAAGTCCTTCAACAGCATACTTCGTAGCACAATACGGCCCCAGTCCCGGAACGCCTAAAGCTCCAGAAGTTGAACTAAAAATAAGATACCGCCCACACCCCTGCTCTCTGAAATACGGCAAACTCAATTGAATAATATGAAGCGTGCCCATAAAATTTGTCTCGAACTGATTCCGAATCTCGTGATCATCTTGATCCTCACAGGCACCAATTACTCCATAACCAGAACAGTTAGCAATGATATCGACATGACCGAAGTGCTGGATTGCTTGCTCGAGTACTTCTTGAACGGAATCACGGGCCCGAACGTCGCAGAGAGTACCGAAGCAGTTTTCATGCCACCCTTGCATAGACTCTGTAGTGTTTTCGAAGACGCGGCCAACAGCGACGACGAGGTCACCTTGGGCGAGACAGGAGCGGACAAGGCTGCGGCCCATGTGACCTGTGCTTCCGAATATCTATCCGATTATCAGCTTTCATCTAATTTAACGCCAAGATAGTTCAGATGGAATAATGGATGAAATGAAATGAATAACAAGAGTTGAGATATTTCAAAACTCATGATTTAAAGTTCACGACAAAGTCCTCAAAATATACTTTGAAAAGCTAAAATTAACATATCACTTACGATCCAAACAAGCTGCTTCACTGGGTTCTGAGGTCCGGGCGGATCACAACTCATTGGAAGCTGCAGCTTCATCTTGTTACCCTCAGGCGGCGACATGGCAGCTGCTTGAGGAGCATTTTGCTCGAGATCGAGAAGTCCCTCCTCGAGGATATCCATTGGGTCTTGTATCTGGTGATAGCTGAACCGATCATTGGCTGCGTGGCATGATGGCGTTGATAGTTGACTTTCATTTGATGTCAATTCTGTCATGACGAGGCGGGGTCTCAAGAAAATGCGGGGCTCTCGCTTGTTGGTTTTAGTTCAGGGGTGGTGCTTGCTACTTAGTGAATAGTCACGTTTGATGGCAGTGCTATAACTACCTCCAGCCTCACCTCTCCTGTCAATTTTAGAATCTTCTTTTCGAGAAGATGCAAATAATCGATGAGTGAAAATCAAATGTTATCGTTGTGGCGGAATCTCCCCTGTGTTAAAATTACCAGGATTCCCAAACCTCCCTTCTACGAAGACGTCTATCTCAATCCTTATCAATATCTTCCGCTCGAAAATGAAAGAACAATTCGATTATTAGTTTTTCGGCCAGTCAAGAATATATATTAATATATATTCTACAAAGTTATACATAGCTCCCTTGATGAACCACCATTCTATAAAGTAGTTTCTTTTCCGCAAACTGCAAGCAGAGTATACCTGGATGTGATTTAGGAAAAGCAATACCAGGTTAGAAAAGCATACTTTGGTATCATGGGGAGTCATCTAAGGTACTCCCCCTTTCCCACAACGAACAGAAAGCTTCATTCCGGCGATTATATAGGAGAGGTTACTGTATATCTTGGCTTAAGATCTACCAATTGGGAGATAGGTAGTCGGGAAGGCAAAGGGCCTACCTAATTACCACTAAGTATAATCAAGGAAGATGACTTCCACTCAGAAATACAGATGAAAATATACAGAAAATAGGAAACCTATCTCATCGAGCAAGACCTCTTATTACTATGGCTATCGTTTTGATTCGAAATGTTTCCCTGATTCTTTGTTGATGAAGCCTCACAGGGAACCCCTTTTCTAGAACAAGGTATCGATTTGTTGACAGGCTCCATAGTGGATACGGTAGAAATCATCGTCGACTAGCCCACCACTACCCAATCCTAGTCCTTCGTTGGCAGTGAATGAAAGTGACAGTTCTAAGGACTTGCTTCTGAATCAGAGCTGGTTTTTTGTGTCATCACTCATTGAGTCTTAACTCTTAATTCCCCGTTTCCATTCAAAATGACATGTACTGTATTATTGGTTGCAGAGGTAAACTCGTAGCTACTGAGTTGTTGTACTGATTGCTAAGTAATTTGATGACCAAGATAATTTATGCAAACCCTGGATGTTACACAATAGATGCTACATATCTATGGTACGCCTTCCACAGATAATTTCATTACACTTATTACTTCTAGCCTCTCTTAATCAAATGTCAAGTTTGAACCCGGTAAAACTTCGGACCCCTAGCGGATATAAGCATATAAATGCCCAGTGTCGGGCAATACGGCAGAAAACCTCCTTTTATGCTTGCTACCCCATCAGGGCTGCACTTTGAATCTGCTTGATCCATGTCATACACCGGATCTTGGAAGACATCCAATACTTATTAAAACAATCTTAGCACTTTCCTTTCCCACCCAAAGCCCTCAAACCCCTTATTCACTACCTCCGCATCATAACTCCCATCCTCCCTCTTCCAAGGTGACATACCCATCATCCCCAACTCCATCCTCATCATCCCCACTCTCCTAAATTTTCCTTGCCCCTCCTCTATCAAATCCTCATGCAAAATCAACATGTCAACAGGACTTTTGTCCGTTCTCCACCCATCACCATGGGCAATCATCAAAACGTACTTATCTATCCCCTGATTAAACTCTTCATTCTTATCTGCCCTATCCTTATCCGAAACATTGAGGTTGCTGCAACAAGCACAGTCAAAAATCCATGAGGTATCAAGAACAGGATTGGCCCTGAAGAATCTCTGGCCCCCAAGCTTTTCATCTGAAAGGTAATTCATAAAAGTTTTGAATGCAATGCAGGCACCTTCGACAACGATATGTGACCCCTCTTTTATACCAATGTAAGAAACTTCCGGATCCGAAGGTACGAGATGTGTGGAGATAAGTTTTGGTCCGTATTTTGTGATCCAAGTGGGGTCGGCAGCTTGATCTTGGAGGATAGTCGGTGACCAGCTCATGAATAGCGTGCTTATTTCGCCATCAATGCTCAGAGGGCTCCAGCTCGGGGCTTGGTAGGTGGATGCTGGGGATAACATGTCATAAACACGGGACCAGGCGAGGCCTATCCCTATGTCTTTGCTCCAGATTCCAGAAAGGTAGTTTCCGAGCGATCCGTCATCGAAGAGCTTTACCAGTGGAGCGAGGAGGAGAATCTTGTCTTTTGAGGTGCTGGTTGATGTCTGGGAGAGGCGGTCAACCATCGTATACCATGCTTCGAAACGCTTTGCTCGTTCGGCTACCGTGTTCAAATTATTCTCGCTATGTGTTATCTTCTCCCCTCCAACTCCCAACCTCCTCAGGCCCTCCGTTATATATCGCTGTACAAACTCCTTCCGATAAGTCTGCCTCACCTGCAGCGAACCCCAACTCTTATCCTCAACCCCACCTGCCTCAAAGCTAAAATCATTAGCACATTCCCAAATCATTTGCCGTTCCGTGAAATGGACAACTCTTGGGGCCAGAATTCTAGATTGTACGGCCCAACCATCTCTTGTGAGAATCGAGCCTGCAACTTCCGCTCTCCATCTAAGGAGATTCTGACGCAAGTGTTGGTTTTTGTGTGGGCCGACTGGTGGGGAGTAGAATTTTGAGCGATCTTGGGTTAAAATTCCAGAGGATGATGATGTAGAGGTTGTAGCAGAAAGGAGGAGAGTTGAATTTCCATATATATGGGCGAAATTGGATGATTCTTTGATCCATTCGTCTTGAGGGATGCAAAGACTTGATATGAAAAGATATCTAAAGCCCAAACGATGAGTGATCTCTATGGCATCAGCAAAAGTTCTAGGCAGAACCTGAGCATCAATATCGTCTCCTAGCATAGGACGTGACATTGCTGAAGTTTCTTCATCTCCCGCAAAATACGCAAGTGCAAGATATGAACCTTTTTTATCGCCAGAGAGAATAAGCTTCGGCTTGATGTTAGGATCCTCCGGCACTTCAATAATGCATTTTGGTAGAGATACAGGTGTCGAAGTTGAGCAATTTTCATGCTCTGAACATTCTGATATCCAAGATCTTAGCTGCTCGAAACAGCGCTCATCTCTCGGATCAGCTGGAATAACGCGTATAGGCCCGATTTCCGGTGACGAGGAGTCTATTTGTTAATGAGCTAAAATTAAATTGGATGATCTTTGTTTGTTCGCACCTAAATAACTATCACCGACACAGACATCAAACTTTAGATCATTGCTGCTATAACTACTCCTACTGATCAACGTTGGATCTCTGACTTGAAGCGAAAGATCCGTTAGGACGATGCACTTCTCAGAAAGTTTGTCTATTCTATGGGACCATCGGCTCGATACTTTCAGTGTATCAACAAAGAACGTGCAAAGTTCGCAGCCAGATCCCGCTCTTTTGGCAATGTCATCATAGTTTCCGAGCTGGGCATCTTCTTTGGTTGATACATCGAGTGTTTCGCAGATTGTGCACAAAGACATGATCGAAATCAAACCAAGGTTTGTGATGGTGTATGAAGGCGAAGGCTGTAATATTTAACAAGTTGCGTTGTGGACAGAATTAATATACCTAGCCGTAATGCTGCATGAAACTATTTGCCGACTAGAAATTGACTCATTTTCGAGATGGTGAGAGTTGTAATGAAGTGTCATCTTCTCGAGGAGTGGACCACTAGAAAAGCGACACTGCAGTATGCTCTAAGAATAAATAAAATCAATTATTTTGTGTACGTGCCTATATACATAGATGTAGTTCCCAGGTTAACTATAACGGTAGGATGGATCTGGAGATGATTCATGAGAATGATGTCGTTGTAGGGGAGCCCGCACCCGTCGACACCTCTCCAACTCTCGAGTCGGTCTAAGAATGTAAGAATTTTATATTTGCGCTTCGCTCGCACACAAGAATAATACCAAAATATCGCTTTCTGCTCCGAAAGTTTTGTTAGGAGTGGGTTCAAGATTTTTGCGAGGTAGGGAAAGGTGGTATGATATGGATGGGAAACTGGAATGAAAATAATCGATGAAATGTTATAAAACTCCTTCCTGTGAAACCCCCCAAGTTGCCACTTTTAACTAAGATGCAACACTTCTTGTTTCTATTTCTTTGGAATACCTTGGAGCTTTACACTGTCTTTTCATTCAGAGTCTCTTATCTGTCCTGCTCTGCCTGCTCGACTCACTAGTCACATTTATTAGCTATGCTTGCTGTTCCCAAGGTGGATTATGCTTTTTATTTATCAGTTTCGTCTGAGCTCCAGTCCCCTGATCATATGGTATACCATCAACCCTCATAACGGGAGCCTGACCTAGCAGCTTTTCGCTCTTGGAAATGATACCTTCATTATCGGTTTGTGGTTCTGCTGAGTCTCGCGACCTTGGGTATCTTCTTGCATGTTAATCTCACTCAAGGGTCTCGAAGGCTATTGCTGGTCATAATGCATTTCGTGTGCTGGAACGTTGCTTTTGTCGGTGAAAGTTGTCCTTGAGATTGGGAATACTTTGTAGAGAAGATGGGGGTGGTTGCTTGAACTAGGAGCCCTAGGAGGGCCATTCTCTATTTCGCTATAGCGTAGATATATGGAATGTTGTGAGCTACACTGTCCTCTTCAATCAACCTTCTTTTTCGGGTTGAGATCGTGTGGATATTTCAATGATGATCTTTGGCCATATGGGTTCGGAGCCCCGAACAATGGCGATTTATATGTGCTGATGAATTTAAATTGCTGCAGAAGCAAGGCCTCCCTGGATATATGGATGACTCTCTATGGGCCTGAACTAAAGCGACTAATAACGACTTTTCGGCTCCCAGCATCTTACTCTTTTAGACGCCGTGACATTATGAGTATTTCTGGGAGGCTTCTAGTATTATTACCAACATGAAATATTTGTTAAAGCTAGCCGCCAATCCCAAAGCTCTAGTTTTGACTTTCCAACAACAAGAGAAAAAGAGCGATCAGTAACTATCTTTGACGTGGAAGAGGCAGCACAATCGGACGGGATCTGAGGGATCTCAAACCATCGTAAGCCTATATTTTCTGAGGAGAAAGGAATAAAGTGGCTCGTCAATTCCGTTGGTAATAGTAGGTATTGTTCGTTGTTGGTGCGCAGATCTAACCGCTCCCTGAACGAATCATTGCGAAGTACATGAAGTGTTTCGTGAAAGTTAGTGTCGTGGGATCATTATGGTTGAAGTCTTTGATAGGTTGAGCACCAGCAGGAGGTCACCTAGATGGCCGTTGAGTATTCGAACTGCAAGAAAGTTGAGTTAAGATGTGATGGGGCCGAGCTTAACTAGCGTTGCCTGAAGGCAACGCTCATTAAATCCTTCATGAGATTCCGAAATTCCCGCCAAGAATTCTACGTACAATTTCACTCATCTCGCAATCATCCATTTCCAACTCTGCTTTGCAAGCTATCGTCGCAAATTCCACTATTCGTCTCCTAACCATTCCGCCCATATTTACCCACCCCGAAGCGGCTCTTTATGCTGTGCACTTATCCAAACCATTTGACTGGAGAACATGCTCTGTTTTTGGAATGTTTGAAACGTTCTTTAGACTTCAGCCGCATTACTTCGCCTCACCTCTGCTCCAATCCATTGGGCCTCCCCTGATGTACCTCCCGCATGCGATCCACTGTTTCTGATAACTGTATGGTTCAATGCACCGGGTGCACGTTCGATGCAGAAGATTTGGCATGCTGCTTGAAGTTTGACACAAAGTCGTGATCTCCTCGAAAGTATCGTCAAATAAGCGTTGATCCTGGATACTTTGATATTTTTCGATTAATCTTGGAGTGAGTGTAAACTATATGAAGATATGAAATATAACGACATTTTTCGTCTAAGCTGATGCGAAATTGGCCTCCATTTCGTATGTTCGCAATCATCACCAGTTGAACCAGCGCATCCGGTTAAAGTTATCAAGGCGCTGTTAATGGCGGGGAGTAAAACGGCGTGGGGTTTGCACATCGCCTTGTCAATATGCTCAGCCCCGTCAGGGGGACTCTAGGTCACCCAAACTTTCGACATCTGATAAACTTCCCTTCCTTCGCCCACCTTATACACTCTTTTCGTGTGGCTTTGTTTCATTTTTTCTATATGAAAGATGCGGTGGCATATTAATTTGATAGGAATATTGGCCTGTACGCATTTGGTGAATGCGGTTTCTTTTACTACTTCGACGTGGACTGGTATCGTCAATGGAGAAGACTTCGAGGTTGAGTGGAAGGATGCCTCGGGTTCCGTGAAATTGACGTTGGTGGATTCCAAGAAGACCGCCGTGAATACTATTGCGAGTAGGTTTTCTCTTGCGCTCCTCTACTAAAGGTATGGAGCTGACATGTAGCTTATAGGTGGGTTGACTTCGAGTCCGTACGACTGGACGCCGGGAGACAAGGCGCTCGCGAATACGATCTACATGCTTGCGATCACAGACTCGAAAGGAACGGCTTATAGCTCTGCCTTTACCGTTGCCGCCGCCCAAAATGCAGCCGACACGTCAACGACTTCCTCTTCTACGAGCAAGAAATCAACATCCTCAACTTCTACCTCGACTTCGAAAGTTTCCACAACGACTTCAAAAGTGACAACAACTACCTCTAAGGCCTCTACTACCAGCAAAGCTACTACAACGGGCAAAACCTCCTCTACCGAGACCACCTCATCCGAAACTACTTCATCCGAGACACCGACATCAACAACCACTATAAGCCAAACAACTTCCACTCCAACTGGAACGCAAAATGCGGCAACCTCAACTTCTGGCGTTCCTACTGAAACAGCGGCACCAGCAACCGGAATGTCCACTGGTGCGAAAGCAGGAATTGGAGTTGGTGCTGCTCTCGGCGCAATTGGTATCGCTGGTCTCGGTGTAGCAGGTTTCTTCTGGCGCAAAAAGCACGCAGAGGATGTAGTACAACGCGGTAAGGATCGATTGAACATGGCAGAAAATGGAGGCAGCGGAGGTTTCCCACCCGGAGGCCCTGCCAGTTCTGGTCCACCGGGAGGACCTGCGGGGTCATCAGCATGGCAGGCGCAAAATGAAACGAATTTGGCTGCAGGAATGGGAGGAGGCTATAGAGGCATAAGGGGAGTGAGCTCGACCGGGACAACTGTGAGCAGTATGAGTGACCCGATGAATTTACCACCTATGACACCTGCGAGTTTGGTACCTGGGAATGGGTACCAAGCGCCGCCAGGTCAATATTCACCGCCGAATCAATACTCACAGCCAAATCAGGCTCCGGTGCCGGTTTTCCAGACTCCAAGGCAAATATATATGGCGTACAATGGACCAAGCACACCTGCAGTTGCAGAAATGGGTGGTCACTCGGCAAATGATTCAAGGACGTTAAGCGGTGTCTCAGAGATAGGGTCGATGAGCGATGGGAGACCGCATGATACCAGAAGTCTTGGTGGGATATCCGCTCTGACGATGCAGACGCAGGATGATCCAAGACATGTCTCTGGTGTTCCGGTCGCCCAAAGTCCTGTGCCTCAAAGGAAAGCAGTACCTTCGAGGCCGGAAATAGGTGGTGGTTCACAAACAAGATATGAAATGGCATGATGGAGGCCAAGTATCTAAGGGGAAAAAATGCTTCAATGTGTAATTTAGCGGATTCGACTTCTTGTATTTAGTTTAGCGTTGTCAAGAGATACCAGAACCAGTAATTTAAGATACCATTCTACCACCTGCATATTTCACCCATCTAGCATCTATTTCTGCAAAATGCACAAAGCTAGGCTTGTCTATAAGAAGAAAAAAGGAATAAAAGAGCAATTGGCATATATAATCTTAGTGACAGGCTTTAGTGCCGACGAGAGAACCCAACTAAGTTCTTCTGTCGCATTTGGTATAATCAAATACTTGTAGTACTCAGCATTGGCCCCGAGTCGACTGCCCCCTCTCTTTCCAACTCTCCAAGAACTTATCAAACTTTACCACGAGCACACTGACCCATCAAGCATCATCAACTTCCCGCTCGTCTTCTCTCGTGTTGCTTCTTGAATCTATCCCCACAGCAATTAGCATCCTCTTCACCTAGCATTTTGGGCAACAAACTCACTACTTTTACTAAGCCCTTCACGCTCTCCTCAACCGTGATCTCTGCTTTCTCTAGACCAAAGTTTGCCGCACCCGCATCACCCATATCGGTTTGCACCCATCTGTGAGCAAAATAAGTGAGAAGATGGAACGCGCGGGGGGGGGGGGGGGTTGTGACACATACCCAGGATCAACAGGAAAGGCGATGATATTGGGATGCTCAAGATGGATCTTCTTGGTAACGTAATGCAGAGCTGCTTTGCTCGGGCCGTATGCTGCATTTGGGTACTGCGTTTATATTAGCACTTTTCTTTTCACGCCATGCTTCCTCCCATCCCCCCTTTCGGTATTTGCTTGTGGAGACAGGGATGGAGTACATCTCTTTTCTCCATCTCTCCAATGACCCCCGCACTACTCCCTAGCGTAACAAACTTTGCCTTGGGCGATGCATTAAGTAGCGGAAGGACAACTTTAAATAACCCAGCAACGCCGATGACATTCACAGCATAATGCTTTTCCATGCTCCCCAAATCCACATCTTCAACCCTTGGCCAGTTCTCTGATATTCCCGCGTTAGCTATCACGAGGTCCAACTTGGTTATCCCATGGTCCTCTTGCAATGTTTTGATTGCGGAGACAGCAGTAGAAGGGGTGATGGAATCGATAGTGACGATTATAAGGCTAGAGGTTGGGTGGTGAGGTAGTTCGAGAAGGGATTGTGATGTGTGATGCATTGGGTTGCGGACGGCTGCTACAATGGTTGTTTCTGGAAGGAGGAGGAATTGAGTAGTGAGGCCGAGCCCGATACCTATGGATGGTGAGCAAGAAATGACATTAATGACAGACTGGAACAGGGAAGGGAACAGACCTCTGTTTGCACCAGTGATGAGGTAGGTTGTATTTTCGGAAGAGAGGACTGCCATTTCGAAGAGATAAATAACTCGCAAGATTTAAGCCTAGAATCGAGACAGTGCCTGGACTTGAAGAAGTGTTTGAACTACTTGAAATTCTCGATTTACTCTCGGGGTCAACACCACCAGGTTATATACCCCATCCTTACAAATCTCACGGCTCAGCAACCTTTTTCCATGAGACATATCCACAGTTGTCAAGTTTGGTTACAACCACTCATATCGTAAAGTGGTACTTATGAAGTTCATCGACTAAGAAGGCATTGAGAGTCAGAAAGACGAAAGTGCCCTAGTTTCTGACATTTCTGACATGCGACTAAGCGAATGTTGTGTGTGACACGGGGCCTTCCTTGACACCTACGAAGAGCTGGACGCTAAAGGGGGAAGCGGTGATTTGAAAGGATGTGACTCCTATGTGTGGTAAGGTGTTTGAAGAGTGTTAGGGCCAACATAAACAAAGGATTTTCTCAATCCCTCACCATAATCTGAAGCCTAGCTTTCATGGATACTTTAGTTGACACTGTGGGAAAGTCTTGATGAGTGTTTGGAAATGAAAGCAAGATGGAATACCAGGGTAACACAACGATGATACCCGCACATTACCAAAGTATTGGTACCTCGAAATAGTCATGAAATAGCCACTCGTTATTTGGTTGTGCATCTTCTACACATATGTAAACCACTGCTGCCGCGGTGGTATCAAATTTATCCCGAAACGCCTCAGCGCTTCATTGAAGACTGCCATATCCGTGAAATTAAATGATCCTCCAGTCATTTGAAATCAACAAGGAATCATTTTCACATTATTATCATAGCTTTCCAATCCAGTGTTTAGTCATCTCCGGTTGGTTTGTACATAATAGTGGTCACGTACTATAAAATCGTAAGCATAATTTTGCTGATAAGATCCCAAAGTCCCTACCTTTCTTCTATATCTCGTAGTAGCAGAGACAGCAAGAACATTGTTTTTGATACTGCTTGTTGCCAAGTGGTTCAGCACAGTGTGATTCGGCATAGTAAGAACACTGTTGTCATCCTTCATCGGTGTGGGCACATTGAGAATTGGCTTCCCCAAGAATCCCGGCAGACTAGGTGGCTGTGGAAGTTTCTCAATAGCAGCTGCAGCATATTGATATGCTGCAGAGTCCTCGGCTTTGTCGAGATCGGTGAGATATTGTGGTACTTGGGAAGAATATCTGCCTTGGGGAAGTACTGGCCTAGCCTTAGGAGCAGCTTTTGCTTTCGGCTTCTCTTCCACTGCTTTGTCCCCCGTAGTGTTGGCTTCGTTGGTAATATTTTTATCCTCTCCAATAATAGGTGCTCCACGCCCTTCTGCTGTAGCTGGGGTAGTCTTAGGGACATCGTCTGCACTAACTTCAATATAGTTGACGAGATTGTTTCCAAAATCGACTGTAGTTGGTAAATTCTTCGAACATTGCATAATCCCGTCAATGATGAATCTAACGTGATGAGTTCCTGGTCGGACATGGATAAAAGATCTATAACAACCTGGTTGGCCAGGACTGTGCCAGAAGTTAGTAACCAGACTCCACATTCTAAGACATGCACTTACATCGGCTGAAGACGATGCTTCTTGTTCCATTGAAAAATTGTGCCAGTCACATAGACTTTTTCTCCTCCCTTACCCTCAAGCCATTCTAGCGGTGTTGAAACCGTGAGCCCCGTTTTGTCTACCCGCAATTCTTCTGCGTCTTCTTCGTCAATGGTAGTGTTGCTCAGAGCTGAAGCCCGGCGCTGAAGAGTCTCGTTGTCCAGTGGCTCTATGTCCAAAGCAGGAGCATCAACATCGACATCTGTAGGAGCTATGATAGGCGATCCGGGTGTATGAACTTCCTCTTCTATGGGCAGTGGCAGCCTCGGAGGTCGCGTTAGGTGATACGACATATCTTGTGTTAGCGGAGGACCAGACGGCTCGATAGATTGGGAGTACGATCTCAACGAGGTATTGTCTGAACTGGTGGCAGGGACAGGGACATCGACGGGCCTGCTTGGCTGATCTCGGATATCTGCCTTGGGTTCTTCTCGGGATTGCTGCGCACCCATCTGCGGTTCGCTGTTATAATGTGAAGGACTTGCGGTGGCGGATGAAGGATTGCTCAAAGCTGCAACAGCCGGTTGCGATTGTGATTGGGACTGAGAGGCGCGTGTGCGGTGTGTCGCGGTTGTGCCACGGGCTTGGGCCAGAGAAGCCTCAGGAGCTGCCGCGGATCTCTTTGGTTCAATTACCCTCCGTGAAGAGGGAGCTCGTGACGATTCATGGTTGTGGTTCGAAGGTGAGGGCGAGGGGGAAGCCGAGTGTGGGCTGGCACGAGCTTTTTCGTTGGAAGGAGTGTTGCCCATGGTAGCTAGTAACTGATTATCAGGCTATCGGTACTTATCTGACTATCTGAGCTGTGCGACGTCTTCACATAGAGGATGGACGATACGGGGTCATCATGGGGCCGTGAAAGTTTTGTGGAACGGGAGAGACAAAGATGGACTGTGCAGGTTCAAGATGCAGAGGATGTTGCGTTCGAGAGATTCCGTTGACCGATTGCGGAGAGGATGGATTGCACAGGGAGGGGAGAGGTATCAATAGTGAGTACCGTGGCCGAGCAGCTACAAATGTCTGATTTGGCGAAGAGCCCAACAGGCGGGAGCGAGTGAATTGAAGGTATTCTCAGCACAGGTCATCGTAAGCTGGGGTGGGATTTGGCAAGCTCAGGCAGGCATTATGATAAGCACACCCCCACATACCTGATAAAGGATATCATGGGGTTGAGTAACAGCACTTTCCCATGTGCCAACATCAAACAACTATCAAGCTTACCCATTATGTGTCTCTCTGCAATGCGCCAAAGATGATTATGATAACTTTGCTGGGATCTTATCACTGAGTCTATACACCTGCTAGTGGCTTGAAATCATAACCAGCACAACGCTACATCATGGCCTGGACATCTGTTGTCAAAAGTATATTCTCATATCTACTATTGCCACTAAGTCTTGTCCTACGACTAGCTCTTATTGTTCTGGCTCCTGTTATATACCTGGGTAGCTATATAGTAGCTGGGGCACTCTTGCCATTGAAGGTTCTTGCGAAATTCGAGGTAGGTCATTTCATTATCAATATGACCATATATTCAAATTACCAAACTCGGCTTTCGCAAACAACTCGATCGCCATTTACATGTTTTATGGGAATTGGAGTTATTAGCCAGTAATGCAATATCTCTTCAGAAGATGGCTCTTAGGATATTTTTTTCATTTACGAAGATTTGCTAACTGTCAAGTAGACAATCTACATCTATGTAGGGGTAGCTCTATTCGTGGGGCTCGTCATGGGCTCGATTCTTCACTTTTCTTCATCAGTGTTCATATCCCTTCTCGATCTCTCAGCATCGCCAGAATTCCAAGGTCGAACAGCAGCGTCCGTACGTGCTGCTCGAGAGCAAAAGAAGCTGGAGGGAGCCTGGGAGGCTTCTTTATCCAGTAGCAAGTCGGATCGATGGAGGGGTGATGCTACTACCCTAAAACGACAAGCAGGATTTGGAGATGGCGCTTTGCGTAAACGTGGGGAGAGGAAAGGTCTGCTAGGACAAACTATACTCGAGGAAGACGATGATTCAGAAGACGGATTTTAGGGTGCCGTCCATTTGAGCATGACCATATAGACCAGCATCGACCAGTAATTAACTGGCCCCTGTATAGTACCTCATGAAACAGGCCGTGACACAGTTTCAATCTCGCCATTTCACAAATACCTCGTCCGTCCTGAACCGTTGTGTGCAGGTGCTTTCGTCGAATGCCGTCCGAAACCCAGATTCATATGCTAACAAGCCTGCATGCGCAATCATTATTCCGTTGTCGATACAGAAACGCTCATCTGTAGCAAAGACGCTTCCACCTCGGTCTTTTGCCATCAGACCCATCATCTCCTGAAGTCTTTCATTACAGCCTACTCCTCCAACAATCAGCACTTCACTGCTCCCCACGTGTGCCATTGCCCTCTCGGTGATTTCAACTAGCATTGCGTAGACCGTCTCTTGCAAACTGAAACATAAATCAGCGGTGGTGATTACCTCGTTGGTGATCGGGTCTCGTTGTTCGGGGTTAGCCTTAAGCTCTCCAGCAAGAATATCGATACTGGCCAGTATTCCAGAAAAGGAACAATCCATGCCTTTGACAGCATAAGGTAGATCTAGCAAGACCTTTCCTTTCTTAGCAAGCTGTTCGATGTTATATCCTGGAGCAGGGTCGTTGCTGATCTCCAATGTTCTTGCAAATCTGTCCAGACAATTTCCAACTGCAATATCCAAGGCCTCACCGAAAATTCTGTACCTTTGTTCTGCATAGGCAATTACTTGAGTGTTTCCGCCACTAACATATAAAACCACGGGGTTTTGAGCGCCCGTAATTTCTCTCCCCATCTCAATATGCCCAACGCAATGGTTGACTCCAACGAGTTCTTTGTTCCAAAGCAGAGAGAGCATTCGAACAGCTACGGCAACACTTTGCAGAGGGGCGCCCATTCCTGGCCCTTTAGTATAGCATATACAGTCAACATCATTGATAGTGACTTTGGCTTCAGCCATTGCTAGCTTCACAAGTTTCACAACCCATGACCGATGGTGTTTGGCAGTATCCTTAGGAAGAAAACCTTCTCCTGGGGGAGAGACAAAAGTGCGGCGGATATTGGAGAGAATCAAGGCGGGTTTGCCAGGGTGGGGGTGCGAAATTATGCCCACCCCAATTTTGTTGGCACTTCCTTCAAGGCCTATGGCGATCATGGCTTCGATGGCTGAAATGTTCGCGTTAACGTACGACCGGGAAAAGTATATGATTGATGTGCCTGAATCCTCTAGTAAAGATGAGGTCCTTTAGTTGAAAGCCCCGCAGTTCCGATTAGACGAGGCTGATCTGCGATAAGATTAGGAACCATGCGTTGATGTCAAGCTCAGGAACAGCTCAAATATGCGTTGGAACTATGATGCAAAATAGAAGAATAAGTGAGAGTCTTCGGTGCAATCTGTGTACTGATATGTTTCTTGTATTTCTCTAGGAAAAAGGTGTTTACAGGCTTTCAAAATCGCGATCAAAAATAATTGTGAGGGCTGGTCGAAAAATTCAGCCAATCATCGTCCGTTAGCTCGCTTAACAGGCAATTCAGTTATTCCGGCGGCATTATTGTCGTGATTCTTCTAGCAACAGTTACACCTCCTCCCACTTTCAAGTGACCTGTCCAGTACTCTTCGTGTCCAGCACGCTTGTGAACATGGAGGTCGATTCTTTTCAAGCTGATACGGTGGCATTTCTCGCATGGCTTAAAGAAATTGGTGTGCAAATCAATCCCAAGATGGCTCTGTTGGATTTGCGAGCGGAAGGTCGAGGCCGTGGAGTCGGTGAGCTCCTCCTTTTTCTCTTTTTCTTCTTCTCTTTACTGTATTTGCTGTATGAAACGGACATGCTTTCGGGAATCATTTCGGAGAACCGGCAGATGCCTCCTTCAACTATCTTTTTAGAATTTTTGCTGACTCTTTCTCAGTTGCCGCGGCAGACTTTGTGGAGGATGAAATTGTTTTCAGTATTCCCCGCTCATCCGTTCTCAATGTCCGGAACGCTCTCCCAGACTTTGCTCCCGAATCTGCCATAGAGACCATCTCGAACATGCCTGCCTGGTTGGTATTACATCTCTCCGTGTCCCAAGTCAAAACAACCAGCTGACGGGAAATAAAGGGTCTTGTAGCAACCATGCTTTCGCAAGGACAACAATCAAATTCAAAATGGGGACCATACCTCGCAGTGCTTCCACGACAACTTGATAGCCTCATATTCTGGTCCAATGCCGAGCTCGCTGAGCTACAGGTTAGCACTGTTGTCAATAAAATTGGTAGAGCTGGGGCCGAGGAAGCGTTCTCTCAGTATATCGAACCTCTCGCGCTTGCAGGTTATAGCCCTGAAATGTGCCACCGAGTGGCCTCCGTCATCATGGCGTACGCCTTCGACATTCCTGAGGATCAAGAGAACAAACAGGACAACGAGAAAGATGCTGCTGATAATGCTGACGACCTTGTCTCAGATGATGGCGAGGAAGAGAAAACTGCTTTATCCATGATTCCTCTAGCCGATATGCTCAACGCAGATGCTGAAAGAAACAATGCGACGTTGTGCTGCGACAATGAGGAACTGGAAATGAGGACAATTAAACCTATCAGGAAAGGGGAGGAAATCTTCAATGATTATGGTCAACTCCCGCGATCGGACTTACTACGACGCTATGGATACGTTACAGAGAACTACAGGATATATGACGTCGCAGAAATCTCCTCGGCATCTATCATAAATGCGTTAACCAGCCAGCCTCTCAAAATCTCAGAGCAGTATGTGTTAGCTCTGTTGAGTTCCGAGGAGGCGGAGAATCGTCGATTATTGGCTGTCCGGGAAGATGTTTACGAAGATTCATATGATTTGGCATATCCTGGATCAGATGGCCCAGCCATTCCAGACGAGCTGCTTGCCCTTTTGTATTTGCTACTCCTCGACGAAGAAAATACCGTGGCGATCCAAACATCACAATCTAGTCTCCCAACCCGGTCAAAGCTGGCAACTGAATTAGTTGGTCAAGTTCTAACGATCCTGCTCCAGCGCAGAGAAAAAGAATACAATACAACAGTAGAAGAGGATGAGGAGATATTGAAATCCAGTAACCTCCCCCATCGCACCAGGATGGCAGTTCAGGTTCGACAAGGGGAAAAAAAGGTATTACGAGCTGCAGCACTTGAAGCTTCATCTTTTACGGGAAACAACAAACGCATGAGAATCAACCTTAAAGAGGAACACGCCAAACCAGATATACGCAAGACTGGGAAGAGAAAGGCGGAGGATCCTACTAATTCAAAGAAGAAGGGTCGACACAGGTAGAGAAAAATCAGGAACGGAAAAATGGTATGTTCAAATACTCCAGGTAATTGAATTTATGTTTCTTGCCCAGTAGGCAAGAATAAAATTGGAATTCTTTATTTTATTCCATGCTCATCTTGTGCAGTTGAGATCTAAAGTACAACAGGCCACCCGTTTGCAACATGTCGGGGGCGAGACATCTACTGTAACAACGCTTTGCTTGCCCTTATCCACGGGTAACGCCTCCCTCCAACCAATATAACATCTAAAGGCGATGCTTGGCAAAGAATTGTGATGGTGTACATGGGTCCTTCCTGGCCCAGAAAAAGGTGTGTTTCGTTATGGTAAGTACTCCCACATCAAGTTGGTGCTACTACTGCTGGCGGGGCCGCTACCACAGTGCGGCTATTAGATGGGCTCCCTCCAGCAACCAGCCTACTCCTATCATCTGGTCTCCGCTGAGGATACAGATGAGGTGGAAAAGGTATGGTAGCGCGGAATTTCAAAGCTTTCGTATCATATGGATCCATTTCATATACGGGCTGTTCATCATCATCATCCTGGTCGTACTTCCACCTATCCGACACGATATCGTCACCTGCGCCCTTTACTGTGGTTGACATGCCTCTTCGATCGATCCACAGTCGCCCACCACGCCCGATGCGTCGTCGATATGCTGGTTGTCGGTGGTCTTCTTCTGCAGGTGGCGAGCTATATCTGAAACTAAAGGGCTCGGTCTTCTCCTGTGGAGAAAGCTGATCAAAAGATTCCGAGGTTACAGACGATGGAGGGGTCATTAAATACTGATATTGAGCAGTCGCAGGTCGAAACCCAGTTTCAGGGCCATGAGCATTGACTGGCGAGAGAGGTTCACGGGTCAGATCGATATGATTTTTATTCCAAATCCGGTGCTTTTGAATATTATCCTCGATTTCCTTCTGGAGCATGTTCTCCTTTTGGGCGAGGACATCACTCAAAAGTATGAGATCAGCATCCAGCGGCCGACCATCGGATCGACCAGGTAAACGCAGTTGATTTGGTGGTGGTCGCTGAAGCTGGGGAAAGTCGGATATCTTTCGTTTCTGGGGCTATTTTCATATTAGTGATGGCTATGTTGGCAGTAGTGATGCTGCTTACTCTCTGGTTGATCAAGTCTTCGTCATCACCCTTTAGACCAAGTTTGACCTTCGTATCCTTCACCTTGGCACGAGCCTCGAAAATTGCTTTATCGATATTTAAGAGGTCTCGCTTTTGCATTTCTCGCTGATACGCGAGTGCAACAAGTTGACGGCCTTCCTCAAGTTCTTTCCTCAGCCTCTTGAGCTTGTCTGTACTCTGCACATCTCGAGCTCTTGTTTTCCTGGTTTGTCGAACCTCACGACGACGGAAGCAAACATAGGGATCACCATCATCATTCTCTTGGTGTGTCTCAAACTTCAGACTTGGTTGGAGATGGCTATTGCCAGCGGATTGTCTGCGATCTTTCCAATGATCGTATATATCCTTGGCAAAAATTTGGATCTTCTCTTCAACTTGTTGTTTGAGGGCAAATCGCATAGTCTCGAAAGGTATCACAGTATTGTCAACGGACGCAAATGGAGCTTGGAGGTCTGCGGTTTCTTCAAAAACCTCCATAATCCGTTCGAAATCATCTTCGGAACAGCGAGTGTTTGCACCCCTCTTTTGATTGTATGCCTTCAGAAATGCATCATCCTCGGAAGTCATATCATATTGACAACCAGAGCACTCTTCGACGGTCTGGGAGAAACGTATGTAAGTGGCGGGTTTGTCAAATACTAACGAATATAGTTCCTCGTAATTGATATCTGTGCTCTCCTGAGCAGGAGGCGCAGGAATTTCTTGTTCGACATCCTTTTCTGCTGCACCTGTACTGGCTTTAAGCGCAGCTTGAAGATGGTATTCCTAGGAATATGTTAGTTGGTGTTGTTCATGTTGATGAGCTTGATAGACAAAGATGTAAACGAATACACGTGACCGTGGCGAAATTGCTATGATCACGTGATACTTACATTCTCCTCTGATCTTTCAACGCCGGTTTCGACGTGATATTGATTTTGTAAAGAGCTGTACTCAGCTGATTCGATCTGGTCTTCTCGAAGGATCTGTTGCGAGGTGGTTTTGTTCAGCTTGCGTTGACGCACTATTCTCTGAGCAGGAGCCATCGCGATCGGCTGATGTGTGACAATGCTAAAATATCAATTTCCACGCGTGATCGCGATTTTTTCACGCTGAAAATTTGTGAAGTAAAAGTAGTGACCATGATGCGATGCGCGCTGAACTTTGAATCACATAGACATGGTGGTTGTGGATCTTTTGATGGCTGAAGTGTCGATGATTCAAGGGTTGACGTTACGGTGTGAAGTTTTTCGCGCTGTTCCGAGGCCGGGTGTGCAGCACAATCTGCCTTCGACCTGGGCAATTTCAGTGGTTGGAGGTGCTTTGGGCAGTAGCGAGCGCTAGCGGCTTGGCGTTGTGGCTCGAGCGTCTATCAGAATTCGCATTCCATGTCAAGCTGTGGCTGCTGTGTTGACATTCAAATCAGCACATACAAACACAGCACCTGAAAATCATAATTGTATGCTGAGGGATTCACTTGCGCAGGCGTCAATATTGACTTGTCACCTTTTGCGACTGTGTTAGAACCACATCTAAGCAGCCATTCGCATATCTGGGCTTCTTATCACGGTCTCACCTTGCAACCCCCCGCGTTGACAACCCCGCACAACTGCATACAAGATGGGCAACGCAAGCAGTGCGATGTTAGAGAACATTGTGCAGGGCTCTAACTGTATGCTTAGCCTTGGGCGGTCTTGCGTGAACGCATTTGCTGACACTGTTAACAGTTGATCGAGATGAGGTTGAGCGAATACGAAAGCGCTTCATGAAGCTAGACAAGGTGCACAAATTCTACACACTTCACTTTTTACAAGATACTAATAATTTGTTACTAGGACAACTCTGGTACAATCGAGCGCGAAGAATTCCTTAGCCTTCCCCAAATCTCATCGAACCCCTTAGCCACCAGGTGCGCTTACTCCCGAAGATTCTACCATAAAGAAGGAGGGACAAGTTAACACGAGGCATAGAATGATCGCAATCTTCGACGAAGATGGAGGTGGCGACGTAGACTTCCAAGAATTCGTATCAGGACTCTCGGCCTTCAGCATCAAAGGCAATAAGGAGCAAAAATTACGCTTCGCCTTCAAAGTCTACGACATTGATCGCGACGGTTACATCTCAAATGGAGAATTATTCATTGTGTTGAAGATGATGGTTGGTAGCAACTTGAAGGATCAGCAGCTGCAGCAGATTGTAGATAAGACGATTATGGAGGCGGATTTGGATCGTGATGGGAAGATTAGCTTTGAGGAGTTCGCGAAGATGGTGGAGAATACGGATGTCAGCATGAGTATGACGCTGGGTATGCATTTTCCCTCCTCTCTTCTCCCTTATTTTCGAATTTTCAAACCTAGACAAAGACGAGGCTGACCAAGTAGATCAATTCTAAACACTCGATACTGGGAGGGAGCGAGGTCCTACGATCACCTTACACAGCCAAATGTGCAGTTAGCGAGACATGGTCTATGCATTGAAAGAGTTGCGCAATTCCTTGACTGGGGCTCATCTCTAGCATATTATTCATGGTGTTTGGGCGTGAGAAATGGATGAGGCTGCGAGTAAATGACAGTGAATAGAAAAGAAAAGAATCTAAGGGCTATTACTTTTTCGTTTCTAGGTTGCACCTTGTTACTTCCGGTTATTGATGCCCAAAATTGCCTCCACTGATAGGTTGTCGCTACTATTAAGTTGCACGATCTGATCTAGCCTTCGAGCATACCTAGAAGGACGGTTTACAAGGAAGTGCTGAATTCCATAATCATCCAACCCAGCAGCCTTCATCGAATTTCAGGAAGAACCAAGAAAGTAAAAGTAAGAGCTCAAGTACCACCATTTAAACTTTCTAGCTAATTCCCTGATCGCTGGGCTTCAGGATCGGCTCCACAGATACGTTGCCGCTACTGGTAGATCATGCCATCTGATCCAGATGAATATGACAGGCAAGCTTCTATTAACTCGCCTATTTGACCTCCCCGTTCCAAGATCAAACAGGCAAGTATCTGCCCTTATGCTTTCGAGTAAGCCTGTCAGGTTGCCATATCTTTGGCCTCAATTTATGTTCATGCAGACTGTATATTTTATCAACTCAGCCCATTAGCTTGGGTGCACATTCATGCAAAAAAAATTTGCAAACTTGCAACTTAGAAACGGTGTAGGTTTACCGGATCAAGCCACCTGTTTCGTACCAATTTGTGCTTGACTACACGTTTTGACTTTGCGCCTGAAGTTTAATGGGGCAGCTTACAGTATAATTGTACTTTTTATGATCTTCGCAAGGCAGATCCAAGGCATAACGTTGTGTTTTACGGTCCCTGGTTAGGGGGTTTCGGGGAGGGGTTATCCTGGGTTTATGCCGTTTGTGCGGCTGCTTATGCCCATTTTAGTATTGATGATGTTAGCTCTGAGGCGAATAGATGGAGCTAGTTTTACATTTGCTACCTTAAGTTGCGTCCTCTATGACGCCTGGAAGAAATCGTGTCTTAGCTTGGATTGATGATCAGTAGGGATACATTTTGGTATCTTATTGATTCGACAATGATCGATAAGGTCAAATATCGACTATCGGTTTAATCCACATGGCCGATTTGATGGTTGTTGCGCTGTAATTCCTATGTCGAATGTGTAGCTGGCTGCCTGGTTTAGATATGTTGACGCCGTCTCTCCCACGACGAAGGAAACAAAGTGAACTTGTAGTACATCTCAGGTAAATCAGAACGACCACAACTCTTTCTAGGTCTGCTTTCAGAATCCTTTTCCTGCTCTGGCAATTGCAATTTACAAAGAAAATCGCATAAAATCACAAAGTCCATCTAGGTTCTTGTATCATTACGCATCAACAAAGAGTTTAGTGTTAAGGGTTTGAAGGCCCTAACATTGAACCTACACTTTCACAAGGAACACTTCTGTAAGTTAGCGATATATGTAAGAATGAACATTATAGAACATGGACAATTCCTCGCTTCTCGTTAAGTTTTGAAAAGTTGAAATGCTGGCTCTACTGCTGTCAATTGAAAATTTTTCATGCAGTATAAATTACCTTACGAGAACCTCCATTCAAACGAACATCTTCTGGCACATTTTTTGATACCTTGAAAATTAAAACTGCGCTAGGATGCTATTGCTTCCGCTTATATTCGTACCAACATGGAGCTTTCCAGGAAGAGAGGCTGCACTATACACTCTACGAGGGCGTACACTTGACAAACCCATGTGTGAAACCTATTCGTTGTCTCCCAATGCTCAATTTTACCCAGCGGGGGAAGTCATTGAGAGCACTTGTCAGTTTAAATAGCTCCCGCCCGTACTAGAGATATTAAGAAGTACTAAAGTTATGACACTCTCTTCCTAAATTCCTTCTTAGATAAATTTATTAGGTCGTTAAATCCTAGCCAGATTACAATACGGATATAAATACCTCAACCAGTCCTCAACATCAAAGTTAGAAGATGATATAGCTAAAGAGCAGGGTTCAGTATCAGGCCAACAACCAGTCTTGTCTGCGTCTTATGTCAGGGCTCGGCTGACGTCTTCTGCTTATCTGACCTCCCACTCAGAAGAATTAGGATGCTGTACTCTTCAAGACTGATCTCTTAAAAAAATGGCAAAAAATGGCAAAAAATGGCAAAAAATGGTTGCTATTACTCAATTGGCCTTTTTAAAAATAATAATGGTTAGATTAAGTACTAACGACCTTTCAAATATGATAGCACCACAATATTTCTCTATCCATCTTATAGTATATCTCATCAAACAAGCTCCTACAAGGTCGAGTTAGTCATACTACCGACCCAGATGACGAATATACCAAGGAGGCAAAAACATGACTAATAGAAAAAAAATCAGGACTCGCCAAATGCTCAAAGGATTAAGAAAGTGGTCAGGTTTACATATGCCTAAACTCGCCAAGAGTGGTAAGACTTTCAAACTCGGTGTGATCCTGTCTTTTCTCACTCACTCGAAAGAAAACTCGAACTAACTAAAATTTTCCTATGAAAAATCCACAGTCCGTGTATGGCCTGAGATATTTGCTTTTAATGTGTCTAGATTGCCAAAGTACCTAATCATCATATCTTCTTAGGAACAGTGTACTCCCCCAAGTCCACCTTGGGGGTAAATTTAGAAACCGTGCATGAATCCCGGCTTTATGAGATATCGAGAGTTATCTATTATATTACTGAGAACAGCATATAAGATGATAGGGGATATATTGAAGTTGTTGCCTCGCCTTCCCGTTTAGATTGCTATCACTATTCAGATGGCCATTGCTTCCCTCGAAGACCCCTAAATTTCACTTGTTATATCGTGAAGGGAATGCTCTGTTTTGCTTGAAAAACACTCCAAGCACCCTCTCGAAACTCGAAACCTAAGAGCTGCCTAAGCCGCAGTAACTCAATTCTGCATGCCACTGATAGACTATTTTCTTGCTAAGGGCATTTACGGATAGTTGAAGTGCCTTATATTCCATCCCTCCTTTCAAACTTTATGCCAAAAGGTGAAGCGCCGCAGGTCTCGAAGTGCATGAATTATGAAGGTGTCAAATTGGTGAAGATTTTACAGGGGATGTCTGTTTTTGATTAGCAGGTATACTGTGCCGTGATGAGATGGAGGATGATATCTTCCCGGGTCGGCATCCTTTTCTTTCAAGTCTTAACATTTGCCCAATTAAATTTCTGTGAGGGGTTCTGATCTCCTCTAGGGCCAGTGTTTACACTAGGGCTTGTTTATCCCTAGAGTAAACATACAGAGTTATGAAATTTCTGTACCTAGTACTAAGATGGCATCATGAGGGTTGGTCTTTCTATTGAGTAATCCGGAAGTGATAACATTATGGCTCGGATCCGCAATGTTGGTGAACGGGGTAAGAGGGAGACGCAAGCTCATATTGATTTCGAATAAAGACAGGCCAAGGGGAGGGTGATGGAAATACACTTAAGAAGAGAAAGAAAGGTTAACTCTTGGCCTAAGAACAGATGATGGATAATATGTATGACTTTGTGCCAGCAAAAATTATCTACCTGTCCCTGATTGAACGCAGGACCTCAGAAGCACGACCTCTTGAAAAGGAAAGAATGATATGACAAAACAAGTCAGAAGACACATTTAATTTAAATATTTTCGTGTCTAGTAAGTACCTTCAACAAACAACTTCTTCCACTAGGGAATATATTTCTTGAGGGATGCTAGGCGACGAATCCAACACGCTATAAGTAAACAAAGCATGTCTCTATTCTCATTATTTTCGTTCGTCCCGTAGACACATCTTCTGAAGACTACCAGAGACCGAGGAAAATACGTTGCAAAGAGCCTCTGCTTCAAAAAGGAAGAGATTCGTCCACGGAACCTACCATCTGGAGCAAATTTCTCAAGGTGCTGGCCAGGGTCTTCCGCTTTGAGAATATTAAGATCAAATGATCTGATAAGCATAATTCTAAAGCTGCAGCTCTGGCAGGTGGAGTATTGGCGTTTTCGTTCCTGGTATGAACTAACAGACCTTTGACCGGCAGATAGAAGCCATTGTTGGTCTCGGAGATTCCATCAATAGCTAATTATCATGGCTCAATTCTGCCGCGGCAAACAGTAATCGTGGCGTTGATTCTGACGGAGTCCGAATTGCAACACTAGCTCTCCGTAATGATTTCTGGTGTATTCCCAACAATTTCGTATCTCACCCAATGGCCTCTTGCACACCCTGAATCTCCAGCATATTCCAACATGCTTAGTGACTCGGAAGAAATGATTGTTCCGCATAACAAAATACAGCAGCTCACTTGAGCATTGAATCACTGATCTAGCATTTGCATGAAATATTTCCATATGTCGAACAACTCCGGAGTCCGGCAAGTTCTCATGCAAGAAGATGCTTGCAAACAGGTTCCTGCAACAAGGTTGATCTTTGTTCGCAAAGGCACCTGTCGCAGATAATATGCCGCATTTTATACCATCTGAAAGCAGCCGAAGTAACCCCCAAGAGTTTAGAGGAACTCATCTGAATGACAGGATGTAGTGCCCTAGGAGAGTTTCATTGGGCCTTTGGGTTTGCTAGGAGTGTAACTCTGAGAAAGTTGAGCCTGAATGTAGTCATGGTGATAAAGTCTTGGCTGGATTTGTAACCTCTGACTACTTGTTGGTAAACAAGATTTTCTCTTGGCCCATGGTACGATGGTACTCGTCACCTGCCTAAAGGATTTGCATGGAGTAGAACAAGGCTGACGAAATACTTCTTAACTTGAGCATCTGACATGGGTCAGCGACATAGCGAAAGCCTCCACAAGAGAGTAGATTGCAAAGTAGATCCGGGGAGCAACTTGATGAGCCCGAGGAGATCATGGAGAATTCTAAGGCTGTCCCGGAATAGATGCTTCACGATCCATGATCTGATTGTTATGAGTTCTCGTATTATCCCGCTGTGGAGAAGTTATTCTGGAAGGATTTCGAAGGTCAGGATTCTTTTAGAAAGTGAAACGTTCTCGAAGTAAAAGAACGAAATAGTGCCGTTTCATACGGTGCTTCCCGAAGCTTTGATGGTTGTTCAGCTTTTGTCGGCATGAGCGATGGGTGGTGGAAATTTGAAATGCTTCTTAGTGTCTTCTAGAAAGAATGGGGAAAGGTTGGTGGTCTGTGCAGTTTCTATTTGGGATGAAAAGGGGGGACCAACAACTTGATGTTCAAGTGCTGATGCGAGAATATAGCATTCGGAGATGAATTCCTCTGACTGGAATGGGTCCAGGTTTCAGAAATCATCATCAATGCCAGTATCATCAATTTGATCCTTCCAGAGATGTCGTGTGATCTCGGGATCGAATAGTGTGTCGATGCGGAAACATGGAAGCAACGTGAGGTGGTATTGGTGTTCGAAAACCCGTGAAAAACAAACTTGAGACGCCTGATAGACTGGGGAGGGGGGACAGCGCGTAAAAGACCTGGTTTTGAATCGAAGGTGTGATGACTTTTGCGAGGGAAAGTACACCCACCTGAAATCTGTAATGATGCCTTCGAGCAAACGGAACTATATTGAGATACCGGTGCTGCATGCAACTCGCTGCAAGACACAACGGCCTGACAGGTGCTAGTCAACTGGTTGTCGAATAAATGCTCCGTGACAGGATGTTCGTTGAAGACGGACAATGATGTGTGGTAAGTGCACGTGGATTTGCCTGGATAAACCCAGAAATGAGAAGGGAGAGAACAAACCGCAAAAAGGGATGGCCTTGCTGGTGATCAGTGTGCCATGTGTGAAATGAGCACAAATGACGAAACACAGACTGATCAAGATCGCCGGGTAGCATGTTGTCTGTGTTAAGCATCCACAGCTCGAGCGCCTCGATGAGGCTGATGCATATCGGAGATCTGCGACCCTTTCCTAGCACTATGGAGTTTCAAGCCCGATTCGGCCATCTCAATTGGGATGAACTTGCGAACGGGGATCCAATAGCAGGTCACAAAGATATGGCAACGTATCTTTTGAGATTCCGGGACGGTGTTTTGCATGACTGCTGGGGAAACTTGCATGAGATGCCGCGCAGTTGCCCCCATCGTCATTTTCTGAGTCTGTGAGTGATTATCAGAGCAAAGGACAGCGAGATGAAGAGAAGATTCATTCCTTCTAAGAATAGCACAGAGGCTGCGAATCGACCTCCTCAGGGTCCCGTGAGAAAGCCTGGGTGTACAGGTTGAGCTGGAAGCCTGCCGACTGGCTTACACAAGGCTTGTTCCTTTGTAAAATCAAGAGATCCGGGGTTGGCGGCGACCTGGGAATGATGGGCCATTGGGCACCAATGGAGCTGCCACTTGCAAGATGCGGGTGAAGTTGGGTCTCGGATTGGGTGCCATTGTCCCCAAGAGGAGCGCCCTGAGTCAGTTGGTCCTGGAGAGTCTAAACTTATTGAATTGATGAGGCGTGAGAACTGTCCATATCCAGTGGGAACAGAAGCTTGGGTCAGCCGTGTGTGGCTATTTGCCGGCGTGGATGGACCATTGGTTTTGGCAGAGACAAAAGCAATTCCCTAGAACAGTGATTGCTTTTGCAGAACAACTGAGGAAGGCCATCATGCTCCACCGGCACCAGAATAACTTGTTTGATGGTTGTCCGGAGTATCTGACCGCGCGTGAAGCCTGCAGCAGATCTTGTCAGGGGGAAGAACACCAGGATGTCATGCAGCTGGTCCACTCTGCAGTGCAAAAAGCGACAGGGAGCTGAAGACAGGGTAGCGCAATTTGCCAATTTCAACGTCGGTCCTCAAGACTCTGAAAAGTGCTGGGAACAGGCCTCGACTTTGGCTCTCTCCGCATGTCTTGTTAGCCAACCACGACAAATGCGCTGTGCTGCCAATTGCACGTCGCCACTTGTTTCAGGGCACATCCTCACTGCTGCTGCCCATCAGTACCTGAATCAGATACCGAATAGCCTGGGGGAAGTGCCTGAAGCTACCTCTGATGGTGCTCTTCCAGTGGTTATGGGGCATCTCTTCAGCAGTGATCAGTGTTTGACAGCCACGAGCCTGCCTATACCTTTAGGGTCTTTCCCGTCGGCTATCTGTCCCGGACAGTTTCTAAGACCTTTCCGGGACCCGATGTTGGGCACACTGCAATCACGGAGGATCCCCCATTGACCTCAGACTGGATCGAAAATGGATCGAAAATAGATCAAAAATAGATCGAAAATGAATCGAAAACAAACACAATACACAGTAGATGGGCCTTTGCTGGCCTTCTGGCTGGTCCACGACCGTGTTGGTCTGTAAATGCCCAAGCCCGTTTATTCCAATATCAAAGTCTCACATGACCCGCTCAAGCTCAGGCACAGAGCGCTCTCTCAGTCTGCGGTTTCATACACACTCCACGCCACAACTGCCCAAGCAGAGCGTATGATATCGAGCAAGGGACCCGGCGCCTTGGGAACGGGCTCGATCACAAGGCGGATGTACATGCACATGCGGGAGCAGATGCGAAAAGTCCTTGAGCCGGGGAATTTCTTTGTTGGTATGTTGCAGAGGCCTGTGGTGTCTGGTGTTCTACTGCTGGCCCTCGAGGGTGGTGGTGGCTAGATGCAAGTTGCCTGGGAGAAAGAACAGCTCCGGTAAATGCATATGATCTTCAGATCTCCCCCCCCTTGGGTTATTTACTTCTTCGGATTCTTCACTGGACTTGGTTGTGGACTTCAGCTGCCCTTTCCCTCTATTGTTGTTTTTTCGGAGCTCATATAACACATATTTTTTGGCAGCCACGCTCGCACCCACTCTCTGTCTCAGCGAGTTCTGCAAGCTCTCCACCACCAACATCATTGCCTCTTGCGCCCACAACCGACTTGCCCGTGTCAATAGTGCTGCTACGCTGTTGCTCCCTAGCCAATACAGAGGCGCGGATCTGTCGTTCAGTGCACCGTTGTGTGTGCTTTTTTATATTTTATATAGGCTTCTCGAGCTGTTGTCGTGGACCCGCTGATCAAATCACACCTCCAAATTCCAGCTCCAGACGCGCCTTATCTGGCGATCCTTCGGATTCTCTCCGCTTTAGCGTAAAGCCCCCCGACCACAACTTTCTTCGACCCCGGCCCAGGTGGCTGCGTCTCCGCCCGTGGTGGGCTTTATTATTTGCTGTCAGCCTGATAAATTTGAGGGTCCCAAACTCCAGACTCTCAAGGCCATATCCATACCTTCATCCACTTCCAGATCACGCCGCCCCAATCACAGTTCACCGTATCTGCGAGGCATCAAAGTCTTGCTCTAACTTCCATGCGTACCTGACGAAGCCGCACTACTGACTCCTGATCAACTTTCCCTCGAAAGTATTTCCCGCAACTTCCTGTCCGGCCTCGCTCGGTGTTCACTGCTTGCTCGTCTTCCACTCGTTTTTAGTTCAATTGGCCAACCAGCGTGGTTACATTCAACGGCTGCTTTCTCCCTCCCCCCCCCCCCTCCTCAACACCTCGAGCAAGTCCTGTGCGCGCCTAGGAACCTCCCTCGCCGAGTACTAAACAACTCGTCATCATCTTTCATTTCGAACAGACCACTCCGTGGCGCCTATCTCTGCCCCTTTGAATAAAATGAAGAGGAGGGCCAGAGAGTGCATGAGTAGCTTCACATAGCAATCCCGTACCTGACAGTAGTGAGCATTGTTTACGTTCAGGCAATTCTTCGGAGACCCTCACACGTGTCGATTGGATAGCAAGACAGTGTTGGATAGAAACGTAGTGCAAGTTCCGTAGCGGACGGAATCTAGTATCACCCCTCTGACCTCGAAACTTCTGCTCAGACAAGCTACTTTGTCCTCGACGGCTAGTAGGAGACGCCTTCGAGACGCCACGGCCCACTAAGCAGCTCCACGGCATAGTCTCCGAGCCGTGACCAGATCTTTAGCTCTGGAGCAAGGAGGAGGCAGAGTGAGCACCTCTAGTCGGTCTTGAATCTGCCGCCTAACCCAAGCACGGTCTTCGCAAACGTCCAAGTCGGCGCGCCTGAAGCTTAGATTCGCAGACTTACATTCTGACGTCCAGCAGAGAGGGGTTGTCTCTGATTCCAACTCTACCCCAACCTCAACTCTGTTTTTTCGGCCACCGTCAGGCGCATGATCTTTGCGTTTCCAATCTCTGGCGTTTCAACTCATGCGACTTGGCCTTTGCGGCGAACTCTTCAATATCAAAGCTCCGAGAAAACCCTCCAGAGTCAGTATCTCGAAAGCGGCATACACATACTCCAGAGCATCGACCACCCAGCGTTCTTTGCTTGGAACAAACGGTCTACCCAGCCTTTGGAGAGGAGCCATTGTTTGAAACGCAGTCCTGAGAGCTATTAGAGGCTTCTGGAAGGACCTGAGCGGGACCTCAAGCTATCACTAGGGATCGGGGTCGACCGGAGCGTTAAAATAAAGTCGTGTCCTCTCCCAGAAACGCTGTGTGTAGAAAACAGACGAATTGGTTAGGATCCGGGATTCGTTTCACTGTGTTGGTGTCGTTTGCCCTACGCAAGATATCTTCGCAAGGTCCTTGCCTGTCGCATCAGCAAGGCCAGACCCAGGATAGTCCCAGTACTGGATGACGAAAGTCTTGACAACTCACTGAGCCAATACGGACCTGGTTCGCGCATGCGCTCGACTCTCTGCGAAACTACAGTACTTCCCAATTCAAATCCGAGTTCTTTGCACCAAACAGCTTCTTGGATTACTATCGTGGCGTTCAGGCGATTTGTTTTAGCTCTCTTGCCGTTAGACAAAAACTCCCACTGCCCCTCGCGGCTCTGAGAAACCTCCTGCGCACATACTCGTTTTCGGAAAGTTACCTTTCAGATCTGGTAAGTACGCGTGGGAAGAACATTATAAGACAATATTAACACTTTTAGATCACTCCTGGCAGAACTATCATCTTATATTCGCGCAACAGGACTCGTTCGCGCTACAGGTCTACTCTTTGAGGGGAAGGCTGTCTTTTAAACACAGAAAAACCACGAAATTGGGCAAGCTGGCACTCCTAAACGCGACCCCAATCCCTTTACCGGCGGCGCATCGACTGGATCCGCTGTTGGTAGGCTCATCTGCCACCTTTGAACGGGGCATGGACGAGAACAGGCGGAGGAGGCAGAATGAACCGCCCTATACAGGGTCCGATCCTAGATTTAATCCAGGACAGAGTCAAGGCAGAGGATTCTCAGGTTCTTCAGCCGATCGATATCGGTCTGGGACTTTGACATCCCCCTCCGCAGGACGCGGCTCTGGAGGCACGGCGGCATATGGAGGGTATTACGGAGAGACGCAATCGTCATTCCCTACTACTCTGCCTACCAATCCACTTCAGTATCAGTCTGGCTACACCCAGGATCAAAGGCAGCAACAAGGCTTTACCAGTTACAACCCAGATCTCATGTACAATGTTGGACAGCAAGCACCACAAGCTAATGTCTATGACTCGTCTCAACAATTTCAGACACGGCAACCTGCAGCAATGCAAATGTTGCCAGACGTTGCAGCACCTTATTTCCCAAACGAGCCAACCACTGGACCGAACCCGCCAAATTTGCAACACCATGCGTCCTCGAGTTCTTCAACGGTTTATCCGCAACATCAACAAAGTCCAGGGGACCGCGCACCTATGCTCCAACAAGGGTATTCGGGTGCTATGCAAATGGGAGGGATGCCGCAAGCTGCACCAGACATGATTGAAGAGGAGGAATTTCACGCACAGGGCCCAGGCATGGAAGCAGCATATAATGCCTACCAAACTGCCTTGAAGGAGATTTTTCAAAATATTATTAACGGGCGTTTGGCTACAGCGGCACAATCACTATTAGAGGTGTCTGAATGGCTTCTTGGGCATGTTGGTGACTTAGGTATGCACTCTATTTCTTCTGTTCGATCCTAGCCACTGACCATTTTCTGATCAAGGCTTAACTGTAGACGAAGTGGCACTCCACAGCGACCGAATACGATTATGGGGGGAGTTTAATACAGCCTGGCTTAGTATCTTTCAGAAGCAAAAGAATATGCTCGAGTCGGGACAACGAATACATCCTCCTCAGAGTCTGATGTCTCAGGATTTTATAAACAAAATGGCGAAAGATCTCATACGCATGTGTGATGCTGTTGAGAAGCACGGCCTCGTCGACTATCAATATGGGGTTGCAGAAGAGCAGATTATTACGAGTAAGGAAAGCCCTGTCAGCCTTTTCCACCTTAGCTAATCCAACACTGTAGTTCTCACGGAATGTCTTGACCTCCAAGAGAGCATGGAAGGTGGCGGAATGGATGGTGGTGGTATTCAAAATCCCAATTTAGGACGAGCACCTCCTTGAAGTTTTCGATTGCCGAGAAAATATTTATTGTTTGATTATACCCTTTGTAACATCCACTCCTGCGATGCAACGTTCTCGATTTAGCGATTCACCTTCTCAACTTGGAATTGTCATGCCACCCGCCCATTCTCCGAGGCGAAGGGTGTTGGGATTAGACAATTCTGCGTGTACATTATGTTTACAGCACGGACTTGACGATGCGTGCTGTATGCTAAGCGCCAATTTGGCGAAGAAATTATGGGGCCGGGTATGAATATGATGATGGGATGGTCGGTTGGCAAAAACTAAATGGGAGCTTTCACGAGCATGTCTGGCAAGCGAGGTTCTGGGGTGGGGGGCTCCAAAAAGGAGGGGGTTGGGAAAAGGAGTTTTTTTCGAAGGCCATAGCATGGCATGAAATGGGGCAAACAAACCTCATTGGCAAATGATGCCTGCGTAGACGGACGGGGCTTCGGGCGCGTGTGTACATTATGGATGGGGGGAGGGGTCGAAGATGAGCCGCGATGAGGCGAACCTTGAACGTGGTGGACGGAATGGAACGACTTGCACATATGGGAGGGCAAAATAATACCCAGATAGTTACTGAAATGTAATAGCCTTGATAAGATATATTCAAGCTTTTTCTCCTCTTGATACTTTTCTTGCTCGTTATGCCTTGATTCACGAACAAGTGAAGCGGCGCGGCTATTGGGTGTCAAAATAAGAAATGTTGGTTTGCAGCCTCACTGCCGATCTCTAACTCCCAAGATTGCCGACTACCAAAAGTATCAACACGGTATCATCAAGCTCTTCGCGCCGAGCAGACAATTGAGGTCAGAGCCTTGCTCGGGTGACGAGGACTACGAGTCGGACTACCCATACTTCCTAGTTTGACCAATTAATATCCGGCTCGCTACTTATCAACTCGCGTTGCGGCACTTGGTGGACGTTCATCAGTGACTAGTGAACAGTCACGCATTGGCAATAGCAAGTTCGTCATTGTCACCCCATCCTGCTTCCCCGGTCGATCTGTAACCTCCACTGCTCTTTTCTCCGAGAGCCGTAGGTGACGATCCGCGGCTTGGGTCAGTATGCAGTTTGTGTCTATTTCTAGTGTATGTGCGAGTGTTCTGCTTGGCTGGGCTTAGCATGGCGGTTTCAAGAAACTGCAACTTTGCAACTGCACGCATAGCATAGGTGTTTCCAAGCCCTATTGATTGAGGAAACAAACCCATGCGTCTGGATCCGCTGATCCGAACTTCCCTCCCACTTACGCTTGGACCTTCTATAGTGGGTTGTGTAATGGAGATGGGTGTGGGTGTGCGGCGGAGGCACAAAAAGCATGGACAGCACACACGGTATATTGGGGTTGATATAGGAGGTGGATGGCGGTGTCACGGGTGTGCTACGTGGTTGTGATGTGGATGGAGCTCTTGTGATTTGGAATAGGATGGAATGGAAGCAGGAGGCAGAAGTGGTGATGAGGCTTTTAGGATGCATGTGGGGAAGGGGGGCAAGGTGAGCTGTCAGTTTAGAGTTTGCAATGTAGTCGTGATGTGTTCGTGGTGTGGAGAGAAGGGAGACAGGCTTAGAATATGTGGAGTCAATTTTTGATTTGTGAATGCTTGAGGTACGCTTTAATTGTTGCTATTGTTAGATTGGAGGAGCATGTTGAGAACGGCGGCATTGGGATTTCTTTGCTTTATTGCTTCCCAGCTATCAATTGTAAGCGCACTTCAAGAAGGATCGTTGATCGTGCTTGACATTACTGATGATCTGAGTTGCCTTAAACAGCCTCTGCGATAGATCAAATTCCAATCGAACAAAAGCAGCGCACAAAGTTCTTCAGAAGAAGCACAAAGCTTGTAGTCTCCGGGTTATTGGCTCTCGTTACCATCGTTCAAAGTCCTATCGTCCAAGTGTCCTTCCCTTTCCAGAACTCCAATATTCCACCTGTGTGTCTCCCATTCTCAACTAATGCACTAGTTGCAGAACAAGAGGTTGAGGCGCATCAATGAATGACCTCCCGGGGAATAAGCAAAATAGGATCATACCGATAACCTGGGAAACACACGGCTCGATTGGGTGTTAAGGTTTGAAACATGAAAGATGCAAGCTGCGCAACCATTATACATCACCCACTTGTCAAGGCCCATCTCTATTTCCCAATCATTAGCAAGAGCAGGATCTCCACGACGCCATCAGGAGCGTAAGAACACAGCCAATCACTTCGCACCACCTTGAATTCTGAAAACAAAACGCCAATGACCCAGAATAAACCCCGACCGACAAGCAACAAATATCGCCACTCGGGAAAATACTTCCCGTGCACTGCAGTACGACACGTCAGGTCGATCACAACCCTCCCGAGGCGCTCTGCGGTCTTGGGCCTGGCGGGTTGGGACCTGGGACCGAGGACATGGAGACGGTACTGTAGTGCCCTATTCGTACACTTTAGTGTGGTGTAGTGCAACGCGGGAGGAGTCTTTATTGGTGGCTATTGATCTACTTATGCTCGTGGCTTCTTTCAATAAGTCTTTGGGATGGATGGGTGGGACGGGATGTAGGTGGTGGACCTGGTGGTGAGATGGTGACAGTGTAAGCGATCAGCGATGTGACGGGGGCTTGATCTTGGTAAATCTGGGTAGGAGTCGGCTGGAAACAGATGCTGCATGCAGGTGTGTTGCGTGCATGGCTGCATATGTGGCTGGGTTGTGGGTAGGGGTACAGAATAGGGAAAATGTTGGAAAAAGCAATTCCTGTGTGATGTGCGGTGGTTGTAGAGGTTGGGATGATTATTGGTGGAATTAGAGAGGTGGCGGAATTGCGATTTGGAGGCTTTGAAAATTGAAAAGGGGATTTGCTTGGGTAGCATGATAAGAATGAAGAGGAAGATGCCACTCTGGCTTTTGATATTGGGCATATGAAAGTTGGGAATAGGTAAATGAGGAATTTGTTTTTTGAGTCTGAATAATTCGAACTAAATGATCAGACTAACTTGAACCTGATACTTTGGCAGACCAGAGAAACCAGAGCATGAAATTGAGCAACAAGAATCCTCCATCAGATTTTGTTTTGAAGTCATACGACAGAAAGTCATCCGAAAATGGTAAGCGACAAACAAGGGGTCAAATGGATTGAGGTCCGGCACTTGCTTTCCAAACTAAATTGCTTGCTGCAATTCTTAAAAAGATGAACGGATATAACCAACCTTCTCCTCCATTGGTGAGGATGTGATACCATCGCATGGCATGAGTTGGCCTGAGAGTATTGTGATGTTGTACACCAGTGTTTCGTACAATATAATACATACAGTGTTTATCTTTTGACCCAGGCAGGCATCTTTCGTGCTTTGACATGACCTGGCTTCTTTCGTTCTACTCTTCTTGGATCGCGAGTCACACATCCGGCTGTACGAACAATTAGCATTCTTCATTGTGAGCAAGGTAGGGGTGAGGGAAACGTTTATCCTCTAGAAAATAGAGATGAAAGAATATTGACTGACCTCTCCGCAATGCTGGTTTCAATGCAGGCTCATGTGCCAACAGTGCCTTTCCAACAGCTAGTGTCAACGCCTCCGCTTGCCCAGTCGTTCCACCTCCTGTCACAAGAGCCCAAATGTTGTACTTGTCTATCCGGTTCGTCGCCTTTAAGGCCCATATAACACTCTCTCGATCATGTACTCGTCCAAATGCTTCTACAAGTGTTTTCCCGTTGACCAAAACTTCCCCAGTCCCTTCTACAACCCAAGCTCTTGCTGTTGATCTTTTTCTTCGTCCAGCGCCTAGAGCTACGCCCATGCTATTTACCGGGGTGACCTTCGCGACATTCTGATATGGGTTTATATCTCTCCTGTATTCCGCTAATGCCTTCTCAACCTCTTCTGGCATAAGAGAAGGGTGTATCTGATTGAGTCGTTGGAGAATAGCTATGATCTTCTGATATTTGGAGGCCCTGACAGTCTCCCCCACAGCATCTCGATATTCTGGCAGTGCCCTCCAAGCTACTCGCTGTCGATCGGTCGATTTGACTGTAGGTAATCCCGAGTATCTGGTAAGAAGGTTCTGTAGGACAAGAAGATCGTCTGTGAAAAGAGGTTGTGCTGTAAAATATGATGGAGAGGTGGGCACAACTCGGGCGTAGAATGTTTTGTCCTCCTCTTCTTCTTGGTTTCTTCTGTTCAACCCACCATCTTGTCCACCACGAGCCTCCCGTCCGCCAAAGTCGATTTCAGGAGCAGCGATTCCTGCTCGTAATCTCGAGCTTGTTGTAAATTGTCGTGGTCGGATGTTAAAAGCGCGTTGCCGATAGGACATGATTGGTCTCGAGGAGCATGCGCATTGTAAAGTTTCCCGCAGGCTTACAGGAAGCCATGATACCCTCATTGTGAAGACACGGCGGCCCTGATGTGTTGTTCGGCCGATGATTTTCGACGTCTCAGCATGGAACCAAAGTTGATGGGCAATTATTTTTAATCACGTGAGATATCCAAGATACGCTAAGCCAGTTACAGTTAGGCTGTTCTTGCGCACCAACCCCTCCACTGAACAAAATTTCAAAACGTTCAAGTAGCTCTGACTCCTTCAATCTCCAAACCCATCAACACTTCAATACCGCAACCATGGCACCATTCGGAAAGTTATACACCTACCCGGTATGCTGCTTCAACTTCACCCTTTCCTAAGCATTCTCTAGCTATAGAAGAGGTTCTTACTGACGATCCCTTCTCCAGGGCAACCCACGCTCAACCGCCATCCGCGCGGTTGCAAAGGCCAACAATGTCGAACTCGAGATTGTCGAGACCGAGCCTGCGAAGGGCGTTTCAGCCGAGTACCTTAAATATAATGGTCTCGGAAAGGTTCCTACCTTTGTTGGCGCTGATGGCTACACTCTCCACGAGTGTATTGCTATCGCAATTTACAGTACGTGCGAAAATTTCCTCGTTCATTGTCCACGACCTCAACCAATCACCTTTGCTATGATGAAAGAAAAGTCAAACAGTTATCCCTGTCTTAACCATCCGTGTTGATTATTTTATTAATTAGACTCTGAGCATACCTCCGCACAATTTTTACTGCTGTTCATTTCTTGACACTGAACCCTACTGACATTGTCCTAGTCACCTCCCAAAATGAGAAGACAACCCTTCTTGGCAAGACCAAGCAAGAGTAAGTGTACCTTTCTAGAGTATCCATTACTTACTAACCCTTGTAGCTATGCTTCCATCTTGAAGTGGATGTCATTCTTCAATAGTGAGGTTCTCTCAACTCTTGGAGGTTGGTTCCGTCCTTTGATCGGACGTGACCCATACAACAAGAAGAACGTCGAGGATTCCCAAAAGGCTGCCCTCAAGGCCGTTGGCATCGTTGAGGCCCACTTGCTCAACAACACATATCTCGCCGGTGAGCGTATCACTCTTGCTGATCTTTTTGCTGCTGGTATCATCTCCCGAGGATTCCAATACTTCTTTGACAAGAAGTGGCGCTCTGAGAACCCCAACGTCACTCGTTGGTACGAGACCGTCTACAACCAACCTATCTACCTCGAGGTTGTTGACAAGTTGTCATTCATCGATGAAGCCATCAAGAACACCCCACCCAAGGTTGAGAAGCCAAAGAAGGAAGCCGCACCAAAGGCTGCCCCTAAACCAAAGGCCAAGGAAGTCGAGGAAGATGAAGAGGATGAGGCACCAGCCGCTCCAAAGGCCAAGCACCCTCTTGAGGCACTCCCAAAAGCATCACTTCCCCTTGATGAGTGGAAGCGTCAATACTCTAACAGCGATACACCAGTTGCGCTTAAGTGGTTCTGGGAGAATGTCAAGTTTGACGAGTACTCTATCTGGAAGGTTGACTACAAGTATAATGAGGAGCTTACCCAAGTTTTCATGACATCCAACTTGATTGGTGGTTTCTTCGCCCGCCTTGAGGCTTCCCGCAAGTATATTTTTGGCTGTGCATCAGTCTATGGCACTGCCAACAACTCCATCATCCAAGGTGCCTTCGTTATCCGCGGCCAGGAGGCTCTACCAGCTTTCGATGTCGCCCCTGACTATGAGAGCTACTCTTTTACAAAGCTCGACCCAACCAAGGCCGAGGACCGTGAGTTCGTCGACGAGCAATGGACCTGGGAAAAGCCAATCACTGTTGATGGCAAGGAGTACCCATGGGCTGATGGTAAGGTCTTCAAGTAGATGACTGCCTCACACTCTGTTTCGCTACAGTCATTTGGGTTTAGCGTGGTAAATGACTGAGAGTTGACGACATGTAATGATCATGAACTTGATGATGGCATCGATTGCCTATTCGGGCCTATATAGCTCGCCTATCGCAATACAAAAGCAATAGATCAATATACGCGTTTGATCCTTATGAAATCTTCGTAATATATCCCATCCTCTAGTTGCTATCATACAATATGAATTGTGTAAAAATTCGTCAAGCATTTACCGTGATCGGAATTAGACTGAAAACTGAAAACACCTCTTCCCTCCATCTACATTTTGCTCGTCTTGGTCGCTCACCATTACACCGAAAGATAACGGGAACTGGAAGCTCTAGTTACACTTATTGTGCAAGAAGCTTCGGTCTAAATGGTATCACTCGAAGACAAGCACTGACGTTTGAATGCAAACTCAAATGATTTAGATAATCATGAACCTGTGGTAGAATATCTCCCGGCTCATTCATATCTCCGTGGAACTCCGGTATTTCAATTATATTGAACGGTTCACTTCTTCCCTTTTCAATACTATCATCCACCAGCACTGTATTCCTCTGGTTCCACCTTCCCCCGGTTGCATATTCCGGATGGCTTTTCGATATTACTGCATCATTCCAGACTTTGGTGAGACGCTTGTAGCATTGGACTCGTAAATCGTAATCCCTGGGGGTCAGGCAAAACTTATCACGTCCCCATATGGCCAACACCTTTCTGCGTAACTCCTCAGGAATAATCGCTTCAACGAGGTGTTTAACATTTTGTGGCTTGGCAGAAGACCAGATAACAACGTTAAAGGTATTGATGCAATACTCTAGGAATCGTTGAGCATGAGGGCGAGCTGTGAAATGTTTAGGCCTGTTGCGGTGTGGACGGAAGAGGATAGTGCCATTCAAGTCTATGATTACCAGTAGGTGCTTTGGTACATCTAGCTTGTGTGGGACTTCACTGCTATCGTAGAGATAATCTGCAGTTGGATTAGGTATGCCGCCAGAGGCATCGGAAGGAGGGACTTTCGGTTGTCGAATTGCTGAAGAAGGTATAGAGGTACGGGACCCCGGTAATGCGCGTGATATAGGTGAGCTAGGTCTAGGAATAACGTATGTGTGCGCGCCTGCGATATTCTCTCTCCATCCCTTGAATCCAGCCATTTGTTTCTCCCACCCCCCCCGTGACTTCTTATTCTTTGAGTTAGGTCCTGTAGAAGGCGATCTTGAATTTGAGGGCGCGCTGACTGGTTGTGGTCTTAGTCCGGAGGGTATTCGAGAACCGGCTTGAGCGTTCGGAGGAGGGGTTTTACTGGGCAGATTGTAGGTTGTCGTTAATGAGACACCTCCAAGAGAATCGCTGAGATCTTGTATGTTCGCTCGACACCTTAGGGGCCTCACCGATCGATGTGAATGTAGTGGATTTTGGGCGGCTTCTCGAAGTGCTGCTTGCATCCCCTCGATGGCTGTTAGCTTTTTGCGCTTGCCCTCCTCCAAGCAGTAAGGGGAAGGTTTTGTTTTAACCTCTGGAGGTGATGTTGTGCTCATTTCTTTAGCTGTCAGCAGGAGCAACTCTCTTATGGCAAATTTGCCATTAGATTTTGCCCAAGCTGAGCAGAGGATTGTATGCATGAACGAGTATTTCAGTTTCCAATTAGGTGACTGGAATCACAAGGCTGCGATTCCAAACTAAATTTCCCTTCAGAGCCCCTCACCGCCCGTCCAATAAAGACTAGCTCTGGCAGAAACTCAAGGCTGAGATGCAACTCTATTTTTTTTTTAGGAAAAACGCTCTAAGACATCATAAATTACATGAATAGCGAAATGTTGTCAACAAAACGAAAAGCGCTCGATGGAGCCCTACAGAGACGTGTACGAGCGAGGCGTGAAGATAGTGAAGAGCTTGAGTCAATAAACTCTGCGCAACCCGAGAATGAAGCCTCGCATGGTAGGAACAACCCCTCATCTAGTGCCGAAGATGATAGTGAAGTATGCTTCTCTCTGTGAGAACCAAGATATTTTTTAACCTAAAATCCAGTCAAATTCGAACGAGTCATCTGAGGAAGAGCCTGAAGAAGCGGCGTTGGTCTCATTTGGCGCATTAGCAAAAGCGGAAGCAACACTATCTGGCACGAAACGCAAGAAAAAAGTGCTCAACGACGGCAATGATGATGGATGGGAAAACAACGAAGCTGTGGAACGAAAAGCGGGCCGCAAGGACCATCGGGACTTTTCTCGAGCATCGAAACATGCGCCTACAGAGCTCTCCTCTAAAAAGGCAGTTTCTAGGAAAAGAGAAGTTGTTCCAATACACAAATTGCAAGCCAGAGATCCAAGATTCGAACCGACAAATAGTTCAGTCGATAACGGGAAGATTAGAAAGCTGTACGGGTTTTTGGATGATTACCGAGAGGATGAAATGAGGGAGCTGAAAACTAAGATCAAGAATGTTAAGGATGAAGATGAGAAAGAAATGTTAAAGAGGAGATTACTAAGTATGGAAGAAAGGAAGAGAGCACAGGAGAGGAAAGATAGGCATCAAGCAGTTCTCGACAGACACAGGAAGGAAGAGAAAGAGCTCGTGAAGCAAGGCAAGCAACCGTTCTATCTGAAGAAGACGGAGCAGAAGAAGAGGGTTCTACTTGATCAGTATGGGGATTTGAAAGGCAAACAGTTGGATCGTGTTATTGAAAGAAGACGGAAAAAGGTCGAAGGCAAGGAAAAGAAGAATATGCCCTGGACTAGGAGGCCGCAATCGTAATCCCCCATCGAATCCAAATGCTATTCCCTATCGTCCGCACCCCCATACAGGATTTTGAGCAAGACGTAGTTGTTATAAACGGAATGCTGGTAAAGGGGGCATCGAGTTATAATACCTCCTATACCAAAGTTCTAGGCCTAAGAGGTTAGAATGAAATCAGTTTCCCTCTTTTCAGAGTCTCTTCGAAAAGATAGCTCTTATGAGACTTTAATCACCCTCTTGAGGCGTTCAGGTAAGGAGCATCACACAACATATATCATTACCATTCACATTCTACATTCCACATACAATATCTAAATATATTCTACTCGCATCCTTCAATAAAGAAAGAGTCTATAAATATAACCTTACTCGCATTGAACTTGGTTTGTTTTAAAACAATTAAAATATCTAAAAACATGTAGGTCAGCTCCAGGGCCTAGACTATACAGTTGTACAAAGTAGCATTGCGGCTACCCAAAACCAAATAACTAGCAACTCGAGCATATTTGGAATCAGTACAAGGGATAAAGTGCACTCCTTTCACCAAGAAAATGTGCACGCATTTACGTATTACACTGCGAAACGAAGAATAATCCATAAGGCGTAGAACCTTGATTTGAGAGTTTTCGCAGCGAAGCTAAGATCAGTATCTCCGGTTAGATTGAGGACCAACAAGCGCTCGTCCTTCCTTACCCTCAGCATCGTGAATACTGCAGGCGTGGCACATTTTTTTGGTAGTTAGGGAGGCTTAAGGGTGAATATGAAGACTGGAACTGAACTGCTAGGTGGGATTGTGGAGGGAATGGAGTATTTTATCTAGACTTATTTCTCAGTACAGAAATCGGATAGTTACTGTTACTTATCTTTTTGTGACACTGTAATAAACAAACGCCCAGTCCGAAATCAAGTGCTGCAAGAAAGCCATAAACAGGGGAACAAGGTGTGGGAAACCTACCACCAAGCTCATTCAAAAAGCCAGGGCCATGTGTGCATGGCGTCTGTTGGGCGAGACCTGGGCAAGAGGCTTTGGACTTTTTTCTGTGAATTGCGTAGAGTATGGGGTGTTGGCGGGGCGATTGGTGTTTGGTTTTCAGCATTGTTTTAGTCACTGATATGATTTTATTGGACCCTCTAGTATACTTGGGATATGAATGGGGCCGAGAGGAAGGTTAGAGTCGGACGCTAGGAGAAAGTATTGAGATTAGATGGTAAAGTGGAGTTTAAGATAGGTTTAAGAAGATATTCTTATAGTACATATTTAATAGAAGAGCACTGATTTTGGGCCTCGCCTAAAAATTACATGTTCTTGGCTGACAAAAGTCGTATATTAGCAGAGTCTTTCCTGTTCATTCTTGACCAACCAATCCCACTGGGTTAATGTTAGTTCCATGAACATTTTTCATATAAGCCAACGATTTCCGAGTTGTGATTTATTCCTACAATGTTCGTACAACTTTTGCATACAACACATCATTATATAAGCCCAGCCTTTGCCATACTATTTTGGAATAGCTCTCTGCATCTTACACGGCTTCCAAGTCTAGCACAAAGTAAGAACGCCCCACTAAGTTTTCTATGCAGGCTATATGTTTCCTCTGGTGGCGGAGCCAATCTTTCTCGTAACATAATGGGAATTTGCTCTTTAACACGGTCAGTGATCGTTTGATCTTTGAAATCATATATATCTGGCGATGAGTCCAAAAAAGGCTCGGCAAGCGTCATGATAGATGCAATGTGTGCGTCTAGCATCGCCTTCGATTCGTGGCCGGTGAGATAGCCAAGGCTGATGGATAAATCTCGTATAGTATTTCTGTCGGATTTCGATGCTGCTGCTAGGAGTTTCGTGTAACTAGTGATGAACTCTTCTGGATACTCTCTTGAAGCACCGAAATCGAGAAGTTCCAGCTTATTCGTTGTGGCATTATATAGGAAATTCGTCCAGTTGGGGTCTGTCTGCATGTATTTGAACTCCGTGATTTCGCGAAGACATAGCCGGAGAATCTGGGTGCCGATCCAGTCCCGCTGCTCCTGTGTGAAGCTCTTCACCCTCGTTACTCCAATTCCATCCATGAATTCCATTGTGAGGACTTGTCTTCCTGATGCCTCAGAATATACCTTTGGAACCAGGAAGACGTCTTTTTCGTCCGCAAGCAATTCCTCAAACCTCTTTCCACATTCAGCTTCTCTGATATAGTCACATTCCCAAGCGAGTTCTGTCCGAGCATTTGCGATCGTCTTGTCCAAAAAAAGTCCCTTGGGCAAAAGACGGGATGCTGTGAGAAGTATCGAAAGGTTGTTTAGGTCAGAGTCAATAGAGCCCGCAACCCCCGGGTATTGAACCTTCACGGCTACCCTCTCGCCATTCGATTTCAAGACAGCGCTGTGGACTTGCCCTATCGATGCTGCAGCTAAAGGCTTTTCTTCGAAACTGGAGAAGAGATTTCTCCATCCCGGACCTAAGTTGGATGCTAAAACCTTATCTCGTTGGGATGGTGGCATGTAGTCCGCACGGTCTTGCACTCTTTGTAAAACCTCCTGAATCGGCCCAGGCAAAATTTTAGAGTCCTGGAAGCTGATTAACTGACCAAGTTTGAGTGCTGCACCTCTCATGCGGGATAGTTTTGAAACCAAGCGTTCCATGTTCCCCGCATTGAGCATAAATGAGCCTTCTCCTCCGCCTCCAGTAACACGGCGAAGTCCTTCAGTAATTGCTCCTCCAAACATCCCAGCTGCTAGGCCTCCATAGTTCCATATCCTTCCTATCCTGGACGCTGGAACTTTGGACTCTCTGAGCTGGTATGGTTGATGTGCAACTGGTTCAGCCTAGCCTCTGTTAGTGATCAGTAAAGATCTCTCACTTGACATTGCGGTGCTCACCCTTTTGGGCTCTGGCTGATCACGGACTAGGTCTTCTGTTACTTTCGTCATCTCATCTTTCAAAGTATTTTCGGGCTTTAAGTGATCCACAAAGGGAGTACCGGTAGGAGCCGAAGCGCTCAAACTGCTCTGTGGAAATGGGAAGGTAAGATTTGGACGTGAGCTTCTCTCCACACTTGGGCTCACACCGATACTCTTGCCTCCCTGGGTCCTTCCTCCTAGCTTTCTAGCAACCCTTGGGCTAAGGAAGACGGCGGTATTAACACCTTCGGGAGTATCCTCATCCTGAGATAGCGAGCTACTCCTGGGGGTTGAAGAAGATCTATCAGTGGAGTAGAATGTGTCAGGATTCAATGACCCTTCGACTGGACGTTCGGAGCCTTGAGCATCTGAAGGGTGCTGTGGAATTTTTACTCTGGGCAGTGAAGAGAGTGACTCTGAAGTGTGAGCTGGCAGTTTATTAAATGTATCTTCATCGTGGCCTTCTTGAGCAATAGAGTCACCAAGCGCATCTGCAGACCTAGTGGGTATTTGAAACTCAAAATCTCTCTGAGCAACTCCTGAAGTCTGGGACGAGAATGGCTTGTGCCCAGGTACAGGAATAGTCGAGGTACCGGATGAAGTTGGTTTGAGACCCTCATTATCCAATATCTCCTTTAATTGCTTGTCCCTGGGTCTTTGGAATGCAGATTCTTGGTCTATAGCTTCTGAAGTATCCTTGAAAACCTTTGGCAGTATTGTTCCGTCTGGCAAAGGGTATATGTCTGCATTTTCTTGTTGTGTATTTAATTTGCCTTCCGGTGAAGCATCTAGGGGCGAATCCGCTGGTGTCCTATCATAAGGGTGGTCCTGTCCCAATCTTTCTTTCACTTCCACTTCCGTATTCCCTTCTGTCGTCTCCCTGCTAGGTATTGGCTCACTCTCTTTTTTCGCATCGCGGTAATTCGCCTGGTCATTGTCGTCCGACACCCATGCTGGGGCATTTTCATTGAGACGAGAGGCAAGAAATGAGGCAGCTTTGGCAGTTTCGGTCACTCGCTCAGTCTGGTTTCGTACAGCCCGTGCCAAGGTCGAGGTTCGACTGTAGACATCGATTTGTCTAGAGCGCAGAGCTATGTGCTTCTGCGCAACACCTCGAGAGGCATTGAAGATGGCGGCTAAGTCCAAAAGCCTCTTCCCTGCCATGGAGCGAGATTTCCACGGGAATTTATTGGGGCATGTTGTGCTGAACAGAGATGTTATGTCCAGCTCTTACTTTAGTTGCGGGTTAGGAAAAAGCTCATGAAGCTTCTAACCCCTGCGACTTGGCATGACGCAGTAGTTTAAGCAACACCACCTTGTCTATCTGTTTGCCACACCTCATCGTCCTCAAATCTTTCACAAACACAATTCCTAGCAGCCAATTAAACGATTAGAAGACGCAAGATTATTGGTATGAGAATCTAATTAAATAAGGGGTCACATTTTCACCACAAGTATTCTTAGTATCCCACACTCTTTAAGTTCGTTCATTGGACTAATTTGGCTTCTATGATTCATTGCTTGCAGCCATATAATAATTGGGTATCTTGATAATAATAAAATACTCCATGCCTTCTTTTCAAACGCCCATAGACACGAGAATCACACTAGCAATTCTCATGAGTTCCCGGACGGTGTCCATCGAGCTCGAAGTCCGGATTTATTCTTTACCGTTCCTGGTGTTCTCGTCCCAAACGCGTCGGATGAACTACGGGTGCTTGTGTTTCCTACTTTGCTCCAGAGTCTCTGAGCAGCGGGTGTAAGTTGGCCTGAACCCACCCTTGGACTACTTGGGAATTTGGGGGCCGGAGTCCGGTCAACCTTCCCAGTCATTCCTGTTCTCTGCGATGCTCGCTTTTGCCTTGCATTTTTGTCTACCATGCGGTGGTGTAAATCCTCCCTCTTACTTTGCTCTGATATGACGAATGGATTCTTGACAGAATCTCCTTTCCCTAAGGATATCAGGGGAGCTGGCTGGTATGCATCAGCCTCTGGGTCATCATCCACAAAAGCGTATCCGTTGACTCGTGGAGTTTCACTCCCATTAAAGCCAGACTCTAAATCACTTGCGCGCCTTCGTCCGGCTATTGCATCTCTTACTGCTGATAGCGAGGGAGAAGGGGGAACGCCTGACTGTTGAACTGTAACATCCACCTCTGGCATCCGTGTGTTGGCATATGCAACCCCTTTGGGCTCCGCTCTAGAATTTTCCTGAGCTTTTTGGGCCACGGTCTGCATAGAATCTTCTATGCTATCCGGTGCGAACATGAATTCATTATCTGGCTTTGATTTCCAAGCATCAGGTTTTGCGGGCTTCTCGGAGATATCTCTGATAGCAAGTCTATCTTTCCTACCTCCATCGTCGTACAAAGACTCCCGTGATTCTAGGAGCTTTATCTCTATCTCTTTCTGCTTCAACATCATTTTGGATGGCAGTTTGCCGTTTTCTGACCACATCCAGGCATACCTCTCCGCGTGTTTCTGATTTTGCTTGTCAAGTAACTTATAAAAGCTTTCGTTGTCCTCGCTCGTGTATAATGACTGGAATTTGTCTAGGCTCATATTGGTGTCAACCTGTACGGTTGTGGAGACGCTAGTGGTTGTCTGCTCGGATGCTATAGACATAGGTGTATCTCCTACATAGCCGCTAGGAGTATCGTATGCGCGAGATGGTGTTTGTATCGAAGTCCCTCGTCTGCCCTTTTTTCTGCCTGGTGTCATAACCTGCTGCAAACGTCGACCAGCGCTTGATATCCATGCTCCATCGCGAGAGTCTAAGGCGTCGAGGTATTCCTGCTGTGTCTCTGTTTCAAGCAGACCGGGAAAAAAATCGCGAGCAATAATCTCGGATAGAGCCTCCGTGTAAGACTCCTCATCGATAACATTCTTAGGCCTCTTGATACGCTTCGGTGGAGGTGGCATAAGAGCTGAGTCGTTCGAGCGCCGAATGAGAGCTTTAGAATCCATACTGTTTGGGGTGGAGCGATGCGCTGCGAACGTTCCTTTCTTCTAACTGAAGTAGACTTTTCGAGGTGGTGTGTTGCGAATCAAGATGAGACCTGGTCTGACGCTGCAAAGTAATGACTGAAGGAAGGTAGCATAGATAGGTGGCGGCACGATGACTTAGCTTGGGGAAGCGCAGAGTACAGTCAGGTACGACCAGTACTCAAGCATCACTTGTGCAGAAGGGCGGTGGGTAGGCTGTCCTGCATGGCAAATCGAAAGATCTGACATGGAACTTTCTGAAATGCGGTTGTCTAACAGCAGGGATCCATTCACAAGGCAGGCATTTTAACCGATTCGGCCGGCGAGTCTAGTGGCGGATAACTTTAAAGCGGCCGCTAGCAACTGTGCTCTGACAACCAGGACAATCCAATTTAGAGTGATTTAGCAAGTCCAAAGCACGTCAAAAACACTTTCCTAAGGTCTTTTAATATGTTGGGAGAATTTAGGAGATATTCACATCCATATCTCCAAAGAACATTGTTCACTATATTCATCTATAAAATTTAGTAGGTCACGCCGCCTTGATGAGCACAGACCTCGTAAAGCCGAACCGACGGGGTTCGACGTGCATCTTTCCAGCAGTTGACGCTGATTTCTGTATTTCCTCTGGCGCATCCAAACCTCATCCTTTTTTCACCTCACTGCCAAAGGTGTCATTTAATTGCTTTCGTTTTCAATCATTCTTCAACTCTCACATCTACATATTTTTCATTCTAATTCGTGCTTGCCCGAGCGCCAAAGACATTCCCACAGACGGTTCCTCGTCGCCATGACCACTACAGAAGCTCAAGCAGCTGCCTTCAAGGACGAGGGAAACAAAGCCTTTGCTGCCCACGATTGGCCCAAAGCAATCGAGTTCTATACAAAAGCTATCGAGTTGGATGACAAAAAGCCGGCATACTTCTCAAACCGCGCACAGGTACATTCCCCGTTCTCTAGGGTGGTCGTGTGACTGATTTGAGAAGGCAAATATCAGGTCAGAGGCTTATGGATATGCCATCGCGGACGCAACCAAGGCTATTGAGTTAGACCCGAATTTTGTTAAGGTATGGCTGTTCCCAAGGTTCGTGGCGAGCCTGAATGTAGCTAAGAAAACCATCTAGGCATACTATCGAAGAGGAGTCGCATATGCTGCCATTCTCAAACCTAAAGATGCTGCGAAAGACCTGCAAATAGTTGTTAAGAAGGCGCCTAATGACAAGGATGCGAAGCTCAAGTTGGCAGAAGCCACACGAATTGTCAAGCAGAAGGCATTTGCGGACGCCATCGAAGTTGGAGATGAGCCTTCTGCAGCCGAGGGATTGGATCTGGATTCCATGATCGTTAGTGCAGACTATGACGGAGTCAAATTAGGAAACGAAATGACACAGGAATTTATCGACGACATGTTGGAACGATTCAAAAATGGCAAGAAGATACACAAGAAATATGTATACCAGATCGTTTTGGCTGTTAAGAAAATTGTTTACGATGAGGCTACAATGGTCGAGATGGAAATACCCCAAGATGCAACAATGACAGTTTGCGGAGATACGCACGGTCAGTTTGTCCCAAGGCGAGAAAGATGTATAATACTAATAGTTGTAAAAGGTCAATATTTTGATTTAATGGAGCTATTTAGACTTAACGGATTTCCTACGGAAAAACATTATTACCTATTCAACGGCGATTTTGTAGATCGAGGTTCTTGGTCCACTGAAATTGCCCTTCTCCTCTATGCATACAAATGGCTGCGCCCGTCGTCATTCTTCATTAATCGTGGCAATCATGAGACTGACGACATGAACCGGGTATATGGATTTGAAGGAGAATGCAAGGCGAAATATAATGGTATGCATCCTGGATATATTCTATCTGGACGTTTGCAAGACCTGGAGCTAACTAGTTAATAGAACGAACCTTCAAGTTATTCTCAGAGAGCTTCTCCGCGTTACCCTTAGCTACGCTGATTGGCTCGAAATATCTTGTTCTGCATGGTGGGTTGTTCTCAGATGACAAAGTCACATTAGATGATATTCGAAAACTCAACCGACACAATCAGCGCCAACCAGGTCAATCCGGATTAATGATGGAGATGCTCTGGACTGACCCTCAAACTGAGCCTGGTCGTGGGCCTAGTAAAAGAGGGGTTGGGATGCAATTTGGACCCGATGTCACGAAAAGATTCTGTGACAACAATGGGCTTGATGCTATTATTCGTAGTCACGAGGTGAGAATGGAAGGTTATGAGGAGGAACACAATGGAAAGTGCATAACAGGTATGAGCTCGGATCCCTCTACACCTATTCCCATGCTAATTAAATTACAGTATTCTCCGCCCCCAAGTATTGCGATAGCACAGAGAACAAGGGTGCCTACATTAACATCGGACCGGACTATAAGCTTGACTTCCACAAATTCGATGCCGTACCTCATCCCAACATCAAGCCTATGGCATACGCCCAAAATAGTCTCATGTCAATGACTTAAAATGATAGCATGTCAGATTTCTTTCGGCATTCTCTGGATGGATATCTGCATTCGCCGCGATTAAATCGCGGTCGTAATCCATGGATGAAGCGGGCGTTTCGGGAGTTGGGAAAAAACAAGACATAAAATCGGACATTCTCGATGGATCTTGTAAAACATCGGTGGTGCAATAGCATAATCGAGCGAGCGCTTCATCCCTTGCCAGAGTAAGGCACAGCTAGAATAGAATCCATAAATAATTCCTGTTTTGTTTGCTGCCTGTCAAATTTGTGATCTCGTGATTTCCATGACGTCTAAGTTTCAGGATCAGTATTGTGGTTTTCCTGAACTGTGATGAGACCCAACTCTCTAATGTCCTATACACCTTGAATTCGTCAGATCCGTGAGGCCTTCGGGGCTCCTTCCCTCCTGTGGAATGCTTCCATCCTCTCATCTCACTTCACTCCTTTGATAAAAAACAACTACGCCTGAGCGCCTTCCCTGCATTTGTTGCTCATTTTCATCACATCCCATTGCCTCCAATCTCGTGATATCGAGATGACTCATGCCCAAGAAGCAGCCGGTATTGATAGACACAATTTCTCAAACTGAATCCGCTACTTCATTGAGTTCATAAGTTCTCACTCTCAATCCTCCCAGACTCCCCTCTCTCCGACCCCAGTCACAAGCCCACTCAACCAATTCCCTCTCCCCACCACCCTCCAACCCACTACATTATTCTCTCCACCTCCACCGCCACTAACCCAACCCCCTACTGCTGCACAAAAAGCCCCCGCATCTTCCCTAGGTACTCGTACCCATAGTTCTTTCCCTTCGATTTTTAAAATGTCGACAGAAACTGCTTCGCCGCTTATACCGAGGAATTGCCGGAGCGCGGTGGTGAGGTAGGTGCGTGCTGTTAGGGGGTCTAGGATGGAGGGGGAATTGGGAGGGGTGGTGAGGGAGAGTTGAACGTAGGTAAAGGGGGGACGGGACACGGTGGTCTGGCGAAGGATATGGCCACGATGGGTAAAGGAGGATGGGGAGGGTTTACGTTTTTGAGCTGAGTGTGTAGGTACCGATTTTGAGGTTGAGCTTGGGGCTGCAGGTGCTGATTGTGTTGTGATTGGTGCCATTCCTTAAATTAAGAATAATACCAGGATAGATTTTAGTCGGAAATTTGGTGGTATTTTGTAATGAGAATGTTGGTGTTGTGAGGGTATAAAGATAACATCTCGCTTAAGGAATTTCGAGATCCTGCCTCCTAGGCCAAAAAATATCAGCGCGAGATTTAATACGGATTAAAAGAGCGCCAACGACATTTTCCGCACAATATCACATCCGTTGTTGCGCCTTTGTAGATAAAATTTCAATGACATAGGTTTAGGCCTTCGGCACCTTCACAGATGTCCTTTCCTCTGAACATAAGTTGTTACTCTACAAAGACCGAGTTTTGACCGAGTTTTCATTCTATTGTCCTAGCAAGTAAGAACTATCCTGTCCAACCTAAGGCAAGGTCAATTCCTTTTCCTCGCCCGTGTTAACTATTCTTTCTCCGCTGCTAAGTATGTGTCTCGGAATTCTCAAATCATAACTCTTTTTCATATCTCCCGCACCCGGTCTCGGCGACCCCTCTTTCCAAGACATCTAAAGCTTAGCTGTATATATCATCCTATAGTAGCACAGCATGTAAGCCTCTTGATACACTACATCTCAGAGGTATCTGAGGAACTTCAAGGTAAGACCCAATGAGGCAGGTGTTATTTATCACGGGGATATTTTCCGAGGCGTTTTGTGCAGGTTGTGCGAGGTGAGAGAGGGGCGCATGGTGAGGTAGTTTTCGATACAACTCCATACAACTAATGAAATGTCGTCTCTTCTGGTTATTCCTGTATCCATATTTAAGTGACATCCCCCGTGAGCTGAAGGGTTTTTCTGCTTCCTAAGACGTCCCAATTAAGTCTTAATGATGTTGTTTAATTCTATTAACGTTCTTGGCGCTTCTCTAGCCGTTGTAGTAGCTGAGACCATTCATGGTGTTGCTCTTGTCAATCGCCATGGAGACCGTACGTCTTAGTCATACTACACATCAATCACTAACAAACTACTGACTTCGCAAAAGGAACATCAAAGCATTATCCTGACTATCAATTGACCAACTTAGGCTATCGTCAGAGTTTTGACGCTGGATCTTTCTTCCGCTCAACTTATGTTGCCAATGGAGCCCCAAAGAAGATCCTGGGAATGTCCCCAGATGCATATGTCTATACCCAGCTGTATGCCGCTGCGCCCGACCAGCAGGTAATTCTTCAAGTCTAAGGATTTCTATGTACACTATCTCACACCATTTAGATTCTATTGAAGACGACAACCGCCTTCCTTCAAGGCGTCTATCCACCTCTTTCAGATATAAATGCTCTTTCTCTTGGTACTGAGACTATCAACAACGGCAGCACCTACACAACCGCTGCTAATGGCTTCCAATACATTTTCCTCCGGGGTCGTCAAGCAACATCCCCTGATACAATGTGGATTAAGGGCGACGAGCTATGCCCGGCTTTCACTAATGCCTCCGTGACTTTCAAGCAGACACCACAGTATCTGTCACTATTAGAGACTACTAAGACTTTCTACGCCAAATTCTGGTCTGTTCTACAAAATGTGTACGATTACACCCAAAAGGACATGACTTTTGCTAAAGCCTACGACATCTTCGACCTTATAAATGTGGCTTCAATCCATAACAAGACCGTCACATCGAATGTCACCTCAGATGAGCTCTTCCAACTTCGCACGCTAGCTGATATTGCTGAATTCAACAGCAACTTCAACGCCTCACAATCGAATCGCAATATCGGTGGTCGTGCCCTTGCTGGTGCAATTTACATGCAGCTGAACCAAACACTGTCCTCAAAGGGAGCATTGAAATTCTCAGTCTTCACTCCAAGCTATAACAATATCCTCTCCCTCTTCGGCCTCACCAAACTCACCGCTGCATCACAAGACTTCTACGGCCTACCGCCATACGCATCTACGCTGTCATTTGAGCTCTTCACACCTACCACTATGTCTTCATTCCCAACTAATCTTGACGATCTCTCTGTCAGAGCAGTTTTCAGGAATGGCTCTGATGGTGGTGCACCACTTGTTGCATTCCCGCTATTTGGTGGGAGCAGCACGAGTATGAGTTGGAAGGACTTCTCGGCTGAAATGTTGAAGTTCTCTATTACGAGCACAGGGCAGTGGTGCAATACTTGCAATAGTACTGCAGCGTTTTGCTCGTCTTCTGTGACGAACGCGGGTGCTGCTACTACTGTTACAGCAACTGCTTCGGTATCTGCGGCTGCTTCCAATGGGAAGGAGATGTCTAATGCGGTTGCTGGTGTTATTGGTGCTATGGTTATGCTTGGTGTTTTCATCATTGTGGGTATGGTTTTCTTGCTACGGAGACCTATAGGTAGGAAGAACAAAGGGGCTGCAACGGATTCAGTTGTGTCTGGAGCAGAAAAGAGACCTAGTCTTACCAGTAGTGTCAGTGAGGTTTGAATAAGTATATCGATATATAAGTAGTGCTTATGACCTTACTCAGGTCATAATGTTAGTAATTAGGGGTAGGAGGGCATTTCATAACAAGAATGCAAGCCTGTAACTCGTAACAATTGATTGATCTATATGCCTTTGGCAAAACTCCAAAAGAACCACATAGTCATCACGGGAAAATCTTTTCAATCAAGAAGTTACCATATTTCTCTTGGAATTCCTTTACCAAAGGGTCGTTAATGTTCGATAATATTGGTACAAGGATACTCTTCTCAGGAATCGTCTCATCAAGAGCTTACTTAACAGCAACGCCGCAAGGAACGCCAACAAACTTGGCCATCGTAGAGTATCCCTTTGAATCATCATACTCACCTCGATGCTAGCATCATTCAAAACATCAAGGGTAAGGCTAGAAACAAAGGCTATACCGAGCATAAAAGCTTCCCTGCGGGGTTGCTAGAAAAGGGTAAAATACAATATGAGCGAGGGCTCACTTTAGACCTGCCATGACGAGGATTGACGATTTACAGTAAACTTTATGCTAAATATTGCTCTCGAGGTGCTGTTCAGAAACAAATCGACACTCTCACTGGATACTCATCTAGTATGAAATATTTTGGGTGGGCTTGAGGGGTAGATTTCTAATACGGCCGCCACCTACTGGGGCAGCTTTCTCTTGGTGCAAGCTAAACCAATCAAAGACCAGCTAGAGGGGAAGGTGGGGAGCTAACTTGCTGACTACTCCAAGAAAGAACACCTTCGTGTTTGCGAAAATCCTCCAACCTCCAACCTCCAACCTCTCCTCCCACTTCTTGAGCTTGCATAGTTTAGCACGCAGAACACCAGAGTTTTGTCGCAATCATGTCTGCAGTGGAGTATTTCAAGCAAGCTCCACCAATTTCCAGGTACGCGCAATTGCTCGAACCCATCTTACTTGGTTGCTAATGCTAATGTAGTACAGGACCATTGCTGCTGCTGCCTTCACCCTCTCCGCTCTAGTATATACTGGCTTTATATCAGCATACTGGGTTCTATTTTGGCCTTCGGCATTTCTGAAACTCCCACCACAATTATGGCGACTTTTTACATCATTCTTGTTGACGGGTCCGCAACTGAGCATTATATTTGACACGTTCTTCTGTTGGTTATCTCCATAGCTCAGTAGGTTCGCAGCGCTGATTTGTATAGTATACACATATGGGTCGAAGCTTGAACGGGCATCTCCAAAATTTACACAGCCTGGAGAATACTTCATGTATCTAGTATTTGTTTGCGCAACCATAATTGTAAGTTGCACACTTTTTTGGTCTTCTGTATCTGCCCCTTCGCACCTCACATTATCTGCCCGCATAGTGCATTGCTCCCAACTATAGCGGTTCCTGGAGATGAGGAAGATTGCCCCTACACTTCGGCTGGCCCGTCATTCGCAATCAATCCAAAGGGTCAGTCTGCGGTGTAGGCATGGTGGGATGTTCTTGAGAAAAAACCCATATCGATTTCCCAACATCGCATGGGTGGTTATAACTCCCTAAATTTCGCTGCTAAGCCAGTCGTCGCTATTTGATATTGTTATACAAATAACCTGACATGTTTGTAGGGTTTGAACATGGCTCTTACCGGAACCACCGTTTTCACATCAGCTCTCATACTTGCAATGACATACACTTCCTGCCAAGATGATCGTGGTTCAATGACAACATTCTATATTGTCACGATCCCCTCACAATGGGTCCCATATGCGATGATCCTCATAACCTTCCTACTGAACGGCCCATATGCAGCATTGATTCAGGTCACAGGTCTCATTGCAGCTCATTTGCACGATTTCTTAACACGACTGTGGCCAACTTTTGGTGGTGGTAGAAATTGGCTTCCTGTGCCAGCCTTTGTTAGAAGGATGTGGGAATCAAAGACCGACACAGTCACGCACAAACCGTATGGAACAGCTTTTGCGCGAGCACAATCTGGATCGAGTACATCGGGTTCCTCTAGTGGCCCTCTACCAGAGTCATGGAAGAGTAGAGGCTCAGGACACAGGCTAGGAGGAAGCTGAACATGATTGTCTGATGTAACATATTGTTTAAATAGCGGGGGTTTCTGGTCGGCGTTCGGTGATAGTCAATATCAAAGGCAAATGTTCTACCTCAACTGGTTAGTTTGGAGCAAAATACCTTAAACTATGTGATTTGAGCTCTATTTCGTTTAATTCATTCAGAGCTAATGTGGCCTCCTTCATGCAATGGAATTAACACTCAAGTACCCTACACATCTAGCAGAGGCCCTTCTCTTCCTCAGATATTGCAAGTTTAGTATCCTTTAGAAAAGGCAGAAATGTTGCTAGGCATTTGCCAAAAATAGTGACACATAAATTGACTGAGGATGAGAGGTAGTACAAACGTTGCTAAATGGTGGTTTATAGTATTCTTACTGACCTAAACCTTCACCATTATCACTCCTTACGTTTAATACTAGCATCATTCAAATCCTAGGAAAACAAAGTAACAAAATCATTCACATTTCGGGGTCCGGCACCAAAAATCATAAAGCTGATGAATATTGAGAATATACCCAGCCTGAACCGTCACACTGATGAGTCCTAGCGAGGAATAGCGCTAGATCTGTTGGATATATGAGTCTAGGATCCAATCGGTGACTCCGAAGGTTCAGCCGCTCGGGGAATATAGGCCAGCTACTGACATGTGGTTCAGGAGACTTGAGTCCTACGGCATATATTGTCCAAGGACATCCTTATGTGGGTTCCACTCTTAAACCTAGCAAATACATAGCTTTTGCCCCTCACTTCGTGCATCACCACATTTATATATAGCACACTTCTCACTGTAGATAGAATGGAACATCATCACTGAAAATACACAACAAGATCGATATCTTGATGTACTTCAGGTGGTCAGCCCCAGAGTATACTCCTGTTAAAACTTACAGTCTAAGCCAGCGTATCAGGATTCAAGAGTTTATACACCTAAGAAACAAGGAATTCCGCACAATCCAAGCAATACAGAAAGAAGCCCTGTGATCAAAAACTCCACAAACATTCTCTCATCCCCAATTCGGATTCCCAAGCGCACAAGTACTCCCGCGGAAAACATACAACTCCGAACTGAGAGTCTTGAATTGTCGAGAGGCAATAAAGTTAGAATCAATCCTTCTCCATGCGACTTGTGTGTTCAAGGCCCAATTCAAAGCCGAGAATTTCGAAAATATCAAGCACAGACTTCGACCTGGTTCGATAATATTTTCGTTCAAAATGAAAGTGGTACTAAAGAAGCACTTAGCAAGAAGGTTTCCCTAGCCCTGACACTCAGGCAAATTATGAGTCTTAGCAACCCCTTGGGGAAGACATTGCCATATTCGATCTAACTTCTTGTGGCTAGAGAGTCTAACGAATACCGAATATGCTAGTCCTAAATAAAAGCCCAGGTCAATACAAAACTAAGCAAATTACACCGCCTGGAGTATCTAAGCAAATGCCACGACGCTCAACAGCTATACATCAGATCAAAACGTCAGCTTAAATCACATTGCGAGAACGTGGTAGGCTATCTTAGTCAGAAAGCGAGATCCGTGCTTGAGTTTTAGGTGTATACGATCTGTGGTAGCATTCTCTTCGATTAGGGCAAGCTAACTATCGATGGTTGTAAACTATACCAAGGCTATCTATCATGCCGGATGTTTCCAACACTGCTTAGGGAGGCCACCGCGATTCTCCATATAAGTAATAAAGATAAGGGGGCCATACTGGTAGGCAGCTTACTTGGCCTTGCATATTTTATGTGGGATATCCTATCATAAACTTAACGGCTCGGATTGGTGCATAACGACTGAAAACCGAAAATGGAGAGTGCCTTTTTGCTAAGCCGCTCCATTAGTGTCTCTTGCAAGATAGTTTGCTAGCACCTTGAAAGGATGTTCAACCCTAAAACACCCCCAACAGCTACGTAGCAATATTATGGGAGTGAGGTGGGATAGGAGGATTTTTAACTTTAATAGAACCCACTTATTTCTGGGGGAGCACTGCGGTTCAGATATGTTAGATCTCTTTCAAAACCGAAAAACTAAAGCCTTGAGGACACCTCCATTACTGAATTCTGAGTGTAGCAAATATTTAAACCCAACTGTTTATTGAGTATACTATAGTATTCACTGCGGCTGAGCGACCTGAATTTCCTATAATAGATAATGCAGAACACCAGTTGTATTCATCTGTTCTAGTAGAAGTGAAAATAATATATACATCTAAACCACCATCTCCGAAAGATCTCCGCAAGCCAAAATAAGCTTTTCTACACTGCACACATCTCAAAAGGAGTCTATAAAAACCGGGTATATCAAGAATCGAACACGTCCGCACTACACCTACCCAATATAGAGTCGTGTATCTAAAATGCCTCAGGCATCGCACCTAGAGATCCTCTCACTTCCCTTCTCTTACTTCCCCCACACTGCCCCGGATACTTCCTACTCGTAACTGGACTTGGAATCGCCCCATTCTTAACCCCATTCAGAAATCCCCATCCTCCGGGACCCTTCGCACTCCAAATAAAGTAGCCCGAACTACTGCTTTCAAAAACATCTAGCTGAGCCTCAACAAACCGTCTAACCTGCTCAATCATCATGCTATTCCAGCTATCAAAACTAGCACTCTGGCACTGACATCCACTAACCGAGCAAGTCGTGCCAGCTGTAGTAGAGCCATCGGGGTTAACGCAGATATTCGTTGCGGCAGACCATTCGCCGACATAAGTTGGCATGATAGAGTTAGCGGACGCAAGGTTGGAGGCCCAGCCGCAGGCTTCTGTAATGTGTTGGGATTGGGTAAGTTTGTTGTCTGAGTCTACGAATAGCTGATACAAGTGCGTGTCAACACCAAATGTCTTCCCTCCTAGCCCCTTCGCAATGCTTGTCCAGCTAGATGCACCTTGGAATGCATCGTGCATTACAATCACCATGTTTGGATTCTTGGTTGCGGCTTTAACTTCTGTGTAAGCTTCCTGCGCCCAGGATTGCGTTACAGAGAATTTATTGTTCCCGTAGGAGATAGGCTCGTTTGTCATTTGGAGACCTACAACGACGTCGGCGTATTCAATTGCACCGTATTTAGCAGCCATCGTTTTGAGGACGGAGATGGAGCGTTGGAGGTTGGCAGTTTGTTGCCAGTCAACGCTTCCTGCTTTGCCAGAATTGTCAAAGCCGTTTTGTGAGCCAGGAGAGCCGTGGCAGTCGACCCAGACTTTCATGTTGTATTTTCGGGCCCAGGTAATTGCCTTTTCCATATAGGCATCCGCGCCTTTGATGTAGCCTGTATTGGTGTTATCGTATGCCCAGAATCCGATTGGGATTCGAAGAGCATTGATTCCAGTCGCAGCGAGAGTTTGAATGTCGGATTCAGTGAAGAAAGTGTCCCAGTGAGTTTTGAGGGCTGCGGCCGCGCCTGGCATAGCGTCGAAGGTGAATTGATCAGCGGCAGAGGAAAAAGAGCCAGAGAAGAGGTCGCTATTCATCCATTTCTCCAGGACGAGCCAACCGCCGAGATTTACACCGCGGAGGAAAGGAATTGAAGTTGGGGAAGCAGACGAAACTGCTGATGAAGTGCTGAGAACGACCGAGGAGGTAGCAATGATAGTTGAGCTTGGTTTTGGCAAGGCGATGGATGAAAGAGTTGATGAGCTTGGAATGGGTGCAAATGTAGACGAAGGGATGGATATGGTAGTAAGTTTCTGGGTTGTATGGGTAATTTGTGTGACTTTGGTCGGGGAGGCGGCGGCAGCGCCTGCCTCGTCAAGTGAAGTTGGCACAACAGAACGTGAGACATTTGAAGTTCTAGTTCTTGTCGAATTTATTGAGTGACGCCCACCAGTAGGACGATATACCCTTGTTCCAGTACCATGAAATCTACCAGAGCCGGTAGGTCCAGTGGTACCACTTCCGTATCCAGCGAAGAAAATGCCAGAGGGAATTCCAGTCCCTTCAGCGACAGCAACCTGGGAAGCAAGGGAAATAGTTGATGTCGTTGCAGCGCAAGCATCGATTGTGATTGTACGTTTTGCTTTTCTTGCAGATGTCAGGTCTGAGAGGAGAAGAATAGCGGCTATAGCTGTTAGTAGGGATATCCACATTCTGAAAATATCTTTATTTTAAGCTGTACTGAAAAGTGTTTGGTGTTATGCTATTTGTTGGGTATGATAGTTGTTAAATCGGTGCAACCGTGCTTAGAGGCTCTGCCTTTGAAGAATAAAGAGTGACTGTTGATTGCTTTAATTCGAGATTGACATGTGGAAAGTTGGAATGAGTCGAACGTGCAAACAATCAATTGTGCGTAGTATGTTATGGAAGAGCTAGCTTCAGGAATATTGATATCGAACGGCCAATGCTGGATTTGCCGTAGGATGGAAATACAAGGTTGAATAATAGCCTTGAGTACAGCCTCGTCCAACTTAAGGAATGGAGCTTATCAAAAGCTATGGCTGTAGAGGTTGGATAAGAATGGCAGGAGTAAAGGAATGTAGAACTCAAGCCTTGTGTAAGGAATGAAGTTGGAAAGAACAAACAAACAGTCAAGAACGACAACGTTGACAGAAAGAAAAAAAGGGAGACCACACTGGCATTCTATATCACTCACACATATGATGGGGAATTTGCCTTCCAGCTCAGATGGGGCCATCGAAATATCAAAATCGACCCCATTTTAATTTTTATGAAACGAAATACACCAGGCTCGCGATGCTTGAAGGTGGTCTTCTGAAGTGTTATTGGCTGTGCAGGCCAAACGGAGGAAGCAACCCAACACTCCGCGCTGCGGGTAAGATCTGTTTTTGAAACGAAATCTACCGGGCGCGCAAAATTTCAGGGGAATCAACGAATGGGAGACACATCAGCGTGTGTTTCCTTCCGAAAAATAGGAGCTGCCCCCATCCTTCTCCAAGCTCACCTGTCGATACCGCCGTCAAATGTCCATTTTTGGATTTCTAGATGTTGGGTGAAAAATCTCGTATAACTGTACGTGAGAGGGGAGGGACGAAATCGCCAAATTGTTGCATTTTTCTGGTTGTGGAGACTGAAGGAATTGCATAAACACCAAATTCCCGACGAAGGAGCAAGAAAAGGAGTAGGAGCGACGAGTTAAGAAGCAGTGTTCAGTTAAGCCTTTAAGGCTGAGAATCCAAACTCACTTTTGAGACATGCACAAACGATGAACTCCACGTGACAAAAGCATCAAATCCCGCACATGACTGCATCATCATGAACACTACCATTGTCAATAATTTTCTGATTGATGCAGGAAAGGACGTGACTTCCCAAAGGGCCCGTATAATATGTGATGTTCTTTTCAAATCTCTGGATTGCGCACAATAGGAAGAAATAACAATAGAGAGTCGTTTCATTCCTCTTTGAGGTGAATTCTCAATTCAACATAGATCGTCCTCTGATCTTTAAGCCTATTAGTTGCTTCAGGATTAATGTGACCCTATGTACCATTATACATTCCTGCCTGCACACTGCATTTTCCCATGCATATTGGCGCAAACCAAACCCCTTGGCCCTGTGATGTTTCCTTTCCCTTCAGAGTTTAGAACATCGCTAAGGCTGATGTGCTTTCTGTGAGTGTCCACAGTAGTTTCTTCCAGCTAACTGCACCTACAACGAGGAGCGCATAATAGATAATAGTCCAAGCGATTCCGAGTTGACCATTAATAGTAGCAGACGCTGTAGCCGTATCGTCTCTTTTGCTGTCTCCAACATCAGGCCTGATGATTGTATCCTCACCATTGGTGACTCTGCCCCAGAATCTTGGAAAGCCCATCCAGTTGCAAAATGCATGAACCATAATTACAGCTAGAAGACTTCCGGTCCGTAGATATATAAAGGTAGCATAACCGCCAAATAATGTTGTGTACGTGAACTGCAGCAACGATCTGAGAATAGCCCCAACGACTGGTGTATGTGGATGCGTGATTCTGAATTCGTAGAAGTGGTGCACATGGGCAAGGCCAAAGATGATTGGAGTGAGGAATATAATCGTGGTATTCGAAGTTTGAGCAAGGAGAAGGAGGGGAACAGATGCAGAGCGAAAGAGGACTTCTTCCGTAATCGGGCCCTGAAGAATGTGAGTATGTTGTTGAGGAAGGAGGGAATGATGGGCTAACCGCGACAAGATTTCGATAACCAATCCATCCGCTGATAACCTCTAACCCTCGGAGCCTGATCCAGTCCCGCCATCCACCTTCAGCAATGCCAGCTTCGAATAGAGGCCCGATGAATAAAACCGCAGTCAAGCCAACTGCCTTCACCGTTTCCACAAGGCCGATTGGAAACCATCCCATACTGTGGAGTGCCCGGATCGGGTTGCCATCTTCGACGATTGAGCAGAGGGCAACGAATGTTGCAATGGAGCAAATAATGCAGGACGTTGTCACTGAAGCAATGCGGCCTCTTATGACCGAGGGTGCATCTCGCGATAGACTTGGAGAGGGTCGAGTGGTCGAAGAGATGTAGAATGGGAGCACGTACACTAGTGTGTAAACAACCTGCTATCGTCAACTTAAGCTTTCAGCCAAAAGCATAATTGCCAAACTATACCAGGCAGGCTACTGCGGCATTGGTACTAAGAGCCGGCTTCACAGGTTCTACATTGGTCAGTAGAAGTCAAGGGAGGGGTAGAGAGAAGTGTGGAGCAAAAGACCGCAAGACGGCCCGCAACGCAACTCACCCTTCTCCCCCGAATAATAGGATTTCAAGCGTGCAAAGAAGGAGGTCGGCGCCATGCTAGATTTTGGTGGCAGATGTCTAGGCGGAAGGATGCATTGACTTCTGGGTTTGTGTTGTTGACAGTGTGTTGTCGGTGTTACGGAAGGATTTATTGGTGGCTTAAGAACCTCAATTTCTCTTTGTGCTCTCACTGCATGCGAAGGTGCATTGCATGTGCATACAAAGTCTCTGCGCAATACGAATGGGGGACTTGATTGTTTACAAAACACGGTGATTCTGGGCTGTTGCGAGATGCAGCAGTAGTGAGTTTGGAAGAAGAGTTACTTCACCCAGATTAATTCGATGAGAGCTTGCCAGTGAAGTGTGTGACGTTGGTAGGTATCACGTGTACTTGGCGGGTCAATCTGGCCCCTCCCGAGGTCGCTTTTAGCCCCTGACACGAACCTGGCACGAAAGCTCACGTCGTCCATTCGCCAGGACGCGTTCTCCCATATTTGCTTCAGGGGTAGTCTCGCTTGGAGCGCGTCTATCGTGCCCCAGTGGGTCGGTGGAAAAGGCGGAAATTACAGACGCCTTTGAAGAATGAACCAGCATGCAAAGATGGAGAACCTGGCGGGAAAAGAAAAATATGCGTTGGTCGTATAGCAAATTTAGAGCCAATCTATGTCATTGAACACGTTGAGAGAGGGGGAAATCGTGCACGGTGGCGATTTCGCCAATCGATAGACTGATAGGAGGTTATACCAGGAGAATTAAACGGCCTCACCAGGGACCTCATCTCTATCTAGTCTGGCGATAGTTTCTCGCTGGAGATCTACGCGGCGGCTCAGGAGCGCGCTGTTGCGATGACCGCTGAAACAAATCGTGCTGGTGAAATGAGCTGGCTTGGATGGAAGTACTTGAATAAAGCCCTTGCCTTTGCTGCAACATTGGTACCGAATAGTCGTACGCAGAGCGCTTCTCTTGCATCTAAGCTGCATCCAAGCTGCATGAAACTACCACTCCTTTCGGACACCACCACGACTTCAAGAAAAGGTCGACGCTGGCCCCTGAGAGATACAGCGGCTCAGAGCTGGGGTTGAAGAGGCGGTAGAAACCTGCACCAACAGGCCTAGAGACCGGGAATCGACCAGCCTCGCGCCTCACTGGATGAGAAGCAGCTTACTTGATTTAGTTGGACAGCTGCTGGTCTACGGAGCGCTGAGCAGCATCATCATCTTTCTATCTTTTTTTCTGGTCCTTTACCCCTCAGCACCCTCTTTTGCCTTTCTTTCTTTTCCTTCATACACTCGTTCGACTTCACCGCGGTTTTCAGGCTCAGGCAGTGCTCGGCGCATACTGCAACTTACGACGAGACGTTCTCCCACGATAATACGCATATCTTATAATCAGGCGCATTCCTCCTTCTACATCAGCGGGACAAGCATCATCGCCGGACCTATATAACATCAGTCATCCGACGAGAACGTTTCTGTTCTCCCTCGAAAACCGCCCAGATCAGACGAAAATACGCATTGCGTCTGATATGCCGCTGTTCATGATCGCGAGACCGAGGTAGCGACCTCACAGGATCATCGAGGAGACTTTCGCCGCACCACTGGCTCTGGCTCTGGCATCGGTACGATGGAGGGATCTCCCTCTCGACGGCCTCTGCACGAAAGGACCGAGTCAGAAACCAACAAGAACGTCCTGGCGGCCATCCGTCTCGTCCCAAGTACACCTCCCCAACTGTTAGGAGCTGGAACTTCAGACCGAGACGACATTTATTCTCGGACTCCGTTGCCGACACACCCATCACACATTCTTCTTGCCCCTGGCCAAAAAAACAGGGGTCGTCCAGCACCGACCCTAAGCGAGTTTCGAACGAACAGCAAAGCACAGGAAAACGCCGCTTCGAGTGGTTCGTCTGTGTCTACCACGCATACAACGCCTCAGCCTCCTCGAATAGGCACTTCTGATACAGGATCCCCAAGCTCGAGGCCGAAACCCCCTGCGAAAAAGCGACTGCAAATCCATAAGGACAATAAGACTTTTTCATTGCTCCAGGATGACTCTCAGCCCAGCGACGCCCTTCCAAATTCGCCGATATTGGCTCTCTCGAACAAGGCCTCATTCGATTCGCTGGGGTCCAATGGACGTCATGCAGAGCCCGTGTCCAATTCCAAAGAATCATGCCTTCCAGCACTCCCCAGCACTCCCGCCGCCGAAAGCAAGCAACCAATATCTGCTGATCCTATAAGCAACTCGCCCTGGAACTACGAGCTACGTGGTGGTCTTCGTAAAGTACCAAAGACTCCAGACCTCAAGCAAAAGGTTGTCACCGAGAGCCCTCTGCCACCTCTCCCAGAAATCCCCGACGGCCCATCCGCCGTGTCGCACGATCTCTCCGCGAAACCGTCCTTCCATTCCACACAGACTGCCACGACAACGTCCGAGAACACGAACTACAAAGTATACGGCAACACCTACGACTCGGTCTCTGACGTCGCGCTTCACCCGCCGTCCACGAGCGACTCCAATTACCAATTAATTGGTCCTCCGTCAATCCCTTCCACCGCATCATCAGTCATACACCGACCACAGACGGCGATATCAGAGGCAATCTCGGAGTCGATTTGGGAAGACGAAGACCTTGACGAGTTTGAAAATTACCAGATCATTGCTAGCTCATCACCACCAGCAGAATCATCCAATCCTGCCACACGTCATCGACCTAAATATTCCCAAGAGTCTCTAGTTGTGCCGCCTCTGCAGCCTCGTAACAAGAGATCAAACGAAAATTTTGGATATTACAAATCGCGGTCAAGGGAGTCCCTTAGAACTGGTCCAGCCGAATCTTTTCGGACAGGTTCTCTTACCTCGATCACCACCGTTCTCAGTCAGCAAGAAGCTGCACGGGCAATAGTTGCAAGCGGAAACTTAGTAAATCTACCTATACCAATTCTCAGTAGGGGTGGATTGAGTTCATGGGCGGAAAAGTCAGGCCTTCATCTCCACCCACCGCGGTCACACATGAACGAGCACCCGCACCAATGGAGCTCACAGCTGTCAACTGTGCTCTCGGTATCGGATGGCGGAACCGGTACAGATCGAGGTTCACCATCATGGTCCGAAGGCAGTCGGAGGAACAGCGGGTTTCCAAGTACAGCCAGTCGTAATAGTCGACAGATGCAGAGCATCAGCTCTTCTCTAGCTGGCGAAGAAGCAGGCAGTGAACTGCTGGAACCTCCCCAGGCTGCCTTCGCAAGAAATGGTAGACGACACGAGAGCAATGGCTCGATACCTTTCGTTGGCGATCAAGATGAGTATGGAGACGGAATCACAGACATGCAAAACCTGCGAGCGCGACCTTCAAGAAATCGACTTTCTGGCTTTTTCAGTGTCACATCCTCTGACAATGGTCGAACCAACACAATGCGCTCAACTGCAAGCTCGAGAGCAAACAGCATGATTGCTAGTTCCATTCCTACATGGGCACGATTGTATTATGGAAGCGGCGAGCGAAAATATTTAGGTGCGCCAGGGAGTTCGACAGAATCAACAATGGACAGCAGGGCAAATTCATTCAGAAGCAGAAGCGGTTCTCCTAATACAGATCATTTCCCTTTAAGTATATATAGCCCGAGGCGGAGGGCCAGAGATGGATATAATGCAAGGCCTGAGACTCGAGGGTCCTTGCAAATCAATCCTGCACCACAATTTGGTAGTGATGGACAGGAAATTAATGAACGCAATCCCCGGGGTTTCCGCACCTGGAGTTTGTCAAGCGTTTGGTCACCACATTTGCGAATGGACAGAAGAGCTGCTCATCGTAGTGTTTGGGAGCCCCCTTCCGTGAATTGGTCTGCCGATGGAAGTTCTTTTGGAAAACGAAATGTACAGATCATAATGTTTGTTATTGGATTTATCTTCCCTTTTGGTAAGGCCCCGTCATTTAAAGCAGTTTTGCGCTCTTCTAATACTTTTCACAGCCTGGATGATTGCCGCAGTCTTGCCATTACCTCTGAATCCTATGTCCGAGATGCGAGAACGAGATGAAGAACATAGCACAAGCAACTTGGATAGCTCAAACCACAGTCCCAACGATTATACTCGCCAATTCGGGCCTGTTGATGAGAGGAAATATGAAAGCGCCAGGTGGTGGCGGAATCTCAATCGATGGATGTCCTTGGTGGGGCTTCTGATAATCGCTGCAATTGTAAGTCACTTGTACACATTTCTTTGGACTTTAAGCTAATTTATCGTAGGTTGTGCTTGTCATCGTTAGCATCAGAGACGGGTGGAGAAAGAACTGAGCCCCTCTTGCCATATTTCACATCAACCTCTTATCTCTCTATACATATTACGATCACGCTATGGGGCTTTCACACCCTCGACCTCGCCTTTTTCATATAAACGTCACGACATCAGCACATATCTCATTCAACACTCAAATTTCATCATATAGAAGCGAACGCTCACCCGTCACCCACACAAATTTCCTTATCTGTTTCAACACTTCACGAATTTTTCCCTACCTTCAAACTATGATGCAACATAGTTCTTGTACCACCTGTATATTACAAATGCACGAATACGCATCAGACGAACACGAACGCTTATGAGAGCGTTATGGGTTTGGCTTGGTTTGCTTTTCTTGAGATGAACGCAGTATTATACCCTTTGTTCATTTTCAGCTTGGTGTTAGTTTAGAATGAGTAGTGAGGGAAAATATTTAGACCGAGCAACTGCCTTGTTTTGCGTTGCGGCGGCAGAAAGCATGTAGCATAGTTAGCTAACTTATGGATGGGTTACTAGATTACTACTAGTACCCACTTATTAATGGATAATGAACAATGATCAATTCCTATAATATCACCTCCCAATTTGCTAGTGAGAATTTGGAATTCTGGATCGAAGAGTAGCCTGATAATGGTAGCAATATTGCTAACTACGCATAACAGCACTTCTCAATCCAGAATGCTCTCACGATCAAAAGCGCTTAGAACGCATAACTATCGTCCTCCAATTCATATCCATAAAGCGCTTACGAAGTCACACGCAACTTAAAGCATAACAAACAATTATCATCACATCCTCATTCAGGATCCTTGAAACTAAAACGGGAAGGCGGAAAGAAACAAATACTACCAGTTTCTAGGAACAGACGGGACAACCAAGCTGAAGGGATACGGGTTAAGAATACCATCCGATATAATTAGAGCACAGCCCGTGTCTCCCCCTCGAGGTTCCTAAGTGCCCTCCCGCTGCACCTACGGGGATCACCCGATCGCCACGCATAAGATCTCATGGTTCGTCCGAAGTTTCAAAGCGTGGTTAACATGGATTCTTCACGAGAAGGTGTGGTGGAGGGGATGGCAAGTGGCAAGGTCGCTTATTCATATCGGGAAATTTAATAAATTACGAATTTATGCGATGATCAACATGTATGTCCCGATACCCCACCACCACCCCTTCATTAACCCAGCCTTCTATTGAACTTCCTTTTGGCTTCCTTGCTTATCGTTAGCATGGTACGAGTTGCTGGTACTGACATTCTATTCTTGTCCTAAAGAAGAAGCAATACCCGCGACTTTACCAGAGATTGACGAGCTTCGTTTTCCTTGGTTTTTGCGCTGGCGCGCTTCCATCTCGGCGCGTACTTCGCCTACCAGTTCTTCTAGGTCTCTCTGTGGTTCCACAGGAAGACCTAAAACTGGTTCTTTGCTAGTGAGGCTATCTGTGCTTGTGCTCCGTTTGAGTTGTGCTCCTTGTGGAGTGCCGGCGCGAGAACTGAGGGTTTTGATAAGGTAGGCTTTTGCTGGGGAGGTGAAGAAGGCTGTTGCGAGGGCGGTACCGATGGCGCCGTAGAAATAGACGCGCGCCCAGACGAGAAAAGAGGCATGGAGGGTGAGGAGGACGAATGGTGCCGTGACGAAAGAGAAGGCTAGCTGGGTTATGAGCCACGAGAATACATCGTAGTAGATCTTTGAAGAGGTGGGCTGTTGAGTTTTAGCATCGAGAAAGAACGGGCGGAAATAACGGCGGCAATCTTGATTTGTTAGTAGGATCTATATGGTGGGATTTGGGACAAACATACTCTTTGCTACAGTCTGCACGAAACTTGCAAGGATGAAACTCAGGTAATAGCCTGGATAAAATCCATGCCAAAAAGCGCTCGTGGTGAAGGTTGCCATACTGGCTCTGAAGCCGGGTTTCTTACCACGAGGTGTGACTCGGAGATACATATAATTCCTTAACCAGTTGTTGGTATTGATGTTCCAATTTCCGAGGTATGCTCTTGTATTTTGAGCTGATTCCACGCCCCAAGGGTTCACATTCTGTAGTCTATCCCAACTGATTCTGCCAGTGACAGGGTCTACTCCTTTATAGCCCATACCAGAAAGAATGCAAGCACCTTCAGTCAAAGACCAAACACCGTAGTACTTGAGGCGGCTAGTGACTCCAAGCATATAGAGAAGCCAGATTCGGTGTGGGAGTCTATATCTCATGTACTCGTCGCCAAGGTACAGATTTGGGTAGTACATGCCGGAAAGCTTTAAGAAAAGCAAAATCCAAAACAGTCCAGCTGCAGCTTTCCAAGTTGCAGGTGTCCCACTTCGAGGAATTTTTCTCTTCTTTCGAGTGGGAGGTTTCTTTGAGGGGTCTGTTCCTGCTGGGACCTCAAACATAGTTGTCTCAATCCAATTTCTGTAATCGACATAATCGAAGGCAGGACCAGCGAATAGCGATGGAAAGAATAATACGTAACCAGCAAAATCAAGAGCGCTCGGCAATTTCTTGATAGCTCTCTCCTTTTGAAAATCAGACAAGTCGCTCTCAGGCAATCTTCCATCTGCCACGTTCCAACAAAAGGCTGTAAGCTTCATGACCAGTACCATTTGCGCTCCCGTTATGTCTACCGATCCCGGGTCGTTTGCAAATTGTCTGGCAAGCTGGTTGACCGACAAATGTCCCATGCAAAAGACAAAGCCAATCCATGGCATAAAAGGTCCCTGTATGTATTGTGCGATGCAGTACGCTCCTATAGAGCTTATGGCTAATGTTCGTGCTCCAGCCCATAAGTCGAATAGTCCAACGAGGTAGAACGTAGAAACTCTGTAGGAGATTAGCGCGTAGCATATGAGCGATCACATTGCAACCAACCCAATTATGAAGAGGTTCTTCAAAGCTGGCTTTTGATCTGGCACACGCTTAAGGAGGCCAGCGAGTGGGTATGACAGGAGAAACGAGGTTATAAGCTTCACTAATATTTGCTTAGCGGCTAACAAGTTGATTTTGGGAGAGAATCATCATACGCTCATCTGTTGAAGCTCCCAAAATTCCACCGACGTACTGGAATGCTATTGACATCAGACATTGCCTCGCAACGAATATTAAAGACTCTTACGGATGTTGATGTAGGGCAACATGGCGTAGTTATTGAGCCTCTATAAAGGCTATCGTATCTCCATCTGCGAAGGTTTTCTTGTAATATGTGTCCCACCAGGAACACGGTGGTTGTGGTAAAAGCAAAGTTCAAGACTGGTTCTTGCGGCTGTTGCCGCTGCTAGCCTTTAATATGAAGCTCGGAACGCAACTTGGTCCGAATCCCTGTTCAAGCCTTCAGTGGAGCTCACCTGGCGCTTTGAAGCCTTCTCGAAAGGTGGTCAATCCCGAAGACTCTCCAACAAAAAAGGGCTATTCTCTGACGATTGCTGGAGCTCAACAAGTTTGAATCGCTTGTGCCCTGTATCTTGCGACGAAGAAAAGGAAGTTGCGACTAGAGGCCGTGGAGAGATGACCACATCAGCTGGACCTTGACGATATTGCGCCTTTGACCCCACCAACCAAGCAAAGATGGATGTCGTGCAAGCTGTATCCGGGTATGTCTCGAAGATGGTGTCTGCTGGGGATAGTGCCTCGGGGACACCATCTGCGAAGATGAAGATCCTCCTTCTGGATAGCGATACCGTATCAATAGTGTCTACTGCGATCACCCAGTCCGCCCTTCTTAACCACGAGGTTTACCTGATCGATCGACTAGACAACCAGAATCGTGAGAGGATGCGCCATCTCAGATGTTTGTGCTTTGTTCGGCCATCCGCAGACTCGATACAATTCCTCATTGACGAGTTTCGAGATCCGAAGTACGGCGAATACAATATATATTTCAGCAACGTGGTAAAGAAGTCGTCTTTGGAAAGACTAGCAGAGGCAGATGATCATGAAGTTGTGCGAGTAGTACAGGAGCACTTTGCGGATTATATTGTGGTAAATCCGGATTTGTTCACGCTTGACATTGGTTTTCCAAGACAACGGATATGGAGTTCGAATCCGGACATGTGGAATACAGATTCATTACAACGGGCTACTGAAGGAATTATTGGAGTCCTGTTATCATTAAAAAAGAAGCCATTGATACGGTATGAAAAAAATAGTCTGCTTGCTAAGAAGCTGGCAACGGAAGTTCGATATCATATCACCCAAGAGGATCAATTATTCGACTTCAGGAAAGTCGACACCCCGCCAATTCTCCTTGTCTTGGATCGGAGAGATGACCCAATAACACCACTATTGACGCAATGGACATACCAGGCCATGGTTCACGAGCTCCTTGGCATACAAAATGGCAGAGTAGATCTCAGTGAAGTCCCAGATATTCGGCCAGAATTGAAGGAAGTAGTATTATCACAGGACCAGGACCCCTTTTTCAAGAAGAATATGTATCTCAATTTTGGAGACCTTGGTGGAAACATCAAGGACTATGTCGAACAATATCAGTCAAAAACCAAGAATAGCTCAAATATCGAGTCGATAGCAGATATGAAACGCTTTATCGAAGAATACCCAGAGTTTCGGAAGCTTTCTGGGAATGTTAGCAAACATGTCACACTTGTAGGAGAGTTAAGCCGGAAAGTTGGAGCAGAGAATTTGCTCGAAGTCAGCGAGGTTGAGCAGAGTTTGGCATGTAATGACAATCATGCCAATGACCTCAAAGTGAGTCAAAATGTCATACTATGGTTTCAGTTGTTAATACCAGGTTCAGAACGTCCAGCGACTCATCCAAGACCCAAAGGTTACCTCTGACGCTAAGCTCCGTCTCGTAGCACTCTATTCACTGCGATATGAGAAACACCCTCAAAATGCCTTAGCTATATTGGTTGACCTCCTCAGTGCGGTTGGAAATGTTCCACAACGGCGTATTGACCTAATAGCGAAACTATTGATTTATCATTCGTCATTGCAACAAACTCAGAATACCGGTGGAATATCTGATATGTTCGAATCGGCCGGGATATTTTCTGGCGCTCGGGATCGGTTCAAGGGATTGAAAGGTGTAGAAAATGTGTACACGCAACATTCCCCACGGCTTGAGTTAACGCTTCAAAACTTAATCAAAGGGCGCCTACGAGACCAACAATATCCTTTTGTAGAAGGTGGAGGTTCAACAAAAGACAAGCCTCAAGATATTGTTGTCTTCATTGTAGGCGGTGTCACGTTCGAAGAGGCAAAGAGTGTCTCCCAGATCAATGCTTCGTCGCCAGGCGTCAGAATTGTTCTCGGTGGCACATGTGTCCATAATAGCACAACCTTCTTGGAAGAGATGGAAGATGCAGTATCTTCATGGCCAGAGCCACCACCTACGACAGCTGCAGGACGATTACGAAGAGAGGCTGGGAGGCGGTAATATCGTCAGATGACCAAAGAGCGTTGGAGTTCGGAGTCGGGAAGAATGGATATGGATATGGATACAGAAATACTGGGAAAGAACTCTGTAACAAAATATCTCATAACAGTATTATGAAAACAAGCATACAGTTTGTCCAGCGATTGATAATCCTTAACCCCTGCCTTCAAACGCCAATTTGCGAACAAGCCAATGTCCTAATTATACTTCTGCTTTCTCCTCTTCTGCTCTGCGCCATACCTCACTCCGTGGGAAAGCAGTAGATACTTGCTGAAGAAGTCTTCTGCGAAGTCATCGAACTTGACATAATCGGCCCCCAGCCGATACGCTGCAGCAATGCCACTCACACAGGCTAGTTCGTGCATGTTCTATTTCCCTTGTTGGCTTTTTCTGCATCCTCATTCAATTGGTAGAGGTTGGGGATACTCACCACCAAAGTCCAAGATCCAGCAAACCAAGTATGGTTCTTCCCATTTAGGAACATCATACCTACAATTAAGTCAGTTCATATCCCAAAATACGCAAAAGACATAACCCATACCTGGAACAACCCTAACATAATGCTGCCACCGGTGCCCTAGCTGATGCCACCACTTCCTCTCGATAACCTTACTCTCATCAATCTCATTCATTGTCCACAGCTTACTATTATTCTTATCTAAAAAGATACTTTGAAAAACATGCCTCTCATACTCTACCGGCGCCGTCTCTGTATTATGATCCATCCGAAATTGATGCTGGTAATTCGTACAGTCAAAACTCATCTCGATCTTTCTTGGATCCTCTTTATAACTCTTTGTGTAATACATAGGACGATATCCACTTGGTTCATCATCTACGCCTCTCTGTTCGCCTTTTGAGAAAGCAATTTGGTCGCGTTGGACCTTGGATTTTGGTTCTGCACAGAGAGAAGGCGAGAAACGTGTCTCGTAGTGCTTTTGGAAATATTCGTGGTCGGAGTGAGTAACGGTTATGTCGTCGTAGAACTTGGCACCGCCGAGGACGAACCTCTCTTTGTAGCTTGCGGTTCTTCCCAAAAGTTTCAAAGCATCATCTGCAAGGATACACATTACAAGTTCATCAAAAGTCTCGGTCTTGGTACTTGGGCCTGTGTGTTCCCCTTTGCTACCTCTTGCCTCTGGGTCGAAAGGCTGAGTTTGGAGGACTATCCCCTTGGAGTTTCGTTGGAGGATAGCTGTGACGTCCGTTTTGAGGCGGATGTCTACGCTCTTAGATACTAGGTCTTTTCGCCAGGCTTCGTAGAAATCGTGGAGATTAGGGAATGTGACCATGGTTGGGAGGTTTGGGAGGAGAGTTTCCGGGTCGTAATCCCATAGTTTCATATTTGGGTCATTGAACAGTCTTTCCAGAATAGCGCAGGATACGTTTGCTGTCTGATTCCCGGTTCCGAGGAATAGTGCAATCAAGGGAAAGACCATTTTGTCCCCGAAATCTTTGCTAAAGAAAAACATTCGAAGCATGACTTTAATAGGTATGATTCCCATAACGGGCATAGTCCATTTGATGATCTTGAGGACTGTCCCGAATTTCTTGATATCAGAAGAGAATTTCTCTACTAGCGGGCTTGGGAAGCAATTAGTCCAGAAGCCATCCGGACCTTTGCCGAAAGCAACTTGAAGCTTGATTTCCTGTGGTTCATGACCATATTTACGGAAGAAGTTGAAAGTGTGTTTGAAAATCTAGGTTGATGAGCATGTTGTAGAATCATCTTGGGAATGACCCCTACCAGTGATCCCCCTTGAACACCGTCATTCATCCAGGAGGTTCCGTACTTTTCTTTATCGAGGGATATTGATGTGGCTTGCCCGCCCGTGACAGCCATCCGCTCAATAATGGTGATATGATACTTGTTTGGATGTTGTGCGAGAGTTGCCGCACATGACTGAACTGAATGTTAGACCAAAGCAAGTTAATGTGCGGAATGAGATTGAATGACTATAAGAAGTCTGACGACCTCTTGCTACTGAGAGGATCAAGATCGAATCCTGCCTCCAAGAATTGCCAACTAACCAAAACTCAAGCTTCCAAGATGTGTGATAAAATGAGCTTAACTTACCATTCCAGCAGCTCCAGCTCCAATAATGACGACATTCTTCCTCTTTTGTTCTTCCATCTCTGCTCACGTCGAGGTGTTTAAACTTTGAGATGAGTGCAAAAACGCCGTTATTATTTATGGAATGTATTCCAGCGAACCCCAAACACAAAAATGCCTTTTACTTGAAGCGTTAGCACATAACCATTTCGTAATCGTGTTCTGCTACATGAGCGTTGATGCAGTGCAAAAAGCACTTGTAAACGTCACCATTGACTAGTCTAAGACCACTAGAGCGGCTTCCAGCGGGGGTGGACATTAAAACTCGCTAATTTGTTTGACCGTCGGTCCTCACATTTGGGGAGTTGGAGTTTGATTGATAATTTCTGAATCAGCGCATATCGAAGAGATATCGCATGAAAATCTCGCTATCAAGTACGACATACCATTCACGTATGCTTTCACTGCTTCATATTTTCCAAAGCAAAGTATAGCTTTCGTACTTAACTCTCACCAAACATTACTGATGACTAAACCACCAACTCTAGCCTTGCAGGTCACGAGACTCCGTGTCATAGTCGTGCTTTGCCAGGTTTGCATCACAAAAAACCTCCCCAAGCCAGTGTTACAGTCTCATCGCCTATCAATCAATACTGCGCTTTCAGTGTCCAATTCTTGAGGGCCTGCTGATACTTAAATAGAAGGCACCAGGCCAGTAAAAGGTGATGTGCGAGAGTCACGTGGGTCACCGACGACACTTTATGCAAACACAGAAGGTGCGATTGGGACTCACTTCCCCAGTGCATATCCATCGTTGAAAGGACTCCTGAGACTGCAGAAACCTCTTCCTCTAGGAGTCGAAGGTCTCACTCGCCGTGGACAGCTTAGAGTACGCCTCTTCAATTCCTGACCTCAACCTCGAAATCCTTATAACAATACCCACCTATCACCCAGATCCTTCAGCATGTCGGACTCTGAAAATGACGAAGACCTCAAAAAAGCAATTGCCTTATCGCTAGGGCAACCATGGCCGCCCAAACGTGTAGCAGAAGAGGTAACCAACCTTGTCAGCGACGATGAGGACGACGACCTAGATGCACCTGTTGTTGCTAGACAAATTGCTTCCCAGAATAAGCCTCAGGAGCGAGTAGTCATAGATTTAGAAAGCAGCCTGGAACTTGGTAGAAATGATAGTGGGCACGGAAAGCGGAAAGCAGGAGCGAAGAATAAGCTGTCACAACCACCCAAAACTTCGGCAGTTGCCTCCACTGGAAACGAAAGCAAGGGAAATGAAGGTGGGAGTAACATATATACAATGGGTGGCTCTCTAGAAACTTCTAGAGCACGAGATAGCAAAAAGGACAACATCACAGTTCTCCCGGCAATCAAATCAGAACCAAGCGACATTTCAGAGAGCAAAGGCAAGATGAGCAGCAGTGCCATAGGTCAGTTTACAGCCCAAGAAGATAATAGGGGTAAAGCTGAGCGGAAATTAGGCACTATGGTTTACAATAACGCAGAATCTACAAAGGATAGTACACCACCAACTCAAGGAATTCTTGGACTGTTGAACCGGAAGCAGATGGAAGAAGAACGATTAGCACGAGCAAGCCGGATGGGGATTCAGAATGGGAAAGAAACAGTTATTTCTATCAATACGAAGAGAAAAGCTTCGACATCGCCGCAGCGGCTTGCGGGTCGAGATGGAAGGCAAACCATTGCAAAACCTTCCCGTTCTCTACCGGAAACTCAAAGTTCTGGAAAAGCTTCACCCGAGATTTTCTCCCACAAGACGCATCAAGGTGCTTCAGGCGTCCAATACCCAAATGGAGTGGTCAAGAAGACTTGGGCGTTTGGCTATCCTCGAACTAATGAAGATATTAAGATAGAAGAAGTGTTGCAAAAGGATGACCTTGAACTTGCTGTTCTGAGTAGCTTCCAAGTTGACCATGCTTGGGTGGCAAGTAAGCTTGATCCAGAGACGAAGGTTATCTGGGTGCTCCAGGCAAAAGATCAAGCCACGGTATGAATTAACCTTCCTGCCTAATGGAACTCGCAGACTTCGCTGCGCGATATCCCGGGCTCATGGAGTTCAATGCATCGACATACTGACAATCAAATAGAAAGATTTTTATCGCAGCACAGCAGACAAGAATTACAAATTCTGTTTTCCATCAATGGAGGGGCAAGTCAATTGTATGCACTCTAAGCTACAATTGTTAGCACACCAAACACATCTTCGCATTGTGGTGCCAACAGCGAACTTGGTTTCATTCGTAAGGACAAATTCTCCCATGACTCGAACCAGCAGCCCAACAACAATCTTCATGTCCATCAAACTTCTGTCCCAAAGCCATATCATGCTGATTGAGTTCTTCTAGGATTGGGGAGAGACAGGTGTGATGGAAAATGTAAGTGCTACCGAGTGGGATCCGACCGCTTTCAAATATCCTGACGCGGCACTCGTAATTACACCTATTAATTGTTGCAGATGGTTTTCCTGATCGACCTGCCCAGACATCCCGAAGGCAAAATGACGGCTCCCTCGGAAGTTACCTCTTTTGCTACAGAGCTAAAATACTTTCTTAATGCAATGGGTCTCGATCAGAAGACGATTGACAGCCTAGGGAAGTTCGATTTCTCACGGACAGCTCGCTTGGAGTTTGTTCACTCGATGTATGTATGCCCACAGTGAAACCGGCAAATTATTACTGACCACTGGCAAAGAGGAGGTTCACACAGCGGGTCAAATTTCAAACGGACTGGGTACTGCGGGCTCGGATCTGCTGTTCGACGACTCGGTCTTCAAACCGAAGAAGCCCTAACTGTTGACTTTGTTGTATGCCTGCCCAGCCCTTGACCTTCCACCCTATTTTACTTTTTGCTAATGATGCAACGTTGTTACAGGCCTCCTCTATTGGTAGCCTCAAACTTCAGTACCTCAAGTCGATGTATTTGGCTTTCCAAGGTAATCAGATACTCCATCCTTACCCCTGCATAGATTGGGCAGCAAAGATAGCCCTGCTTTGATCCTGCCTTCCTCCCCCCGTCTGGAGAAGTCCCGTCAATGGAAGGTTTACCCAGGTCATCGAACACACAGACATCTCCTCCAAGTTTCTCCGTTTGCGCGCTGGAGTGGAGTAGCCAGTGTTTTGTGATGAGCTGATAATTTGAATAGGAGATGATGGTATGGCTGAGTACGAATGGCGTACAAACAAGCCTTCAAAGGCCAAAGGTCAAGTAGAATCTGCTGCGGAGCGAAAGATATCAGACGATATCAAGAAGTTCTTCAAGATTTACTTCCCTACGCATGAGACTGTTGCTCGCAGTAGGGGCGGCATTCAGGTACGAATCTCAATAGAAACCTACCATAATAAGACTCAACTGACAGGTGGACAACTAGGCAGGGGGGACCATTTGCACACAGCCCAAATGTAAGTTAATTACCCACTGCAAATGGATCGGATGTCCTTCTGGGCTGCGGTGGAGAATTAACTTTCCCACGCAACTTCCTCGATCAAGGAATATTAACGTTCATTCTTCTACAGGGTTTTATGGGGATGCGTTTCCCCGGTCCCTCTTCCGCGATTGCGAAAGCCTTCGAGAGGGTATGTTGATGCATAGCAAGATGATATTTACCAGGCCTCACAAAACTCTACGCGGCAGCGTGGCTTGGGCATACGTAGGCTCTGCCAACCTTTCTGAAAGTGCTTGGTAAGTCTTGTCTTTTTTCATCACAACCTCATCACAACTTTCAGCCCAGAAAGATTTGTCTGTTTCGACTCAATTGATGCTTGGCGCAAATTGAGGGGATTCGTTCGCGATCCGTCAGCCCTTTGACTCGGATCCTTTCGCCTTGTTCTTGATTTGAGTTTATGAGACCATGCATCGCGTCTCGATACGGATGTTCGCCGACCATCGGGAGTTCTGTGAGGCGAGCCCTGGCAATTGTTGTTGAAACTTCAAGCCACTTGTAGCATCTTAATCTTTTTCCCCGGCAATTCTTGATAATCTGACAGGACACCAAAAACAATGGCAGGAACGATTACTAATGATACCATGTGAAGGGGACGGTTAGTCAAGGACAGAACGACGAAACAGCCGAAGCTGAACTGCCCAAACTGGGAGTGTGGTATTATTTTTCCAATACCTACCCATAATGGAGCAAACGGACTTAGCGGACAAGAAGAAGGACCGGCTGGAATGGATGTATTCAATAATCACGTGCCCGTGCCATTGGTTATTCCAGGAGCGGATTACGCGGGGAGAAAGCCTTGGTGTTACAATGAATAGAGGTCATGGGACTTGGAGCTCATTGTTGAGACGGATCTGCCGGATACTATCTCTTGGAAAACTTCGTGGGATAGAAGTTAGAAACGGCTTGGCAGGCTCGGTGAAGGACTTCCCATCCAGATAGAGGAGAACAATGTAAACGGCATACAACATTTGTCTTGGCTTTGAAAAATTGTAGAATGATAATGACTGAACAAACAAGGGATCGCTCGTCGGGCCTCATGGTGGCACGTGTTTATTGTGCCCATGACTCGAAGCATAAATTGCTTACAATGTGTTTCAACATAGTGTATTTGGGCGAATGAAGAAGTGAGAGCATCCGAATATGGCAGGTCGTAGAAATTAACCTCGCAGAAGTGAAGAAGATGTGATTTGCAAGCCAAGACCATTGTAATCGTTACGTTTGGTGGCACTCTTGCTAAACGAGTTCGAGCATCCCATGCGAAAAAAGGAGGGGAAACTTCCCATACTCTACCGCGACGTCTATGCTGCGTGTTTTCTCTTGGCGGCAGGACTGTTGGTATTGGTCAATTTGGCCCAGAATTTGCAGTGATGAAGCACGAACAGTGCCGTCATACCTGATCCTTGTGATGATCTGAACTCAAGGCGTTTCTGTAGAACGTTCTCTACTGATGACTGCGTTGTTGTGTTCAGGCATGAGGCTGCAAGCCTAGCGGCCTTGAAAACATCGGCCCAGGGTAGGTCGTACCAGGCACACATGGGGGTGCTGGGAGAAGCTGAGATCGGGCTGGTATCTAAATGCCTCAAAATCCCGTGCGCGATCTTGTGTCGGAACACATCTCACCTTGTGTTGCACATCGAAAGGATAATCATTACGGAAGTAGGAATTGTCGGGCATGTTGCGCGGTGCCAGCTACGGTGCACCAAATCGCTCATGAACGGGACAGTAGTGAAAGGTCTGGATCAGTGTCGTTCTACACGTGCCGACTGACGAGGCCCTAAGCTTTGGCAACGGAGTGCATCAGTAAGCCATTGTCGTCATAGGGGTCCAGGGCACATGTGCAGGACTGTGATCACCTCCTACATCCTCTAAGCCCCTCAAAGTTGCCATCTAAAAGGCTCAATCGAGATTCCAATATGCATCTCGTGAAATGGTACGCGGCCGCACACCGCAATCAGTATGAGTGATTAGGAATAAAACGATTCATCCCGCCAGCTGGGGGGGGAAGGTTGAGCCGATGCATACGGTGGCGACATGCCTTGAAGACGTTGAAAGAAGTTAATGAGGTTCTACAGAAACAACGTTCTTGGCATGTAAAGCTCCATCATCATGCAAGGGGACATGAACTTTGGTTGCGTTTCCGGGAATCCTCGACATCCCGGCAGTCATCATATAAGATCCAAGTTAATAAGTTTCAAGGCTGATTCCGCTTCATTACGTGTCGAATTGGCCTCGCATCCCCAATAGCACACTGATATATATCAACAGGCCATACAAAACCGTCTGTGCCAAGCCAAAGATAAGAAACCGCAACTATGATTTGTGTTGTCATTAGGAAGACAGGCAGATGGAAACTTCTGAAAGAGCCAGGTTGAAACTAGACACCATGTCGAAATGTCTTGGGTGGTGGCAATAATTCATAAGCAATAGCGCAATAGGTATTGCGCGTCAACTTGAGTTTTCTTAATATCTCGTACTGAAGACGACGCGGATGTGACAATTGTGGCCATGCTCGCTCTTGACCCAGATATTTGCTCGGTGATGATGCTAGATTCAGTTTGACTAGAATTGATCGATCCATAGCGGCATCTATCTTTGTCCTTGGGATAACCAGGAATATCTGGTAAGATGTCACTCGCGCTTTATCTTTTTCCATTGTCCGATCAAGAGGGGATTGTCCGTGAATCGAAAAAGGGGAGTGAGGTTGAAATCGCTTGGCAATCCAATACCCTGTAAAACACCAGATACCCTTGTATATGAAGTCTGCAATTACCTAGGTTGCGACCCCGGTTCGGCTGCCGATTTTTTGTGGCGTCTAGAATTCCGAAATCCGAAATGCATTCACCCCAGATTCTCCCTCGTCCGGCCAAGCCCGTACGCCTTCTGCTTCGAAGGACGGGCTCTGCATGTCCCTGTAACACGATTTCACTCGCCTCGCCGGCAGATATCGCTCTCCTGTGATGGGCTCAGGGGTGGTAAGGGTTCAGAAGGGAGAAGGCACGTGCTCAGCTTAAAGCAACTTCCGAAGGAAAACCGAAGATCAAGCGGTTGACGCCGACGGTGTTGCCGTTGATGAATTCATTGAAATGTGAACTTGTGGGGATCAACGAGGGCTCAGGGGCTTTTGGCAGGCGGCGCAGCAATTCGCTTTCGTCCTTGACTTTGGCAGCAGAGTTTTCGCCACGTGGGAACCTGTCGAGCGAAGTTGTCAGATTCTCGAGGCTCTCTGCCAGCTCGTGGATGGCTCGATTGTACGAAACCTCAATTGCTGATTTGGTGCGGCAGAATATTAGTCAAAACTTCAGCAGGAGGACACAGGGAGCGGAAGTCCAGTCCGCTGGTCCACCAACACTCACAGGAATAAGACTGCGAGCCCAGATACCCAGAGTCACCCTCAACACTACACCAGTTGTCGTAGCCATTGAGTTTCCCGGTGTCTCCCGTCTGGGAGGAGATCTGGCATGATCCTGGAACCTAAGGACGAACCCTGAAGATCTTAGGGGGAAACCCCATCAGTCCCTATTATATTGGACTCGGTAGATCGCGAAAGAGGCTAATATCGGGCGTGGAAGTTGCAGGATGGGGAAAACGTTCAACGGCCGGAGGCACAAAGCCTTGTAAAGGAACTATAACCAGAATCCGTGCAAATCCCGTCCTTGGTGTATGGGGATGTTGACGGCATTGTTTTTTTTGAGTTGTTGGAAAGTGTTCGGTGAACAATAAACTGGCGTCGGGCCTATTCGTGACTGGGAAAGCGCCATGTTTTGGAGCACGAGCAAGCCTGCAGCCCCTATGTTCGAAGTGTGATTCGGGCTGCACAAAGCTGCAGGAGAGGAAAATCCGCGACTGGCTGAAGTCTGGATAACATCTGATGTCAAGGTGCAGTCTGGAGCGGGCTTGCGGATGTACTTTTCGAAAGCAGCAAGGTGTGCTACTCTGGACGCGGTGCAAGAATGACTGCACAGTGTATGTACATGTGCATAGCATGAGAGGGGAAGAAAGTCGTCCGCAGAGTGCAGTCAGCTGGAGCATCGCGATCGCGCAACTACCTACTAGCAAGAACAGACAGCCCGGAAACCAGCTTTTGTCCCGTTATTTCGCTCACCGCAAGCAAGCGCAAGTGCGCGCGGGGCAAGAGAATCGAGAGTTGTGGCTTCTCTATTCCGGATGTCCTGTGGATCACCATCCGGACGGCTAGATGACGATGGTGGTGATATGAGGCCTTTTCAACGAGGATTGAAGCATCATATCTGGCGTGTTGTTGTCGACATTACAAGAGGAGGGGAAGAGTACGTTGACTTTAAAGGGATTTGAGGATGAATAGAGGCTCCTTCCAAGGGAAGTTAATCTGCCCGAGAAGCTTCTTTTGCGAACTCAATGACACTTGGGACCAACTCCACACCAACTGAGTTCGCCCACTTCCCGACAGAGTTTGAACGGCTCTGCGAACCCTGACCAGAGGCGCTTCTACTAGCAATTTTATATCATGTACTGGAACTGCAGACTTGTTTCATAAGGATCTGACAGAGATGCTTCCATATATGTCTTCTTTTGCCTCAATTGCTTCAGCTCCTACACAATTACCCATCACTTCTAGAAATATTCTGGTAGGTACCTTGCTCCAATACACCTTGTTGGCCCTCAACATGGCCCTCAACACGGCCCGTCGATTAATTCTACACTACACTTTGCGGAAAGATTAATCAGTTTGCCGACGCCATACTATAAAATTTAATGCTTCGTTATGCAACTCCTTCTGAGGCTTAGGCAATGCGATGTTATAGATTTCTACCTTCCATTGTTGTCGTCTGTCCGTGTCAAGGATCAGATTCTGCAGCAACAGCATGTATTTTGAGAAGCCCCCTTTTCTATGTTCAAATATGATTCGACGTCGCCTCGAAGGACCGGATCAATTCTCGCTCTACGGATTTTGAAGGCATTCCAGGGGTGCGAATCATAATGCTTGTTCGCCGTGTCTTGCCGGCCAAGTCTTCAAGCCATGGGGAGTCGTCATTCCGGGCGCAGCCCTACGATTTTTGTGGGCATGTCTCTCCGTCAGTCCACCCCCAGTTCAAAAGAAACTAGGAAGGAAAGCCACAAGTAATTGTATACAGCCGAATGGCGAGTACGAAGTTATTCAAAGTCCGCCAAGATTCGACTTCATGGGCAAGAGTGATTGAGATAGAGCATTGCCAAACCAATGCCAAGGTGCCAATTGATCCTGTAATAGCTGATCTTCGCTATTGAACGGTGATTATTCAACAAAAGAAACGTTCGGCGGCGTACTCTTTGAATCGTCTTCAGTAACAACTGGAGAAATGAGGTTATTATCAGAATTCTGCAGCAAGCTGGGTTCCACCCTCCCACGGAACTTACCATGACAACTTGATGCCGTGCAGGGAGGAATTAAAGTGCAACGGCTTGAACCCACTTGCAGATGAAAGTGTGATGATCTCCAGTACCACTCATCTCTACAAAAATACGAGATATGACAAGAGGACTACGGGAAAACCCCGAAATCCATATTTCGATCCAGGTGTGCCGTGGCCAATTGTAACAGCATATCGATGCCAAACCTCCATCTCACCCTGTCCGAGCGTACCCTAAGCAGCCTTCGGCGGGTTCCACACAACACCACAGAGACTTGAGAATTGGCTGCAGGCTAGCCATGCGGTAATTCCAAACCTCCGCATCAGTTGTGACTGACCAACCGAGCATCATCAAATCAGCATCGTATGCGCGCTTCTGCAAAGTCCTTGCGGGTGATGGTTCACCAAACTGCGCCTGTACACTTACTTGGGTAGCACGTCCTATCTCTCTGGTCTGAATGGGTTAGCAATGTTAAAGTCTTCAAAGCCTACTAAGTTTCTCGGCATGGGCGAGATATAACCTCTTCTCCACTGGCGTTCATGCAAACGTGGTGACAAGGCAGATTTTGGGTTGCTCGATGGAGAACGGCGTTGGAGAAGCAGGTTACAGGAACGCAGTGGCCACGATCGATATCGTGGAAAGTCATGAACCTTGAGCATTTGCACATGCACTAGAACGAGACAGGCCACCCATCGAGCAGGCCTAACTCCAACCCCAGACCTTTCCTTCTAGGCGTATGCTGAGAAGGCTCGGAACCCCTGACCATGTCTTTGAGGAGATGCGCGATGTTACATGGGCTGCACTCGAGGGCCCTCTAGCGCAAGCACTAGATGATTGAGGGAAGGCCTGTACCTTGTCAACTACACCCGCCTCACGCTCATCGCCTTGGGCAAGGTGATTCAAGTGATGTGCCTCAGCGCCAGAATCGGGCACTTCTCCGCCGAGTTCAGGGCAGAATGGGTGCTTCGACAGTACAGGAGCCCGCAGGTGCAGACAGCCAGGACGACCGCTCCGGTGGGCCTAGTACGCGGTATGGACAGAACATTCCCTAGACGCAAGTAGGACAACTCTCAAATTGCGTCCCCTCCAAGGACAGAGCCCCAGGCAGGCCATCTCAAAGTCTCCACTACTACTGCTACTCAACGAATAGTCAGTGTCCACTCGAACTGCCCGGAGGAGGAAATGGTGGTGGCTCCTAGCAAGCCTACGCCCTAACGATTCTGGAATTCTGCTCCCTCTTCCCCCCGCAACCCTGGCTTGGTTGAATCTCATTGCAAGCTCAGTGACGGGGCTGCCACTGTTGCCAACGTTCATAAGCCCCTCAGCGCGCCATCGAGTGTGCCAGTTAGACAGTCTCTTGCTGAAACTGCCGTGGAGAATCCTCGTGCTGGACCTGCTGGACCTGCTACTCTGTCGCCGTATCGTCTATCCCCCCCTCCATTACCAGCTTCTCCCCGGTCCTGCGTCTTGTCTTTCGCCTTGTTCAGACGCCATTATACTTCGGCCTCACTACCAGTCCCCTCCGTCCCTCAGTCCTCGCGACGCATCCCACACTCTACTACTTGACTTGCAAGCATCACCTCTACGCGCCTTGCCGACCTCGTCTCTTACTCGCTCCAGGATCCCTTTTCGAATAAGGCGCGCGTGCAGGCTCGCCGTCAACTGAGCGCTCAGGGCATCCAAGCGTTGAGCTCTTGAGCTGGGAATTGCCGCTTGATACTCCGTTGCGCGTGCACCCCTCGATCGTTAGGACCACGTCCCTGCTCTACTCCTGACCCAAGGAACTTCTCCACTCCCGCACGGCAACCGCAACTCTTATTGTGCTCGCGCTGCTTGTGCAACTCTCAGCAGGTCCTGTCACGGAAGCCGCGCTGTTTGTTCCATCGATATCCTAGTTCCTTCCGGAATAACACCAGCCTCCTTCCGCATTGCATTACCAGACTGCCGAACTACATACATATGCTCCTCCCTTCACCTGCACGGTCGAAACAACTTTCGGCCCCTCCCTTCATCCATCTCGGACAACCTCGTCGTCCCAGCACGCGAGAACTATAACGCATAAACACTTCGACGTCCTCACCCAATTCGACCTCACCAAACCGGTCCGAACCTGCTCTTACCTCTTGGATCTGCCCTCTACCTCTCTCCAGCGTCCGAAGCTTGGATAAAGTCTCCTCCCTCTCCCCGCCTTCACACACAATTAAGCATCATCACCTTTTCCATTTCAGGCAGTTGCTCCGTTTGGTTCTGATGATACTTCTCCAACACATCCTTCCACCATAAAACCATACTGACCCTCGACGTTTCTCTATCTATCATGGCATCCGCTTCACCTCTCTCTCCTACCTTCTATGGGCATATCGCCTCAACCCAGGATGCTCTCCTTCTTTTTGAAGCATGTTTGAGTGGCGCCCTCAATCATGTTGCCAGGCGCCCACACGACCGTGAGCGCGCGAGCCTCATCAAGAGTGGGAACGTTTTTATATACGAAGAACACTCCTCCGGAATCAAGCGCTGGACTGATGGTGTACCGTGGAGTCCCAGCCGGATCCTAGGCAACTTTCTAGTTTACCGAGAGCTGGAACGGCCATTTCCTCCAGGAGAAAAGAAGAGAGCTATGAAACGAAGCAAGAGATCTCCCGGAATCAGCAAGGCCACAGAACCATATGGATCGAGCAGTAGCTACAGCACAGCAACTGCAGTCAACTCATATCTAGATTCATCATCAAACTCATTGAGCAAAGAGACGGAGCGTTCATTGATAGGATCACTTGTCGATTCTTACGGCTTCAAAGAGGAAGGTCTAGTCAAAAAGACTGTCAGTGTAACGGTTGGAGGCGTCTCCCACCACCTCGTTTCATATTACACAGTTGCCGATGTTATGAACAACAAATTCAGCACACCCACCAAAGATCCTAGATTTTCGCATATCACTCCTCGGGCAGACTTGGTCACCAAACAAAATTTCAGAACACCGATCGATGAAGTTGACTCGATGGATAGAATGGAAGATCGTGCCGTCTACAGTACCTACCCTTATGTCCGAAATGGGTACGAATTGACAAATCAATCCATCTCAAACCGAGCCATGCCCTTACCAACACCACCTGTTTCATATCCAGCTTCCAGCGTTTACAACAGTTACGGTATGGGCACAAGTGGTGTGTCTTATGATACCCTTGGAGCGGGTCATTCTGGGAGTACATACAACACCCACTTTGCTCCAACGCCAAGTATATATCCAGTTCCAAAGACAGAAAACTACGACATGAGCAGTGGCTACCGGGAGCAAAGACATAGCTCAGCCATTGGCATCAGCTCCGATTCAAATCGAGGACAGTTTCCAGCTCCTAGCACACAATTTGCTCGTCGATCTTCAACATATGACCAACCCAGTGCGGCTGATTCGGGCATGTCACAGATCTCATCTGCCTCAGTAGATTCAAAAATCAGCAATGACTCCGGATACGCATCTCAGGGATTTTATGGGGGCGGTTATCGAGAAAACAGCCACCCATCACACAGTTACTCACTTCAGCGCTCATTACCAACCCCAACACAGCAACATAACCCCTACGATCGGCCGGCACAATCATATTCTGGGGTGGACGGCCCAAGCTTGAAACAAGAAATGTGGCCAATGGGCAATGCGAGTGCTGGGCATGGTCACTATATGACCCCCCAGCAGCAATGGGCTAGTGCTGGGACGTCATGATTAACAGTATATATGTATCCTTCGTTTGGCATGGATGGAAAAGCAATGCTTTATTCCTCTTAGCTCTTTACTGCTTTTTAACGAATTTCATTTTTCATCTGCTCTGGTCATGTGTCGACAAGGACCCGGGCGACCTTCTCACAGGCGCACGGAAGGTCAAATCAGGGGAATATCGGGGTTAGGCATAGGTTCCGGAGGGAGGTGTTTTTTCTATACAGAATTTTGAGCTGATTACGACATACCCGACTCTCGTTCTACTGTGCGAGTGCTCTCTGCATTTATCTTTGGATGGTGATGTGTTACTAAGGAATTGACTGAATGAGATGGTATGACGTGAGGAACGGCAGGATGGATAATGGTTGTAATTATTGTACAGTTAGAGATGTTGATATTGTGGATGCAGTTCTGAACTCAGAAATGGGGATACCATCATGGTAGGCAGGGATCAAAATCAGATCAAATCGATTTATTTCATGGCTCCAGCACGCTCAATACTGTAGGAGAATGTTGCGGCTGTTCGGTTTCAATGAGGCTACGATAAATCACTCACTTGTGTAACTATGTGTAAGTCTGTGCAACTCTGTGCAACTCTGTGCAACTCTGGAGCCCGATCCACGAGAAAACTTGTAAGACTCCGCGTCAGTATCTTTACTCCTATCAAAACTTATAGGGCTGAAGGCACATATGTTTTGCTTTTTTCGCACTCTTATTGCATCGGTATGGCATAACTCCAGTTCAGCCGTCACCGGAGAATAATATAGCGCAGACTTTTTGCGAGCCGCATACCAGTATCTCACTGGTTTCTCTTACACTGACAACGTCCAAGCATGAGACTGCAAACCACCATATAGGTGAGGCTTTAGGTATTTGAAGATGGAAGGCCGTGAACTGAGGCTAGAATTGCCATAGTAGAGGGATCGCATTGTTGTGTCGCTGGAAGACCTAAGGGAAGTATTTTTGAGGATCTTAGAGTAATGGCTATCCACGGATGTGGTGGCCTGTGCAATGTGGACGGTATTCTGGGACGCAAGCCAAAATCTAGTCAGGCGGGTCGATTGTGAGTCTAAGAGATGGGTTAATCAAGCCGTTGGAGGAGCTATAGCGAGATTGTGGGAAGTCTAGACTCAATCTTCACGTATGGTGGAGATTGTCCATATTCGACTTGCGAGCGCCTTGTACTGCTCTAGAGAAGTCTACAGGAGACATAACATCGCGTTGCCATCAGTGTAACGCCTCCAGCGAGCTGTACGCGGACGCAACTTGTGGTACGAGAGCACAGTAATCAGCAGAGACTTCAGCGCTCTAGTCCGTGCACGTCTACGAATATGCAGGACGGCCGCGTCGGAGAAATAAACATGGAGATCCTCGTCCTACCAGGCGGGCAAAAAGGTAAAAGGGAAGTAGAGGCGTGGTAATCCTCGCTTAAGATGCCACCAGTGATGATATGCGGATAACTTTGATGTCAGATGATAAAATGCTGTTTGGTCTGGACTCTGAGGCGAAAGACCGGGATACCCAGGTGATAATTGGGCACAAATACTGGGGACCGCGAGTGAGACCCGGAGGTCTGAGAGTCAGCCGGCGAAGTGAGGGGAAAGTGTATAAGCATTGTCAAAGCCGGGAACTAGAGGAATCCCAGGTGAGGACGGCGCATTGTACGACTTGACATAAAGGATCTATTTATTGTTTTTGAGGTGATAAGACTCCTCTGTGGGGCAGTTGTGAGGTCGAATGCGTCTTGATAATGAATCCTCTAGTCGGAGGATGCTAGTCTGAAGTTCCCCTATCTCTGAAGTGTCAAGTGGCAATCCCTCACACATCTCAAATTCTCCATATGCCAAGCATGGGTCACTGATTCGTACTGACTCTCAATTCATGCTTTAAGTTCAACTGGTCATCATCTAACCTGGGGATTGATGAAGAGTTAGCTTTGAAGTGATCAAAGCTTGTCTCTCCAGACACCACTGGTGGGACCTGTTGTCCTGTATCAAACATGGCCAAGCTTTGGCCGGATGGGGTGCCTTGTACGAGCTCTGTATAACAACCTACCAAGTGACTATCCTCATCCGCTTCAGAATGCGAGCAAAGTTTCCCAGATTCAGGTACGCTCGACCTACTCTTCCCGCAATATCTACCTATCGTGAAAGTCAAGCACTGTTCCCGTTTTGCCATCCCCGTCGCAGAGAAGTTGACGGCGGGAGGAAGGCGTGCGACATGGGTTCCGATAGGCCTCCGCCTGCAGAGGATCGAAAAGTCAATCTACGATCCTCAAACCTATGGGATGCTGATGGGGTTTTGCAGTTCGCGATGTCCAACCTGCGGGAGGGTAGACGTTCGCTGTGGAGGCTAAAGTTTAGGAACAAGTACCCTTTTTGGGAATCTGCCCCGATGACCGTGCGAGGTGCTGGACTTGTCATCTGGGGGAGAGTGAAGATGTTTGGACGTTTGTTTGGACGTTGGTGATTGTTTCATGGAAACACCGTCGTCCGGGCCAATTTTCGGAGCTTTATCAGTTCGTCCTTTCCCGCGCGGCTTGGCAGTATTCGTCGACGTCATTGCGCTTGACGCACGGACTGGAGACCTCTCTCAACCCTTTCAACCCCAGGACCCAATTCTGCAGGGCTAAGAGCCGATATTAGACGCGCGTTTGTATGGCGGCTATTTATGTATTACAAGCGCCGCACTTGCCGTTCGCAGGACTCCGATGCGAGCTTCACGATTCACGCTTCGCACTTCACGCTTCACCAGTGATCTAGTCAGCGTGCTTCAGCCCGAGTTTCACGTCTTATCTATTCTTAGGCGTTCAATCTTCTCCCTCTATACCAAAATGCGATGGCGATGGTTCGGCCCCTGAGATTCGGATCTGCATCATGTTCAAAATGGACCGGAGTGGTTTGGAAGTCGACATTGGGCAGCTCAGGCAGAGAGATCTGGCCTTCACTGGGCAATAACTGCAGAGACTTCAGCAGGTATCGTGGGCTATGGACAATCTCCACAACGGGGGCTTTTGGACCCTCATTGTTTACGTAAGGGGTATAGATATGGGGTGTTTGATGTTTCTGACAAGCTTTTAGGAGAAAGGAGGCTGGACAAAACCTGAACAAGAGAGTACTATACTCAACCTCGAACCCCCGGCAAAATGATCCTGGGTACGTACTTAGTTTGACCCATGTTCATCACCTGATTCGTTCAATCTAGATTGCATCTGAATCTTCCAAGATCAAAGAGAGATCCTTGGTCACGTGACCAAACAACTCCCTAGAGTTCTCGGCTGACTTGCTACAGGTCGAAAGAAACACCACCAACTTCCAAAAAGCCTCTTCTCAAGGCTTTCACACATCTCACACCTCATGAGAATATCTATACTATTCCAAATATACTCACCTTTACACGACTGATCGCCGCTCCTGCCATCGGCTACCTTGTTCTTCATGATCAGCATGCTTGGGCTGTTGGGCTATTCGCCTATGCGGGAATTACTGATCTCATAGATGGTTGGATTGCTAGGAAATGGAATCTACAGACTGTAGTTGGAACTGTCATTGATCCGATGGCTGATAAGACGCTAATGACGATCTTGACGGTATGTTTAGCTATCAAGGGTGCTCTGCCAGGTATTTTTAACCTTACTTTCTCTGCAATATTTCCAACTCAACCCCCTTGCCCACATCCAAGATCGATTCTAGTCTGCCTCAACCTCTATTATAGGCCGCCTCCTTGTCTCATTGACTAAAACAATTCCCCTGATCATTCAACATGCACGCGTTTCCTAGTTATCGTTACCACGTCCCCGGACACCAAATCTTGCAAAATTAAGCACTTGCTAACACTCCATAGTTTGGCTCGCAGCAATTATCCTTGGTCGTGATGTTGGTCTCGGTATAGCTGCCATCTACTATCGTTGGATATCTCTTCCACCCCCCAAAACCTTCTCCCGGTACTGGGATTTCTCCCTTCCTTCAGCCGAAGTCCACCCCACAACCATCAGCAAATATAATACGGCTCTACAACTGGCGTTAATAGGAGCTACAACTGCAATGCCACTTGTGACTGTGGATGTTAGTTCTATGATGAGTGCTATGCAGTAAGTTATTCTTACATTTTCTTCACATTATTTCCAGTCTCAGTATTGTCCAGATGAGAATGAACTGCCAAGAGCCTCGCTACTACAGAGCATGCTAACAAGACATAAAAGGTATCTAGTAGCAACAACAACAATCTGGAGTGGTGCAAGTTACATATACACGAAGGATGCTGTTAAAATATTGAACCAGGATAACAAGTCACCCAACGATACACCAAAAAAGTAACTCAAGAAGTTGTAAAAATTTGTATATTAGCATCAAGTATCAAATCTGTAATAACAGCCGCTTAAAGTCCTCTCTCAAGCTTGTGTCCATTAATGATATACCGTCTAATTCTTAATTTACCCACCCATTCCTATACAATACATCTTTCTTCGCCTCAAGACCACCGGTCAATTCTCACCCTCGTGAATGGATTGTGAGTAGTCGATTATTTCAAAATAACCTTAAGGAGAAGCTTCCTGCTCAAGTGGCTGACTCCCATTGAGCTGCAAACCCCCGGGTTTGTTGGTGTAGACATAAACTTCTAGCTGCTATCAAACTCATGATAGGCCAGCAGAGGGGTGTCATGCTATTGTGGTATTACCTGCTGTTCAGGTTGCACGACCACCAAATTCGTAGGCATATCATTTTAATCCCAGCCATTAGTGACCTGTTGGTTTCCGAACCCAGAATTGGCATTATAATATGGCATCGCCTGCTGTGCCATTCTCGGCTGACACATCATATGCGGTGGATATGATGCCAGAGGTTGGGTTTGTAGATGTACAGGCGCGGAGTGGAAATTATGGTGGAGTATGCTCTCATGCATGCCCAATCCTGTTCCGTTCCCCTGTTCCCAGGGCGCTGGTGGAGGGGGCATGTAGATAGTGTTATTATTACCATAGATAATATGCCCCTGTGGCCCGCCTTGGGACTGGTACTGAGGCAGCGGGAACGGAGAGCTAAAATTCCCGGCGGGTTGAGCATAGCTGCTAGGTTGATGTGTCGTCCCATAGGGCATTAGTTGTGCTGGGGCCGGCAAGGGACGCATGTTGCTGTTGGCAGCAAGGGAATAGCCACGCTGCTGTGGCATACTCTGATAGCCATATTTTCCTGGCATTGGCGAGGGCATGTATCCGGAGGGAGTGGGTGAGAAGCTATGTGGCAGTGGTGTGCTCTGATATTGGTGGTTATAGAAGTTTCCAGCACAGGGTTGACCTCTCATCATGGGTGGATGTTCAGGAGGTTGAGCAGGACCCATTTTCTCCTGTGGAGGGCCCATATGTGGTTGACCTAGGTAAAGCCCAGGACGATACTGTCCTCCAGCAGGGACAACTGAACCATCAGGAAGTTGAACAAAACACATTTGTTCTTGTGGGGCGTTCACAGACGGCTGGACGGTGCCATTTCCAACTCGAGGTTGCCCTCCAGCAGCCATATTGGGACTGGCCGAAGGTTGACAAAAACCCATCTGCCCTTGTTGGACACCCATATTCTGTTGGCTGTCAAGATCCACTCCATTCGACGCTGCATGAACAGCTCGTGAAGGAACATCTTGTTGTGAAAGATTCGCAGTGCCAACAAGAGCAATGTCGTTTGCGACATTGATGTGGGGAACTCCTTTTCCTGTGACAGGGATCTTCTTCACAAAATTCGTTCTGTCTCTGCGAACACTTGCAAATAATTGGTGCAACTTAGTGTCAGGTACTACCGATTGTGGTATGTGACGCTCTTTGACAGGGCGGCCGGGGCCTTTTGGCATCGGTGGATCACCTGAGTCTAGGATATTCTTCGTGCGCTTCGCCTTTGGTGAGTGTCCCACCATTAAGGTGTTGGCCTTTCGCTTGCTGGAAGAGTTGGCCACAGGTAAAGAGATCTCCCTACTCTCGTAAGGAGCCATGGTCTGGCCTGGGCGGCGTGGCTCTCCCATAGTGGGGGGGATACTCTGGGGGCCGTTGGGAGGCGTAGGAAAGCACCCGAAGAGGTGATATTGGCCGTTTAAAGGAGTAGCGGGAGTTGGAAGCCCAATTGTGGCATGTGCGTTCTGACCGGTGGGAGATAGGAACGTTATTTCAGCGCCGGTTTGTTGGACATCCTTGGGAAATATACTATCCATGATACAAGAATGTTCTAGTGTCCTAGCCTGTTGAGCAGGGGTAGTCGCAGCGGTTTGGACACTCTCGGTAGTAACACTTGAGACACCCCGAACACTCTCAGGAGTAATTGTTCCGCCCTCCTGGGTGGCTGGTTTAGGGTGTCCTGGGGTCAAGAGAGCGGTAGGGAACGCTGGAGGCTCGACGGTGATGGTCTCTGGATCCCATGGAATACCATCATCAGCTTGTGGCTTATCCACACCCCAAATGATCCTGTGGAGCAATTCGCCAGATAGCTGACCTGCCTTAAGATCTCCAGAAAGCCCCTGTTTTTCCAGCTCAAGGACTACGTCAATGGGGGTCAGCTCCGAGGTCAAATCGACAGCTGGAGATAAATCACCAGTAGCCTGGAATTTCTCCAAATTAGCAACTGTCGGCGCATGGGCAATTGCTCCAATATACTCTTGGCTAGCTGGAGCAGCCACAAGAGCAGACTGATCAGGAGCGTAGAGGCTCTGCGAAACGACAGCAGTATGCTCCACAACTACTCTAACCATCTTCCCAGTAACTGGTCTGGCTACACTAGCAGGATCAAGAAATCGGAGTGCTAGGTGTGGCATTTGTAACATCCAGTCAAGAAATTTGTCGGGATACCCGCAGGTGTAAAAGTGGAGTGATTGTCCTAAATGCTGTCAGTGATCTTCCTTCAGAGAACTCACTCTCGAACTTACCTCTAAAATCATTAGGAGTTGAAAGGCCTTGGGTTCGTCTCGCTACAATGTCAAAAATACAATTCTCAGCAATGTACGCTCTCAAAACCGAACCAAGTTTTTTATTTGATATGGCCCCTGCCAGATGTAAGCTCTTTTGAATTGCGAAATTTACACTTGTGGCCCTCCTTACTACACTGTTCATAGCTATACTTATCCTCAACTAACTTTTTGTACTCATCCACCTCAATTTCTATCAAACGAGGTTTCCACGCCGCCATACATTCTGTCAAGGCCATCGGGACCTGAGTCATTTTTCGGGGAGCTAACGTTGTCGTAGATACCATTTTTGCAATGATTTCAAAGGAGGCCGTCAAGTGTCCAAAGGGAACCATTAAATTTCGCAGATCAGAGATTCTCAGAAAAAGAGGAGCTGAAAGGGCTCACAGGTAGAGGGAAACATAAATACCTAGAGAATGTGCATTGATTATGCGAGCTTGTCGCGAGCTAATTCAGTTCAGAATCATTAGGACATTTATTGTATATAATACAAGCTCCCGGTCTAATTAGGTGTAATGTGGTCTACTATACATTTAATTGGCCGATGGTTGGGAGGGACCAGTCCATATTCAAAGACCCTCAGGAGTAGCGAATCGGCAAGGGATTCGCTAAAAGAAAAATGGGGATTTGGTCCTCAGTCACGTTGCTCTACCACGGCGCGCCGCGAAAACGAGTCCCTTTCTGGACACAGTAGTTTTTCCGCGATGTGGTCGTGACTCAATTCCCATTTCATATTACCAACGGCGTGGAAATTTCTTCGTCGGTTACCTTTGTCTTCGGTTGTCGATTTCGGTTTTGAACATATGCCAGTAATCGTACCAACCCTGAGGGTGTCATGCCCTCTATCCTTCGCGCTTGACCTATGGACTCGGGCATAGTAGCGAGAAGTAATGATTTCTCATGCATGGAAAGACCATAAACATTGGCGTAGTCTAGGTTAACTGGAAGCCTCAAGTGTTCATCCTTCAAGAATGATCTTATAGCATTTGCCTGCTGTGCAACATACGGTGCATATACAGACTCGATCCAAACCCTGTTCTGGATACGTGGGGAAAATTTGGTAACCTCCGGCACAACACCTTCCATATCGGCGACAGTGACGCCGGACAGACGTAGAACCTCGAATGCGGTACGGCGTGTAGTGTCATTGCCAACCTTGAAGCCGTCCTTTATCCAGTGTGGGGGGCTGACAGCTTTTGCTGTGAGCGCTTCCTTGAGGTTATCCATTTGGGAGACTTCATCTTTGAAGCTCGACCACCTCACGTCACCGACAATGCCTGCCTTTCTACCCATTGTTGTGAGCCGCAAGTCTGCATTATCAGCCCGTGCACTCATACGATACTCGCTACGCGAAGTGAACATCCTGTAAGGCTCCGATACTCCTTTGGTGATTAAATCGTCAATCATGATGCCAATATAACCGTCCGCACGTGACAGTACCAGTTGGGGTTTCGACTGAGATGATAAGCCGGCGTTTATCCCCGCAATTATGCCTTGGGCGGCTGCTTCTTCGTACCCAGTGGTACCATTGATCTGACCCGCCAAAAATAAACCACGTATAGCTTTCGTTTCCAAGCTACCCTTTAAACTTCGTGGGTCGACGTAGTCGTACTCCACGCCATAACCAGCTTGAAGCATCGTGACCTTCTCCAGCCCTTTAATGGTTCGTAATAATTCTTCTTGGGCATCGGCAGGAATCGTCATCGATATTCCGTTGGGGTAGATGACATCGCTATTGAAACCCTCAGGCTCCAACCACACGATGTGCCTTTCCTTATCTGCGAATCTAATAACCTTAGACTCCAGTGATGGGCAGTATCGGGGACCTTTGACAGTTTCCCGGATATGTATCGACTTGTCAAGGTTAGCCCTAACAACATCATGCGAGGCATTATTTGTATATGTGGCATAACATAGTAGTTGATCCTTAACAGCGACTGTATCGTTAAGGTAGCTGAAAGGTGTAGGAGGTTCATCACCATGTTGAGCATCAAGCATAGTGAAGTCGATACTATTCTTTGCTAACCGTGGAGGGGTACCAGTTTTCAGTCGACCAAGTTGAAATCCTGCTTCCCTCAACGATTTACTCAAACCAAAAGTTGCAGCCTCCCCCATTCGTCCAGCAGGGCGGCACTCAAGTCCAATGTGAATCTCTCCTCCAAGGAAGGTACCAGTGGTAATCACAACGTGATTCGTCGGTATTATTTCGCCCGACTCAAGCCGCACTCCAGATATCCTCCCCTTTGACATAGGATTATCCTCATCATGCGTTACAATAATATCTGCAACACTTCCAGGCACAATTGATAGATTGGGATATGTTTCCAATTCCTCCCTCATATATTTCCTATAAAGCTCTCTATCAATTTGTGCTCGTGGCCCCTATTTGGTGTTAGCATGTTGAGACTAAAATGGCATAGGTGTGAAGTATAAATTTCCATACCCAAACAGCAGGCCCCTTCTTCCTATTCAGCACCTTAAACTGTACACCAGCCTTGTCTATTACCCTCCCAGCAACACCATCAAGCGCGTCAACTTCGCGCAACATCGTTCCCTTCCCAATGCCACCAAAGCTTGGATTACATGAGCACACCCCTATGTTGTCGAGCTTCGGTGTGACGAGCGCAGTCCTTGCGCCTGACCTCGCAGCACCAGCACATGCCTCCGAGCCAGCATGGCCTCCTCCGATCACAACTACATCGTAAGGTCTGACGCAACATCAATCAGCAACTGACAATATAGGCTCCGTACTGACGAAAATCCCTACCTAACACCCACTGCGACATCCGCAAGATGTCGTCGTTGTGACCGAATGGAATGCAACGGCCAGCTCGAAAATCGCAAAATATGGCGGCCTGAGACCAAGGTTCTGTTCATATTGGCATTGTGAAATTCGGAAGATCGTGGATGGCGAAATTGTTGATATTTACCATGCCGTTGTAGATGGCTGTCGTCGAAATATATTTTTTTTGCCGCGATCGCGTCTATCAGTGCATTAATGCATGCCGATCGCCAAGGATGAAAACCAATCAGCCACATACAGGGGGTTTACCGAGAGAGCCGAGAGGAGATAGGGGCTGCTATTAAAGTGAAACGGAAAGAGGATGAAGAACTTGGAGGGTGACTTAAGATAATATTGAATGACATTTGCATCGCACTTGGGGACAGAAAGCGGAAACATATTCGATAGGGGAAGATGCCATAATATATAAAGAATATTTCTCCCAAAGGTTTAATATAGAAGCAAATGACATGCCTATGAACAGGATCTTATCGAAGTCATAAAAGGTATATTGCTAGAACAGGGGCATATTATGTCCTTACAAGCGTGCAAAATTAAACTTAACACTCTCTTAGGAAATAGTACGACTAAAAATTTGAGATACTTTGTGTAGATTGGAGGGCAAACAATTGAGATAAGAGGCTGTATCTTTCAAGTGAATCTTAGTGTGGAAGCACCAGCTGCTCATTAATGCTACAGAAGAGATATATTAAGTACCTAAAATTGAACAAGCACTTAGATTTCGGGAAATTATGATGGGAAAACAAAACTACAATCCCCCACTAGTACACTTATTTGCTCGCCAACTTTTTAGCCAAAGTGTTACAACCTACACTCAGATCATTTTTTCATTTTATAAGACTTCATCGCCCAGCAATCGCGTGCTGTTAGTCGAGGCTATTTGAATAACTCTTCCAGGTACAATCAGATTTCCGAGCTGTTGGGGTTGTCAGGGCGTGGAATCATTGTTAACATGTTATAGCAATTGTACCTGCAACGATATTGTTTAACGACTATGAGTAGCTTCAACTGTGGCGGAAAAAACAATAAGTATAGGGAAAGGGGGGGTTAGATCATTCATCGGATTAGGGGGGCGTGGTCTGGTGTATACAAATCCCGTGCTTTCTTAGCTTGATAAGTTTGTTTCGGAATTTATGACATCAATATAAACCTTCCTGAAACAAGTTGATTAGAATTTAGTGACATAAAAATGGGGAGCTAATAGCTAGAATGGTAGTGTTAACCAGATTGGAATTGTCGAATAAGTGATGGCTTCAAGCGCCACCTTAGCCAATCTAGTGCCCACAACCACCATTCCATCATATATATATAGCAAAACACACACAAATAGTTTCTGAATATATAAACATATTTTCCAATTATACTCACCTGTGCAACTGGCAAGCAATTCGGCCTCATATATCCTCCCTGATTTAACAGGAATGGGGAGGAAATAATATATACTCTTTGCGATTATGGCATTTTGACCTAGTTAGAAGAACGCTACTTGTTAAAAAGGGAATCAGAATACAAACATAGGCAGCCATGGCTGGATTGATGAAAACAATCCTTCCCTCTAAATTTCCTGGAGTGCATCCGACTCCATTATGCCTCTAAGTCTGCTACAAGATACTACCAGGATGCTTTGTGTAACACCTACCAAAACTTTTGTAGTGGTCTCCCTGGATCACTAGTCAATTAGGACTCATGGGCTGAGCAGAGTTCTCTGCTTCTTGAGTCGATTGCCTGAGTAAGAACGTCTAGGGTTCACTTTATGATAACACGACTAGACACTGAACTTAAGAACTCTATGCTTGGATACATAATTTCTACCATTCAAATGAACCTCTCGAGTTACCACATTCCATAGGTAATATAAAATTTAAAGTGCTATAAAGGAATCCCGTGGGATATTAGCCTGATCCGGGGTTTTCTAAGTTAATAAATCTGTATGAGAACAATGACATTTAGAAATTCTTTAAATTCCTGGCTAGGGAGAAGATATCGTGTGAGAAATTCAAACGCTGAGAATTCTAATGAAAGAAGCTATTAAAATGCGACTTTGTTGAGGGGGGCGTAGAGCTTGAATAAGAGTATCAGATAGGAATTCTTGAGTATACATTCTGTGAAGTTGCAAAGAGCTAACAAGCCTCATGTAGTGAAACAATTATTTCATGACATCATATCAACAGCCCGATAGCCTCGCGACGTTCGAAATTAGTAAGGCTGATGACTCAAACATGATACATTCCTTCCACAGCAAGCGATGGCAGCAGAATCCGAGCGAGTTTAGGGCAAGGCAGAAGAAACTTTGTGCATTTGCTGATGATGTATATTGATTGAGATCTAGGCTGATGCTACAATCAAGGATATTTCTACGACACCAGCACCTCTTCCACCGTTTTCTCTACAGCTATTACAATCTATGACAGCTGTTCCCCTAAATCTACTACTTATGACACAAGAAAAGGTTGCAGAATGTGCTGTGGGCTGTTGTCTGAACAACAAAAACATAAGAAAGTCTTCCAAGCCACCCATAAACTGGCCATCCTGATCCATGAAAATGATGTGTGAAACTAACAGAATACCCGTCCACTATACACGCCAACCGTCGCCGATTCAAATCCATATGCCGCCTACACAAAATGCCTTCAGCCAATGGAACGAGATCGAAAGCCATAAATTCCTAAGTCGTTCTGCATACCAAAGCAGCCAGACCTAAACGCCACCATTCCTGATTTCCATAAAATTGTTCCCTCGTATATCAAGAACTCATAACGCCATTATTTCATACCGCTGCTAATCGGTGGAGCCCTGCCACCAACATAGTTCGGTACAGATGCCGTCGCCGTAGGTTCAATACCCGATCCTGTTACTCCCGAACTCCGCGCTGGATCTAATTTTAATATTCTGCGAAGACTATCTTCCATGCCTTGAAGATCTGCGACCTTGTTGTTTGAACCACCATATGGCAATGCAGGGGATGAAATCTTTTGAGTATTATACCTACTAGTAAAATCGTTTGAGGTTTGTGAAGACATATTTCCATACATTCGAGAAGGGGTGGGCGAATTTGAGTAGTGCGTGCTATGATCTGGGGTCTTCGCAGGGCTAACCTCCTGCCGGAGACCAGATGCACGGATTGAGTTTTTGTTTGCATTGTTTATCATTCCATCATAAGAATAATTATGGTTTGGTGACTGCATCGAGGAGCTAGGACTCCTAGAGTCGCTCAAAGGTGTAGGCGGAGAAGAGTTGACCGATGTATTACTGGCGGCCGATGGGGAGGCAGTGAAACCCGAAAATAGGTAGGCTTTTAGAGCCTCGGATCGATCAAGAGGCTGCTGAGAATCTTCACGAGCTGGACTTTTCCCAGATCGAGCAGCATTGATCCTTTCTGAATAGGGGGTGGAGAATGCTGGGCCTAAAGGAGTTCCAGGATTATACGGGCCATCCAATTCCATTGCAAACATCCCACTGGCAGAGTGTTTGGAAACGTGCCCGTAGCCGGCGCGAGCCTGGCTCTTCGATACGGGGGGGGTCTGGCTGTTGGAGGGAGGGGGAAATGGACCAGAAGGTGGACTGGTCATATTTGTAGAGCTTGCGCTGCGGGCCCTTGCTTTCTCTTCCCTGTCCGCCTTGAAGAAGAAATCAAGAGGAGATTCTTCTCGTTTGAATTTGGCTACGGCTGCAGATGCCACGGGGGGACTTGGCGATTGACTAAGTTCAGATAAGGAATTTTCTTTTACTGACTTAAGCCCACGGACGCTGGGAGAGTCAGGTACCGATTTCGAATAGAAGCTTGGGATAGGTAGCGCTGACGGGGCCGGTGATGCATGAAAGGTCGCGCCAGCATATACAGCGGAAGAAGGAGTGTTCATTGGTTTTGCGGATGATGGCATGCCTGCGGATTGCGCACCAGTCAAAGGCGGGGTATTTCGATCATTGATTTTGACGGCCGGTGAAGTCATGACATTCTTTGGGCGATTCTTGTTTCGTGACTTCTGCTTCGACCCATTCTCTCTTGTGTTCGAATTTCCCGTGTTGGAAGGAGTCTGCTTCTCTCGGCGGGGGGTTCGTGGAGGAGTTGTAGGTTGTGCGGGGTGTTGTACATCGGATGAGCTGTTCTGGGAATGTGCCTGCGAGTTCAAGTGATGAGGATTGCGAGGGTGATGGGAAGGAGTCTTAGCAGATGATACTGCGGCTGCGCTCCGGGTATGACGATGTCTTTTCAACACAACATCGTCTGCGGAAGACATGGCGTCCTTGGCCTATAAATAAGCAGCCGTATAGGAACGCAAGATGATAACAACTGAAAATAAGGCGAAAAAGGAAATTGCGACGAGTTGCGCGGTTCTAGAAGCGCAATGTTGTGAGAGCAGCCCGAAGCTCAATAGCAAGGCGGAGGATCGCTCGAGGAGAGATGAGAGGTATCGTAGAGCTGGGGTCTTGTGTTGTGCGTGTGTGTGTTTTCGAGAGTTGAGGTTGTTCTGTTCATTGTTCTTTGTTGAGTAGAAGATGGGGAAGGTGATTTGGTTGTGGTGGAATGAGTCTGAAGGAAGGCGTGAAGTACGAATCGAAAGCCAATCCAGCTGCGGGACATGCCATATTAGGCTGCCGTAATGCAGTTCGCCGCCGCCCTTTTGGACTGGGAACTCTGTTAGCTTTCAGGGTCACAGAGCTATTCACAACAAGTTGCCTGTTTTTAGGTTCTTCTGCTATCTCCTATAAACTTTAGGTACCTTTCCATAGTCGGATCCAAGCTGCAAATTCTGTTCATTGATTTTAAGCCAGCCTCACTAGAATCAAGCAACGTGTGGTGCCTGAAAGTACCCCTCCACAGTCTATTACACAGCTTCCTCCTCCTCCACTTCCTTTCCAACCACCATTCGTTATGGCAGACGTCGATATGACAGACGCTCCTTCTGGATCCACCGCACCAGTGAAAAAGGCTACCGGAAAAGTCAAGGCAGGAGGACCTGATGCCGGAGCCGATGGTAAGAAACGCTTCGAGGTTAAGAAGGTGAGAGTTACAAGTGTAAATATGCCGAAGACATGCTAACGTTTGATTAGTGGAATGCGGTGGCTTTGTGGGCTTGGGATATTGTTGTAGACAACTGCGCTATCTGCAGAAACCATATCATGGATCTCTGTAGGGCATTCTAAACTCCTTTAATACAGGGTTCTAATACTTCACAGGCATTGAATGTCAGGCAAACCAAGCTTCTGCAACCAGTGAGGAGTGTACGGTGGCTTGGGGCATCTGTAATGTAAAGTCTCTCATCATCTCTACGAATTCACCTGAGGCTAACGGATGCTTAGCACGCATTCCATTTCCATTGCATTTCCCGTTGGCTTAAGACCCGTCAAGTCTGCCCTCTTGACAATAGAGATTGGGAATTCCAGAAGTATGGTCGTTAAGCACATAAAGGAACAGACCACAATAAGGACGGACTGTGGGAAATGATTACGGATACCAAACAATAAGGATTGGGCATGCCGCTGGGAAACGAGCGTTGGCATCAGGATTCTGGCTTGACTGGAGCAAAAGGGCGTATGGTGGAACTCTCTACGTGACAGCGATCACGTCAACATAGATTTCTGTGGCCTAGCCCTTGCTGATGTATCACCAACATTGATGCATATATGAGTTTCCCTAGCTTTGACTCCTTGTTCCCCGCCCAAACGCCATACCTTCCAAAAATGGCCACTTAATGTATATCACCCAATGACTTTTCCATCAACTATGATGCCCTGAGAACTCTTTTCCATTCCTCCTACTGGCAACCATTTGACAGAGTGTCGTTTGAAGAATGGCCATGGAGGCACAATAAGCCCCATTGTCAGAGCAGTTCCTCCTAAGCCAATGTAAAGTGCTAACTTGATATCTTGTTTGACATATCCGACGACAAATGAAACAGCCTAGCTATAAGTCAGTTCGGTGTACCATGAAGCATTGTTATAGTCATACCCCGACTGCCACAAGTAAAACTGTCGCGAGTAATTCAGCTAACCTCTGCCCTTCAAAGTCCTAGAAATTCAAAGTTAGAATTCGGATTTAGCACAGGATAGCAATACGAACAATTTGCCCCTCTGCAATATCTCTCACTTGCTCCAGTAACTGGTCTGCCATGGTGCGTGATATTTGAAAGTGTTGTTACTTGTTAAGCTCTAGGGAAACTGATTCGAGGTTACCTTCACTTGCGCATTTCTGGCCTCAAGGCTCTAATCACATGATGATAAGGCTGTGGCTCACCTGTGGCTGGGGGCACTTGTGTCACAACCACTCAGTTGTGATTTCTGGATAAATGCAAGGTGAATCTTTACATGTACTGATAAGAAGCTTATGCAAGTGACCAAATTCAAGCAGCGTATAATATATACCGCAATCCACTCCACCACTGCTCGTTGTAAACAGAGAAGCAAGGCACGCCACAACGAGAGCGAGCCTTAACCTGGCCTGTGAGAGACATTTAATCGTACATGCCTGCTTCCTGGTTGGTCGAGACTTGGTAGCCTTTTTTCCAGACCGACCCGCTAAGAATCGCTCACTTTTTGGGCCCAATTCCTGAACCCCCCAAAATCTTCCCTTCCGCTTCCTCTTTCTACTTCATTCAACACCGGTTTCGACCACCTCCCACTCCAACCACACAAATCTCATTTTAGTAAACCAGCAGAAGTCTTGCGGTGACTCTGATTGCGCCGCAATCCACCGCACAGTCATCACGCTCGCGTGTTACTGACCCTATTGCCCTTGGCAACGTCATTGCGACGAACCCTTCAACACCTGAAAAGTTTGCACGACTCAACTTTTCAACACTTACAACTTACGCCCTTTCTATAGAAACGTACTATTCAATAGACTCTATATTGAAGATCTCAGCAATTACTTTCTCAATTTCGTCCGCTCCCCACCTTATAGAACGCCTCGGCGGCACCAAATAGACACAACCACCAAGTTGGCGGGACTCGTACTTCACCAGTTCTCCTTCATCCGTCCGCTTCTCGGCCCAAAGAGCTGGGCCTACTGCGGAGGCGACAAGAAACCTCCATAACTGGCCTTACTATCTACAAAATACAAACACTGAACCAAACTATACAACAAACGACTTTTTGTGGTAGGAGCTGGCGGAACAGCTTTTCAATAACAGCTGTACAGGGGCAACCTGTGCAAAACCTTCGATCAAATTGACGCCAACACGCGGTGGGCGCTCGGTGCGACCCATCTTGGAGATTTGAAGGCGCTTGGAAAGGGATAAATGTGAGTTGCTTTGACTTGCTGGAACTGCGAGGGGCTGACAATGTGAAAAAGAAATATATTAAGGAGTTGATCTTCTCGCCGCCATGATGTCTGACCATGACGATACCCTGGACACGGGATACAGCACTCCTGTTCCTGAATTGGATGACCACACCCACCAGACCACTTCCGTTCAGAAGCCACGTTCCCGAAGAGGGACATATGAGAGCATGAACACTTTAGGTGGTCGTGCCCCAATAGTTCCGAACCTAACTTTTGTTGATGAGGGACTTCTGCGAACCGTTGCTAGGGACTTTGAGGAAGCTGTTGTGGATGAAGATGGTGGTGATGGCTCTCCATCGGCTGGCTGGTTTGATAGGAGCAGGCGTGGAACCATGGCGACTATTGATCCCCGATCAAACTCCCCACCATCATCAGTCAAGGCTTTCGCTGATGCCAGACGTCGTGAACGAGAGATGTCGGTAGTTGACGCTAACGCAGTCAAGGCCTTTACTGAATCGAGAAGAAATGAAGAGGGCCATCTTCACCGCACTCTTTCAGGAACGAGTCGCCGAAGCCACCGTAGCCGAAGATTTACAAACGAGAATGATGCAAAGAGTTTCGCTTCTTCTATCAAATCCGAGGCAGAGGAAGATGTTTGCTTCCCTCTCCACACGACTGGTGATAAGACTTCTCTTCAGATCGACTTCGACGGCCTTGAAGAGTTCATCGCCGAAGAAGCTATTCGTGAGAAAACCCCACCAAAGGGCCAACCACAAGCAAAGATCTTTCATGATCTCCGTTCCCACAAGGGTAATGTATCTTCGACACAGTTTAGTCCCGACGGAGGAGTTCTTGAAGTGCCATCCCGTGATGCATCCTCTATGGATGAGAAGGACTTTCCCAATATGGGCCCTTTCAGCAATAAGCCACAGCAAGGCTACGAAATTAACAGATTTGAGTTCTTCTCGAGCCAGGCAGAAGATACTATTCACGCTGCTGAATTCGGAGACCTTGTGCTTCCAGGAGAAAGTATCCGGAGCCTCTTCACTACTTTAGAAGATCAAGCGGCGGAAGATGGTGTTTGGTGGCTTAATATGAACAACCCAACAGATGAAGAGCTACGAGCCATCTGTAAGGCGTTTGGGGTCCATCCGTTGACCATCGAAGACATTGGCACCCAGGAAGCCCGCGAGAAGATTGAGCTCTTCCACTCCTATTACTTTGCATGCTTTCGATCCTTTCATGTCGAGAACATAGATGGCGGCCAGGAGTATGAGCCATTCAACATCTATGTGGTTGTATTCCGGGAAGGAACCTTGAGCTTTAGCTTCTCTCCAAACCCTCATGCTGGACAGGTTCGAAAGAGAATTACGATGCTGAAAGACTATGTGGCTCTGAGCAGCGACTGGATTTGCTATGCATTAATGTGAGTATATGCATAAATTTTACAAAATTCAAGACTAACAGATAGCTAGTGATGATATTGTCGATTCGTTTGGCCCTATCATTACCAAAATTGAGCATGAGACAGACACTATTGAAGACGAGGTTTTTGTTGCTCGGAATGACGATATGCATTCCTTTTTGCGCAGAATTGGTATGACGAGAAAAAATGTCATGGGTCTCATGAAACTTCTCGGTGGCAAAGCAGATGTTCTGAAAGGTTTCACTAAGAGATGTAATGCCGATTACAAGGTCACCCCTCGTATGGACATTGGTCTCTACTTGGGCGACATTCAAGATCACGTCGTCACTATGATGACTAGTTTGGCTCATTTCGAAAAGATGCTGTCTCGTTCCCACAGCAATTACCTCGCTCAGCTCTCCATCGACAATATTGCTCAGGGAAATCATGCAAACAAAGTCCTCAGCCAGATTACGCTGCTGGCCTCCATCTTGGTTCCCTTGAATTTAGTGTGTGGTCTGTTCGGTATGAACGTGGCTGTCCCCTGGAAGAATTCTGATAGCCTTGCCCCCTTCTTTGGGATCTTAGGTAGCTTGATGCTATTCACAATCCTGGCTCTGCTAGCCGCTAAACGCTTTAGGTGGATGTAGATAGTGTGTGGAACAGCGAGGACCTTGGAGCTGGCTTGGACATGACGAGTACGTTGTATCAGAGTGATGGTCTTGGTGATTTTTGACAACTTTTGATAGGCTTTGTTCTTTCACTACTACATATATATAAACATAAAAATTTCTTTTTCATTCACAAGAGGCTAGAGTATACAGCATAGACAGGTAATACATATTGAGCATAATGAGGATGAACTAAATATTGCGTGACCTACCTTTAAATTGTGAAATAATAAATATTCCTAAAGACTTCTTTGGACTCACGGAGGATGATGGATGCAAAAGGTCACATGACTGGCTAACAGGGGTCTACTCGACCCGAAAACTATCGGCATCATAAATTTTAGGAGCTCAAGATCATCAACAAATCAACAACAAGGCCCTGGAACGACCACAACCCACAACCCACACTACCAATCCCCCCCAACTCCCCCCCCAACTCACGCATAACTTAACTTCAGTCCGTAAACAAAATGGATAACTCACCAACCTCTCAACTCGACGGCAACATCGATCTCTCCAAGCTCTCCGATAAAGACAAGCAGGAACTCCAGCAGTTCATTGTAAATGAGAGTCAGAAGGCTAGAATACAGCAATGTTTGTCTCCCCCCCCCTCCCTATCTTCCGTCTTTCCTTCTTCAATTGCCCATCCCCCTTTGCGCCACCAACGATCAATTTGTCATTTGAGAAATAATAGGGGATTTGGCTGACGAAATCAATAGCGGTCCATTCTCTAACGGATATCTGCTGGAGAAAATGCGTAACGGGCACAATCCGTAGTGGGAAGCTGGAGAAGAATGAGGAGACTTGTGCTCAAAATTGTGTGGATCGGTTCTTGGATGCGAATTTTACGGTTATCAAACATTTAGATAGGATGAGAACACAGTCATAGGGAGCACGCTGCGGTGGTGAAGGGGAAAGGGGGAAGGTGGGAGTAATTCGCGTGGGAGGAGTTGTTACGATAAAGAGGATTTCTGTGGCGAGAGCGGATGTCCACTCGTGGTCAAGAGGCACTGTGAGGTGTGTATTACGATATGGAATTTGTATAATTATGGATAAGCTACATATAGGTGGACGGCACTTCACTCTAATGACCGACCTGCTTTATGATAAAATCAATCAAGTTCGACATAGAATGCAGGCAAGAATCATGTTATATATAATTGGTCGAGCCAAAATGGCGGTGGGAAGCACTTTTGTGCATTTTTGATTGGTATGTACCTCATTTACGCCTTGTGAATGCAAGTAATATCCGCTATTTCGTAGCCACGAAGACAACCGGTGAAATCCATGACCATATCATAATCCCTCCCCAACATGAAACCCAACCACAATACATTTATACGATGGCGAGCTTAGTAGCAGCAATATCAAGAGCATCAACATCAGGGGTCAGACGAGCGAAGGCCTTCTTTGATCCGTCAGGTCTGTAAGGTGTTAGTGTATGTCCCTCCTTCTATATTGGGTAAGCATACCGGATAAGAGTGTTGATCTTAACGGTATCGATATCATAAAGCTTCTTCAATGCCTCCTTAATTTGACGCTTGTTGGCCTTGATATCGACAATGAAGACAAGGGTATTGTTCTCCTCAATCTTTTTCATGGCGCTCTCCGTGTTGAGAGGGTGGACGATGACCTTGTGCTCATCAAGACGAGGTTGGTGTGGGACCGACTTGCGTGGGTATTTTGGTGATCGGGAAAGTTGGAGGGTCTTAGGTCGATGGAAGGTCGTCGACTTGCGGACCTTGCGGACCTTGTGGGAGTGGACCTGATTGTTATTAGGATTGAGTTATGGTTGGGGTAGTAAACTTCGAGTACTTACACCCTTCAATGCGGCTTTAGCAGCAGCACTGGCCTTGCTTCCGGCCTTGCCTTTAACGGCGGCACCTGTAAAACTTACGCATCAGCAATCGCTCTTGAAGAACTCGCAATATCTGCTGCTGCTGGTGCGCAAAAATCCCTTCTCATCGTCGGTGCATGGTGTTTGCCAGTCGAAAATTTCGACTTTCAGAAAAGTTCAATTTCGAATATCGAACACGCATAGTGCCTCAATGAGAGAGGGTGGGGTATGTTAGAAAGGAGATTGTACCTTTCTTTGTGTCCTTTGGAGGCATATTGGCTGTTGTTGTCGTGGTTGTCGTGAAGAAGCTGGCGAAAAGTTCTTGGGACTCGAAATATTTCAGTCAACTTCCAGTGTGCGATGCGAAGCGAGAAAATGAACTAGCGCGCTGCCAAGAATTATCACGTGAATATAGATATCCATGCATATTGTTTTTTTTCCCGAGACTTTCAATCCAAGAACCATTGTAGGTGTATAGCAATATGTCTTCAACCCGAAAATGGCAAATAAGAAGAAAAAGACCAAGTTGAAATCACTATCGTCGGGCCGCCCACCAACTATCAAACCGATCGCATCAATATCCAGCAAAGCAACGAGGACTCTTATCCGGGCCCACCATACTCTCGAGAAGCAGAGGGCCAAGGCTCTTGCAAATGGAGATGATGCAAAAGCAGAAGCTCTTGCTAAAGAAATTGAAAAGAAGGGTGGCCTCCAGAAATACCAAAAAGCAAGTCTACTAGGTCAGAGCAATGATCGAGGTGGAGATAGCTCGAAGGTCCTTATGGAATGGTTATTTCCTGTTTTGCCAGCATTGAAGGAGCGCCTCTCAAGGGGCCAATCTGTTCGGATGCTTGAAGTTGGAGCTCTGAGTACTACCAACGCATGTTCTAAAAGTCAGCTTCTCGAAATGGAGAGGATTGATCTAAACAGCCAAGAAGCCGGTATCAAGCAGCAAGATTTCATGGAACGACCACTACCTGAAACCGAGAATGATTGTTTCGATATCATCAGCCTTTCGCTTGTCCTCAATTATGTCCCGGATGCTGCTGGAAAAGGAAATATGCTTGTCCGAATTCTGAAATTCTTAAGCACCAAGAAGTACCCAGAAGATCTCCTGGAGTTCTTTCCAAGCCTATTTTTGGTCTTACCTGCACCTTGTGTCACTAACTCGAGGTACATGGACGAACCAAAATTGAAGGCTATTATGGAGGCTTTGGGATTTGTTTGCATTCAGAAAAAACTCTCCACGAAATTAGTGTACTATTTGTGGCGGTTAGAAAAGCCCATCATGAAACGAAGCTTCGGATTCAAGAAAGAGGAGATCCGGTCAGGGAAGACAAGAAACAATTTTGCTATTGTTCTTAAGTAATATCCTCGTTATTCAAAGTGAAGGCTAGAGAGGAATCGGGATTGTACATGTTGTTGGCATATTCAAGACCGCCTTAAGAGGTCGCTCTAAAGCCTAGTCAACCGCTGAACGGGACAGCAACACAACATGAAAATCCTTCCAAAAAACCTCGGTGGGAATGATTATTGGGGACATGTTGCACAGATCCCAAGCTTCTGGGAAAGGGCAGATGGGGCAAGAGGATTCACATCACAGTTTTCATAGTTTCCAGCTTTGAATGTCCAGCATGTCTTCACTTCTACAGCACCGGGGATATTTTTGCAAGCGAAATAAGAGCAGAACAGCAAGGCGTCTTCTCTACTGCTTACCGATAATGTACCAGCTTGCAAATTTTCATACACAAAAAAACCTACCCCTAATTAAACATAAATTTTCTTTTGCAGCATGATCATCGTGTAGTTTCAGGACCGTAAAGTGCTGCCAAACAAATGATCATTTGATGTGAAGAGTTCGGTTCCCATCCGTTGACTTGCAGGCCTTTGCATATGACAGGGATATGGTGAAGTTTCTTGCAGTGGAAAACGACGCCATCGATGCACTTATCAGGTGCCCCACCACTCATCTCTGATCCTTGTCCACATGGAGCCAGACCTCAACAGTGAGGAGAAGACGCGGTTCGCCTCTAGAGTTCTAATTAATTTGTTTTTGTATAACGGTTTGAAGCTCTCAGTAACACAACATGACCTGCATATGTAGAATATTATAGCCTTAATCCTGCATGTGGATTTCTCAGGGTGTCAACTTTTGAAGACCCCTCTTGTTGTGGCGCTAGCTCCATTGACCAATCAAGGTGACATTTCCGAGACCGATAAGGATGAGAGGAGGAGCTTGGAGGCGGAATGCAAGGCATGAGACGCATGAAAATCTATCGCGGGCTCTTCTCCTCCTCCCAACCTAAAATTTCTTTCAATCCATTATCTTTGCTCTTTGCTGAGCAGGACCTTGCTTTCATTGGACATATAATACTGCATCTCTCTCCCTGTGCATCTCTCGCCTCCAATACCACGAAACCGCTCGGAAATCGAAAACCTGCATGTATTGCTAGAAATGGCCCGACCTTCGAGAAATCCTACAAACTGGGAGGAATATGAATATGGCACTGCACGCTCATCAGAAGGTTCGCATCGAGGCTCGATAAGTTCTATGGGTGAACGCAGCGTACGATTCAGTGAGGATCAGGTTCCAGGTTCATATGTCTCCGCCACACACTTGGGAGTACCAGACAACGGTGGGGAGGGACACCATGATGGACCACGGAGACGGAGGTAGGACTCCTACTACTACTTTTATTTTTGATTAGGCAAGAATACTTGACTTATCCGATTTGGCCATCTGACAAATTTGGGTTCAAGTATTTTAAATAGGGCAGCCATGATTTGGCTTTGGAGGGGGGGCCGAGAGTTCGAGATCCCACATCTGCCAACATTCTTTCTGCGTATAATTTCCACCCTTGATTCTCGTCCGGTGTTTCCTTTTACTCATCATTTCCAAATAGCAAACTTAGGAGTAATCGTCTGCAGATGCTGATTAGAAACTGTGCAGATCATCGTTAGCTCTCCGCATCAACTCCCTTGCACATGTAGGGGGTGTTAACAGTATCGAAAATTTTGCGAGAAGTTGGAGCAGAGCAGCAAATTTCCTCGAAGTAGTCCCCCAAAGACCCTCGTTCATTCTTGCGGATGATGAACCGCGCGAAGCGGTGGAGACGATCGAATATGGAAGAACAGACCCCGAAAGTGGACGCATGCCTCGAACATCTCTGCTTCGAGCACATCTTGAAGCATCTGGCAGCCCGGAAAATGCTGTAGATGATGAATCCATCGCCCCAGGAGAAATAACCGAAGCATACCCTCAGCAAAGCCATGATTTAATTAGTAAACGGTTAGGAAGCGAGTTACCCAGCGGCCATGGAAGCTTCAGCAGGCAGTCCATTCTTGCTATTGCACCACACCTAGCTACTCCTTTGGCAGGCAGTTATGGAACATCCTACGGAACTATACAATCAACCTTGAGCGAGTCTTCTATGCACAGAGCTGCTGAACTATGGAGACAACAACAAGCTGCTAGGGCACATATGGCAGAAGGAGAACGCGAGCCTTTAATCATCAAAGAAGTTGAGCAGGATGGCAAAGTCGTTTATGTCGTAGCCGGTCAATCAACCCTACCCCAAACGATTTTTAATTCCACCAATGTCCTTATCGGTGTAGGATTATTGAGTCTGCCTATGGGCATCAAATATGCTGGCTGGATTTGTGGTATGGGTTTTCTTGCCCTGTCTGCGGTTGTTACAGCATACACTGCAAAGCTTCTTGCAAAGTGTATGGATGTAGATGCCAGTCTAATCACATTTGCTGATTTAGCATATGTCAGCTATGGCCAAAAGGCTCGTATAGCTACTAGTGTGTTGTTTACGTTGGAGTTACTGGCGGCCTGTGTTGCTTTAATTGTTCTTTTTGCGGATACATTGAATCTCCTGATTCCTGGGGTTGGTGTTACTGAGTGGAAGATATTATGCGGTCTTTTTTTGATACCCCTGAACTTTGCGCCATTGCGACTGCTGAGTTTCAGCAGTGTTATCGGCATTTTCTCGTGCCTTTGCAGTAAGTCAATCCTTCCCACTCCCGTATTCATACAGTTACTCCTCAGCAGATTGATATCCTCTACCTTGCGGAATATGCTAGAACTTGGCACATAATAGTCATCTACTTGCTCACATTTGCTAACACTCAGCCAGTCGTTTTAATTGTTTTTGTCGATGGTTTCATTAAACCTCATACACCTGGCTCCCTTCGTGAACCAGCCGCAACGTATATGTTCCCAAATAATTGGCTCACCTTGCCCCTTTCGTTTGGACTCTTGATGTCCCCTTGGGGTGGACATTCTGTTTTCCCAAACATATACCGAGATATGCGACACCCTTATAAATTCAAGAAGGCTATCAAAGTTACCTTCAGTTTTACCGTAAGTACGAACATATTTGTTAATCACTGCTCGGAAGTTAATACTCACTCTAGTACACCCTTGACTGTTTAACAGCGGTAGCAGGTATCCTCATGTTCGGTGATGGTGTTATGGACGAAATCACCGCGAACATTATTGGCACATCTGGCTATCCTCGAACTCTCTCCGTTTTCCTGAGCGTCTTCATTGCTATTATCCCACTCACTAAAGTACCTCTCAACGCTCGACCCATCATATCCACCTTCGAAGTTCTCGGCGGCTTAGATCCTCAGTCTATGTCCGATGCTCCTCCTTTGACCGGCCTTTCTAGCTGGTCTCGAGGTATCCTGAAAGTCGCCATCCGTGTGCTTGTCATTGTATTTTTCGTCGTAGTTTCGATTTTATTCCCAGCATTTGACAGTATCATGGCATTCATGGGCTCGACACTCTGTTTTACAATCTGCATAATATTGCCGTTAATGTTTTATCTGAGGATATTTGGGAAGGAGGTTAGCACAAGCGAGAGATTACTGGATTATTTTCTCATCGTTGTGTGTTCGATTTTGGCTACTGTTGGTACTGTTTGGGCTTTCTTGCCGAAGAGCATGATTGGTGCAGAGTAGGAACCCGCAACGTCTCCGTCAAACTGCCAGGGATTTCGAACATACAGATCGACATGAGCGTCACCCTGGAACCAGGACAAAATGGCTGGCTTTGTTTCTTAGCATTTCAGCGGTTTGCATATGGATTTGAGTTGGATTGCATTTTTACTGATTTCTGGCATAGCGGTTCGGGCGCTTCGTAATATAATGCTCGGTTTTTGGAATAGCCATCCAGAATATATTCTGAGATACTAGCTACTTATTGCCAATACACGGTCTCCAACTATGTAGTAACTGGTCACAAGCACACGTCGGTTCTCGATAAAGATTTTGACTTCGTTGTAGTAAAAGGCATTGCGGACCTAGAATGCGATCAGGCCCAATTAGAGGGTGTTGACAACGGAACTATGTGAGATGCAATTGACCGGAAAGCAATTTTGGTATGCTTCACTAAAAATCAGAAATACTACATGCAGTGTAAGCACCCGCGATGTATGTACTTCGAGATTCCTCTGGTTTCAACGACGGTTAAGTGCTGTCGGCAGCGGACAAGAAACTACAAAGTTTCAGAGGGAATTTGATAAGAGAATGAATTGAACCGAAAATGAAACCTCAATATTAGACTTCCGAGGAATACAGCTCCTATTTCTGCGCTCCTTTAAATTTCTTTCAACTTGTTGGGCATCCACTTAGTACCAGTAAAAATTTCTTCCCTCGAAATTGTCACTTACTATTTAACACTTGAAGTAAAACCTATGTTTACTCAGTTAGAATTTAAAGAAAACTTTTAAACTAAATGCACAACTTCAACCAAAGACCCTTCAATATTCATCTAACAAATACGAAATCTGTTACCAAAAATGAAAAACTCGGGAATTGTGTGTTGATATATTTTAGCTTATGTTTTGCTAAATACCCAAATGTCTTCTTTTCATCGTTTTCGTGGAGTGCCTGTCTATATCGAATTGCACGGGACATGATTAAGTAAGTGATGATTAAACCTACTTAGTAGTATGGGGATATACTTACACTTTTCATAGATACCCGAGCACTTTTGTGTTTGGAAAGATAAGCTTTACGAAAGGTAGCTTAAATTGATCTTATTAGCTCACAAAATTGGCCACAAGACATATAGCACACCATTTCCAAGAATAAACCGTTAAGGTGAAACTGTATTGTACAAATTGGTATCGATAGGCTCCAGCACCCAGTGTTCCTGTGGTCGCCTGAGAAAAGGTACATAGTGAGACTTTTCAAATCAAGCCTCCACGGCTAGCTGAAATGCAGTGGGGTCATTACACATAGGGTCAAAGGTCGAAAGCAAAATGATCCGACAGTTTCATCATATTGGCTAGTTAAGTTTTACCTATGCTCTTTCAAGTGCTGGTTTATACCCCGCTCCACACTATGACCCAGTTCGTGCTGCTGATATGCAATGCCTTCTAATAAGTATGATAAAAATTCTCTAAGAACCGATATCCACTCTACATCAATGTGTAAGATTACTCATCATTTTTGATAGTTTAGGAGTCAAGGACACCGGAAACGACTAGTTTTGAGTGCCATTTGTCAAAATGAAACTAGGAAATAAAAGGAGCAGGATGTAATAAAAGAAATTAAGAAATATAAGTGGGTAAAGAATCTCATAGTTTCAATCTTACTAGTCGGCGAAAAGTTCTAAATACGACTTTTCAAGAACATTACTGGCCTGGAGAAAAGGAGGCTGCCGCCAACTGATATTTGACAGCCCAGCATTGGGCACCAAGTTAATTAATGACTGTAAGCCTAAATGAATAAGTGTTTTATGTCTTGGTGCTACTTGATTTGCAGAGAACGAAGGGAAACGGCGACGGTCTTTACTTGAAGTTAGACCTAAAAGGTGAGCCCCCAAAATTACCCAGAGGTGTTGTAGCCACACGAAATTGTAGAGGCCACCTAGAAAGCACACGTCGATAGTCATACCGTTTGTGAAACCGATAGCCAACGTTCAATTCCTGATTAGTAATGTCCAATTATCCTAAAACCTGTTGGTATTTCGATGCTCCTCCCCACCGACATCACGAATGCAATATCCTCAAAGTATTTCGAGTACAAACCTGCCGAGAAATTTTAAGAAGCATATTTCTAGTATCATATACGAGATTCCGAAATAAAGCTATCTGCAGTTCTAATATGCACCCTATTCCTTCGAACCTGATTGGATTTCTCTGAATCCGGGCTTGGATATGCTTAGCAGTCGCCTGTTCTATGGTTGCACTTATTTCCTCTATCCGCTACAGGATGGGTTAGAGTGCTGTGATATCTTTTATGGGAGATTTATTATAGGCATTTATGGCAGTGCGATCTGGCTACATGGTAACGGAGGCAAGTGACCATCTTTATAAATTAGCATCCCAAGACTTGGGGAACTAGTAACGCAGTAGAATACAACCTTTTTTTTTAAAAAAAATTCTTCTGAGACTATGACCTCTTATCTTTCCACCTTTCCACAATTAGGTTCTCCGTTGGTTACTGTTATGGTGGGGATAAGCATATAAGACGAAGCTTGTTACTTTGTTAGAGGTCCTAAAACACCCATACGGGTTAATAATTTGGCGTCTCTGATTGTTCTGATTAACGAGTAACAGCCTACTAGAACGAAGAGAGCGATAATTGCAACGACTATACACGCTAATAGCAATGTGTATAATAATACCAAGTTCGCAATCCCAAACCCTACTCCAAACGGAACTCCTATAAATGTAAACTAAAGGAACTGACATTCTGGCGCCTCATTACTTGAAATTTTTCTACCTTAAAACTGTGTTTGAAAACTGGCCTAGCTATTAGAAGGCTAGAGTTCAAAAAGCTAATCACTTTCCCCTGTTTAACCATCAATTACCGTCTTGGATCGTAGCTCGGTGAATAGTAACCCATCACTCACAAGGTATAAAGCGGGAGATAGAGACTATGACCAAAGCGAGAAGTAAAATAATATAAACTTCGACTGCTTAGAGATTCTTGTCTTTAGTTGGTATGACTAGTGCCGTGAATTCTGTGACTATAAAATACTGTTTGAAAAGTGAGGCGTGTGAATTCTCAAAGGTGTGGTTAGGGATATGAGGATTGCGGATTACCATTGAAGGTAGAAGCCTATGTGGATTAGTATGACGTGACCCAATCTTACCACGAAAGTGTAGTGACCACGAATCGAAATAGATCTCGGGTTAGAGGTCGTAGATTTAAAAGTACTGTAGGAGTGAATAGAAAAGTGGCACAAGCAGATGTTCCACATCCTGCAATATGATTGAAATTTAAGTGAGGCACTCTGGCATAATAGAAACTGGCACTTTAAGGGGGTGTTGCACTTACAGGAGGTCTCTTGAATATGGATTACAAGAAAAGTCCGGTCGTTAGAGCTGATACGAGTTAGAAGAGAAACTTTAAATGGTGCAGAGAGGCACTAGTTTGCTAAAATATGCCAAGAACCACCAATACTTATTATTTTTGGTTGAATTTCAACTTTAAGCGATCGCAGGACAAATGACACAGTGTTTTCTCTTACCACGATAATATACATACTATATCTTCATACATATCATACACCAACATCCCCACCAAATCCCACCGGTTTCCTACTCCCACCAGTCTCTGGAAGAACGGCTAAAACCTTATACACTCTCCCCATTCCACCTCCACCTCTCTCTACAAGTCTTTCCCAGGCACTTAGGACTCTCTTCTTCACCTCATCGTCACCACCACGCTTGCCATCATTTAACGCCTTAAGCAACATTTCTGCTCTTTCCTTGATGCCCATTTCCGATAAGAACGAACCTTGCTCGACAGGGCCCCAAACCTCCACTCCTTCACTTCCCTCAGTAGCGGCCTCAGCGAGGCCGACAAAGTCTACATCTACGCTTAAATCTGTGAGGCCTGGCTTGCTGAAAGGACTAACGATTTTGTGTTCCCTGATTCCTCGCAAAGAGTTGATCGGTATCGTATCTGCTGGCCCGTAATCTAGGATTAATGCTGCACCTGAAGGTTTCAATTTTGGCCGATCTTTTGAACCGCCGATCAGGGATGCTATAGCTGAAGCATAGGCGCGGGACTCGGGTGAGATTTCGATCAGTGATCCCGGGGGAGAGGTTTTGAGTACCGAGGCGTACCGAGAGGAGAGGTGTGGGAGGTACATTGAGTGCGGGGTTGCATGCTTGGAGAGTGTGAGATGGAATTCCGGGGGTGGCTCTGAGGAGTCTTTTAAGGTAGTGGTGTTGATGGGCGAAGGTGGAGTTGGTGAGACGACCATTTCGCGCCATTGAGGTCCGACGGGTTGCTTTTGGGCTTTCCTCGAGGCCGCCGCCGAAGGGGTGAGTGGGTGGGACCCGGTGGGAGTTTCAATTGTTGATGTTTGTGCTGGGGGTGGTGGAGGTGCAGGAATAGACTCAAAGGCATGAATCGGGAGAGCATCAAAGAATTCATGAGCCACTATGAATGGGGTTTTGTCTTGATCTGAGAAACATATTAGAAAGACACAGGTGAAAGAGAAAAATTATTTACCGGAAGGAACGAACCGAATATTTTCAGTCCAGATAATAGGTATATTGGCGTATTTACTTATACTTCGATATCCAATTGACGTTTCGGTCATGGGTGCATCTCCGCATAGAAGCTGTTTCTGGGCTTCTCTTAAAGCTGGACTTGCTTCCACCAAATACACAGCTTCAATACTAGAAGCCATTGGTTTGAAATTTCGTATTGTCTATTTAATCTATCAGTGAAATGAAACCTACTAAACATACAAATATAGCAACTTACTCGCAGCATATCATCCATTAATGTGCCCCTCCCAGGCCCAATCTCAATGAGCTCAACACCCTTTCTCCTCTTTTCTTGAGCCATCCATTCCGCCACGAACCATATTCCAATAAGCTCCCCAAATATCTGCGATATCTCAGGTGAAGTTATGAAGTCTCCTTTTTGCCCGAACTGGTCTCGTCCCTCTTGCTTTGATGTATAGTATCCCCCAACATCCGATGTCAAGCACATACGCATGAACGAAGCTAAAGGAATGGGTCCGGTTGCCTATATGTTTGATTAGCCTCCTCATTTGAAAATTTGGGAGTGTAGAGAAGTACTGTGATAGCTTCAGAGAGCTGTTTGGCAAGGGGCGTCGACCATTTTCTTCCCTTAGAACTTGACCACCTCACCCCAGGAGGAGCTCTATATCTCCATTTTGCAGCGATGCGTAAGGAATTTCGCGCCTGTATTGTAATGACTGACCTCATAATGGCCTAATTGTATTGCTACCGCAACATTATTTAATGGTGTTTTGTCTGAATTTCACGGGTGGAATGGCTAGCTGAATGCGCGGGACCACGAAATATTTTGAGATGACGACAAAAGCTCCACATCTCTCAACCCTAGAAAAACATCCCGCGACAACATCATAACACCCAACCATTCTACCACCATGACTGGCAAGGGAAAATCGCGCTGGGCAGACGATGAAGAAGATGCAGCCTTAGAAGCCCAGAGAAAGAAGGAAAAAGAGGAGAAGAAACGCCTGAAGGCCGAGAAACAGCGCAAAGCCGATGAAGCTGCAGCTCTCCTCGCAGCACAACAAGAACGCGCTTTAGCAGTGCAACAAGCTCAATCCCACCCACAAGAAACCGAACTCTCTTCGCGGCCTTCCAAACGACGAAAACTATCACCAGAAGCCACGCCCAAAGAAGAGCGCCTGCCTGCGAAGCTACTGCGATTTCCAGCGCCAGAATGGAAAAAGTGCCGGAGTGTAGAGGACTATGAGAAGTTGAATGATATTGAGGAGGGTGCCTATGGATGGGTTTCGAGGGCGAAGGATACAGTTACTGGGAAGGTTGTTGCTTTAAAGCGGCTGAAAATGGATAATGTGCATGATGGAGTGCCTGTCACTGGGTTGAGGGAGATACAGACTTTGATGGATTGCGATCATATCAATATTGTTTCCCTGCGGGAAGTAGTAGTTGGCGAAGATACAAGTAAGATTGAAAAGTATGTTATACTTTTATCTAATTTCTTGATACCTAATTTCTGGTTCAATTTAGCTAATAGGAATAATAGCATCTTCCTGGTCCTTGACTTTCTCGAGCACGACCTCAAAACCCTCCTCGAAGACATGCCTGAACCATTCCTAACCTCCGAGATCAAAACCCTCCTTCTTCAGCTCGTCTCTGGTGTCTCCTATCTCCACTCAAACTGGATCCTGCACCGTGACTTAAAAACCTCCAATCTCCTCCTTAACAACCGCGGTGTCTTGAAAATTGCAGATTTCGGAATGGCGAGGTATTTCGGGGACCCAGCGCCAAGAATGACACAACTGGTAGTTACATTGTGGTATCGAGCGCCTGAATTATTGCTAGGTGCGGAACGGTATGGCACAGCCGTTGATATGTGGAGTATCGGGTGTATATTCGGCGAATTACTCACAAGAGAGCCACTGTTGCAGGGAAAGAACGAAGTCGATGAACTCTCTAAGATCTTCGAATTATGTGGTATACCCACGGACGCGACCTGGCCATCATTCCGCCGTCTCCCCAACGCCCGCTCCCTCCGCCTCCCAAAGAACCCAGTATCACAGGGCTCCGTCCTCCGCGCCAAATTCCCATTCTTAACATCATCTGGCTCCGCTCTCCTCATTTCGCTCTTATCATTAAACCCAGATGCCCGGCCCTCAGCAAAGGAAGCATTAGAGCATAGTTTCTTTAAAGAAGACCCGAAGCCGAAGAGTAGGGAGATGTTCCCTACATTCCCTAGTAAGGCAGGAATGGAGAAGCGGAGGAGGAGGGGCACGCCGAATGCGCCTGGTAGAGGGAAAGTTGGGGAGATGGGAGAGGTGGATTTCAGTGGGATCTTTGGGGGGAATAGAGAGGATGAAGAGAAGGGCGGTGGGTTTGCGTTGAAGTTAATTTGACCAGAGCTCTCGTATAGAGCGAACTACACTATGAGAGCCGAAAGCAAGATTGAACAGCCTGGAACATTGTTTAGCCCACAGGCCTATTCATGTTGGCTACCCTCGGCCTCTAACCTCTAGATTACTCTATTCTGAGAATCCTTGGTTCTCGAGAGCAGCATAGGAATGGACTCAGATCCAATAGATTCGACTATGTTCAACGCCATGTGAAATCGCGCTGTTATCTTTCCCACCGACTAAATGGCTCACCGAGCTCTCGTTTGATAGGCATCTATCGTCAGATTTCGCAAACCTGCCTGGGAGAGGGGGTTGACACTGTAGGCTAGATTGGGGATGTCTGGAGGTTATGGGTGCTTTTATCTACAAGTGCACTTGGCTTGGCATATATGCAGCTTTTCTTGATCTTAAGAACAATTGCTTCTCAGATTCATTCTCGCCAAGCCGCACATCGATTGCATCTGCCTCGAACCCAATCACAAAGACTACGAACAAAGGATCCGATGGCCCTCAAGTTATGCTAAGTTTCATATTTTGTCACTTAACCTCATAAAGTGTTGAATGGGGTTTAGTGCTTCGTCAATGAGACTGAGAAAGAGATCGCTTCTTTCTAAGCAACTCATCAACTCTTCAAAATGCAGAAACTTTAAAGTGAGATGAGGATCGTCATCACTCAACGGGGAAATCCTTCATGAAATCATCAGGGAGGAGATGGAGGACATCATATTACAACCGTGCATTTTAACGACATCACAAAGCTTGCTGCTTTTAATGACCACTCTATCATTTGCATCTTTGTTGTATTCGCTCTTCTACTTTGTTCTCACTCCTATGAAGGCCTTGGCAAGATTTTGCGAGAAATCAAACATGCAATTTTATCCTTTGGGACGGTGATTTGTTTTTGTAAATAAGACGGGCTCCTGAAACTAACGAGTCCAATCCTTTAAGTCTCTGCCTCGTCCTACCGCAGATACCGAATGTGGTATAGAAGTCTTGGACGATTGACCCGAATTTCAATTTGTGGTCCCACAGCTCTCTGTATAGTTCACCTCCGCTAATAGAACCCAAATTTTGATGCTTCATGGACAGTTTTATTTCGGATCAAGCTGGTCTATTTTACAGCAGGACCAACCTCAATAGTGGTTGGACCTATGTTGACGAAGAGGATCGCAAGTTGATACTAGGTTTAGTTTAGCATACTATATAGATACACAAAGTTGTAAATTTGTTTAGAATTCTTTTGAAGGGATCCTCTATTCTCATGTAACATGGAGCCTTAGAATGCAGAAAGGTTACGGTAGCTAACAATATTTAAGCAGGAATAGTTAAAACTTTAGATTGGTCTCTTAAAAAGTCATTTCTGTGACAACAAGGCAAAATGGCAGTAAAAAATCCTCCTGAGAGATAGCTCTCTATCTGTCTATTAATTCTTTAAGGTGGTTACGAGGTAGACAATGGGACATGATCACTCAACCACTATGAGTGCCAAGCATTCTAAAGGACTTTATGGGAAATTCTTTACAAAACTGTTAGTCTAATTTGTCTCAACCAGAAAGACGTTTTAGTTGCCACTACTTCTGATAGAACAGAGTCATGTCTTCATTCATTATTTTTGTGATGTTCGTCATAGCAAGTCTAGGCTGAGGATTCTTTCAGGAGACAAGATTCGGGTAGAGCCGAGTGCAAGAATAACTTGCAGGCCCCGCTTGCCCCTCCGATCAACGACAACCTAAACATTATTCATTCAATCATGCACAAACAATAATCCCTTTCATCTCGCACTCTCGTGATTGCATAGGCATTCTTGAAAGTATTTTTGTTCCTAGGGGCCACAGAATGGAAGACTCACAGCGACAAGAATCACTAGTCCCAGGGTTTCACCCGCTGGTCCATATCCCGCCAGAATCAATTCGTCCATGGGGCCTTATCGACTCAATTACTACAGACCCAGCTCTGCTTGCAAGTCAGAGCAATGCAAATATTGCTGTGACCCTCTCGCCACAACAACAGTCGGAGCTTGCACCATACCTTCCACCTGAGCGCACACACTTCCTCCCGGAAGGCAAGCCATGTGATAACCTTGACCCCTCACAATTTAAAGCGTGGGAAACAAGCCTTAAGGACACCGTTGGAAAAATTAGATTACCTCATGTTACACTTACGTATGCGCAGTCTATTGATGGCCAGATAGCATTGTCTTCTGGTGGGCAAACCGCTCTGTCAGGGCCAGAAACTAAGGCTATGACGCACTATCTGAGGTCTCAACATGACGCTATCCTTATTGGAAAAAATACGGCTGAAGTAGACAATCCAAGCTTGAATTGCAGATTTAGCTATAATGGGAGCCATGTTGTTGATTTGGCACATCAACCAAAGCCAATCATTTTGGACCCAAGCAAGAGGTGGCGAGAGGATATGTCAAACAAGGTGTTTTATCTTGCTAAAAAAGGGTTGGGAAGGGGGCCAATCTGGGTTACAAGCCAAAATGATCCATCGCTTTCCCAGTTCAGGAACGAGGCACTATTACCAGAGGAGTCCAATCGAATAGGTCGATGCGAGGAAGTTGGCGGGTACTATATTCAAGCTGGCGGTTACGACGGCCCCGTTGATGGAGTGAACTGGCAAGAGATCCTGATTCACTTGAGTCTTAATGGAATTCGAAGCGTTATGATTGAGGGCGGAGCCGCAGTCATCAATGACCTCTTAAGGGACAGGAACCAAAGGTTCATTGACAGTGTCATTGTTACCATAGCGCCAATATACTTGGGCACAGGTGGGCCGATCGTATCTCCACCTCGAACGTTGTCAGACTCGAAGGAAGCTACACTCAAAAGGGTGCAGTGGCTTCCTTATGGCCAAGATGTTGTTCTGGTTTCTCGTTTAAATGACCATGTGAAGTATGCGTTGTGAGAATCGCTTTATACTGGGAATTCGGAAGATGTAGCTCCTTATCTAACTAGCAGCTACCTTTACATGTATGGCGTTGGGACCCTGTCCTTAGAATGGTTATGGCACTAATGGCTCCTCCCATGACAATATGCATGATCATATTGGCCGAGGCTCTCCCAAAGCACAGAGCCTACGATCAGCTTATTGACGTCCAAGATTATCTCAAAAGAGCTCATTTACACTTGGACGAGGTCACCGAGCCTGGTACCGTGCCTTACAATCTTCTGACAGCCACATTTATTCGATTACGTTCAAATGTGGGTTCCCACATTGTTGTATTGAGCGATTCCCCCGAGGGGAATGGAGTCTCCTAGGTAGTAGCTCATGAAATGATTCCTGTTACCAAAGATCCCGTCAAAGAAGCCCTGGTGGGTGGTTCTCACAATGTCACAGCCCATCTCAGGGAATCTCAAATTTTAGAAACGGAACCAAAGTTTATCTGTTCGGACGCGAAATTAGTTGTAGGAGTATGGTTATTGGTGCTCGAAGGAGCATTAAATTAGGCGTCCATCAACAGCGTGTCGAATGGCTTAACAGGAGTCACACCTGTATTGCGGGGGCTGGTTATTGGTTATCATGGGTGGCCATCGTAGTTAAGGAGACTAACATTAATCAATAGAGTGTTCCTATCTAATTCCCATTTTTGTACGTCCTTTGACCTATAGGTTGATCATAATTGGCCCTAAGATCAGTTTGCATTTGGGCGCTCCATCCCGAGATGAGAGCACTGAGACCTGGCTACGTGGTTACTATAGTAATGCAAATCTAGTGCAGGCTTATAAGAATGTCTATTTGCAAGAAATCATTTGCAGTATTCAATTTTGACGTCGAAATTTTCGGGCGCTCCTCACCTGGGGAACAGAATGGGTAGAAATATAACCTTATTTCTAGCTTCCGCTGGCGTAGCGGCATGACCTATCCAACATGGGTCTACGGTCTTAGTTCCATATCCGAATATTAACCAATGATAAAATGGACATGATGACTCTACATGAATATGGGTATGTTTACAGGAAGATAGTGAGCATTTAGTTTTTTCTAGATGACAACATAAAGGATATATTAGACAATACATACAAGCAAGCATACTCCACTGACATCTAATCATGCATACCTGTCTATGTCTTCCTCTATCCCTCCTCACTTGATACCCGAATTCATTCCATTCCATTTCAACACCAATTCGTTGCAGAGAACGCCCCTTAACAAAATCATGCTTCCAGTGAGGTGTCCATACCATCACTCAATCGTCATAAACTCTATTTCAAACAAACGAAAACGCTCAAATTAAAACCAAGCAAACCCATCTAAAACTCCTAGCCTCTATTCCCATATTTTCATGAGAGGCCTCATGCATGATATTGCACACCATTAATATCTTGGTGGTTGTCGTACTGTACAGTGTCGGGTGGCATGGGCTAGAATTTGACCCTCGTGCCTTCTAGTCGTCTCTTCTAAATGCCAGCCTTAAAGTCGGTATATTTGGTCAGGTACTATCTGTTGTTTTGCGCCGGTCCGGTGGTTACGTTCAATCTTTGGCGAAACCTATGACTTCTCTATCATCATCGACAAGGCGGCCATATCTAATTTCTCATCAGCAAAGATTAAATCAAGGGCAAGCACCGAGAACTTACTCTAAAAGCAACCTGAAGAACCACACCTCCAGATCCTCATTCCTCAGCGCTTTATCTGCCCACTCTCTCCCCTGAAGTGCCAATCTTTCCGATTCTTTCTTTCCCGTTGGCTCTCCCGCAAACCACCTCACAGCCTCCACCCATTCGTCACCCCGCAAGCTCAACGGTATGAAATGCACCCAAGGTTTCAACCACTCTTCATGCCATTCCCGAAAAATAGCAAGTTTATATACTAGACTTTTGCTTTTGAGAAACGCATAAAAACGACCACTAAAAGCGTTTCCATCGATATCAAGAAGATACTTGTATTTCCATGCGTCTTGCTGTTTGGCTGCATGTTTGACTTTAAAGAAAGCTTTTTGGGCATCGCAGTCTGAAGGATCGCATTGCCCCACATTGGAAAAGTAAATGTCGAAGATTTCGCGAAAATCACTACGAGGAACTTGTTTAACTTGCCAATCTTCCGTATTGTCTTCACCACGATTTATTAGGACCTTGGCTTGATCAACTGCGTTGACCTTTTGCACTAAGCGTTGCCTGTGTTGTCGCCTCCACCCACCGTCTCTCGAGAAACCCCCAGTGGTGGAACCCCGCCAATATATTTTGTCTTCTTTCTCTATCCAATCTCGGTCTTCTGTTGTATTATAAGGAACCTTCCCATACCAGTACCACGGTGATGGGTAAAGAATATCAGAGTACGATGATATCTTCGATTGTGAGAAAATTGGAAAGAGGTCCTGGACGATGTTGAAAGCATTGGGCCTATCAAAAAAGCCATACGTCTCACCAAAAGACGGCGACTGGCATATATCGGAGAATGCCGTTTGGTTATAGACGAACCCTAATTCTCCCACTGCATAGCTGTCGTAGTTGTCTTCCTTCGCCTCATCTTCGAGAGATCTTGAAGGACTATCTGGTGGGCAAGATATTTTTGAATGTGTCCATGTTGGCTGGTGAGCGAATATATTGAACCGGGTCGTCCTTATATCCTCGAATCTTGAGCCGTCACTAAGGTCTGCAGGCCGCGGCGACCATGAGTTTCGCGGTGCTTCGATGTAACTGGCGGCTGGCATCTTCTCATCCTTCGCAATACTGACCAATCGGGCAAGGTCATCGTACGGTACAATTACTCGAGGCTCGTCGTGGATATTAAATGCTAGGTCCATATCAGGTAGGTACTTGATGAAATCCTTCATCATCCCTCTTGTCGCCTCCATCTGCCATTCTCTGCCACCATCTATCTTCTTGATTTGTCCCTTTCTTATCAATGCCCCTATAACATTATTCGGATCGTATCCTATGGCTTCCTGAGCACGCTTTCGTATTGTTCGCGGTCTCAATCCCCAGAACGGCGTCAGTGATTGGTGAATATTGTCATATTCATCAATCAACTGAACACCCCTCTTCTTAGCAAACTCATACCACTTATCAAAATTCGGGGGAGGATGTATGCCATATCTTCTTTTATATTCCTCAACAGCCTCCTCCAATGTTTTCGACTGCCTCGCCAGTGTTCTCTCCCAACCCTGCTCGGCATCTTTGATCAACTGCCAGACAGGATGTGCAGATCCAATCTCAGGAGGGCCACGGGCAGGAAAATCGACGGCTGGGGAATGTTCAGAAGGTCTTTTCGGTGTATGCGGTATATGTGCAGAAATTGGTTGTGACCCGAAAGTTGTTGGCATAGGGGGACTTCGAAGGTACAACAATGAGAAGCCAGCGAATGTCAAAAGGCCAATCAACACTAAGAATTGTCTCGACCGCATCCTCCTCCGGGTCCGCATCACAATGGTATTGAAAGAGGGGATCTTGGATTCTTCATGGTCTCCAAGGTACGACGGACCGTAGGTGAGGCGTGTGAAGGCATTCGAACTCGAGCGTCTGCGTGTCCCGGACATTGTGCTTTAGGATGCTACTTCTTCGTGCTCCTTGGTGTGTAGTGTCGGGGTACCGCATGCCTCCTTTAAATCTGTGAATGTTGTCACGCGTGACGGTGAGCGGAATGAAGCGCAGTGAGCGCTTTTCAACGGGATTTGGGGTGAAGCTTGGGAGTTGGGAGGGATGTCAAGCAGTGGGTGTGGAGGTCTCTGGCGCGTCTTTTCACCTGCCAAACACTCTGAGCTTTTTTGCTAGGGGTCGCGAAGATCGCTTGCAGGGCTCGGGTTCAGGCGAGCCAACGGAAGACGAGCCCCCTTGGCGCCTTTGTTTTCTATTTAACAGGCCTGTCCAAAGCCCGTCCAGAGCCTGTCCAGAGCCTGTCTAGAGCTGTCAAAAGAGATTGGCGAGCGAATAAAGTGCTGACGCTCCCACACAGTGGACACGAATCGTGAAAGTTCCTGCACTCCGGCACCATACGTCAGCATCGAATTCGTGATGCCCATCCTCAACAGGTTCGTGGTACAAGTGGAAATATGCAGAAAATTGAGCAATATTACTCCCGCAGCGGCACGACCATAATCACTAATCCAGGGGTGCATTCATAGGCACGACAGCTCAGTTCAACTACAGACATAGGAAAAACTACTGTAGCTTCTCACGTTTCTAGTGGCTGTTTCTGCAGCAATTTTATTCTGGTGGCGCCAGGACGCGCAATACTTGATCCATGTAGACGAAAACCTCCACCCTCCTTGTTTATATATGGACACATGTCTTAAGCTCGACATGTGGAAAGACACTGGTTGCCAAATTCAGGAGACTGTATTGATAAAGGGGAACACGTTGAAATATCGGGGCTCTTTCAAACTTTCATATTGTTACATCAGTAAACAAACCATTCAAATGTTCTGTATACAAAGTACGGAAGACTCTATGATGAACGACAGAAACCCAGCGGCGTGCAACGCTGGATCAATTCTATATCGGGCTCCAGGTACGGCTCTCGGACCATTCAACTCAGCAGCAAGGGTATACCGGAAATGTGGTGATACATGGAAACATCGTATTCATAAGCCAGTTACGGTTGAGAACTACACAATACATGCAATCCTATATCCATGCGTCCTTGTCACACGTCACTCATGTCACCACTCAATTGGCTCAGAGTGTTCGATTTACGCAAACTGCTAGGGACACTGCCAAAGTAACTGTGTCTCTTTTCTGTTCTCGAACCCCGTATCTCCAAAAGCATCTATTGGCGACAAAGTACAACGAATTTGTTCTACATTGCCTGTCAAATGTTCATCAATTCCGAAGGCATGATTCTAGTAGTCAGCTCAGCATCCAAGTTAGTTATCACAATACTCTAGTTTTGTAGTACCTGATAGTGGGCTTAAGTGTGGATATGTTAGGAACTTCAACAATGAAAAAGGATCTTTTTCGTAGAGTTATCTATTTTACGAAGTTAGCCACATCTCCGACGAAGAATCCATAGAAAGTGAAAAGAGTGGAGGTTGTTACTAAAAACTCCTCTACTCGAGTAACCTTATCTTTTGCCACATTCCTCATAGCTAACCTACACGGAATTTACCAGCAAATTTAATTCACCACAATAATCAAAATAGGGAAAAGACTGTCAGTACAATGTAAATTCATTTGTAACATGGTTTGGAATTTAGCTGATAATCTACCTGTTGCTAGGATCGCTTGGTGCTTTGGTAGGGGTAGTATATCACCTATGCTGAGTCATGGCCTATTCGCACCTGAATTGATTGCTAGGAAAGTGGAGCCTTGTGTGCCATAAAAATATAAATTTATGAAAAGTGGTAATGACATGTCTGAGTACGTCTAAGACCAAACTTAACAACCAAACTACCTTGTTACGCGAAGGCAAACTGGCCATGGAAATCTAGCCGCATGCTATATACGATAGGCAACCGACCCTGGGATGCATGTGCTTCCTCACATGGACGAATCTGCTCACCTACCAAACGCTCACAGCATACTTCTAAGGATTCGAGATTTCCATATGATTTTTGAGACACATTCAGTACTATTGCAGCCTTCCCTTCTACCTTCCACCACCTTCTTCCTCCCAATTATATCCCCACAATTCTCGTGCCACTGCTGCCTGCTGTTGATGCTCTGATATGGCTCATTGTGTGTGGGTTTGCAAAGCGTGATTTTTGAGATACGGCACTCACAGCCTGTATAGGTTTTGAATGTCTCGTGGCACATAGCGACTTTATGTCTTGTTTTGTTTTGCTGTCGTATGGTATGATTGATACTAGGCCGCCTATTTTGGATTGTTGCTATTTATAATTGTCTTGTCTTGTTTAGATGGGGTGAATTATTAAATTTTTTTTTTTTTTTTTGGTTTCTTGGTAGTAGCTCTGAAATGCTTGTGTGTTTGCAAAGGGGGAACTTGGACTTGGTGGACGCGAAGATAGGCATATATGGTTTTATGGTTTCACAAACTTTGTGATTCACCTACCGGATTTTTGTGTATTTCTCATGTGGCTGCCTAGTGGCAAGAACACTCCTATGAGTCTTTATAATCAGATCTAAGGCCTAATCACGCATTTAGACTGATGATGCCAAGCCAATAGCTGCCTAATATAGATCCTTCGACCTATGCTCCGTTTTACATTTTTGCCACGACCGAAGGCCTATTGAAAACGCACCCCTGATTATCATAGCTTAATCTAACATTCTTTTCTAAAATTCATATGAAAAAGTCTAGTACTTCAAATCCAGGATATCTTTCACCCAAACCACACCCTCTGTCCTCAGGGATTTATTTGCAGCAATTCCGGTCAAGATACTCCGTGCGCCATCAATATGGTCTGCAGCTCTTCCAAATCGATCTTCGCCAACATTCTCTCCGAACAAGTCGTTCAGCAAAACTGGATCACCTCCTCCATGACCTCCCAGACCTCCAATAACCTCGATTTCTCTCGGCTTTTCAAAAAGTGGTCTCAGAGTGACTGTGCACTTCTCCAACGCACCTTCAGCACCTTGCTCTCCACCACTATTGACATAGCTCATCTCGACAACATCCAATTCTAGCCGCCCTTTACTGCCATTAAACACTGCCCGGAATCCTTCCCAAGGCGCGTATGCTATCAGACTATATGTCAAAATAGCACCACTCGCATACTTCACCAAAACACCCATAGTATCCTCAATGCTTATTCCATCACCGAATACACTCTGATCTCGATAATACGCATCTTCGTGCTCCGCTTCAAGATACATCTTCCGAAGTTGTTCATGTTCCTCTAGATGAAGCGCAAAGGGGTCCTTTTTCGCGACCTCACTTCCATGAGCGCGTGTATAAAATTCAGTTACACCTCGCTTTTCGGCATTCTCACGGCCATAGAACATAAGCCCACCCTGAGCAACCACGGATACAGGATATGAGCGCAGCCAAAAGTTTATTAAGTCGAAGTGATGTGTAGACTTGTGGACAAGAAGTCCGCCAGCATTCCGCTTATCTCGATGCCAGCGGCGAAAGTAGTCGGCTCCGTGACTTGTGTTCAGGGCCCATTCGAAATGTATCGAGTTTACCTGACCGATAGCTCCCTCACCTGGTTTATGAATCAGTTTCTTTTTCTACCACCCCCTATTTGAAGATAGAATAACTCGAAAGGAGAAGTAGTTTCACGTGATTTAGACAATTTCCAACTTGTGCCTTAATTTTCGGACCATCAACAAATCAAAATCGAAAGACGTACCTAGAAGTTCAAAAATCTTCGTGTTATGTGGTGCATACCGGTAGTTGAATGTTACTCGGACTTTTTTCCCCGTTCTTTCCACAGCATCAATAATAGCCTTACACCTCACTTCATCAATTGTCATAGGCTTTTCAGTAATAACATTACACCCTAACTCCAGCGCTTTGATGATATAAATATCATGCGTCCGATCCATTGTCGTAATGATAACTTCATCGGGTTTTGTTTCAGCAATCATTTTGTCGAAATCAACAGCCTTATACGTTGGAATAGGAGCTGAGGGATATGAGAGTTTGGCAAGGTGATCGTTGGCAACATTCATTCGTGTCTGATTTGTGTCGCAAAAGCCAACTATTAGAGATGTCTTGATGAAGTCATTTGCCAGGGCTGTGTAAAAGAACGAGCTTCGACCTCCAAGGCCAATCATTGCGTATCGTTTCATGGTGTTGATTGGGTGGTGGATATCTAGGTAGGAATGTTCATACGGAAATTTATAGCTTCTTGGGGAGTTAACAATTTTGAGAAGGCAGATTCAATCCAAGTAACGCTAAAACCTATTTATATGATATCTAGAGTGGGATATATAACATCATACTCCCTCTTGGACATCGCAAAAGCAAATCAAGTCACCTGATATTCCACCCCACACTCCCCGCCCACCCGCGCTTGCCCCACACTCGCTAAACTGCCTAAACTAAGGTCGACCAACCTCCTCTTCTCCTTTAAAGTTTAGCCGGCAACAAATTATCCGTCAACCACAACTTACCACCTCGGATCGACAGTAAATAACTACCAAGACAGCCCACCTTTACACAACATCGGCACTTTATGGACCGAAATCAACCAGCGAGTCAGAAGCAAAGAAACCCAAGCTCTTCCACGACGTGTGCGTCTTGCTCTCCACGTTAAGTGACGAATCATTAGAGGCGGGGAAGTCTAACTCTCAAGAAATGATCAGACAAATGTTGGAGAACTTGGGGAACGCTTCTAGGGTGGGTTAAGCATCGGGACTATGCCTCTTATGATTGTCCCCCAGGTTCCATATTTCAATTTTACAATGGTGAATGGTGGACAGGATAAATGCGGATCTCCTTTACCGACTCGAGAATTCAGATTTGTATGCCTCATGTCCCAGGCGGATGGTACGTGGAAGGTATGGATGTATGCATAAGTATGCAACATTTCCTTCATCCGAAGCTCGATCTTTTCCACTCCCTATCAGCCGAACCTTGAGCTTCAAATTGAAGCAAGGGCTTGGAAACCTTATTTTTCCTTCCTGTGCAACTCTCATTGAAAATGGCGACTTCGAAGAATCAAGCAGAGCTGGATATGGCGTCGAAAGATGTAATATCCGCTCATGTCGAGAACACAATGCCAGAAATGGTGGCCAAGGAGGATCCGGTCGATATCCTCGCCCATGACACGAATGTCTACTTCACAGTCGAGGAAGAACGGCGAGTATTGCGTCAGATTGACCTTCGTGTTCTTCCTCTCATGCTCGGTGCTTACTTCCTTCAACAACTCGATAAATCCTCGCTGTCGTACACTTCTGTCTTCAACATCCAGAAAGATGCGGGGCTTCATGGCCGTCAGTATTCGTGGCTAGGATCTATCTTATATATCGCTCAATTAGTTATGCAACCATTGGGCGCCCTATTGTTGGTGAAGCTGCCAACCGGAAAGGTCATCTCGACCGCTGTATTCCTGTGGGGAGTAACGATGTGCGGCATGGCGGGATGCAGAAACTTCAAGGAACTGCTTGCAACTAGATTCCTGCTGGGCAGCTTCGAGAGTTTGATTGGTATGTAAATCCCCTGAATTTCTGTACAGGTTCGTCACTAAATTTTTTAGGCCCCTCTCTCGTTGCCGTAACACAGATGTGGTGGCGTCGTAGTGAACAGACAAACAGAACCTCCGCATGGAACGCAATGAACGGCATAACCTCCGTCTTTGGATCTCTTAGCACCTATGGCCTTGGACATATTAAATCAGACAAGCTTCACTCCTATCAAGTATTTCCTTCTTCTCCGCGTGTCTAGTGCAAAGCACTAATACCACACTCATAGATCATCTTCCTCTATTGTGGCGGCTTGACCCTTATCTTTTCCGTCTTCTCCTTTATTTTCTTCCCCGATTCGCCGATGGAGGCCAAATTCTGGAAAGAGAATGAAAGAGATATTGCCATTGAGAGGTTGAGAGCCAACCAGACAGGTATCGTATCGAGAAAGTGGAGATGGGAACATGTATGGGAAGCAATATTAGATCTGAAGACCTGGTGTTGGTTCTTCCTTGTTATGGCTATTTCGTAGGTTCACTTCTAATTTTCAGCCCTTGAAACGGAAGGAAAGGCTTGGGAAGGGCGTACTGATAGAAAAAATAGTATCCCATCTGGAGGAATCGGCACATTTGGTCCCCTCATTGTCCAATCCTTCGGATTCAATCAATTCAAAACTATCCTCTTCAATATCCCCTTCGGCGTCGTGAATATAATCGCTATCCTCGGTGGTGGCTGGCTAGCAACCCGTATAAAGTCGAAAGGCGTCATAATCGCCATCCTTGCCCTTCCTTGTATTGTCGGTGCCGCAATTCTTCTCGGTCTCCCACGAGGTCCAAATTCAAAAGGTCCTCTGTTATTGGCTTACTACTTAACAAGTTTTTTGAGTGGTATTACGCCGTTGATTTATAGCTGGCATGTGCAGAATACGGCGGGGGATACGAAGAGGAAGGTTACGACAGGCATTGTGTTTATTGGGATGTGTGCCGGAAATATTATTGGTCCATTGCTGTATTCGGCGGAGGATAAGCCGTATTATAGGAAAGGCCTCATTTCAAATTTGGCGATGTTTTGTTTTGTTGAAGTGTTGGTTGGGTATGCCTCACCCGCTTTTCTATTTTCCCCTACACGCAAATGCGAATCATATATTGACAAAATACCAGGTTCATCATCCTCTACCTCAAATTCCTCAATAAGAGACATTCTCATATGCGTTCCGCAATCGGGAAGTCAGCTATTATTCACGATGAGTCGATGATGCGCAAGACAGATTTGCAGAATTTGGGCAAAGGCGTGAATCAACAGGCGACACCGCGAGAAGAGGACAATGCATTTGCGGATATGACGGATTTAAAGAACGAGGACTTCATTTATGTTTATTAATTTCCCTCGGTGGATCATGGTTAAGGTAGTCACTGATGAAAATGGGCGAGACCAACCTTAGGATCTGACGAGGAATTAGAACCAGTAGTCTTTGGGAAATTACTAGGTGTATTTAGTTGTAGAACTGTGTGGATCATTGCTTGAATCTACTCAACCAGTGCAAAACCCGGGGAAATCGGTAAGTGTCGTCGCGGGTGGTCGGGCAAGTGACAAGGTTCATCGGCGGGGAAGTGGAGAAGTGAACTGAACCAATGCAACTATGACAGACAGGCAAAGTACTACGGAATAACTTAATTACGAAGGCATTTAGTGAAATTGAAGCATAAAATATAAAAATACCGCCACAATTCTATACTTCTCCAATTGGAGCTTTAAGTAGAGTTGGTTCATTTCAGGATGTTAAAACCATATCAAACAATTATCTCTCTTGTTTCCGTCTTGTTCGCGGCAAATGCTACTTGTATCTCACTTCCGGAAGCATACGATGTATCATGGACAACACAAAGTGAAAACTCCGCTGGATCGATGCCTCTAGGTGGCGGTGGTATTGGATTGAATGTATGGTCTGAAAATAGTAAGTAAATTATAGAATCTTTACTTCCTATTTATAACCACGGAGTAAGCGATTAACAAATGATAGATACCATTTTGTTCTATATCGCCAAAGGAGGCACCTTCGACGAGAATAACTCTATGCTCAAACTTGGACGAGTGCGCTTAACTATAAACCCGAATCCATTCAGCCAAGGAACTTTCAGGCAAACTCTGAAATTGAACGATGGTTATATTCTTTTCGAAGGCGCCCAGAATGCTACATTGAAGCTATGGGTCGATGTATTCAACCCGGTGGTTCATGTGGAGCTCGATGCGGTGCAGGATGTATCGTGCACTGCTGCATATGAGAGCTGGAGATTTGAAGATCGGCTGATGAATTTGAAAGGAAAGAATAGTGCGGAGCAGGGTAAGTACTATTTTCAGCATTGGAGCTTGGTTTTACTTATATCTTGTAGGACAGAGCTCTTGTGGTCAGGACAACTGCACCACGCGAGGAGATGATATTGGGTTTTACCGTGATGGTGTGAGGACGACTCACCATAATCTCAACACGACGATTTTCGATTTCACTATAGCTCAGCAGCATCTACAGGAATATGCTAGCACAATGTACAACCCATTAGCTGGGAACTCAGTATGTATTCATAATAGGGTTTCGAATTTTGTAAGCTGATTTAACCCTCATAGTTTGGATTATGGATGCACAGCCCGGATCTAATCCCAGGAAATATTTCCAGCGGACACTACGCTAATACAACTTTTCATGCCTGGAATCTTCATTCAGAAACTCCAAAGTCTGCGTACAGCCTCCAGATTGTCGTTGGTCAAAGCCAAGAAGAAAGTATTTCAAACTTGCATGCAAAGCTTGATTCTGTCACTCAGTCAGCAGGAAACAATTCGCAGGCTGCAACAATCAGCTGGTGGCACGAATTTTGGGATCGCTCATACATCATCATCAACGAAAATTCATCCTCCACAGATGGTGCTTTCCAAGTAGGCAAGAACTATCAAATCTTCCGCTACATGCAAGGTTGCAATGCGTTTTCAGAATGGCCATTACGTTTCAATGGTGGTCTCTGGACCTTCGATCCCGTCTTTGTAAATTCAGATACGGCTTTTACCCCTGATTATCGTGGCTGGACAGGTGGGACATTCACTGCACAAAACCAACGCTTGGTTTATTGGCCTCTCCTTAAAAGTGGTGATTTTGACCTCATGAAACCAGCATTTGATTTCTATAAACGCATCACACCGAATGCACTCCTTCGAGGAAATGCGTACTTTAACCTCAACGCAACAGTATTCACCGAACAAATAGAGAACTACGGCTTACCTTCACCAAAGGAATACAATGGTGGTGTAACGGCTGAACATCCCAGACCAGACAGTTTTCCTGTTGGGATTCAGTTTAATGCTTGGCTTGAATATCTACAGGATACGGCTAATGAATTTGCGGATATGATCTTGCAGGCTAGTATATTTGATGGGATGGATATTGGGGAATACATGGCTTTTATTGAGCATCAGCTTATGTGGTTTGATCTTTTTTATCAACAACAACATGCGAAGAACGATATCTTTCCGCTCACAGGACAGAATTACGCATCCAACTCTGGCAACGGCTCACTAGTTATCTATCCAGGAAGCGGAGCTGAAACATACAAATCAGCCTACAACCCATCTTCCACTATCTCCGGGCTACGAAAAGTGCTGAAGGATCTCCTCCAAGTATCGCCAGAGTACCAAGTTGGAAACAAATCATACTACGAAGGTTATCTGCAGCGAGTTCCAGAAACACCTCTACGTTTTCAGCAGGGGATGCCCTGTATCAGTCCAGCACAGGGTTATTCGAGGATCCAAAATGTAGAAGTACCGCAGCTATACCCCGTCTTTCCGTGGGGCGAGTATGGACTAGGGATGCCAAATTTAACAGTTGCGGTCAATACATATCTTTACGATACTGAAACACAGGATTTCCACAAAAATGTCGGTACGTACATAAATCCCTCCCCAACGAACACTCGTTTCTCACTTAAACATCTCATACTAACGACCCACCAGGCTGGACACAAGACGTAATCTGGATGGCTCGAATGGGTCTCACAGCTGCAGCGAAAAACATGACACTCGACCGCTGGTCCGACTCCACCATCTACCGCTTCCCGGTATTCAAGGGGCCAAACTTTGACTGGAGTCCTGACATCAACCACTATGGCTCCGCTTCTATCGCCCTGCAAGAAATGCTGGTGCAAACGTTCGTGGATGGGAATAAGCAGATTCGGATCGGGGGTGCTTGGCCTGAAGATTGGGGTGTGAGGTTTAAGTTACATGCTCCTGGGAATACCACGGTGGGTGGAAGAATTGTTGGGGGGAGGGTGGAGGGCTTGGTGGTGAATCCAGGGGAGAGAGGAGGGGATGTTGTGTATGGGAGCGCATAATGATATCGGTTGTGGTGATTGCTCTAGATTCATTCCTAGCAATTATCCCTTTCAAACACACTATTTCCTCTTTCTAGATCGTGATTCCCACACCACTCCCTCCACCACCCTCCTCGACTGCTCCTAAGGGTGCAATTTTATCTACATTATGCCATCGTCTGAGACGGAGAACTCAAATATGAAGCTTTCGTTTCCATCATTGTACCTATCCGAGTATATTTGTCCGGGAATCATGTGGGCCAGCAACTTACGAGAGGTTGTATGAGACCATACATAGTGGTTCTGCGAGCAATAGATACACGAATGATGGTCAAGTCGTTTGAGTAAAACGCTACGCGAAGTCCTAGGAATAATACTGAATGTGGGTCGATTTACTACCGGAAAATTAGGAGTCTTAAAGGGTTGGGTGTGTGGATGACTTGGGCCGGCGGGCCGCAGGAAATGAAACCTAGAATTATACTGGTATTTGTTGAGACTGTTCGCAACTAAATACCAGTCAAATAAAAGAAGACGGGATGCTAAATATTAGAAGCGTATCAGTTAACGACGATCTTGGATATTACATATCGGAAGGCCTGGTCCTTACAAGGTCATCCAGGAGAGGTTTGGCGAGAGAGAAACCTCAAAGAGATATATCTGTAGAAGTCATTGTAGTTCAAACGTATTGCCTGCTCATTGGCAAAGCAGTGAAGGTAAAGTAGGGTATCTACACATCAAGTCTCCAAGCCATGCGACCACGTAGGCCATCATCAATCATCACAAGCGAAGAGCACTCTCCAAGCGATCCTCCAGATCAACATCACACTCATATCAAACAACCTCCCGATCCATCTCCCCACCAGAACGCCAGAAACTCGAATCATAAGAGCTTGTTGCAGAAGTATCAACGCTATGATGCCCCCTTCCCACCCCCCACCGAATGGTCCTATTAAATTATACACTAAGCAATGCCGTTCATTTTGGACGTTATTTCAGGATCTGGGTCATCCAAGTCCGGCCCACCCGGTTTCCTGCCTATTAGAACTTTTACGTTGAAGCCCATTCCCTTTGCCTTTTCTGGATCTAGAGCAACTTCTCGCACACGGTCGGTAACAATATCACACATTCGTCTGACTTCTGCTGGATCCCAACCAAGGACCTCGGTTAACGGACGTAAGCAGAGGGCTTCGATGCCGCAGAGTTGAGCGACGAGAAAGTGTTTTCCAACAGACTGCGCCTCAGGATCCTCAGGCCAGATTCCCATAGGAATAGTTTTGGTATCGGATCTAACATCCACAAACCCAGCATTTTCAAGTGTTTTTGGGTCCAAGTGCCATGTACCTCTCGGACGGCCCATTATCCTCAAAGCTTTTATAATATCAAGGAACCATTCTTGAACCCCTGAGTCTTCAGAGAAGTAGCTAAGAAGCTTTTTGTGATCGTCAAAATCAAGAACCTCAATCCATCCTCCGGGTTTAAGGTGCCTGTAGGTTTCGCTGTAGATGTAATTCCAGTCTTTAAATGCGCCGGCCATGGTTCGGAAATGTATCAAGTCAAACTCGTCTTCTGGCCATGTCCATCCACCTTCTTCCTCCGCGTCATCAATCTCGAAGAATACGTTGAGAGGGACAGCATTGGGTTGTATTTTGGCAATGTCTGTACCTATTACTTCCGCTTCGGGATATTCGTCGCCCATGGCCATTGCCCACTCTCCTGAACCTGTTCCAACATCGAGGATCTTTTGTGGATTGTCGATCGGCGCGAGCGTGAGCCTTTGATCAAATAAATATAGATAGACACCATGTAATATTTGTGTTCGTGTTTGTTCTTCCTCATCATTCGGCATGTAGTATTCTTTGCAGTATCGTCGGCCATGAATCATTATATAAACAACGTCGCTGTCGTAGAGAGATCTTGTAGAATTCCTATCGACTTTTAGTACTCTGTAATATTCTAGGTCAATTGGACACTTACACTGTATCATCGTCTCCTCGAGGTCGATGATAGACAGTCTCGGCACCACCATACCCTTTCTGCGGTCGGTCATCAATCCCAGAATCACTTCCATCGTCTTCGTCTGAATCAACCTGGAGATCTTCCATGGGCCCGTTATCGTCAACGGCCAGTGGCGGAAGGGAAGTTATATCTGCGAGGGAATCTTCGGACGAATCGTTGCCCTGGAGTTTGCGATTCTCAATTTCCCTCGCCATCAAGTCAAGACTCTCAGCACTAGGTTTGCTGCTACAGCCAAGCCACTTGCACCGACCACGGCGTCCTTTGCCCGCCTCTGTTGTCCTATGACTTGAGCTACAAAGTATCATGACACGGGACGAAAAAACGGGACGGAAGAGTGCTTGATGAAGACCGGACGAGGTGAGACGAACAACGGCCGTCCGGCTAGAGGAGGTGATAGATCCAATTCACACGAGAATTCTGATTGCGCGGGAGCAGCATGAGGGAACTGGATGACGAAGATAGGAGCAAACGGCGCAGAATTGGAGCAATGAGCAATGCAACATGAAGATGAAATGCGGAGGGGGAAAAGAGCTCAGGGAGACACTGGTAGTAGTAGTGGGTGGGCCGCCTAGTGGAGACTTACTCGTCAAAAGAAAGGTCGCCGAATCCATGTACTTGGGTCGCTTTGGGAAAACGGAAGAGCTGGGATGGGCCAGCGATTCCAGCTCTGCCTCCCTCTGGCTCTTGCTCAAGTCGCTTCTCTTCGACCGCCGTGCGCGCACAGAAAACACCAACACCACCACCACTACCGCCACCATTACTACCGCCACCAAACCACCACTTTCTGGCTAAATAAATGCAGGTCCAGGCTCCTAGGAGCGCAATGGTCCACCATCCTCCCGTCACCGACTTGACGTGCCGCAGTTGCTGCATAAGATGAGAGCGCGCTCCGAGAGGGAGATGCTGGCTGGTGTTCTCTCCTCCCAAACCCGCACCCGAACCCGCGAGCTGCAGTGGCAGTCAAGGAAAATGGCACGACCCGACCCCCTGGATTTCTTGGAACAGCGCCCGGAGAAAGCATTGGAGAGCTTGTGGTTGGCTTCTGCAAGCCCCTAGGAACGCCTCGGCATGATTGCGAATCGATGCTCGCAGTTGGGCCAATCGCACAATGGCCCTGGGCTGGCCATGCTTCTAGAGCTTTGTCCTATCCTTTCTTCACCAGCAAGCCTGCTGTGACCAGAGCTCCAAGACCATCTGCTTTCACCTCAAAACCTCTCCACAAGCTGTGCAACCTACGGCCTCACTACGCTCATCACGTACCACCATCAGGCAGACAGACCATTGCGACGGCGCGGGGTGCACTTGCACAATTCCAGTTCTTCTGTTGGTGGCTACAAAGCGTCGATTTGACAGGAGAGTGCCTCTGCAGTACGATGGAAAGCTTGCTCCGCGCCGCAAAGAGTCAGAATCCACTGTACAGATCGCTGGGACAATCGCACCAAATGGGCGGAGCGCATTACCCAGCTGCCCGTCACGGCAGAGGGTAGAGCGAATTGTGTCTGTCATTTTCCCACGCGGACAAATTGGATAGGAGCCGGTGCGAGAATAGGGCGTGCACGATGCGTGTCGAATTCGCAATGAAGCCGGAAGCGAACCAAGGTCATCCGTCACCGAACAACAAAGACTGCATGTGCATACCGGATGCTAGAAAGCATGGGGTGGCGGTTCCAGTCACGACCCAGCAACAAAATGCGTCCCACTCTCTTCGAAGCCGGGAGTCTCAAGGTGCATGTCTGCAATTCGCCCACATGAATGTTAAATCGTTTCAAACCCACCAACCAGGACACCTCTTGTCCCGAACCAGGAATTCCAACACACTTGAGACAAAAGCAAATGGCGGAGGGATGGTCTTTGCGATACCGGTAGCAGGGAGACGAATAACTGCTGGAAGAGCTCCACGTACAACGGTGTTCCACAACAAAACGGGACGGCTCGAGGCTACGGGAGAGATTTGTTGGAATTCCCGAATCCTAGATCCCGAAGGATTATAGAGCATGTCGGCATCATCTGGTCACCAACTCTGGTCTATTTCAGCCACCTGCAGATACTTGCATGCACGGGTCGATTTCATTCCCGAAGTAGAGGTTGTCACGTTTCGAGACCCGCCAGTCTGGTTGCACATTGCTTATTTGATTCTTTTCAACATTTTCCGGTCCGAACCTTTACAAAGAATTTTACTCGTGGTTTTGCAAGAATTTCACAGGTCCGTCGTGGGATCAAATGTCATCGATCGACGATTGAATCCTAGACTTAGTTGACACTCTAATTTCTACTCATACCTGGTTCCGAAGGCATCTCGCAGCATGCATACGGCACAAAGCCGATCGACGCCTCCTCATTCGCACACGGCACACGGATGTAATGAGGGGATGAGCTGTCGGGTGCGGAATTTCATCTATGGTACCATTTGTGGGCCTTGAAAAGGAAGCTGGGATCGTGCGTTCGAGAAGAACTCAGGTTAATTGTGGCTTTTTCAAGAATGCATGGGTTTATGCATTCGTGATTTATTAATCCCTTACCATCCCAACGTTGCATGTTGGCATTGATTATCCGGGATTCTTGGAGGATTTCTATAGTGATCTTACTGAGTGAAGAAAAGCACGCCTCCAGCCAGCATTGTTTTCATCACGTTGCATTTCCTCTCCACACATCTCAGCCCGGAGCATTTTACAAGAGAAGAAAACGTCTATTGGTGGACAAGTGAGAGGCTTGAGGCAGGGACAATTCACAATTTTGCACTTGCGTTTTTGTTGGATGAAACTTGGCTTTCTTGCAACCGGTGAGCTATCACTTTGCAATGAGAGTACCTTATTCGAGGTTATCTCGCAACTGTTGGCTATTCATGACTTAGCACATTCACATTTCATCAAGCGATACTCAAGGTGACACCAGACTTGTCCTTACGCTCAAAACAACCGCCTTGCATCTTTTAGTCAATTGTTCTTATTAGTAGTCTAAGGATATGTGATCGCAAGTGACATGCGATAGCTGGCAAGGTTGCAAACTCTTGAATTGGATAGCGAAAGACCTGATAACGTATCCTCAACTAACAAGGGACTGCTAATCAAGTGCTCTTGCTGCAGAGCATCCCTCAAATCATTGGTTTGGCAACTGATATACCAACTTCAACATGGTAACCTTATGGTTTGCAACCAAGTTTTAGTCACCAATCAAGGCGGCAGCATCGTAAGTTACCACATTATCCGCGATATGTCTTGCGAGATGACCTTGCAAAGACCAACCCAATTCGTCCTGAGGTGCTTAAGATTTGGGGGGTCTGCAGGACATGAGCCACTCCGCAAAGGTTCACATTAGAAACAAATACCAAGCCCACGTCTCGCGGAAGCCACAAGCCAAGTGTTGGTGGCTTTCTAAGAGCGAGACAATTCTAAAAGGGGGGAGTCGGTGAACCCCGGAGCCCCTTGCGGAAATCTATCAACATTACGACTTTGTTATTATGCCTATGCGAGTTGAAGGCACACTTATTTTGGGTATGCCTTTGTCTGACCGGCTACGCGATCGAAGTGATCTCATAAGCCTCAAGACTCGTAGCTAGGAGGCGCAGGAGTGCACCTTGCCCCAGTCATAGGTGGCTGTTAGCGAATAGCCTCATTCGTATCGTAAATTTGGAAATAGTAGCAAGTCCTTCCACTTCTAAGAATCAGACTAGCCGCGGAGGTTTCCCTAATTTTCTCTTAAATGCTTTGGAGGAAGCTCAAGGATGTGATTTACTAAAGTTAGCTACTCGAGATTAAGTTGAGACTTACTTCGTGCAATGTGGCCCCTACAGTAGATATTTGGCATTGAAATATAATTTATAGAACCTTTTGAGAATACTCCTTCGCTCCAATGAGAGGATCTGCGCCAACAGGTGAGCTATACTCATAAATAAGTACTATACTTGGGGCTAAAAGGCGTGCGGTAGATAAATCATTTTAGTGTCTAGACTCCAAAATTGTTATCGAGTTTATCCAACTATACATACAACCCTGTGCTCTATATCGTGTCCCGGCATCCCCACACATGTATATTCCGCCCTATCCTGGAACCTTTATCTCACTGGACCTCAATCCATGCTTTATGATTGCCAACTTATCATATAAAGAAAAAATAAAGTTGTCATCTACCGTTTGGGTGGACAGAACATTGCTACAGCTAGTAACGAACTCACTTGGCACTAGGTGCTAAATATGCTTCCTTTACTCACCTGATCTCAGACCAATTGACGACAACTATGAATTCTGATACAAGAAGACGGGTGAATTGGCCACTCGACTTGTCCGGACGATGTGCATGCAAAAATCACCAAAAGTATGATTTATTTCTCAACGAAACCGCCTTCAACCCTCCACCCAAGCTCGAGGTAATTACTCCCGGCTTACTCCGGGAACTCCCCTGCCGAGTAGGGAACGAAACCATGATCAGAAACAAGCGTGGACTGTGGGATCTAAGTATTCTTCGTATTTGGCAAGACTAACAATCTCCCCAGGGAGCGTTCGTATTGTGGGAACCCAATTGAGCCAACCGGAATGTAGGCTTCATAGTCACATGCATGGCCCAAGTCTATGGCCGAGACGAGAAGATACTTGCTGGTTTGATCAAAAATAATCTGACAGATCGTAGAGGGATATCTAGCCTCAAGTCTCACGCTGTTGGCTTTGATCTTAGGATGTTGTGAGGTATCTAATCGCCACACGTACACTTTCTCATTCCTATAGGCAGAGGGTGAAGATATTTCCATGCGTTATTGCGGGGTACTTGACAACAGCATTGTGGTGCGTATACAAGGCTGTAAATTGGGCATCCTCAATGCTAGATGCATCCTACATCAGTACATCCCCGTGGTAGTTGCTAACAAACATTGCAGGCAACACTGGGTGTGCCGCAGTTGATCTGATTTCAGGAGAAAGTTGCCAACTGGCCTTTTGGCACAGGTAGGATGGCGGCTTGATCGCTGGTGCATGATTCCTCTTTAGTTATCTTTCTCACAAGGGCTGAAGGTGATCATAGCCTCATCTCGTGGTCAACAATGTCGACTATATTAGTGCCGTCGGATGTGAACCCCAGAATGCGGAATGAATGACTTAGTGTCAGAATATGGTACAAAAGCGGAAGGCACTTAAAATCCCAGATCTGCAGATTGCCAAGATCATCCACGGTTCTAAATGCTCGGCCCTCGGAAGAGGATGAAGAGGGGTGTGAGGATTACACAGGTTTCCGGCTCTTGAGATCAGACGAGGATACTAGACCATGCTTTGTAGAGGGTTACTTCGGGATTATGATTAAAGATCCACGGCAGCCGGGCTCGAATAATTCCCACCGAGAGGCCTACGCAATCTAACTGTGATTTGCCAGCTCATATATACGTATTGGATCATTTATATAGGTGAGAGCCAGGAGGCCAAAATTGGAATTGAATGTGTGCTTGAAAAAGACTTTGACAATATTAGACTGTAGTTGAGAACATGGATCAAGAGGCTGGGAGGGGGATCGATGCTCCTCAAGCTCATCTGTTGAGATCTCCATTGGTAAATACACCCCCGGCATAGTCGTACCAATGATGAAGGTCAAAGAATATGTGAGGACAGTGCAATAACTCTGTATCTGCTTCTCCCGTGCAAAGTTGCCCTTAGGATTCCGGACTGGGAGATATTTGATGCTAGGTGATGCGATGAATGAGCTAGGGGGGTCCAACACTAGGAGACCAATTGCAGTATCACATATAATAATAGTCTCCTTCCGGGAGCTGCTGTGATGGTATAGCTGTATGTCTCCAAACAAACAGGCTGTATGAAAATGTAGATTAATTATGGTTGAAATATCAGAGCAACTCCAAATTTCGTGGCCAGTCGGCTGAGATCAGTTACCTAACCAACAATTTTATTGAAATGTTGATATAAGAGGCTTGATACTTAGCTTTTCTGTCAGGATATATCTTGATATCTCTTGCTACTTGAAATAGGTGGTGTAAATAGCCCTTAGAGACAATTCTCCTAACCCAACTCAAAACAATAGCAGCTAAAAATATTTCCAAGGCTACGAGTAGATTGTCGCTCCTGGACGAAACGCCAAATACATGTGCGGAGAATTTTGTGATAGAGTACTCTAGTATGATTGAGGGTGGCTGCTCCAGCGATTTTGATCCCATAGACTTCCGTGTTTCAGGGGCTGCATGGTCAACGCGATGCGACAAAAGGTTGAATGTTATGCGATGTTTTAGAGACAGTAATTTAAGCAATCAATGTTACACAGCCCTGAAGGTATGAGCAAATTTTCGTATTTCCGAAGTTTTCCGGCTCGTGATCAAGATTCGTAAGGGAAACTGAGACTGTAGTCCTTTAAGGCGCAAAATTCAAGATACTCGACATATTTATTTACTGAATCAGGGGCCCAGTATTGAGGATATAAAAGGTACCTGGAGATACAAGCGTCATTTTATGAGCAGACTACATGCCAAGCATAATCTAAATTGGACAGATGAATATACTTTGAAGATGTCAGTTCTAATAACCTGGGGTCAGTAGCACAAGATCGTCTTTGTCAAAGGTAAAGCCGCCGTTATAATTATATACTAATTATCGCGAATATTGGATTAGAAGTAGTCATTTGATAAACCCTTGGTCGTAGGAAGTAGGGGGGTGATCGTAAGGCTCTTTTTCAGCACGGCAGTAACTGAATGCACCCTGTAGGCGCAACTTGTCTACTCAGGAAGAACTTTGCGGTGCTACCAAGGCTATATTGGAATAACTGAGTATGATTGTCTAGTAAGTAGTGTTTGATGGATATAGGTGTTCCACACTAACTACAGTTGGCTTGTGATATCACGGGACTTCTTGATCTGACACCTCGTAGCATGATATTAAGGAGTCCAAGTATCATTATTACAAGAAACAGAAAACGAAGCTCGTACGGAGCGATATATATACGTACGAAGTAGACGCTAAGCTGAATATAGAAAAATAGAGTATCATGTGATAATGACACTGAGAATCTTTAGTAGATAATTTGTAAGGGTTTAGCATAGGAGTAGCTTGTGTCACGCTGTATTTTCTATCCTGATGGCGGGGTTATTATCACCTCACCCAATCTTTAGCAATCAATTTATCAAATAATAATACGAATACTTCACTGGCAAAGAGCCCACAGTATATTGGAGAGTTCGGTGATATTTCATTGCCTAGGTAAACATGAGTTTTAGCTAGTCGTGACAGTTAAGCTAACCCCGAATAGGTCACCTGATACCAGACCTACTTACCTGATAGATGTGTTACAGTAGTCCTAGTGTTTACTTGGAAGCGAGCTCATTGCTTGTATCAGCAGTAAAAAAGCACATTGCAGATGATAAACCAAGTTGAGCACAAAGCCCCTATCTAAGGGAGATTTATCCGGACTTATATAGAACCTTCGTTCCTTGTGCTAGCCATACTAGCCGTCTCATAGAGCGTGAAAGAGCTAGCTCGCTTGAGACACATAACCCTGGTCGGCGAGAACATGGGTCTTCTAACCGTAACTAAGAATACCCTAAACTAATTTAATAAGTCTTCAATATCTTACACTAAAAGTTGCCTTGATAGTAATGATTTTTATCTTATTTCTCTTTTAATTTCCTTTTACTGTAGTACATAAATTACTTATTTACAACTGGCTAAACTTAAAACCCATATTATTCTTTAATTTAATAGATGTGTTTCTACCCCTCACTTCAAGTTACACAAACCAATCTCAGTCCGCCATGTGTCGTACGTTGCTTAAAGATCAGTTTGACGCAAAATTTTGATAGATCTTTATGCTCCTAATGGCGCCTTTGGATATCTCAACTTTCAGTTTCAGCTCAGAAAATAAAAATGCCTGAAATTCGAAAGATAGACCCGTCCTCCTACCTAGGCAGTTGCATCGATGGCACCGCCTACATTACCAACATGAGTAGTATTAAGGCTGCCATTTGCAAGCCACCATGCGAATGCACTGACTGCCAATTCGGATTCTACGTATCTGAGGAGCAGATAAGGCCGCAATTCTGGTATAAAGGCCGACTTTCGGACCATGAGGCTGAAAATATTGCAGCCAAACACGTCTATAATTCCAAATTAGACAGAGAATACTTGCTGCAGCGATTAGCCTCTCATGCAGATATCATTGTGAATAGGTGGAAGAAGAAAGGTCGCGAGAAGCGCCGGGCGTTATTAGTGGAAGTTGCCCCAGAGATGTGCGAGCATAGATGGCTTATTCCTCGTTATTGCCATATGCCAGAATCTAAAGTTGGTGCGATTGAAGGTAGGCCGTGGGATCGAAGATGCCAATTGTTGTTGCATTGGTTGAGCGTGGAGGTTCTGATAGGGAATGCAGCCGTTCTTTTCGCGCTGCTGTATAATCGAACAGCATATTTTCCTCAGGACTGGGCGGCATGGGATGGAAGACAGTTAATTCTAGGTTGGGCCATGGGACATTTCGATGTCCAGTACTCAAGCAAATGTGTCATCATGTATGGCCCTAGGTATGGAGAATTAGTAGACTGGGAAAGAGGTCCAGCTCACAGGGGAGATATTCTTGGCTTCCCCAAGGCATGCCTCATTCTCGAGGGGCAGGCGTACCTCATGGGCGTGCTCCGCAAAATTGTCGACGAGATTCTCAAAGGGGTTGACTTGGACAAGCCAGCTAACTCAGATAAGTGGAAGTCAATGACTTTAGTTGGATTTAAGCATGCCAATGAGGTAGAGCTATGGTCACCTTACACGAACCAAGCCTTCTCTGCACCCCCGGCCTTCTCCATCGATCATCTAATCTCCATCGCCCAGACGAGACTAGATGCGATGGGTGATCATTTATCCTTCCTACAAACAGAACCTTTGTACATGCGAAGGTATCTCAAGATTCTCTTTCAAGGAGATTTCCACAAATCAATCAAGAAGGAGGCTAAGGGCTCAATGATAACGACAGAACTATTCAAAGATATTGGGTCTTACTGGAGGTGGAATTGGATCAAAAGTGAGTGCGAGTACGTGAAGAGTGTTCACAATCGTTTTCGAGATAGCATACATCCGGGAAAACCTCTTCCTCCTGTGTACGACAAAGCATTGGGCTCAATTGAACTCCTTCTTGTCAACGAGGTTATCTACCGTGGAATTCAATTTGGAAAGGAAATGCCACACCGGCCAGGTTTTTCCCACAAATGGACATTCAAATGGCGACCTGATTGCGGGCCGGTCGAGTTCCAACTTCAGCGTAAAGCGTCAGCGGAAGTGGAACAGAAGATCCTCTATGAGAAAGACCCTTTAGAATGGTGCCTAAGTCAGATGCAAGCAAAGCCTGACACACAAACAAATTACGATCATGCGATCATGTTTGCATTCCTTGAGAACCATCTTGCAAGCAGCAGCCCCATGGAAAAGGCTCGTGTGGATGAGATCCTAGCGCAAAAACTTTCGGACTTGGCCGCATGTCATGAGATGCTGGTCTCTGTACGGTTACATAGACCTCAAAATGTTGCCAGGGATCTTGACGAGGTAGAGGTTGTAGAGAATCGGATCTCGTGGAAAGGATGGAAAGTCTCAGGGTATATTACGGAAGAAGACATGCTTCGGTTGGGGACAGCCCTTCTTGATGATTTCTATAAGGCCCCTTTACCTGGAAGCCAGAAAAATATGACTTGGGTTCATCGCTCAAAGGCACTTCGGAGAGCATTGGAGGCATTTTGGAGGGGTGCGAGAAAAACTCCTAAGATGGTTTTCGAGCAGTCGGGCTTTAGTACGGAAGAAGTTCGTGAGACTCTGGAAGTTATCTCATGCACACTCACGCGAGAATATCTTGATTTTGTTGAGGAAGAGGAGCAGCACATGTTAGCTAGTATTGAGGGGAGCCGTGTGTCGGCTCCGGGGGTTTCTCAAAAGGAATGGGGTTCTAAAACACCCACACAATTGACAGCAGTTTCACCAAAGAGCAAGGTAAAGAGCCGTCCCCTCAAGGAAAATACAAGTGTACAGCAGATTAACGATGCAATACCCGGCATTAACATCTCTAATCCTCCTGAAAAAGAGAAAGTGTATGTCAAACAGCGAACTCACGACTTGCTTGCACTGATGTATCCAAGCAACGCTATGGAGTCAGCTAAAGGTATGGAATGGGGTGAATTTGTGTACATGATGTCCAGTATGGGTTTCTTAGCCAGAAATGTTGGTGGCTCCGCTGTGGTATTCGAGAATGAGAACGAGAGTCCTGAAGGGGCGTCAGTTGGTGGGAAAATTATCTTTCATAAACCACATCCGGTTTCAAAGATAGACCCTATAATGTTGCATTCGAATGGGAAGAGAATGTCGAAGTGGTTCGGATGGCACAGGGACCTTTTTGTTTTGAAGGCTTGATACGATATCTTGGGAAGTAGCGTCCCATTTGACCTTTCCTATAACTCATCTTTAAAGCTTGCTATCTAGGGCTTATTGGGTGGGCTCTGTGAAAGGAAATATTCCATTGGCTAGAGCCAGTTATCTAATATATCTGGTTTAATGTTCACTTTGGTGTCTGTAAGCAAGCTTTTATTTATATTTTCTCCGCTGCTTTCTCACTTCAAAAGTCTTCTCTATCGGTACCTATGGAAAGACGCGCAATAGGATCAAGAAATGCTTTGAGCTATGTTCCCCAAATTCTGGGGGCCTTAGGAAGACGGGAGATGTCTTTTACCGCTGTGATTCTCATGGTTGAGTATAGTCTTGTGGCTACAATATTTGGTCGTTCTCGGCCTAGCACTATTAGAGGCGAAGGCGACAGCTAAATTCGGTCACACCTATACTTAGTATGTATAACTAGTGCGAAATAACCGATTTTTTGCCTTATGGGAAAGTCCATGAAATATTTCCGAAGGCATTCGAGCTCGCACGCTTTGACTATAATAACTTTACGCCCATGGTTTAGAATAAATCCATGATAACATCCCTACTTAGCAAGAAACCCCCCTTTGTGGTGTAATAGAGTTTCTTCACAATAGTTTCACTACTGGGCTCTTATTACTCTTAATACTTATAAAAGTTTTTTACCCGAGCCTTAAAGCCTCATTAGCATGCTTGACATGGCCATCCGCGTTGTGGCTTGGTACGGCACGCAGATTTGCATGCTCAAGCCATTAATCCATGATATCATGTGCCAGCCATACTGTACTGATGCTTGCCAAGCTCATTGATTAAGGATACAGATCAAAAGTGATCTTCCCGAATTCTAAAATTGCTAGCGAAATCGGCTTCCACCATAAACACTTCGAGATTCTCTTCTAGGTATCAGACCTGCAGTAAAGCAGCAGGCTATCTTGATCATGATATCTCAGTCTACCAGACCGGAACGGTCGCTCAATCAGTATAGCCTTGTTAACCGTGAAACAAAGTCCATCAGGATTATGAGACTACATTCTACGGAGGATTTCGATGCCGAACTCTGTTGTAACATTCTCTAAGTACAATTCAAGTCTGACGGTTTTTCTGGCTACGAAGCAACCTTGTATGCCTGGGGTAGCCACCAGGTCCAACTCATGGGTGACATTTACAAACATGTTTAGCGCGTGCTGATATGGCTGGGTCAAGACAAGTCTCAAAGCTGGCCCAACCTTTAGCCTACTTAAAAACATTGCGCAGTTGGATGCGGGCAGCGAAGCAGACGGCAAAAATGCTGCAGATAATGACGAGGATATGGAGGACAATGTGGACAACGACATAGGAGAAGATGAGGACGGTGATGGGGATGATGATATGGACGAGGTGTCACGACCAGCTAAAACCCATGTTTACCTAGGCAATTGAGTTTGGGTGAGGTGATGATAACCCCTCCACCAAGATAAAATATACAGCGTGACACAGGCTGCTCCTATGCTAAACCCTTACACTTTCTCTTCCTGCGCAGTGGGATACTGTTGGCTTCCGACTTTCTATCCTTTCGACCATTACCTGCATGCACGATGGCGGGTAGAGAGTGGGGCTTTTTACGTTTTGATATGGAGTCGTATGCTCAAGGCTCTCCAGGTAGAGCCCTCCCGCAAGAGCTTTAATAGCACGGTTGCTCATGCTAACTTACCGTGATGATGGAGATGGGGCGAGACGCAGCAATGAACGAGTGGGGAGGTCGGCAGCGACGTGGTTGTCATGAAAGTTTCGAGAAGAACGCCCCTATCTAAACGGATGTGGTACAAGGTTAGCATAAATCGTAACTATACGGAGGTCCATACCCTAAACATTATCACACCCCCTTTCGTAGCAGAATGAATATTGGTGTGAGCGGCGATGCCTTTTAGTGAGAGAAATATTCTGCCCAGAAGTGGTGACAATATTTAGGGCTTGCACCTCTGTAAACATGGTATTATGTAGGCGTGACGCTTGGAATTTCGAGCTACCAAATCCGGAGAGGGTTTTGGTCTGCCATACATAACTTTGTGATTAGTGGATTAGTGGATGGGTAGGTGATTACGAGCAAGTATGTTGGATATTTTCTGAGACGATGCTCCATTCTCTCTACAATGAGAAGTGTGCTATATATATAGGTGTCGTAAGGCTCAAGCCTCTTGGATCACACGTCAGTAGCTGGCCTATTCCCCAAGCATCTGAACCTCCGGAGTCATCAGCTTGATCCCAGACACATATATCCAACGGAGTATCCACTGCTGCATGTTTTCTTGGGCTCGCATTTCCCACTACTAGGAATACGCCAAATTTGTGGTATCGTGAGGTTTTGAGGTGGGCTAGCGAGAGGACGGAAGGAAGAAAGAGCTTGTAGATTGTGTTGCTAGACGTCTCGATTTAAGCGAGACGCCTGCTCCTTTTTAGCGAAGCGGCTATGAAGGTTGTTTCATTCGTCGCAACAAGCGATTCCAGCATCACCCCTATCGGCAAATCCTTGAAATACTCTCACCTAGTATCAACTTGTTCCTTGCGATTAGCGATATATATTCCAAGAGCGCTAACTTTTATACCAACGGCGGATAGTGTAGAATTTCAATGTAAAACTCCCACCCTAGGACTGTCGACCTCGACTCGCCCGTGCTATACTATTGGGCGAGAGCATCCTTTTTAATTGTGAACTAAAGGAAATGCGTATACGCTTACGAGCCTTGGGTTGAAGATCAGTGCCGCTACAAGCACGGTGTTAATATCGAAGCATATTTTATGACCGAGTGAACTTGGGACGAGGGATGTGCTACAGAAAGGGGCACAAGGCAGCTCTCACCGTAGTGTCTGTAGCCAAGGAAATTTCACTGTGGATTAGCGGTACCGTTACCCGTGTTGAGTATATGAGGATCTTTGGGATAATCTGTTGGGATTTACGAATTTTTGGAAGCGGATCGCCATCATTAGCTATCAAGTATCATACTGCAGAGCAGTATTTCTTGGTAACAACAGTGATTTGAACAGACCTAGAATTAGAGCTATGCAGAAGTTTCCGTTCCTTTGTAGGGGCTTAGAGATGAATAGGATGCTTTGTGGCCCTTTGTCAGGACAGCTCTCCCGAGCAGTCAGCAAGCGGACTAATCTGATAGGTTTCAGGGTATAAGGCTGCACACTCTGTGGAAGATAGAGCCACAATGGAAATTCCTCTAAGGCACTCGGAGGATGTGAAGTTGGACTATATTAGCTTTGGAGGCCGAAAGTAGTGATGTAATCGGGTAGCGAGAGAAGTGCGAAAAGGTTAAGATCAATGTGAAGTTGAGATTTTGTCTTCGTAAAAATAATGGTGGACTTCAGCCTTAGACAATGTTAAATTAAGGTATATTGTGAGCTACTGCTTGCTAGTTGCATTTATGAGTTGGATTTTGGAATTGATTGATTGATCTATATAAAAGAGTGTCTTTGGGAGTAATGGCAGGTGAGGCTTGATTGTAGCGAGCGTACCGCTCATTCAACAGACGATTTCGTAGGCTGATGAGAGAAGTCGGAGCTTAATGGAAGTAGAAAGTTACATTCTTCATAACCGCCACAGTTTATGCCTGCTGCATTGAAATTTTGCTTCATATTACCCGGCACAGGTTTACGGCTTATGATCGGCTGTAGGTGGATCGAAATCGCTTCTCCATGCAACTATCTAGATGCCTTGATAGCAGGTACTTCTACAGCCTCATGATAACTGCCTAGAGGAAGTTCTGAGGCCATACCCTGCTCCCTAGGTACTTCTACTATCTCGTAGTGCCCTCTCTGAGGAAGTTTTGAGGCCTCATCGCTATCTGCACTTGATATCTCCACCTTACCACGTAAATAAATGTGAGGCTGGTGCAACTTATATTGGATTTTCACAGGCCCGACGATTTGTCTGCTGGGGCGGTTAGTTCGTTGGTGAATAGTGGGCCGTCTGATGTATGAGAGAGGGACCTTAGCCATGATGAATTAAAGGTAGTATGTAAATTTCTACGGCAGGAAAATCATGACAATTTCCCCCAGGGTGGTTAGAGAGTAATTTACCAGTACATGTGTGACCCTATCTCACGGTGGATATAAAAATGCGGGCCCAAGGTTCACAGGCAGGTTGATTTGAGCGTCGAATTAATTATGTAATCTTCCATCATGATATGTACATTAAAGACTCCCTTGCTTGTTCGATCGCCGTTTTCGTTTAAACCTTTACCTTCTTACTTCCCCTTGGCTGCGTTGAAGAATGTTCTCGAGACGTGATAGAAGACTGTGCTTTTGTGTCTCCTGTGAGCCTGTTTCACGTCTTTATATATCAACTTCTTGGTTAACTTGACTAGGAAGCTGAAAATGACCTATAGGGGGTCAGGTAGTCACCTCTATTCATCTACCTAGTCAGTTATCACTAAGTCCCCGCAACTCAATACCAATCTCATCTGCCAAGCGACCACAAGCGATGCCATGCTGCTCAAAGACCCATGTTCATCAACTGCTACTTCGCTCAATAACACCCAGTCATTAATCCATCACTCTTATCTTCGCATAATAAAAGAAGGCAAGCAATAAACCAACCACGCCATATCATACCATGCCCATCCTTTCTATATGCGCCTATGCAATGCAATCTTTACTCCAAGGGAAGCCTGAGCTCAAGTCCAATGTCTCAACTTATTATGCTCTGTCCTGCCGATTCAAAGGCGTGAGCATATCCATCCAACGTAACATAATTCATAAACTCCTGCTTACACCGCTGTGCCCCGTACTCCGATGTTAAATGCACCCAACCAACCAAAGAATATCCGTTTGTTTATCATTCACTTTAAATGAATCAAGCATCCATCTTGAAAAATGCCTCCGCATCATATTCGAATAGCTTCTCCTGGTCAATGTTAGGTAAATAGCCCCCTTTGCCCTCATCACTTGAGGGCCTGATAGTCATCGATCTGTCTTCTACCCCAGCTTGTTTATTTTGTCTTTTATTTTCACCTTCCTCGGTAATAGTGATACCCAATCTACCCATTTTATTCAGAACTTGTTCGTCCATTGGATTAGTGAGGTCAGCTTTCGGGGTAGTATTGTTCAAAACCTGTTCCAGAATACCACCATCACTCAGGGCTGTTGTTGGTCGCATGTGCTCTTCTGCAATCTTGTACTCTCCATCTGGACCGTATCCTTCGACTCCGGCTGCAATGTTTCTGTTCCGCTCTAAGAACATTGCCATTCGTCCCATTTCTGTCTCCCAGCGCTCCGCCAACATACGTACGACTGTATCAAGATCCTGGGGAGTTAGATCTTGTTTGGGTTGTGGTCGAGAAACACCAAAGCTCGAAAGGGTGCGGCGGAGACCAGACTTGATATGGTGATCGTGTTTTTCCTTCGTGGCAGTGACCCTTGAATCTTTCATGCTGAGATTGAGTCGCTTCATCGATTCGTCTTGTGCATCGTGCATGAATGGAAACTCTACGATGGAGTAGTTCTTCGCAAGAGCATTTACTAAGATTGTGAACCCTTGGAGGTTGATATCATTGTGTTCGCAATGAATGTGCGTCAGACCCTTGTTCTCTTCCATTACGGATGAAAGAGTATTTGCGCCCTCCAGGCCTAGATTTTGATATTCGATTCGAAGGACCTTAAGAGTATTGTTATTTTTCAGACCCGTGAGGGCGTGATTTAGCCCAATGCCAAATCTGGTCACCTCCAAGTGAGCTTGTTCGCCCGAAATATCAAGAGACTCCAGAGTTGTATTCTCGGCAAAGACCAGTCTGAGAGTATCGCAGGTCTCTGGGCTGGCATCATAAGGAAGTGATGCTTTTGAGATGTCTAAATGTCGAATTGTCGTGTTTGTCCGCAGAGCTTCCAAAAGCTGTCTGAAATGGTCCTCCTTCTCGAATTCGATCATCCGTAGAACAACATCGGCTGGGGTATGATTTTCTTTGATAGCTTTCGCAATTTCGCCAATACCTTTCTCGAGCTTGTTAGCACTTACGTGGAGCTGTAGCTCACGAGCCTCCCCGGCTACATCAGTCATCGATCTCATCAACAAAGCCACATGGCTGCCGGTCAGATTACATTGGTCCATTTGTAAGACGCGAAGGTTTTTTGACTTGCCATGAGCAAGATATGTTGCAATTGCATCGAGACTCTTGTCATTGATCTACAGATGTTAGTATGATTCGAACTGTTGCTGATAGTTGAAGGCTTACTGGGATGCCATTCATGATCAGCTCTTCAAGGCTCCAAGATAACAAAACCTCAGGAGTGATGAGTGGCTGATCACCAGATGTTCGAGTAATCCTGGAAAGGTCTAGCTTTCGGATTCTTGAAAAGCGAGCCATTGAAGACGAGAAGCGATCCAAATCGATTCTCCCAGAGTTGTCGGAAATGTTGATACACTCAAGCGTTTCATTTTGTCGTTCTAGATGCCCCAAGAGTTGTAAAATACCTCGGTCACTGAGACCGCAATGAGAGCATTCGAGAGCTCGGATACGTGACCGTCTATTATTCAGGGCAGGGATCATTTCCTCTAGATCAGTTTCCCCAAGCTCAATCCCGCTCAAAATAATCCAGCTGACATTAGTCAGTTGTGCACGACATGTTGGCAGGATCGCGGCAACAATTTCGCAGCCTGGATCTTTCTCAACTTCTCTGCCTTCCAAATCAAACATATCAGCCGGTCTCCGCCGTGGCAATGCGTTTGCAAAATCCATTCGTCGTAATGTTGTTGACTTCAGAGCAAGAGCTTGAACTTCCCGGTAAAGGATCGATCGTAGTTGAGGGTTGATGCTAGGCTGGTCAAGGACAGCGGTATCTATCAATTCAGCATAGGCTATTGAAAACTGAGTTTCTGACTTACTGTTATACCGTGCTGTATAGGCAACATGATCAGTCCCAGCTTCATCATAAACGCCATGCATACAATGGAGGTCAATATCCCTGAACGATATCGAATGAAACGACTCATTGTAGCGTAGAGAACGCATTACCGCTAATATTTCGCTAGCTGTATACTTAGCACTCATAGTAGGAGGAAGCAATCGAAATTCCGGTGCATCTTCAACATTCCAGTCAACTGTATATGAAATATTGGCAGGGTTACACTGAAGAACCGTGAGTCAAAAGAGCCGATGCCTTTACAGTTCACTTACGTTGTATGCCATGCAATGAGCTATAAGCGTCTTATCAAAACCGCCATACTCTTCTTCCTCGGAAGGGTCTATTCCATGTCCTAGTTGTGGCGGATCCTCAAGCCCATAAACCAAGAAACTCCGATCGAGCCACATGGGTCTCACGAACTGCCAACACCGGTGGAGAACAGTAGCAATCTCGTAGCTGGCAAAAGCAGCTAGTTCGACTATCCTTACGGGCTGCATAGGCATTCTGTTATAGAGTTAGTAAACTAGAGAACGACAAAAGTATGATCGATAGCAAAATTGGTGATTGATAAATATGTTTTGAAGAAAAAGCATTACCGGAAAGCCAGTTCAAATCGGTCGTCCCCGGCCACGATGTACATCTGATATAGAGTTACAATTCCATACATATGCCTACTAATCTTAGGATTGATGAGCCGCCCAGTTGGGTCACTAAAATCAGGCACAGGTATCAAATGCACACAATTGATCCCCATAACAAGATAGAACACAGTGAAGCCCATTTTTTGCAAATCATCAGAGGATGAGACTCGCCCACTTTTGGGCACCGCCGGTCTTCGAACAACCCGAAAAACCTGAAAATGATTGGAATCATAATCATTTAACCCTTCGAGAACTCTAGCTAAATATCGAACAACTCGCTGGGGATATGGTTCATCTTGGACAAGTCTTGCTTTCTGGGCAGCACCTCTGATTGACGAAAGCCATAGGTCGGCATCTCCAGGGTCATAAAGAATAAGCTGGATAGAGCCAACTCCATGGTAGTCTTCGTCCAAGTAGACGACTTCAGTGGTGAAAAAGGGGCGTCCATCCTCAACTCGATATGCTGTTATGATTTGCGCTAGTGGTATCCTATTCTCACCTTCAACTGATGTATGTGAATTTGTGGACTGGACCTCCTGCAGCGACCCAACCGACGTTGTTGATGGATGACGCGTGGAATTTGACCGGCCGTAGGTAGGAGGGATGGATGGAAAGGTTTCAGATGCGCGGGATTGGCTTTTGAAGCGTATAAGGTGAGTGTCCGTCAACACTAAGTATTCCTTTTTCTTCCTGAACATCCCAAACATTCCACTCTGCGTCTGAACCTCTCCATGATATAAAACATTTTTGTTTGGCGCCATACCAAGCGCCATACCCTTTTCGCCGTCGACAGGAGATTCTGGTGTTGAGTGCGCCAATATTTCTACCTCGCCGTCCTCATCCACATACGAAGTAATCGATCTCTTGCCAAACGATCCGAATAGCGAGTTTGGTCGACCTTTTGTTAGGGTTCGTGGTCGTAGGCGTGGCGAGCTCGAATATTCGGCGGAAAAGGGACTCATTAACCCATCTTGTGTAGGGTCCGGACTCACCGAGGATGCTCCTATTCCGAACATAGAATTTCTCTTCGCAAGCTTCTTCTTTTCCTTTCGCGACCCATCTACATTTCCATCGTTGGAGACATCGGTATTGATATGTGCAAGGCCTGATAACGAGTTTCTCGAGAATATGTTCATGCTCTTCCTCCGGCCACCGCTACCCCCTCCACCTTCCTTCGCGGATGGCGCCATTATAGAGACTGAGTGTATCCAATGCCCACAATCCGCAGCGTCGAGACAAGTGAAGACAGCAGAGGTACCATGTGCAGGAGGATCGTATGGCTTTCGTCCTGGGTGCTCAGGATCTCTGGTGGCGAGGCCCGCCAGGTACAACAACCGCCTGCTCGATCGAAAAGATGCGAATGGCTAGCACTGCTGAGTGTAAACAAATGCCAGTCGGGCGTCAGTGGCAGAAAATTGCTGAGCGGTAGGGGGAGCGCCGTGGCGGAAGGCAAGCACGGTCTAGTAGTGTAGTATAGAAAGAACGTCTGTCAAGAAAGGCACAGAAACAATACTATGAAATGAAGGTGATCAAAGAGTGAAGGGAGCAATTAGCTCGCTGCCACATAATTTCGAAGTCAAGGTGGTTCGAAAGCTTCGATGATGTCGTTGGCTTAGTGGGCGTTGGTGGACAAGCTGCAGGAAGATAGTGCAAGTACAAGAAAGGCCAATGGCTTAGCGTGAATGAGGCTCCATGGTCAACCGTGAAACTAATCGAATTGAAGCAATTCAGATCATGAGATATCACTATAAACAAGTTGACTTTCTTTGGCGGGTGCGGTTACTGTTCAGGGATAAATGTTACTGGACAGATGCTTGTCGAGGGTCTGCAGTGACCCATGTACTGTGCCAAGGACGGTGACGCTACGGAGGCGTGATAGAAAACACCCACAAAAACTCGACATCGATTGGAGAGAGGAAGTTTACAAATAGAACTCTTGTGGGTCACGCTTGTACTAGTATGTTTTGGGACTTTGATGGTGGTATGATAAGCACACTTCTGTACACTCTTTCTTCCTATACGAAGGGAGTACGGGATGTAAAGTTTTTTCGCGGTTAGAACCGTGCAATACGATCTTTTCCTCCACTCATATCCTGGGGTTCGGCTTCTGCAGTACCGACATAAGCGCTCGACGAATTATATATGCTTGAAACACCCCCAGAAAAGGTTGTCCCAGCCGAACACTGCCACAATGTTCCCTTTCAGAAGTCCTACACACCCACTTCAGACGTGCTTCTTGGGGTGATATAGTAATCATCTAGGCTAGAAATAGCAAGACGATCATGGGATCATGTTCGTCGAAAGTATATATATCCGCGGCCGTTGCAGCAATGTATAGTCAACCTAAGGTTCTTCAATTTCCCCAGACTCTATAGCAATCAGCATGGGTGTTTCAATAGGGGAAACCACCCAACTTACGTTTAGAAGAGTAGATCCGAATTGGCTCATCTGATCAAAGCCTTCAATTTTTCGTGTCTGAGACTATCGCGGAACCTTTGACGGCATATCCGCCTCCACTTCCTGCAATCCAGATGTCAAATCTTGCTGGTTGCTCAGGATGCCTTCTCACACAAATATCCATCTGCTCAGTAGCATACAATGGTGCCAAATTTCGATATTCAAACATGTTTATGGTTTCACTCTCCTTGAGCTGCGATCGCAGAACCGAAAGCATTAATACAAGTGAGAGTGGGCCATGAACAAGTAGGTTTCGGTGACCTTCTACCTCCCGGCAGTACTGAGGGTCAAGATGTATGCTATGAGCATTAAAAGAGAGCGCTGAGAATCGAAATAAGAGTGACTGAGTGGGTGTGATAGCGACCTGAAAGTCTGGAGTAAGATTCGCTGCTCATAGTATTAGCCCTTAAATTGAACCCTAGAATATCATAGGAAGATGAACGCACGCTTTAGTATTTTGTCTGGACGAGCAGCATCTTCTTTTGCAGAATTAAGAGTTTTCTCCTTCATGAAAACCAGATTCCTAACCTCTCGAACAACCCCATGCATTGATGCATGAGAAATCTTTTGCTCATGTGAAGGTCCCATTTTCCTCTCAATCTCCACAAACACCTTTTCCTTCTCGCCTTCTCCTTTCACAGTCACATCGGTAATCTTTTCCCTACAGACAGCTCGCGAAGCATCAAGCAATAGAGCATTGTCATGCCTGGGAAAATAGATCGAACCACCTGCCCACATCCGCCTCATGTACGGAGGCCCCGGGGACTGAACTGGATCCGTTCCATCAGGGAGCAAATCACTGCTTAAAACCTGTGGCGGAAAATAAACTAGATGATGTCCTGCAGGAAGTGTTGCTGCTTTGGTGCCATCTCTGGCGTCTACAAATGGCAATTCGAGCTTTGACTTTGAGAAACCTGGAGGATAGCAGGATTCAGGGAGAAAGCCTGCAAGCGATATGTTAAGAAGATGAGATTGGGTGGGTGAAAGATAATCATATATGTAATTGGCGCGGCGGGTTCTGAGCTTTTGATACAGAGTGGTTTGTGTTGATGAGGAGCGTGTCGAATGCGCTGAAAATGAGCGTGGATTATGGCGCAAAATCCGACGCGCAATAAAGGGTCTCATCTCAGTAGAAGAAGTGAGACTAAATAATCTGGAAAGGAAATGTTAAATGTATGAACAATTGCAGAAGTTTGTACCTGCTCTAACCTCTGACATTTATGTAACTCATAAAGGCTTTATTAGAGAGCTTGGCCCCTGGGCTCGGTTGAAGAGCTCTTATCGATAAGACCCGACTATGGAGACCTTTCTCGTTTCTCGTTTCTCGTACCTCCATCCCCGCAGCTCTCCTCGTTTTCACAAGACCTAACATTTACCAATTGGATATCCTATCTCACCAATTTATCCTCCCAGCTGCCCAACCATCTCCAGCTCTGCACAAGTTTCTCCACACATTCCAATGCTCCCTTCACCCTCCCACTAGGATCATTCAGCTTGCTCCCCTCAAATTCGACAAAGAAGATGTATTGAAATGGTATCACTTTGGTAGGCCTGCTATTGATGCTTGTCAGATTGAGCGCATACCCTCTGAAGCAGTCGAGGACTTGAGCTAGGGCACCCGGGGAACGATGATCGATAGTGAACGAGATTAGGGATTTCGATTTAGCTTTCGATGTTCTAGCCGCTTCATCAACCCCTTTCCGAAGAATGAAGAATCGAGTTGTATTGTCCTCTCTATCCTCAATCCCCTTTGCGAGGACACTCAAACCATGGATCTTAGCTGCAAGACTGCTAGCAATCGCAGCACTAGTTCCACTCGTATCTTCCTTCACGATTTCCGCAGCTCGACTCGTGGAACTAACATCTATGCGCTCGATCCCTTTCAGATATGCGGCTAGGAAGATTTCGCACTGGCCCCATGCCTGCGGGTGTGTATAGATCCGTTCGATATGTCTAAGGCTGGAAAGAGGCTTGGCTCTGGGTTGGAGAGGAGTGGGTATTGAAACCGTAGGTGTAGAAGCTCCGGAAAGTTCTGGAGAGTTATATGTCGCAGCTTGTGGAGGAATACGTCCGAGGAGGTAATGACTGACATCTAGGTAAGCTTCCCCGCATACTGTGATACCTGAATATAAATCATGTCGATCTGCGAGAAGCTCGAGGGTAAAGATCACAGCCCCGTTGGTTGAGTTCTCGAATGGTACAACCCCTAATTCTGCCTCCCCCAATTGTACAGCTTTGAATACGTCTACAGCACCAACAAATCAGGTAGAATTCTCGCAAAATTCGGTTCGATAATTACCAGTAATCGTCGTGGCAGGCCTGTAGTTGAATTTGTCTGATTCAAAGCGAGAAAGGGCCGCCTGAGCGAGATCGTAATCTGTCAGTCCAATGGACCATGGGGGACGCTGAAATTGCACAAGTGTGAATACCTGATGAGTGTACGAAGCAATAGGCCCAAGGAATGAAATAATAGGAGTTTGAGGATCTTGGATTTCGCGCGTAATCTCTTGCGCATCGTCCATGATGTTGTGAAATGGCGGGGTAGGAGAAGGGGAAGTTGTGGCAGATCGAAGTAAATCGAAGTCAAATAGAAAAATTTAAGCTTAAGCCATATTCAATACAGATTGCGGGCATCCGGTCACTTCAAGTTTGGCGCTGCGACAGCCAAGTGAGTTTTGTATAATTTCTGCTAGTGACGGTGACCTTTCGTCCAAATATTTTTTAACTCGGCTCTGCACTGGACCCACCATTTTCGCCCCCCACGGCATGACATGATTGACATAATTGACAAGACAGGGACATCGACGCCCTGCCAAGCATGAACAATTTCAATGTTGTACCACTTGAGATCACGAAAATCGAAGACCGGAATGATGCGGGAAGGGGATCCCTTGGAGTAGGATTTTCAATTTACGACTTCAACAATGACATTCCTCCCAGTATCTTCGCTACTTTTCATAATATTTGACCTAATCTCGAACGTCATACACAAAACTGTCGCCTCATAAAAACAGATCGTAGTAAATGCATGTTCCTGTTCTGAAATTGTAGACAAACGCGTTTCTCGTGGAATCCTTATTCCCTTGCGCCAAATTACTCATTAATTCATGAATTTCACCAATATATCTCCTCTCTGCTGTTGGAACTGCATGGGTCACTTTCCTCCAGCTATCAGGGTCCGACAGCCGTGTTTGTCGAATAAGTTCCAATACCTGATCAGTTGTCTCGATGGCGGCGATCGGCCCGTGTAGGAATGATTGAACTAAGGTACCAGCTCGAGCTTGGGCCTGCTCGATAATGTTTCGTCTATTTGATTTCTTGCTCTTGATACCAGCAATAAGGACTCGAACATCTTGCTCCGGGTGATCAGCATTGGTGAAAGTGTCTGACTGGCTTGTTATCCGTTGTAGCCGTGTTCGATGGCTGGTCCCCTCTTTTTGATCTCGTTCACGAATTTCTGCCTTGATCCATGGCAAGAGTTGAGTTGATGGAATATCGACATCTGCCACATCTTTCCGACCCATTGTTTTAACCTTGAGAACAGCATCTTGCTTAATGATGATGATCCATGAATGCTGGTCATCCCGATACTTGGATAAGAGATCCTCGGGTGATCTTGAGTCCTCTGCTAATTCAGCGCTTATATCGTGAGCCCACAAAGTTTGAACAATATCGACCCCAGAAGTGCGCAATATTGCCGCATCATGGCTGGCAACAAGGATATTGCACTGCCGTTTGGGTTAGCGGATCGTTTAGGATTTGTTAGAAAGGTGTACTTACTCTCTTCGTACTCCAAAGACCTTGAGGCTCTTCATCCGCCTTTTTCAAAAACCCCTTCGCCCCTGACTTGGGGAGTCTTGCTAGCCTTTCCCATGCCAAGTTGAATCCTACGGCATGCCGTTGCTCATGGTTAGTTCCTATCCGATGTTGGTGTTCCCTGATCAAGGAATCATAACGGCCACCAGCAGCAAAGACGAAAACATCCTTCATCTTCTTGTCATGTAGACAAGAGAAAATTACGCCACCTTTACAAAACTTTTCCTTCAGACTTCCGAGGGGACTAATATAGATTTTACTCTGTACCTGAAATCGTTTCGTATAGTCGATGACATCTCGCATATGGGCTATTGCTGAAGATGCTTTATCGAAGGTATCCGTTCCCTCAAAAATTATCTTCAACTTCTGGAAAGCTTTACTTGGGGTATCTAATGGTGGTTAGCACGGGTCAAAGACGCCACAAGGACCTACCGACCTCGAAAATCAAAATTCTGCAAATCGTCGATGCTAGTCACTGACATACCAATCAGTGGCGACCTTAGCTCAGTTTTAATCTTCTGCCAACTCCAAGATTGTATATTTAGTTTGCTGAGAGTATCTGAAACCGCATCACGAATACCTGGCTCGATCCTGCAGTAATCAAATATAAGACCTAAAAGGTCGGAATGGTTGAGGTGAAAGCACATTTTGGTTGAGCTTAAGGCGGGAAAGCTGGTCACAATTTCATCTAGGACCTTCATGACTTCAGCTTCCTTCAAGGCTAGGTCCAAAGTATCAGACGAAACAATATCAAAGTCAACTTCTCCAAATGATTGTGGTTGCCCACCAGTCTTATTATCCCGAAATATTCGTCCAAATGCAAAAGATCGCTCTACCGATGGCTCATGCTTTGCAATTGACCTAGCATGAGGGAGAGTCAAGTCGTATGGCAATTGTAGCAGGGTTCCGTTTGGATCAAGCAACTGGACAGCGTTGGCGGGATAATGACGAGAACGAGGAAACAACAAAGCCCGTGGCGTCTCTACAGCTCCATGGTTACGAAAAATAGTTATAAGCTTTTGCTTCACAATGCCCTGTAGTAGTAAATCGCTCGCCCCTAGATTTAGGCTACCCATGTCCCATGCAAAATCCTTCGCTTGTTTATTTGGCATGGAAAACAAGGCACTCATCATTTTATGATAATAAGGAGAGCCCGAGTCTGATATGCCAGCCAAAGTCTGACGAATGGTTTCGCTCTCCATCTGCACTGGAAGCTTACCACCTTGAAGCAATTCAGAGCTTGATGGTCGATTTTTTGGGTTGTGGTTGAGGAGTGAGACTATAATCTCGGCCTGCATTGCCTTTTCCGTGAACTCGAAGTCCTTTGGTAGTGTTGGTGGCTTCATTCGTAGGCCTTCTCCAATGTGGGCCCGTTCCATACCAGGTGTCAATGGTCGATAGCACATCTCGAAAAAGATGATGCCTAGAGAGTACATATCCACCTTACTAGTGTATGACCCACCACCAACATTGGATGATACCTCAGGTGCTACATAGAAAGCGGTTCCTATACTGCGGGTCATGTCTCCACTCATTGTATGACCTGGAGTAGATAATGACTTTTCGGCAATAGAGTATTGGCCACTAGTTGCGAGCCCGAAATCGCCTATCTTAACATTTGAAGTGCTGTCGATAAAGATATTTTCCGGTTTTAGATCTCGATGGACAACATTAAGGCCATGGATATGGACAAGGCCTTCAAGGATTTGTCGCATCAGGCGCCATATCTCATCAATCTCCTTGTGCAGCCCACGTTTTATGAGATCCCGTAGAGTTCGTTTTTCACAATACTCCATAGATATGTAGAGAATTGTTTTGAAAGGGCGCTGGTACCGAGAGCCAGATCTGCTTCTTTTGAGCGCGAGGTCGTTTACATATCGATTGCCGCCATTTTGATGCTGTTCGCTTGGATTGGTAGACTCGTCGTCCGAGTCTTCTGAGTCTTCGATTGCGTCTGAACCATCGTCGTACCCAAATTCCACCTGTGGGTATCCACTTGATGACATGAAATCCAACCCCCCTGTACTCACTCCAAATTCTACATTCTCTCCCATGCCTGGAGATATCTCACTCATGGATGCTTCAGTTGTTGCAACCTCTGTGGATGCCATGTCCTCCTCTGCCTCAGCAGCATCCAAGACTTCTTCTAGCCACGTATTGTAATAACCTATTAACTATTGATTAGCGAACATTTATTCAAACCCTTGAGGATCTACATTGGAGGGCCGAATTTAGCTCAGTTGGGGACGTTGCAACCAACAAATACAATAGACATAGCATAGCCATTATGTTGGCGAATGAATATAGGCACAGTTTGGCTCATACGTTGTGTGATCATAATTGTATGTAAATGAACCTCTTAATAATGCAAAATGAACTTACGAACAACTGAGGGATGACTCAACTGCGAGAGAAGTCGGACCTCCTTTAGAACCTCAGTGAGAGACATTGTTGATGATTGCGTTATCTTCTTGATCGCATATATTTGACCATCGAGCTTCTTACGTGCCTTGACAACTTCTCCGAAGCCTCCTTTGCCGAGGCGGCCTTCTTCGACAAAGTCCTCACGGTATCTAGAGAAGGGACCAGAATAGGCATTCATAGAATCATGCCTTGGGCGGCGTGGGGCAATAGGCGACATTGAGCCTATTGAATTTAGTCTTGACCCAGTCGTTGACGGCTCAGAGTCTAACAACTCAGCATCTGTTGCTAGAAATTCTGAAGAGCTCAATTCGAAGGCACGGGGTCGCTTCTTTGGATCTGCCTTGAACAATTTGCCAATAAATTCATTCAGAGAGTAGGATAGAGCCAATGAACTCGCTAACGATGTGGGAGATGAATACTTCCTGACAACAGAAAGGCCGAAGGCCATCTGAAGAAATACAACACCAAAGTCCCATACATCTGTTTTTTGTGTGTATTGAGGTTGACTTGTATTTGCGATCTCGGGAGGGAACCAATAAGCTGATTTGGCAACAGACAGTGTATCTTTGAATTGCTTTTGCCCATTAAGATTGTGAAGCTTTGTTTGGAAGCTTGCGTCTGCAATTTTTGGCCTAACTTCGCCACTTGAACCACGGACAAGTAAGATGTTGCAGGTATGCATGTCTGCATGAACGATACCATGCTCATGAAGGAAACGTAGTGCACCTAGAAGTTCAATAGTCCATGAGCGTACTTTAGCAACCCCAAGACCCCCAGTAATATCAAGAAGTTCCTCTAGAGAGCCTTTCTCAGCGAACTCAGTCAAGATACTTACGGTCCAGGCAGCTTCTGAATCTGCCTCATCTTCAACAGCCTTACTGACTTTGAAGTCCAAAAGGTCAAGGATGTTTTGATGACGGAGTTCCTTCAGGGCTTTTAGATCGGTCTCCAAAATTTGAAGCTGCTTCTTGAACATGTTTTGATCCTTCGACCCTGTTCCGAGATCCGTTTCTTTCAAAGCAAGTGTCGGAGTAGCCGCACCTGAGGATACGGGCCTTACAGTGAAGCATTTGGATACAGGGCCTTGACGAATACAGACTTTACTTGCGACAACTTGGAATTGAAATGGGTTGCCATTAGAATCAATAAGGCTGATCGGCTGATCGAAAACTAGTGAGTCATCCTTGCTTTGTGGCTGGCCATTCTCTGCAGAGAGCTGCTGAGAGAGGGCCGGTGGTGGTCGACTCTTTCGCTTAGTCTCTTTCGCTTTTGCCTTCTGGCGTTTGAGTTCGTCCTGAACTAACGATCCGAGCATACGTTCTTCTTCAAGATGCTCCCGCTGCTTCTTTCGCTCTTCTTGTTCTCGCTCTTGCTCAGCGGCGGCGGCGGCGGCGGCCTCGTGTGCAGCCCGCTCTTCTTCTAGACTGGGGATTTTAAGCCCAGCGGCTTTAGCTTGAGCAGCATCTTCTAAGACATCCAAGCAAGCATTAACAATTTCCATAATCATAGCTTGTTCTCCAGCAATCAGTTCTTTAGGCTTAGATTCAATGACCTTCTGAATCTTGAATCGTGTTCCCTCTAAAAGCCCACGGGCATTCTTAAGAGTTAATAAAGGTGCAGTCTTCGGGTATGTGGCAGTGAGAGTGACACATAACACGACGGATATTTCCGAGTCGGAGGACTTGACAGTAATTTCAAAGCTGGGCTCTACTTTCTAAAGGGCCTGTCAGAGGGTGCTTTCGGAATCAAAAACTACCTTCACACACCTTCCAAGCTGAATGTGCTGTTTCCGTATGACGAAAGTCATCGCCGTAAATGGATGCTAGAGCAATGAGCTCATCCTCTTGAATTTCTTCATATTGAGACTTAGGAACAGACTCTGTCTGGCCCCTAGCTTTGAAACCAGGAAATACAGCTGAAGGTATGGCATTTTGTTGTGATTTCTTTCCCCAGGGACTTGATGGCGGCATATTGATGTAGAAATCTTTGCAATAGAGGATGATCTCAGATCAAGGGCAGATTCTGAGTAAATACACACAGCCGAAGCTGCGGGCCTCCTACGCGCTTGGGGTGAACATGTTTGGGTAATCGACAGCTGTATTCAGTGAATATTGTGTTAAGGAAGAAGAGTCATTGTATTCTTCCACTGCCATCAACAAGGCTGAACGCTAGCGGCCGCTTAGCTCCGGCAAACGGCCAAGCTAAAGTCGGGAACCACTAGGTGGTGGGATGGAATACGGAGTAGTTCCCGAAGTTGCATATTTTTTGAGAAATTTCATTGATGTGACTCATTTATCAATTGACTTGTTAATAACATTTGCTAGCCTTGTGGGAGATTCGCCAGCTTCTAGAGGTCTTCAGGTCTTCTTTCCTGCCCACAATGGCACTCAAATCGCCTTCTGCGTCGGCCCTGACCCGATTGATAAGACCAACAACCTCTCAGACGACAGCAACGGGAGCTCGACATTATAGCGCCCCTCTAGATGGCACAATCCCACCTGCGAAGCAGAAGTATATACCTACAAGTGGCACATACCCAAAAGGATTTCTTGTATCGGGAACTCATGTCGGAGTCAAGCCTACCAACAAAAGCACACCAGATCTTGCCTTCCTAGCTTCAGAAACACCATGTGCTGCCGCGGCTGTATTCACGAAGAACAAGTTCCAGGCTGCTCCTGTCACTTTTAGTCGGGAAATGTTGAAGAGACGAAATAATACAGCTGTGCGAGGGGTTATCATCAACTCTGGCTGTGCAAATGCGGTGACAGGAAAGGGTGGGTTAGAGGACGCTGAAAAGATGGGTACAGAAGCCGATAAATGCTTTGATCAACCCAGTGATGGCAAAGGGGGAGGTATGATAGTTATGAGCACTGGGGTCATTGGTCAAAGGTACGTACTATAACGCTTCTCTCCATTCACTACTGACTATTCCCTGAAGACTACCAATTCAAAAAATTCTTCGCAAAATACCATCAGCGTACGAAGGACTTGGAGCATCGCACGACCATTGGTTAGCAACTGCTCGAGCAATTTGCACAACTGATACCTTTCCCAAGCTTATATCCCGGACATTTTCTCTACCATCTTCGCCGTCTATAGAGTATAGAATGGCTGGAATGACAAAGGGAGCTGGAATGATACATCCAAATATGGCCACTTTGCTAGGAATGATTGCAACAGATGCGCCAATTGCTCCAAAACTGCTTCCAACGCTCTTGACCAACGCTGTCAATAAATCATTTAACAGTATTTCCATCGATGGAGACACTTCAACCAATGATACCGTAGCAGTTCTGGCCAATGGAGCAGCTGGCGGCAAGGAGATCGCCTCTGAGTCCTCGGAAGACTTCCTTATTTTCCAAAACGCTCTCACAGAATTCGCAACAGATCTTGCCAAACTCGTAGTCCGAGATGGTGAAGGAGCTACCAAATTCGTGACTATTCGCGTTACCGAAGCACCATCTGAAGCCGGAGCTCGAAAGATCGCTAGCACAATTGCAAGGTCGCCTCTTGTCAAGACAGCTCTGTACGGGAGAGATGCCAACTGGGGACGAATTCTATGTGCCACAGGCTACTCCCAGATATCCGAACCAGGAATGCCAATCAACGAGGTTCCAGATATTGTTCCTGAGAAGACCAGTGTTTCTTTTATCCCGACAGATGGTTCTGCCGAGTTAAAATTGCTTGTTAATGGAGAGCCTGAGAGTGTAAACGAGGCTCGTGCTGCAGAAATCCTAGAACATGAAGACTTGGAAATCTTGGTTAGATTGGGTGGCGGTGATAAGGAGGCAGTTTACTGGACTTGTGACTATAGGTAAATTCAACCAAATGTTTTCCCGACGAGAAATGACTAACCAGGATAACAGTCACGAGTACATTACGATCAACGGCGACTACAGAACCTAAGAGATGATAATACAGATCATGACTTTAAAGCATGAGCTTATAGATGAGCGATTTGCAATACAACAATTTAGTTCACGTGCATAATAAATGCATACACATTTTCATCCGACTTTTGGTCTATCTGATTTTCTTTCCTCTTTAGAAGTCACCTACTTCCGAGTTCTCAATAGAATCTCAGGTATCTTTTCTATACCCAGACTATGTATCCAAACGCCACGCTCATGCAATCATAACGTTAAATGCCCATAGGCCAGTGTACACCACAGCCAAAACTCAAGACATAATATCTTCCAAAATAGTCTCCAGCTCTTCCTTACGGAACGGCACCGATAGCATTTCTGCGCCTAAAACATCCTTCCGGCTTGTCACCATTTGATGGTCATGGAATCTAGAAGAATCAGTAACGGCCATATCATTTCACTGAAGGGGAGGTTACGTACTCCTTCAACAACGTCCTAAAAGCCATTTCATTACTGCAAATAAACTCCTCACATGCCTTTTGGTAGAGCACTCTATACTCAACACCTATTTCGCTCTTCCGTGTGTGATTTGGTCGTTTCTCATCACCGTCTTCTTCTTCCTCAGCAGTACTACCAACGTTCTCATCCATGGCAACAAGCTGTTCCGATATTAAAACTCGGAATAGGTTCTTTGCATTTTCGGGGAGACTCTTTAACACGAAGCTAACGCCTTCTTTTCCGCCGACTCTCCTTCCGCTTCGTCCAAGAAGCTCGTTGACTTCATCCACAACATCTACCTCCGCGCTGTAGGGCTCAAAAGTGGTGCAGTTATGGAAGAGAAAGTTGTAGGTGGAGCGGAGAGAACTGTCCCATAGGAGGGGGAAATTGGGATGATCTGCTGATGCTATGAGATTGACTTGTGAATGCGAGGCAAACCGGGAAAGAATTGCTTGGGTGGCGGGTCTTCGCAGAGGTAACCGATCAATAGAGTGAATAATGACAGTGATTTGTTGGGAATTGTCCTCTTCGAGCATGGTGATGACATGCTGAAGCATTTCTGCTGGTTGTGAGCCTATTTTCTGTCCAGGCCCCGATAGTGCTGAAGCCACCGTATTCAGAACGTCTCGAATCGTGAGATTATGGACATAGCCGTTGACTACAACGATTTTCCGGTTTTCCCTATCCGCTGAGTGTTTGTAAATGTGGTCTGTAAACCTCATGAGGAGCGACCGCTTTGAGCCATAGCCATATATGCAAATATTAAAATTCTGGCTAAGCTCGAACTGCCATTGATTAAAGGATTTGGCATGTAGCTCTTGTAGTACTTTTCTGCTGGGCGTATTAGGATCTTTAAATTTCCGGATGAGGTAGAAATATTCTTCGTGATCTAAGAGTAACAGAGAGGATAAATTATTATCCGAAGTCTTCACCCGCCCTGGACGGTTCTGAAAAAAATACTTTTCATGAGGCGGAAGATCATGTAGAGATGGAGATGGAGATTTAGCTCGAGTTTTCATTCCCTTTTGGCGTCCTTTCCGTTTTGAGGGAGTTTCCGGGACCCCGAGGGTATCAATTCCTATTTCCTCATCCTCATCCTCATCGTATATATTCTGGGCGATGTCTTCTTCGTCCTCATCGCAATCACTCACACTTCCACGGGTTATTCGTTCTATTAGCGACCTCGTGGCTTTCTTCCTCGCAGATCTATTTACATTCCGTTTTAAAGTTGGTGTCTCGTTATTTGGAGTGCTTATATCTGTAAAGTTGATTACTTTGGAGGGTGTCGAGAAATGCCTCCTCCCATTAGGTATTTTGGTTGGTGTAATCCCGTTAACCTGCATTGAGTCCAGGATTTTTCTTGGACGTCCTCTCTTAGGTGTCGCGACCGCTGGCTCGGCTTCTGCTTTGGCTTGTGATTCTCCTTCACCGCTGTCCCCTATCTCATTGTTGTTGCTTGCCTCGTTGATACCTTGCGAAACCACATTGGTTTCCGGTTTCTCGGACACAATACTTCCTCGTTGGGATGATCGCTTTGTCAAAGCAGAAGCTTCTACTTGTACATCTTTTCCCCCTCCCCCATTGAGGGCAGTGTCGCTGCCGTTCCCTCTAGATCGTTTCAGAGTAGGTCCTTCGTCTTCATCAACTCCTTCATCTTCGGAATTTTCCTTCCTTCGCTTCATGATAATCGCAGGCTGAGATAATATTGTTAGCCAGAATCACAGGTTACGTTTTGTTTGGATCTCTAAGTATCAGCTTACCAAATCTACTGTGCACCTGTGTAATTACATGTGAGATCTTGAAGTCGAGCCTGGAATCGCGAAATCAATTAAGGTTAAACGTTATTCCGGCAGCGCGCTTTCCATAGAGGTGGATCATACCCGCACTTGCCCTGTGCGTCAACGCGACTACAGGGCTGTGCGCCAGGCCAAATCGAAGTAAACAACGCGGTGAATCTCGGAAAGAACCACTAGAGCCCACTCGCATCTGACAACTACAAAACATCTAGCAGGTATCTAATTCTGCATTACCCATGGATTGATAGCCATTATTTTTTGCAGCGAGTTCAACGTAGCAAAATGCTCAATTGGTGGTTAGGTCGAGGTGGAGAGGAAAGTCACGTTCCAGGTCAATATCCAGGATATATCAACAGTTATGCGCCTGGTTTGCTAATGAGATCCTCACAGATGGAAGATTAGATGTGGAACCTCCTGACACACCTGCGCCAGTATTTGCAGCTCGTGCACTGAAAAGTGCACTTTTTGGAACACCAGCCCATCCTCCGGATGATACTTTGTGTGAGACGGAAGATCAAGAAGAAGTCGCTGCTAACAAAGAGAGAAATCTTACAGCGAGGCCTAGACAGCTTCGAGATCTCTCTCCATCGAAACCTCCTGGCATACTGCTTACTCCAGGTACAACAGCAACACGAAGGAAGACAGTTTCATTTGACAAAGAAGTTGCGAGCGACGATTTGTTCGGAGAAGCAGTGCCCAGGCGACTACAAGTGCTTGACAACGAGGATATAGACGAACCCGAGATCAAATGGCGAACAAAACGAGATACGCCGGCGCCAATATCAAGAAAGACTTCATTAACAGATAAATTGGAGCGTGTTCGGGGAGAAAAGGTTGGGGTTGCAAAGCCCATCTTACAAGATACAGATCAAGATGATTGTATTGTTCTTGATCCTACGGCCAGGTGTAAAAGTTCAAATACTTCTCAACCTGAAAACGAAGAGGCTGAGATCTCAAGTGGCAACTACAAAGTATTGCAGGAATTTGTACCAAAAAGTAATAACGAAGTCGATATGACAGTGGATCTGGACCAACCACACTCCCGATCTGGCCAGTATTGGAAAGCACAATGGCAGGCGTATCACGATGAATCTCAAGCCGAAATGCAAAGGCTCCTCAAGTACAAACATCACGCCAAAACATATGCTAAGAAGAAGGATGCGACAGCAACAGAATTAGCAGAAAAGTTGAAAGAGGCACAACGCAAAGTTGTCATCATGGAGAATATGGTGTCTGGCTTATCTGCTCGTGTTGCAGCCGTCGGTCTTGAGGACAAGGATGACGAATCCCCAGAGCTCATGAAAGAACTTGCAAGACAGACAGCTTTGGCTTTAGAGTATAAGGCCCAGGTAGAGGAGTTCAGAGAGACTCTCGAAGGCGGTGAAACAGCTCCTACCAATGTTCATACCAAGAAAAACCCTATCTCACCACGAAGTGAACAGACACTTATTGATACTCATCACGAACTTAAGAAAGCACGGGAGCAACTAAGAGAAAAGACGGAACTACGGAGTGAGCTAAATGATTTGCGTCAAAAATTTGCTCCTATGGAGAAATTGAATCGTAAGCTTCAAGAAGAAAACGCCAGTCTTAATCGGGAGTTACTACACTTAAATGCTCGTTTGGAAAGGCCTAGTGAGAGGTATGACAAGCTGAAAGAATGGTCTGACGAGCAAATTCAACGGAAAGATGATGCCCTTAAAAGGCTCCAGAAGGACTACGACGATATGAAGGACACTGCAAAACGCAATCGACGAGACGCTGAGTTACTTCTTAAGGAGAAACATGATCGAGCAACAAGGCTGAGGAATGAGATCAAATCACTCAGGGCGAAGGAAGTCAAAACACGAGAAATTCACCAGGACTCAGAGAGGAGAATTTCTGAGCTCGAGAAAACCCTAGCCAGACGTGAAGAGGAGATTTCGGGTCTAACAAGCCGCTTAGGGCTCAACCATGCCACAGCAGAGGGGAAGGGTGAGCAAAAGCTAAACACCCTGCTAGCTATTGAGGCTTCTCAGTCCCGAGAGAGCCTTATCCCAGTTCCAGTCCAATTCCCCCCCAAGCCTTCAAAAACTGTTTCTTCGTTACGGCGAGCACAATTCGAAGTGTCCATGGAGTCACACGCACCGCAACCCACTCAGGCCTTGTCAGAAATCGTGAATAACGCAAGTTTCGACACCGTGCCTCCCCAGACTCTTGGTCCTGTACAATATACCCCAGTAATCAAACGATTTTCCGATTTGTCTCACAATTCTCCGCAGTTGGATCTGCCATCAGATGAGCCATCACTACCTCTTGCCCCCAGAGCTCATACAAGCCAAGCAAGCCCTAGGCCATCAATGTTTAATATTGCATCGAGTCCTCCCAAGCCAGTTATGTTGCGATCTCGTACGTCAGCAGAGCTACCACAACGAAAGAGCGGGTATGAAGTCAAGGAAAAGCAACCAAGGAGTATTGTTTCAAGCAGGCTATCAAGCATGGATGGCTCAAGAATTCGCACATTTATCCCGCCAGAACGTGCCGCAGCAGCAAGAGCTAGGTTAGAACAGAAGAATGCGGAGAAGAAAAAAGCCCAGGCAATGGGAAGGGAGAAGGAAAACATCCCAAATTGAAAAGTGTAGCTGCTCGACGTGTGCTTGTTTGCTCACATTTTGCTTCAGAGATCAACAGGTTTTCATGGCATGGGGCGTATGGTTTTACGGAGATACCATTTTTGGTTGCATATTTTGCAGCGGCATAGCATTTGGAGCAGGAGGAGTTTGCACATTTCATAGCAGGGATTTGTTCCTTTTAACTTTCCACTTGCATCATTACTAAATTGCCCATCTGTATGACAAAGCTTCAATTACACAATCAGCACAATGCGAGATTTAGGTGGTGTGACAACCCTCCCCATTATTCTTCTGCTATTAGTTTTTTTTTTTTCAACCACCAGATGCCGTGGGAGTAGAGGCAGGAAATCCTGATCATTATGGCGTAAAGGATTAGTTCTATGAGGTGATACGCATTGAGTCACTTATATGAAATAGTTTAGATAAGGTACAGTGCACAATCCCTATTTCCCTCACTAAATGTATCACGACCACATCCGATACCTATTAGGATAAGTTCATGAGCACATTGCCTAGGCAAATTTCCAAAGTCCATCTTCAACATATATCAGAAGCGGGGACATCTTATCCTTATCGGATTATCTTGAACCCTGGCAAGTTTAATCGGAGTCACTACCGCCCCTCAGCAGATGCATGAACCTAATAAACGAGCCTCGAAGGACGGCGGTAACCTGATGTAAGGCTTGACACATTTTACGCTTCTTCTTTACATCGTCTTCTGCTGATCAAATTCATTCTCTCCCCAACAGTCCGGAAAGAAAATTCTCTCCAACCTCACGCAAGCCGAGACCCCTTACCAATCTGATAGCCGCTTCGACTTTCGAAACTCTTTGTCCTCGTGCCTTGACAGGTAGCCACGAGTCATTTCCGCGAAACCACAACCTCGCCTCAAACCACACCACGACTCGAGCTCGTCATCCCCTTTTCCCGAACTATTAAACCTGTTCAACACCAAGTCACAGAGCCTTAATTGCGGGAATCCCTCACCAACAAAATGTCTGCCGGAGCGAAACAACGATTGATGAGCGAGTACAAGGCCCTAGAGAAGGAGAAATGGGCGAACGTGGAGGTACAATATTCCCTCTCTCGCCCATTCAGGAGGATACGCTGCTGACTTCTCACACAGCTAAAGGACGGCTCGCTTTTTCGATGGACAATCGGCCTCATGGTCATTAATCCGGAGAGTGCCTTTAATGGAGGCTATTTCAAGGTGAGATGATGCCTATTCTACCTGCCGAACAAACCCACTAATCTATGCTAGTCCGAGATGACCTTTACAGATAACTACCCATACGATCCACCAACATTCAAATTCTTCACGCCGATCTACCACCCGAACATTTACCCTGACGGAAAGTTGTGCATCTCAATTCTCCACCCGCCCGGAAACGATGAGCAATCGGGCGAGTTGGCAAGTGAACGTTGGTCCCCTCTACAAGGTGTCGAGTCTGTTCTGCGTTCTGTCCTCTTGCTTCTCGATGACCCTGAGATATCCTCGCCTGCCAACGTCGATGCTGGAGTAATGTATCGGGATAAGCGGGATGAATATAATGTTAAGGCACATGAAGCTGTTAAGACCTCAAAGAAGGACATTCCAGAAGGCTTTGTAATGCCAACAACACTTGATTCTGCCCCTCCAGAGAAGATTCAAGACGATAACGATTTTTGGAATGAGAGCGAGGCAGAGGATGACTTTGGTGCCAGCGACAGCTCTGGAGAGGATAACTTTGAAATGGATGAAGACGATGATGGAGAAGAACAGGAGTTCTATGATGAGGAAGAGGATCAAGATGAAGAGATGGACGAGACAGAGACCAAGGCCTAGATCCCACCACTTTCAGGTCAGGTTGGCAGCAGTCATCTACCCTCTTGACTACGGCGTTATATCACAATTTACAGCATAGCATAGCATAGCGATGACCCTTTGGACCTTTCAGTGGCGTAATGGATCAAGGGTGTGGCATTATCTATGGCGTATCGTGGAGCACTTCTCTATACTGCTTTACGATCTGGCGTTCATGCATATTGTTGCATCATACTGGTTGAGGGGAGCAAATAGGAATAGGAATAAAGAGAAATAGACACCATTTAAAATTGCTAATCATTCACTCCTAGAGGCAGTGCGCTGTCATAGGAGCACCAAAATAATTCGTCATCTCATCAATAGAAGTCTCTGTTACTAACCTGCCGAGAAGCCGTTTCGGGTATTGAGGAATATCAATCTCACTGACACGTGCATAGTAGCAGGGATGAGCAATAGCACTCATTTAGCTCTTGGCAACCACTTCGGCCGTGCATAGTGAAGCTCTATTTTACAACTTCCAAGCTCCTTCTAGGATCTTCGTAATCATTAGCACTCCTTTGCTCCTCTTGTTACAGTTTGGTCCTTTGTATACGCCAATTCAATCTCTGATAAATCCCTTGGAGCTTTGATTTTCATTCATGTCGTTCAGCAAACCACCAAGAATTACCTAGACGGCCCTTCTCCAAGCCTTTCAAGAGCTTACGATTCTATGCAACATGGCAGGCTTTCCGCAACCAAGTGAACAGAACATCCTGGATTTCTTGTCCATAGTACCGGATGTTTCTCGAGAGGAAGTGATAGCCAGGTTAAAGGTGCCTAAAGCCTACCCATCTTGAATCGATTTTTGTCTAACAGAATATCAGCACCACAATTGTAATGCCGAAGCAGCGGTGGGCGAGTACTTCGACAATGGAAGCAGCACGAAGGTACGGGCTCGATGGTATACGGACAGGTTCTCTGAATGCTGAACCAGTCTGTAGTATCGCTTGGATAACGATCGCTGGGATGATACGGTATTCAACAGCGACCGAAATGGGGCTAGTAACAACCAGAGCAGCATACCATGTGAGTGCCAGAGTATAATACTAGAGGAACCGCCGACTTATACCTAGATCAGCATTTAATATTCATGGACCGGACGAAATGGGCCCTTTCAACCAGTTTGATGGCGCTATGGGGCCTCCCACGAGACCTCCATCGAGGACGAGCAACAATAAATCGCCTATGAGTAGAGTCATAGATATGACTGATGCTTCCCTCGCGGGTTTGTTGCAGATCCAATACCGGCTGAACATGGCATGCTAATAAACCGATAGCGGATCCAAGCACATCGCAAACATATGGAGGTGGACAGAGTGACCTTGACAAAGCAATGGCCCTGTCTTTGCAAGAAGCAGGGCTACCTCCACAGCAGAGTGGGGTAACAAATACGAACGAGGTACACTTTGGACCGGCCACTCGAAGTCAGTATGATCAGGATAACTGGGCAATGGTACCCATCGGGGCTTCTGTACAGGAGATAATCCTAGACCCGGAACCGGCACAGCGGAAGAGGGATTTTGATGCACCTGCATTCCTCAGACCATCGGCAGAAAGCCATCGTCTCGGGGCTCTCTTTACAATTTATCATGAGATACCTCTAGTTCGAGAGATTTTTATCCATCGGAAAAATGTGCTGCCAGATTATGGCTTTGCTCGAGAATGGTGGGCTGGTGCAGCTATTGACTTGGCGTACCATCTACCCGATTACGAAGACGAATCGGATTCCACAGTACACCGTGAAATTCAGCGTCTAATGGCGTTCCTTGATAAAACTGAACGCAGTTATGGGTCAGCAGATGTATTGGCGAACATACGTGAAGTTCGAAAGTCGATGTCAAATGATTCGGATCTAGAGGCTGCTGTTATGGTGGCATGGCGAAGTGTTTATGAAACTGCAGGGCAAGACGTTATAGACAAGTTGTTTAGCAGGGGCTTTGCTCCGAAACAAGAAATGTCAGAGGAGCAAACTAAACTTTTTACTCTCTTAGAGCTGGGGTTGCCATATCCAGAAGAGCTTCCGGAAACGCTGTACGATATTGCAGATGAAGCTTTATGGCCAGCCCTTACGCCTCTGGATCTCGACACAAGCCCATATCTCTCACATATTGCGGAAGTTATTGCTTTCCAAATAAGTACTGATGGAGATGATTCAAAGAAAGCGGTTGATATCCCTGCAATTTGGTACCCAGATCGATACCTTGAAACTGGACGAGAGGCTGCTCTAGAGATGAGAATTCATAAAAACGAAATTCATGAAAAATTACGGCGCTTAGAAGAGCAGGAGCGGCGACTTACCACTCATGAGGTGCGGGGAGGAAAGGAGGTCAAGGTCAAGGATATGCTAGAAGCCTGTCTACAGCATAACCAGGCTCAACTTGAAAAGGACAGAAATGTCAGCGAAGATTCAGACCAGATTTTGTCGAGAAGTTCTAGCAAAACAGTGACCCTCTCCTTAGAGCTGCGCAAACTTGTTGCTAACATAGACAAGAAATTAATAGGTATTTTGCTTTTCATACTCGAACAATAGCAATACTAATCTTCACTAGCTTTAAATGACGAGAAGGAAAAGGCTCACCAGACAATCAAGGAGTTGTCCAAACTTTTTACTGAGCAATCAGCTGAAGTGGGTGCCCGGAAACTCCGCAAATATTGCCTTCGCGGAGTTAGCACGACGAAAAACACTACATATGTTTGCAGACGCGCTGAGCCAGATTTAATTGATATGGACCTTGACAAGGAGGTTACCTCATCGAAACGTGATCAGTGGTGGAGGATCAATTTTGAATCGTCCGGTGAAAATCCTGTCACCGTCGAGGTAAGACTAACAGACTAAAGCTTCCGTCCAAGTCGTTTTATTCTAACAGCGTTGCAGAAAACTACCGAGGACATGGTTCTTCAGGCTGCTAAGACAGAAAGTAAAAATATCACTCTCGTCTATGCTAGCGAAGCAGCTATGGATTATCCTTGGAAACCATTGCCTGATGAACTTGAGGTAGAAATCATAGTCCTTCATCTGCACTCCTTACTAACTATTCATTAGGCTTTTGTTACCCGTGACAACGGATTATTCAAGGCTGAATTTGCTGAGGATGAGGCTCAGATGCAACTACAGTCACCAGGTAAACGCAAGTTTGACGAAAGGTCAGACCGAGGATCACCAGATTCTCCTACGAATCGATGGAATGGCAGCACAGATCATGAAAATAATGCCACCATGATGGAAAGAGAGATGGGCAGTAACAATTCTTGGACTGATACGAAGGTAGCGTCACAGAGTCTCTCTGGTCGTCTAGCTAACGATGACCCGAAAGAAAGCAAACAAGAAATCCTTGTGGGGCTAGACCCATTTCAAATGAATGGGCAGAGCTCTGGCCAAGAGATGCAGGAACGTCCTAGTATGCCGATGATGGCAAGTTTGCCTCTCGGAAAAACTACTAAACCGATGACTATTGACAGTATGGACCTAGACGAGGTGCTTGAAGATGATAAGCTCCAAGAGCCAAGCCCCGCTGTTAAGCATGTTGGATTTCGAGAATGAGCTCTAGAATAATATGTACAATAATTCCCGGAGGTCATTGGCAGGCATGCTAAATATAATGATACCAGTTACCTATAAGATATGTCCTGTCACTTGATCAAATGCTCCAGGGCTGGGAGCAATTTTATACTCCTTGGAAAGACTTCGAGCAGTTTTCAGCTAAGACAGAAGGAAACTTTATAATTGCAGATCGAATCATAGAGAGGCTATGAATACAATCTCTTCACGGATTTCCTCAACCGTAAGAATTTCTAGAAGTTTTAGAGACACTTTGCTGTATTAGACTTAGTCTGCCACAAAGTAGATCAATGTCCCCCAGCTTGTGATATTCCCTGAATGCTCGCTTGGAAAGGCCGAAGTATACCCATCTCTCAGTCAATACACCAACGATGAATATCGCAATTTTCACTACGAATTGTAGTGGCCTAGTTTATTACATGGTCACATTTACCACTGCTTCGTGGCGATGCCGGCATGGTGATAGTGCGTTGTTGTTTACAACTTCTTCAGAGAAGATTCTCGAAGGTTCTCTTTGACAGGATTTTAACCCCTCCTTCGGTCGGGTTCCCCGCCATCGAACGTCACCGCCTCGAAAACCTGAAAAGACTGCCCTGCAAGCCGGAACCTCAACCTGCAGAATAGTCAATTCAAAAGCAAAGATTCCACCGGTCAAAATTGTCTAACAAGACATTTCTCGAGTCATTGGTCAATTAAAATTTCAGGTCAAACCCATTGTTTATGTCCCTTATCTCTCAACTGGTCAAAGGTTATCATTGAGCTTTGAGAACGCAAACAAATCACACGATCAGCTGTTCTTCGCCCAACCACATTCAGCGCATAACATTCGAGGACATTCCAACCTCCTCTTGCTCATTCTAGACCATCGACATCACCCACTTTTCACGACTTTCATTAAGAACAAGACCTGCTGTGTCTACTTCGCAATTTCGACCACCAAGTACATTTGACGAAACGAATTAAGCCCGCATATCTCTTCAAATACTCGAACTACAACCGAAATCATGGTAGCAGAAACCAAATTATACGATACCCTCGGCATCAAGCCTGATGCATCGCAGGGCGATATCAAGAAAGCATACCAGTAAGTTTTTTACTTTTCCAATTATCCACCCAAGCCTCATCCATATGCAAAATTAGCTAACACTCTTGCAGTAAAATGGCCATGAAATGGCACCCGGATAAGAATAAAGATAAACCAGATACAGCCGAGAAGTTCAAGGAGATATCCCAAGCATACGAAGTCCTCTCCGATCCTGAGAAAAGAAAAGTTTACGACCAATATGGCCTCGAATTTCTCCTCCGAGGCGGTCCGCCACCCCCCGAGCCTGGTGCTGGGGGAAACCCTTATGCCGGCGCTGGCGGAATGCCAGGCGGTTTCAATTTTGGAAGTGGAATGCCATCTGGTGGCGGTGGGGGTATGCCGCAAGGATTCCATTATGAATTCAACACAAGCCCGGGAAGTGGGGGAGGATTCAGCTTCAGTAATCCTGAATCGATATTCTCAGAATTCTTGCGAGGACAAGGAGGCATGGGCGGAGGTGGTTCTAGCTTCGAGGATATGTTTGAGCAGGTCCCAAGATCCCGCACTTCAGGTGGTGGACGGTCTCGAGCTTCGCAATTTGGTGCAGAGCCTGCACGCAGGGCTGCTACTCCCGAGGTGACAACTGTTGAACGACCGTTGCCGTTGACGTTGGAGGAGTTGTATAAGGGCGTCCACAAGAAGATGAAGATCAAGAGAAAGGCTTTTGATGAAGTTACTGGAAAGCGAACAACCCAAGATAAGGTTCTAGAGATGGATATCAAACCAGGATTGAAGAAAGGCAGCAAAATTAAGTTTAAGGGAGTAGGAGATCAAGAAGAGGGAGGACAACAAGACTTGCACTTCATTATTGAAGAGGTATACGGAACTTTCCAGAAATAAATTTTAGGCATACACTAACAATTTTATAGAAGAAACATCCGCTTTTCACTCGTGATGGCGACGATTTACACCACTCAGTCGAACTAGACCTAAAAGAGTCACTAACAGGCTGGAAACGCACAGTCACCACAATCGATGGGAAACAAATTAGCCTTGAGAAAGCCGGTCCCACACAGCCAGGCAGCAGAGACAGCTACCCTAACTTAGGTATGCCACTCAGCAAGAAACCAGATCAGAGAGGAAATTTTATCGTGACTTATAATGTCAAATTCCCAACTTTCCTAACAGCGGAACAAAAGAGGAAGTTGAAGGAAGTTCTGTAAATGAAATAAAATGACAATTACCACGTCTAAGTCGACCGGGATTGTGAATGGAAAAAGAAACAATATAAATCGTTGAACTGCGAGTACAGGGAGCAGTATAATTGGAGTATAGTGCATTTGACTGGTGTTTCGGCGAAGGGATTGTGGGGCGAGCGGAATAACTGATGATAAGACGAAATATCACACACAATGGATTTTTCTTGATTTTACTCTTTCCAGTACATAACTTGCCATAGACTAATGTAACACTTTCAACAATCTACGGGTCTTAATCGTGTCCAGCCCTACAACTCTACTCTACACAATTTTACATATGGTACCTTTACAAATATTTCACTTCGAATCGTGATATTACAATGCCCCTCCAACCATTTTAACAATCCACATAGCAACCCTAACATGGATTCCAACCCTCCTATCCGTCCTCACAAACTCATCCATCCCAACCTCTCTCGCATACCTAGGATCCATCAATCCATCTCTCTCCTCCCTCAACCGTCCCTTCAGTCCCTCATCATGCGTAATAATGCAAGTCCCAACTTCTAAATCTAAACTATAGCTCCGCTTGGTGTAATTACTGCTACCAACTATACTTATAGCTGGCTCTTCCTCACCATTAACGGACACCCAAAGCCCCTTAGCGTGGTATGTCCATCCTTCTGGTTTGCCTACGGTGCCTCGGCGCCATTCTTTTAGCGTGATGTCTTGGGCACGACCTGCTTTAGATGCGGATTCTAAGAATCGCCGGGATAGGAGGGTGTAAGCTGATGGCAACATGCCAGAGACGCCCTTCGAGCCGAAAAATCCGTTGGCGTGTGGGGAGGCGGTGATTACAGAGTTGTTGGTTGAGGCGGTGGATAGAAGTAGCTTTGTTAGGCTGGGGTCTGGATTGAAGTAGCCAGCTGTGAAGGTCCAGGATGAGTTTGTGAAGGCTGGTTTAGAGAGGGTTTGCAAGATGGATGTTATGAGGGGCAGCTCCGTGGAAGTGTCTGGTTTTAGGAGTGAAGTTAGTTGGGAGAGGAAGTAAATTGTTGTGTTTGCAGGGTTCGTTGACTTTGCAAGGGTCGCTGAGGGCGAAGCAGAGGTTTGAATCAATGGATTTAGAACTGAGGTTGCGGATGTAATGTATATCTTTGGGTTGGAGAGTGGTGAAGGGGCAAGATTAGAGGTTGGCCAGTCTAAGGTGTAGCCTGCTGGTTTCTGTTTATGCGGCAGTACCAAGAAGCTGAGTTTGGATACTGCATCGTGGATTTTGAAGAAGTATTGGGTGATTTCTTTCGATGAAAATACATGGTATCTGTCTTGCCGGTTTGTAAAGTAGTCGTTTGAGAGATTTGCTCTGTATAGGATCAGTACGCAGGCTCACAATATTTGGTAGCACTTCATTACCCTGAGACTATTATTTCATTATCTATTCCATAAAGCTTCATATGTTGAAGTCCCCATCCTTCATTAATTCGTTTCGGAATATGTTTCTTTCGCAGTCCAGTTAAGTTTGGTGTGTGAAACATTCGTATCTCTACTCTTTCAGGGCCAAATTCTTCCGTCAGTGGCGCAAGTAAGGATGCACATGATGGATTTGGCGATTCTCGAGTCCCTCGCAAAGCATCTGTCAATATACTTAATTTCAGTTTGGGCTTGTTCCTGAGGGCTTGCTGAAGGGTATAAATCTAGCAGGAATCAATGGATGCTCAATTAGGGGAATTTGAATAAAGTACAAGTTCATGTTCTGTATTTCCTATGTACAATGTAGACAGAAATATTTGATCCTCCGCAGCTAATATTTTGGCCTGCTTCCATCAGCGTAGCTCTTCCACTTAATGATGGTTTCCAACCTTCAGAGTCTCATAGAATTCCGACGGCGTGCGTAACACATGTATTTGTGATCCATGTACCTCAAATTTCGGTGCTATCTTATCCAATTCGTTTGTGAAAGCGGCCAACATCGAAGCTGTCGATAATGCATTACTGTTCGTCGCGTGTGGTGTTGAGGTCGAAAATCCGCGCTGCTTAGCTTGTAAAATTCGTGACCGGCAGACTTGGAGCCTTCGAGTGGCAGTACATCTTATGCAGCTCCGAACTATCATAGCCACCCCTCAATGTTATGTTGATTGAACTGTGTTGGTGTGAACATCAAATCCAGAGACACCAGGGGACATTATGAGGCCGAGAAACTAAACCTTTTTCGGCCATGTCTCGGCCCGCCTTGAATTCGACCTCACTCCTTCCTTCAACCCCATATGCCATTGAACATCAACCATCATGTCTACAATCTTCAGGACGCTGCGCAACCTGCGCAGAGTTGGTATCAGGGTAAGGGAGCTACATGCAGATATTTAGGATGTTGCTAATGGTGTGACGCGCAGGATGCCCTCCATCAAATGCAAGTACGTTTGACGCCCCTCCCAAACTGTGACAGGACTCTTACTGAACGTCGTCTGGTTTTATAGCATCAAGGTACTTTCCAGAATCTCTATTGAGCTAGGAATTGGTACTAAAATTCGGGATAGGTGACACCAAAGCCGGAACGTTGATTGGTATGGATCGATTCGGCAACAAATACTTTGAGAACTTGGAGGACGAATTACCTTGTAAGAAAGGAACAAAAGGGAACAAGTTAAGCTGAGGCTTATGATTCTTAGTGCGAACAAGATGGGTTGATTATAAGGAATACGAGTTCGAGCCGTAAGGAGCCAACCATAACCATATATATGGTATCCACAATTCTTATTTATCATTTTGTAGATCACAAATCGAGCCCGGGTGGCATGCTTGGATATCATATAGCGTTGACAAGCCACCTACTCAGGATACTATCCTCCAGACAGGAATCCGACCTTGGGAATTGCCTAAACATAACCCTAATCTCACATTCAGTCGCTCTGCATATAAGCCATACTCTACGTAAGAAAATTTTCCCTTCCTCTGCTGAAAAGATTTCAGAGACTGACCATTTTACTGCAGCGTTAAGCCAAAGCTCACAGCATGGACACCAGTCACAGCGTCGAGGGTGTAGTTATGAATCATAGATTAGGTCTTTGATAGCCAGATGGAGTGGTTGTACATATCCCTTGAAACAATGGAGTTCATTTATTCTCATTCAAGTTTTGCGGATTCTGGGATTCCTCTTTCTTGAGACCTATGCAGTTATACTAAAATGACTAGGATTGCCCCCATGGTTTTCAGGCATTAGGCCAGAGGTATCACTAGTGCGCATTGCTTTAACCCCCACCTTTCCCTTACTACCTTCAACTTCCAGCTTGAGCCTCTCTATCTCTTAACATTAAGTTACTTTGAGGGTTTCCAATCATCTGGGTTCAATGACGCTATTATCACTGTAGCATACACCCGTATGGGTGACCTGCGCCTGCTGCTCTTCCTCAAAATTCTACTATGGAGTGAAACCGAAACCAATAATAGGTAATTGTGGCCAAGCTACCAGGCATAATGGCAGAATCATAGCTCGCCATACGCCAGCTAAAAGCTGATGGAAACGAACCTTCTGGTAACGATGCTGGCATCAACGGAGCTCATCTAAGCCAGATACTGATCCGGAATTCCTTCGGTTCATGATATTTCCAAGGCTAACAAAAGAAATAAGGTTCGGGATATGGCAAGAAGCAGCAAATAAACCTCATATTGTTAAAATACATCAAAATCATAACTAGGTATATGGGGGAGAAGATTGTTGTGTTCCGGCTGACTTGTATTTACCACCAACTCCACTTCACGCTATCTTCTGCGCAAACTATGAATCTTGATCATTCGCAATGAAAGGCCCTCTCATTTCTTCTTCCAATAGAGAGGATACTCTTTGGTTCCCTATGGTTTAATTGGTGGAGTCACGTGATCCTCTCTGAAGCCGAAAAAGAGGATGACCCCCTGCGATTCGCTATAATCCTACTGTCGATATACTCTATTTTCCAATGTAACACTTCCAGGACTATATCGACATTTTCCATAAATACATTTCATAGAGCAAGGTAATGTCCAATATATTGCCCCTGATACCCACCTCTGGGTCCACCCCTTCATTGGTGATTACCTTGGGCCGTATATTAATTTCGTACAGCTTCGAAATCTTCGAGTAATTCTATTGTTCAAAATAAGTCATGTCACGGGAATTGCTATTGATGCTTGAGCTTCAACGACCCTGAAGGAGCAGTGACACTAGAAAAATTCTGAGATAAGATTTTAAATGGTCAAATTATCAAGGGTAATTGGACTGCAGGTCTGTGAGTAGGGATGAGATGCCATTGATGGTCCTGAGAGAATTGAAGTCGTGCGAGCAGAGTACACCTGAATGGTGCACGCCGAGCATAATGAGGATAGTATCAAGAGGAATAGTATTCTGCCCTCGCCACGGCTATCCAAACAAGTTTTCAGACCCGCGAAACCTATACATCACGGATGCACCCTTATTAGGATCAACATTGAGCAAGCAATCACAAATCTTTCATTGCGGCACAACATATTTTCCTGCCTCACGCTCAGACTACACCTCAGACACTTCCGTTTCATTTCCATTCTTTTCCTTCTCCCTTTCGAATACAGGAAGATTGTTTCCTATGTTTCATGAACCAATGTTTCTTATATCTTCATACCAATTGCACCAAAAGTCATCAAGTTAGAGCTCTCGATTTATTAGTCTAAATTCTTCATAATGGCTAACACAACTTGCGCAGAGGTTGGACCTCAGCACTCCACAATTGTTCCCAATCCACCTACGGAAATCTATTTCCTGATCTGGGAGCATGGCAGCGAGGCACCCATTGCTGAAATCCATCAGTGCGATCTCGTAACACAATACACTCAGAAATCTCCGATACCTGGTGATAATATGAGTCCATTCCACTCTCCAGCACCTATTCTAACACAACTACATGCAAATCAAGAGTCTCAAGCCTTTTGCGTAATACCTACTGTACCATCAGTCACAATCAGAGATCATTCACCCCGAATCCGCTTCAATAATACTATAAATGTACTGCTTTTCCCGTTTTGTAATTTCCTCACGACCTTTTAAAGTAGAAATTGTGCGTGTCCCAAGACTATGAAACCCCAATACACAATGTTGCAATCGAACATTCCGGGTAGTGCGAAAGATGGCCACGAGGGATACTCAATTACAGTCTTGCCCTTGGGGAATATCCAAATCTAGAGAAGGCTCTCTTCACTTTAAGAGCTAATAACTCTACTAGGTTCTACTCTCGTTACAATATTAATGACTTCAAACTAGAGATGAGACAAGTAGAATTCTATGAAATTCATATGGATGAGCCAGATCATTTACTAGAGAATAGACACCGCAGCTTTGTGTCAGAGGATTATTCAATGTCTAGAAGATAAGGATGGGTGTATTAATGGTGGCATTAATTACAACCTGAGTATTACGTTGCAGGCACATACTCTCCATGTCGAAATAAGAAATCCGTTCAGCAGATGCTCGAGGATAATCCAGACTGAAGGTGGCTAGACTTGGAGATTGTAGGTACAAAGAAAACCGGAATTGTGGCGATGGGTGGATTTCACTACTGGTATTAGTAGAAATGAGTATCGGGTACCATGGATTGCGATGGACCATATACGCAGAGCTCTTCAGTATCTTTTAAACATCCTTTTGGCTAGAATGAAGAACGGGCAGAGACTAAATAAGATGGAACGAAAGCACTGATCTAAGGGACAAGGGGTATTTTATATACATACCGCTATGGTAAACTTGAGTAGTTTTAATTGCTTTAGGGGTCGTTGTTAACCCTGCCAATTTTTCATCAACCACGAGCATAGTATAAAGCATCTTGAAGGAAGAAATAGCATACTCCGCCGGATTTTGAAAAGACAGCTTTAGTAGGTAGGGAGTACTTCATTAAAATGTGTACGAACAAATATCTAGCCAAATCTCTCCATCCATCTACTTTCATTCATACTCAGTATTCCTGTGAGGCTACACAAAAATCAAAACAATACTACCATATATAAGGAAACCAGTTATCACGAAATAAGTCACAGGTCTCATACAACCACCGCATCACTGAATCTTTGTCACTTGGCATCTTCCATGAAAATTTTAGTTGCCAGAATCGACAAAATAGACCGATCATCTTGAGGTGTTAGGTTCCTAAAAGAAGGAGAGGTATATCAGGCATTTTTAACGATACCCGCAACGTTTCCAGATTCCGAGAACCTGGTTACTATCTCAAACAAGGGTCTGTATGGAAGAAGGATATCACAAGTATTCTGTTGGTTCTCTCAATCTCCCGAGAGAAGTAATTGAAACTGTGGTGGAAGGTTCCTCGGGTCCCTGTCACTTGGTGATACACCAGATGTCTCGAGGCATACCAATTCTCGACCTTAGAGGGAAACCTTTCATCCTATATGGACGCTCGGCAAGAAGAACGTTGAAGGTTTGTCTCTGCCTCACCTGGGGAGTACTTAAGAACATTGGAAATGTTTTTGTCACTTTTTGTTATACCAGCACTTAATGTTTCGAGCGGTGTGATCTCTCCCAATCAAGGGCAATATATATAAAGCAAGCACAATCACAGCCTACTTACTTGATACTCTTCATAGATGCGTCGACCTTAGATTTTAGAATATGGGCAGTTGGTGAAGAGAACCAATCGATTCCGAAACAAAACTAATTTGGAAGTTTTGTCATAAATTTGGAGGACTTCCTCAAACATCCAAGTGGGATAAAAGTAAGAGACAGCGAACCTCACCGACAATTTCTAAATACAATCTGCCTCGAGTAAAAGCTAGCTCCATGAAAAGATACATGAGCAAGAGAAAGCGTATTTGGAAGTGCTACTAAACAATTTGATATCGCCCTGACTTAGTTATGGTGCGGCTGGGTTTGGGAGAGCCTGGCAGATTGAGAAGGCTGGGTAATTTCGTTGAATACTTGAGAAATGGGCCTGTATAAACTGTGCAATTAAAAATATCTTGCTTTAGGAAGTCCTGGTCCCGGATTTTGTAAGTCTTCTCAGACGAGCTCCTACGCAATTCATCTACCCCGAGTTCCCTTCCTCAACACCTTATCCTTGATGCCACATATTTCCATTCCTAACCATCACTTTCAAGAAAACTCTATTTCCGAGCACAAGATAATTGTTCTTTCTTTTTCTTCTTGCAGAACAAACATACCCTCATCCTTTCCACAAGCAGTGGGTGATCAAGAATCAATTCTAGATTATTCATGCTAAGCACGTATCGGCTGAACAAATGTCACCACAACGCGAATTCGAACTTCATGATAAGTCCACAAGTCGGAACTGGACGGAGCGCCATTACCGCCGAACGCTCCAGAGCCAATGCAACTATCTGCTGAAGAACTGCGCCATCGACAATCTGTCAGTCTCAGATCCCCTCCCTCCGAGCCCCCAAGACCACATTACGCTCAAAGACCCTTCATCCCGTATCTTCAACACATCTCAGGCAGCCCGTAATCTGCCCACTCAGCGACATCGCATCTCACAATGCGTTCCACTACCGGTAGGGCGATCCAGACTGCTCACTCCGCCGCTGTAGATTCATGGCGGCGTTTCGAGCCTTTGAACGATTATGCACTGTGTATTTTTCCTTTCATCCTCCAAGATAGGGGCCAGTAATCATGACCGCAGCAGCTCATATCAGAACTTGACATTTCCAGAATTGGAGAGGCATTTCCTTCTTCTTCCCCGTATTCTCCTCGCGATGTAACACCAAGATGAAGATGTCAACCCCTCCCCCTCTTTTCTGCAGATCATCGCACCTGTCCAAAAGCTCTGCAGATTCCTACAGCACGTTTCTTTTCGCTTCTTTTCTTTTAAAATGCGATCGGGATATTCCTGACTGACTCACCTGTGCTTTCCCTCCCGTTCCGAACGCACACGCACACCTTTCTTCTTCCATAAGACAATGTCACTAGCTCGCTTGCAAGATGCAAACCAATACTTTGCTCCCCTTCAATAAGTCGCGTAATGCCGAGCTCCCCGAGTTGCACTAGGGTTCCTGATGCATAACTCGGTTGCTGGGAAAAAGAAAGGAAAGAAGGCTTGGAGGTGAAGGAAGCTGTGGAGCGGGGTAGTTGTAGGTAAGTGGTTGAATGTGCTTTTTAGAAAGCGGAGTAATAATATGATCTGTATCTAGTCGGGTGTTTGTGGTGCGTTTATGGGAAGAGGAGGAGAGGGTAGATGGGAGGGGTTTGAAGCCAGTTATGACTGTTTGTGTGACGTGAGCATTGAAAATGAGGGATTGGATTCTAGCCTGTCAAGCCCATCCGTCTCTTTCATAAATACACCCACATATTTGATCTTTGGACCAAAAGACTAGACCTCTGCAAGAGCGGATATCCAAATATTTCAGTACCTGAATAATGAATGATTCAGCACGTATTTTTAAAACTCGGGCCGTAGTACGCATAATCTAATTCCGGAAGTAAATGTGCAGAAAGCCTTCCGCAAATGATTGAGCCTCATACCTGTGCGTTGAGGAAAGGGGGTCCTGTGGAAAATTCCCCATACTGGTAAGTGCCGGAACATAGCGATTGGGGAAGCATGGGACAAAGCCGGTTGGTAACCGCCCCAGACTTCCGGGAACTATATCAGGCCAAATAAAGGCATTGCCATTGAATAAGGCTGAAAGCTGGGAACTAATGTAGCAGAGATTTCATGCTAGTTTCTTGACATGTCGATCGAAACGGGACTCGGGAGTGGCAAACTTAAAAGGGGCCGAGTTTTAAGGCACCGTTGGCCCGAGACTTCGGCTCGCTGAAATTTTCCCAAATATCGGGCGTAATTTGTCAATATACTACACTCACTAGTTTTCCAAGCTGGTTTCATGGAAGGGATGACACTAGATATTAGTTTCAATTTTTAAAGTGCTTAGTAAGGAAAATTTAAAGAGGGCTGAGCTATTACCATGGCGGGCTTTGGAAAGCTTCCGGAGGGTTGTCAACATCGCAACTCTTCGGAAATATCTTTTGTCCTAGAGCGACCAAGTTCCCGCCAGTGGATATTTGAAGAACACTAAATTATAATATTTCTGCGAAGAAGGATATGCCTAGGCAAAGATAATTTTGCTCGAGACAGTGAGCATGCCGCGATTTCCATCAAAAAATGATTAACTTTCGTTCTTGAAAATTCTGGGACGATCAATGTAAACGTTGAGATGATCATACTGACCCAATAGAGAGACAGGATACAAGACCACAATTATTCAAGGAATTGAGTAAATAGGCTTTGAGATCTTAGGGACTGTTGGCCTCGAGTTACAGAGCCGCCTCGCAACATTGTACATGGTTCGCTTTCATTAACTCAAATTGCATAGAATTTTAGCATAAAACATTGCGAATATTGACTTCTCAGTCTTCTCAAATGGGCGTGAGTCATGCCATAGCTACTGTTCCATTATTTTGAAGTGATTAACCTCAGAAGTTGCAGCATATCCAATGAATCAAGAAATTTGTGGAAAACACAAGGACTGAGCCTGCATAGAAATCAGGGATTTTCAAACCGTGGACAGTAAACAATGGCACTGAGCGTAGTTAGGGGTTTGGAAAAGAAACCTGCTGCTGAGTGGAGACTTCATAGCAATGTTGATAGACTCATGACGTTTTAGAGAGTTAAACTAAACAATCCACAAGAGAATCGACGACGGAGTGATCATCTGGAAGATCTCCCTTTGTTACACCAATTAGGCTACTGGGGAGGAAGGAGAGGGTAGAGTACCGCCACAATACATCTAGTGTCGATTCCCGCAACGAACAGGTACGGGAGCTTAATGCAAGATCTTGAATCATCTCAAACACAAACGCCATTCAGTTTCTCAACACTTTCTGAATCTTATGCCAGGTACCTGGCACATATCCTTAGCTCTTCCGCGACGATCGAAGCACAACATCCTGTCCATCAGAGTTTTGAAAGAAAGAAAAAACATATAACGTGGCGAAGCATTTTCGCCATCATTTCCATCACCCCTACCCCGGTGCAACACAGATTCAAAACAACAAACAAGTCAGAACCGGATACTTCCCAATTCCTAAAACTTCTGAGCCTCAGGGTGCGAGAGCTACAGTATGTTTCCAATAGAGGGCTGATCTATTGGCACGTTTTCAGGGTCTTTGTGGAGATGGAAGGAAGCGAGAGGACCGAGTGTGCCGAAAGAAGAAAAAATGAAAGGTTTGAGAGGAGAAAGATCTGCAAGACGGTCGACCTTTTGAGTTCACCATTGGGGAGAAATGGAGGAAAATAGTGTAAGCTTAGTTGTGATGACCTAAAGTGACGTTTGAATGCTGTGATTCATGTCTTTCCCTTCCGCCGCGGAAGCTATGATCGTGTCGATCGATTGAACGGCGACTTGGACCGGACTCATTTGCAAGCCTTGATCCAAACTTTTGAAACGGGCGGCAGGGCACTCGCCACAACAAGAAGCCGGAAGATCCCATGGAGATCTTCAACCTTTGGCAGCCTCGTGGCTCCTTCAGTGGTCGCCTGCTAGATCGTGAATTGAAACCCAGGATGAGGAAATTGGCGGGAGGCTAAAACCTTTCGATTGCAAGAACGTGGTAGAGTCAGCATTCGTAATTGCTACAAAGGCTGGTAATAAGATGAATGTCACTCAAAGGAATATAGTCGCACCCTTCGAGGCCACCAAATTGTACTTTGAATGGCTGCATCCGAACTTAGTTATTGAGACTGTCTGACTCGGAGAGATAAGGACCCCTAATTCTCTAGCACCTGGAGATAGCGTTGAGACCTGGAGATGCAGAGTGGAGGTGAGAGGGAAAAGCCTTTGCCCGAGAAGATGAGGATCTCCAATAGCCAGCCAGCAGCCAGAGCCTTGAACTTGGACCTGGACCTATAGTCCCCTCTAAGGTTAGTATAGTTGGGGAATGAATCCTGTAGGTGAAAGAGAAGCCGTAAGCCAGCCATGACAGACAGTCTATGGAAGGAATAGCTCGTAGTAAGCCGACAAAGAGTCCCAAACACCGCCAAGCTGCTATTTGGACAGATTAACTGTGGCACGTATTAGAACCCCTGTAGAATGTATTCTTGTCAGTGCAGTTAGTTTTATTTTCTCATTGCATGTCCACTACAGCTCTCACTCAACTTGAGGATATCCATTTCTTCCTCTTTGGGTCAGAAGATGCACGTGCCAACCCCCACGCGGGAGGGGGCATCAGAAGCTCGCCTCTTTATCCTTCCTAGAGCATCTGATCACTGTGAAAAGAAAGGCCTCTGAGCCTGGCTCGAGCTTAGGGCTCAATTCGTGTCCAAGACATGTATTGCATGCGTAACATCCCCACATCAAGAGATACTGCACGTATCTGTAAAGCACTGGCTTCATCGGGGGAACTCCGGGAAATAATCAATAAAAAGACAATGCAATGCAGACAGTTTCATCTTCTTCAGTTGGCTTACCCGCGGAAATGAATAATCATCTCGATGGTTTTGGTTGAAAGTGAGAGATAGGAGGGAGAAGGAGGACAAGGTATGTAGGCAGGCCTATGCTATCCGCGGAGAAAGTTTTCAAAACGTCAGTTATGCCACAACAACGAGCCCTGCAGCCGATGGTTGCTGTTAACTGGCCTTTGCAGTGCTGAAAGACCCTGACAGCTACTGTCCATTTCATGGGTGTGAAGATACGCCACACAGGTCGTCCCTGAGAGTTTCGCAACGTTGTGGCATATTGTTTGTTCCAGAAGATATTGACCCCTTCCAAACTTTTCTTTTGTTCAAGAAATGAAGAGCTAGAATGGGAGGTCTCGAAGCCAATATAGAAGCTTCGAATCGTACGACCTTTGCCTGCCGCTCCGGATTGACCAGTCGTTTGCACTCCAGACCATGCCCTCCATACGAGTCTGCCTCATAATAATAGGATCCTTTGCTTGCTTGCATGTGTACCCTTCCCCTTGACGATGAAAATAGAGTTTCCAGGACAGGCGCCTCCATCGTCCCTCACCGGGTTGCCATATGGCAGCAGGCTCTTTATGCGCAGACTTGTTTTTTCCTTCGATATCGCCATCGGTCTCGAGGTAGAGGGGCGGTATTCGCACCACATGCTCTAAACAAACAATGTCGCCGTCGCCGCCGCCGTCGTAGTGCTAGTTTCGGACTCGTAATCGTTTCTCTGGTACGTATTGAGAGTATCTGATGCCCCGATATCTGCCACGTCGACGGGCAAGAAGTTGAGATGAGTATATGCGCACAACACAGGTGATCTGCCCAAAACTGCGAAGCTTGCGAACAGCGGTTGGCATGTAGAAACCAGTGGGAAAACGAGCATTTTTTTGACATGCATGATTCCCCACAGCTTGCAATGACTGCTGGGCTGATAGGTTAATCTGCCCCAGGCGAGGGGGCCCTGAAAGGAAGAGCTGCAATGTGAAACGTGCCCCTGATTTTTTCGCCGCCGTTTGAGGCTGCGAGCTCAAAATACATTTCAACATGATCCGTGAGCCCATTAGCTCCTCCACCCGCTCTCACCCGCGCCAGGACTCCAAGTGGACGTTCTGATGAACCTTACATACGCTATGAAGGCGAGTTCATCTGATGATCTGCATCCCTCTCCTCCTACGCAGGATGAAAATTGTATATGGCCCCTTTCTGAATGTTTGGTCTAGGTTCCGTTTCTTCTTTCGGTTGTGCTTCAGACTCCTACAACCCGCGCCTTCCGCAACATGCTATAGAAGTGGTGTCTTGTATTGCAGTCAGCACCTACAGCATGTGAGTAGAGCTACATGTTGTGCATCAGGAGAAGCACTCGCATGATAGAAGTTGCTGCAGGTGGAACACATATCAATCACATTGGTTGCATATAGCGTGGGAAGAGAGGTTGTCTCCCTTTTAACCGCTCTCAAGTTTTCCGGCATCTCCCTTTGCTAGTATGCAGATTTGTAAAATGTTTACCTCGTTCTGCATAGTTTTTGGACGGTCATAGGCAGTGTTGCATTGCCTAGCCTGGAGCTACGATAGCAGAGAGTTCAATCACCAGCTCATTTTTGCATTAGTAGACGCCGAATTTCAAAAGGTATGATTCTTGCAGGCGAAGGATGAGGCGAGAGAGAAGGAAAGCAGCTATCGGTATTGATGCTGAGCAGGTTTGCTTTACAAGTCTGGCTAGAGGTCTCTAGCCTTGTGAGGCGTTCTCTCTGCCCCGCTCCATCTCTTGTCCAGCCTTTGCTAAGATTCTGCTTGTGAACCTCATCCGACGCTTTGCTTTAGTGATAATTGTTTTTCGATTGGAAAATGCTTGTTGAGCGTAGAGTCCACATCTTTTGCACATTTCCCGGATCAGAAGCCGGATCATATGCAGGATCATATGCATTGTTTGGCTAGACTAGGGCCGAAAAACACGATGATGCAGACCCCTGCCTGGGAAAACTGCGAGATTGAAATCTGAAGTTCAAGTGTACACAAGACCAGAGAGCAGGTTGTGATTGCAAACATATCACAACAACTTGGGAGTGCACAAGTCCTGTATAGACGCTGATTTGCTGGTGTGGCAGTTCTGACTGCAAGGCCATGGGTCCTGGAGGCTGATCGACACAGGGAGTTTTCATGGCGCTCTGGCAGAAGAAACGCGCCAACCACGGAGACTTTTGAGAGTTTCCTAAGCTTACTTGGCCGACATCGCTTTCAACACCTAAAACGCATTTGGATGACCTGACGACCATCGTGAGAGAAGCCGAAGGACCTGGCAGTCTGTGCCAAAAGTGCCACGAGCCCAAAGTGCTCAACGGGCACCAGTCAGTGCTTTCCCCCAGGTGTGTCGTGGGTCGCGGGGTCCACTGTAGAAAGCAATTATGGATCGACTCAGGGCCGGTGCGCAATACACTGGGCACTACCTTAGGGCCCGCTGATAGCGTCTGTTCAGGCTCACGGGCACCGAGTTGGCTCGAGTTGCGAGAGTTTAGCACGCTATTGCGCATTTCGAATTGCAACGGTAGATCAGACCCACTGGCCGACAACAGAGCTAGAAGGAAGACTTGAGGGCTCCATGGCAGCATCAGTGTTTAATCGACATCGAAGGCGTCCGAGCTGGAAGTTTGGATGAGAGACGGTCTAGACTTTATCAGAGAACCGAGAAGCAAATCAAGTTCTATTTCAATCAACCACTGTCCCCCCCCCCCCCCCCCACGCACCGTGGAAGCGAGCGCCTCTATCTCGAGGATCAGAACGCCTGGCACTTCCCTCAGCGTTCAAAGGGGGAGATTATTTCCTATTCTTCTAAATCAGGGCGTCATCGAGAGTGGCTCTCGAGAAGGACTTCGTATTTTACACTCTTCTTAGATTCCATTCTTGGAAGGGATTGCGAAAGTAGTCCTTGACGTTTCTGAGTTGTCAGAGATGATATATGAATGCGATTTCAAATATAGTGTCCACTGCCGGCCAGCCACTTTGAAGCGCAGGAGAGTTTATCCACCAACTTCATAGTTTGGGAATCTCTACCAGAGATGGGAAAGAGTGGTCGTGTAATCTAAGTTTACTCCCGGCACGTGCCTCCCAGGGAATTGGGAAGGGATCACGATGCATTACGGACGCCTTTAAACCTTAAAACAACTCTCACGCTTGCCTGCAGACGGCAAAGCAGTCCCATGTCCGTAGCACTAGTACCTCAACCACCAATATCGATTCGTGACTGCGACGCCCAACTCTGTAAACTGGACGGAGATGCTAGGCTCAGCGTGCACGTGCTTCCACTCGAGTGTGGCTCATGCTACACGTGCAATCAGATTCCTACAACCCCCCCGCATTATATTGACCCTTGTCTTGCCTGAATATTAGTTGCTAATAATAAGTATCTAGTCGTTTGGCGTTTCCATGAATTTAACGATGACGAGGTGAGCCATCGATTTTCTCTTCATTTCCTCCTTTACCACGATATCCTCAAGCCGGCTCGTCATAGCTATTTCTATCATGGAGCTGGAGGGAGGGGTCACGTAGTTGCGAATGGGTTGTGGGACCAACTTCAAGCATAGCCAGCAGCCTCCACAGTCACACAACACAGTTCGCGACTTTCGTCAAATCTGGCTTGGAACCGGGAGGGATCGACTGTCATGTCGCTCAACCGCAGCTCTGGGTCCTAGAGTTGGTAGGGGAAGAAAGCATCGTTTGGGCCCGAGCATTCAGGGGTACCGTGCAAGTGAGCAAGGCCCCATGCTCGATCCCAGACTGTGAGAACAAGGACGGAACAAGCTCAGTCATCGGTGGAGGATCACTACGAGGCTTCTTCGCCCGACTCTACACTCCGAACTTTTGCCCCTAAAGGCGCAGTGCATCGTAGATATTCCCCTAGAGTACGTACTTCGTCTGATATCAAGATTGAGTGGGCAAAGCCCCCTGCATAATGCAGGTCCTGGTGTAGTTGAAAGACCATCAACCGTTGTGAACACAGCTTTAAACCAGACTTTTAGACTCCCCCTATCTCCTGCTGGAGCAGAATTCCCACCTGCATTTACCTGGAGGGATTTATACCGTAATAGTAGTGGAGTGCGCATACAATTGAACAAGAGTATCCTGATGATTACTCATCTACCTTGTGTCTGACACCCTCTATGTTATCGGTTTGGATAGCCATGGCTCTATCAACCGCACCAGGCGAACCTGATTGTCTTGATTGTGGACGCCTGCTTTGGTGGTCAGTGTCTCGAAGCATCGTAGGTATTTTCCGTCTGCATCAGGCCAAGGCCTCGCATTGAAAGATCCAAATTTCCGCAAATAGCGACAATAATTGATCAAATTGAAGCATCAACAGCTGGCCGCAGGTGACGAGCCTTTGAACATGTATGGTGCACGAGTGAAAGATGGGATCTGATCAGGGTGGTCATTACAACGAAAGTTGGACAAGGGGTTTTCCAGCAGGGTGGGTGGACCTTTCCCGGGCAAAGCCGTCCCAATTCTATGGGAACATGCCGCAAGCCGAAGGCTGAAATATCCCGTCCACCACCACCGACGCCCGCATGTACGCCGTCCTCGAATACCCCTCAAAGCTACATGTGGTGTCAACAAACGTGCCAAACGCCTCTTCTTTGCCCGCCTGCTCGCCTGCTCGCCTGCTTGCCTGCTCCTCCAGTGCCTCTGTCTGTTTGGCTCTCGATAGCGATCAGGAACACGTTGCTGGGGAGTGGCGGTCTGTCGCCTTCGAGGGGATCATGAACTATCTTTGGACGATAACCACGAGCACTCCTCCTCCTCCTCCCTCGACGGCTCTCTCCTCTCCTCAGGGAAGATCAGGACTAGGAGACCCTGGAGCAAGACGCTCGCCTGAGCTGGAAACAGCGGAGCCCTGTGATTCGAAACTTTGCTGATCACAGCTGGGCATTGCTGTCAGATATCAGCTTTTGAGTAGTGGTACTGCTCTGACGGACCAGCGTTAGTTGTTATATTTACAGGCGCGCATTGCGCTGAAAACGCCAACCAGAGAATTAGAGTTATTCATCCCAGCGCCCATTTCCCGCTGGACGACCGAGATGCTGGGCCTCGAGCACTCCCTGAGCATTCAACGAGCCACACCCTCATGGCAAAGGCGAGCCAGGCCTTTGCATGCCCCGTGCTGGCTACGAGCCCCAAGTGGACATCTCTGATGCCCTCCTCCACTGATCCTCTTCACACTTCATACCACTACACGCACGACTATGGGTCTCCTCTCTCTCTCTGTCTCCGTCTCTCAGCGTGCAGCGCTGCCCAAGGACCCCTCCTTGAGCTCCTCCCATCCCCTCTGGACGCCGCAATCAAAAGCTCTGCACTACAATGTTTACAGGTTATTGGCCTCGCGGCCTTCTCGTTACTCTTCTGCAGCCCAGCAAGAGCCTGTCTCGCTGTGACGACCCACCCCCACGCAGGAGTACAGGCTTTATCCTTCTCGGGCTCCAGCTGGTTCAATGCTGGTCAACATCTGCCATTTGCAGATTCAAAGACAGGGGGCCCTGCATGCAGAGCAGTTCCCCCATCTCAGATCTGTGTTTGGTGCCTCGCAAGATCCCTGAACCCGGGAACAATGTCTTTGGCCTCTTTTAGCGGAAGCTAGGTGCACATCACCATGGCACACACTATTCCCCCCCGTTCTTCAAGACGTCGTTCGCGATCCCGCCCCGTGAAAAGCCGCAAAGCCCCTTGCAAATAGTGTGCCGGGTAGCAGGTTCGATCGATGCTAGCCCTCTGCAGCCAATGCACTGCAATCCTCCTGTTCTTGATTCTGACGTGCGAACAGCACTGCAAGACCCTTCCATGGACGTACCGTCGGCTGGCGTCAGGCTCTGTTCGGATTGGCTTTTCTATCATCTACACTGTCTCTCAAATCGATGCGGACGTGACAGGCCCCGGTCAAAACACCCTGGTCGACGATTGCAAGTACTGGCACTCAACTCCTCTAGTGTCATTTTTGACGACTGCGACACTCTACCCTTATGAGTCTCTATGGGAGAGTTCTCACTCAACAGTGTTACAGTGAGGACATTACAGCTTTACCAGCAGCCTTGTCTTGTTTCACTGCTCGACTCCTGGCTCCTCGACGCCTATTGGCCCAGTCTCAGATTCGGCCAACGTGGGACGATGCTCTCTGTGCCAGTCGACTCCACGGCAATTATTGCTTCCTGTGGGGTGGGGGGGGAAGGGTATGAGACTTGATCTGTATATGAAGACATCGACCTCCATCTTGCAAGATCTAGGAGTCAAATACCGAACGATTGGCAACCCCTCCATTCCTCCATCCTAGTTGCACATCGCACGCAAACCAACTCTGATCAACAACTCTCAACACTAATACATCCCATCTCCCACGTTCAACCTTATCGAACAACTCTACGATCGTCACCTCCCGCCTGGCTGCTTCCCGGACCTCTCTTCATATCATTTCGGTGGACTTTTGCTTTCAGTTATTTTGCATCACCGCGGGCTCAACTATCCTCCTCTGCTGGCTCAAGACACACAGCCTTGCTGCCAGAGCCTCGTATTTACCTATTCACCTAGAATCTTGCTTGCGAGCAAGACAACACCGGCAACCTGGCAGTCACAGCACAAGCACCAGGCCAGGCCTGGGGACGTTGGGCAGAGCAACACACCCATCAACCCGCTGAGCCATTCTACGCAATGGATATCTCGGGCATTATTCAATCCTACGATACTCGAACAACTTCTTCAGCGGCGCTCACCCGAGCTATTCTCGCACCGCAATACGTCCCTACACACCAGTACAGCTCTGCTCCGTCCAACAGCATGATTGCAACTCAGCACCACCTACAGCACCAGCAACAGCAGAACCCCTTCAGTTTTGGATCCTACGCAACAGGCGCCTCGGCGAACCTGATTCCCGCCTTCACCACAAACTACATCCAGCAACGGCCATTACCGCGGCTCGTACAAACCGATACGGATGAGCGCCGTGGACTTTCCTACCCCCGCAACAACCATCAAGGCTTTGTGGAAGAGCACCATAGCCAAAGCCCACCGATTAAGAGCGAACCACACTGGAATGTGCCTACCCCAACCCCTTCCGCGTCTTCCTCGTTTGCAGCGGCCAGCACCAAGAACATCTCCTCTACAACCCCCGTAAATGGTGCCATGGAGGTCAACTTTGGCACCGAAGTCGACACGCTCATGAAAGCTATTCAGGCAAAATCCCAAAACGCCACACCACAGACCCCATCTACCGAACAGGGCAGAACTGTGGTAGGTGCCTCCCTTACAAACCCTCACACACAAGCTAGCTCTCAGAGCGGTTGTTACATGTCTAAAGAGGCGAGTACATTCAAGCTCACACATTCGAAACTTCAGGAAGAGAGTGCTAGCTCCAAAAGTGGCAAGAAGCGATACCACTGCACCATTGAGAACTGCGAGAAGAGTTTCTATCAGAAGACACATCTCGACATCCATGAACGAGCGCACACTGGAGTCAAACCATATGTGAGTTCCCTTTGGTATATGTTATAGAGCGATGCTGACTCCTCCCTCAAGCCTTGTAAGGAGCCAGGTTGTGGCCGAAGCTTCTCCCAGCTTGGAAATCTGAAGGTAAACCATCTAGCACTCACGAAGCTGCAGACTTGATGCTTACAGTATTTCTTAGACTCACGAGCGAAGACATACGGGCGAGCGTCCTTACCAGTGCGAGACATGTGGAAAGCGATTTGCCCAACGGGGCAATGTGCGCGCACATAAAATTGTCCACAACCAGGAAAAGCCATATCTCTGCCGACTGGACGACTGCGGCAAGCAGTTCACGCAACTTGGCAACCTCAAGGTACGTTTTGAAATCAAGACTTCGGCTCTCAGATAGCATGAGTTTTTGTCACTTCCACCAGTGTTTCATCCTTGTTGCGACTGCTTGTTGTTCCCCCCCCCCAGCTTTCAGAACTTCGCCACCCTACCCACTCTTCAGTTCGCAGGGACCTGAACTCTCCCCTATCTTCCCATCCTATCGCCCCCCTCTCAGGCGATCCCAGGCTTACACATGCTATTATAGTCTCATCAAAATAAGTTCCATACAGCCACAATCAGATCGCTTACCACCAAGTTCGCCTCTATCAAGGATGGTGACATCGTCCACGCCGCTGACAAGGAGCTGTGGGAGTACTTTGCCAACCTTTACAAGAACAGCAACAAGGGCATTAAAGGCCGTGGAAAAGATCGAAAGGTTGGATCTAACTCTATGGCCATGACATCTAGTATGAGAAGTATGGGTGTTAGCGGCAACGGGGGATACGGCATGAGCGGCCCTGGACGGGGAAACATGGTTGTTGGGGTCATGAACAGTGGCCTGATCGGAGCTCACCAAACAAGCCGACAGGACAGCCGGTATGAGATTTTCGATGTCGACGACGAGAGCCAGTCAGGACACAGTGGCAGCGGAGGTGCCAGCTCGGTTGGAACATGCTATGATGATGCGCCGTCTGACGGGTTTGAGGATCCTGGAAGAGGAGGCGACCTGGCATTTGGTGATAGGATCTACTGATAGGAAAGGGGTCCAGGAGATGGAGCTTATGACAGAACGCATGGGATGTGGAAAAACAGGACGCAGTCCCGAAGGAAGGAACGGAGGCACAGTTCGTCCTATGATGAGAGATGATGAGAGATGAAGCTATGAAGTCGCGCAAAACAGCTTAGCAAGGCATCATGGCCTGCTTGGAGGTGCAAAAACTCCCGAAATTGAAGGGTGTATTATTATTATTATGAGGAAGACGAACAATGGGAACATAGAGTGGCGGGTAGATGGGTTTGGGCAGGCTTTTCGGTGGCATTGGGCGGCACAGTTAGTACATGGTTGGACAACGTCGAGGCATTTGTTGATAGCGTGGTGTGATGGGAGGTCTGCGGTCCGGTTTTGATCCCCTTACCTTTTCTTAATATTCTTCTTTTCATTATTTGGTCGGTCAACCTATCTATACTCGCGTTGCATTGTTCATACATCAAAGTCGACACAGGTCGCATCATGTTTTCTCTTTACTTCTTCTCTTCAAGTTCATACGACACGCCGCCTTCGTTAATCGCGTTGCGGCTCGAAAATGGGAGGATAAAAATACTGCTCACTTTTTACATACATTCATACCCTGGGGTGGTACTTGTCGAAGACTTCTTGGTTGCTAGACCCGTCCGCGAATATATGCATTTGGAGGTAGCTTGTTTTACTTGCGATAAGGGCTCTGATATTTGGTTGATCAGCTTAGCTTGCCATTAGGTTATAGGGATTGTATTGGATTGCTATTATATACATATATATAGTTAGGGAATATATTATATGGTCACCTAGACACGTGCTCCTCTTCCTGCCTTGGTGATTGAGTTGGGGTTGAGGTTTGTGAGGCTTAGGGCTAAGCGAGAACGGTTTTCCCTTTAGTTGATTTTGTTTGTCACTTTTCCCATGTCACTTTCCCACTTGCAAGACTCTCGTAACACTATGACACAACGCAACTATGACCAGCCCTCTGGCTCGTTTCGTCTCATGTAGCAGTCGCACAACTTTGCCCTCGCGAAAGAGCGCACGCCGGATTCTTACACGACACTACTGTCATTCAGAAGTGCAACACGGGTCGAATGGCGACCCCACAAAATGCACGTGGATCGGGCGCGCTTTGCGCTCCCTTATCTTCCCCGGGAGGTACAGAATTAAGAAGACGCGGGATTCCGGGGAAGGATTTCCATATCGGTAGTGTCATCGTGGAGGCGACGCCCAACGTCTGTGAGAAACACAAGACTCAAAACATTGAAGGCTCGACGGTGTTGAGATCGAAAATTGCCTTACGCTTGTTTGCCATGTCTTGCTAGGTACATACAGCGAGCATAGTACGTGCGCACGCTGACATGACTTGGTTGCTAGCAGGGAGGCACGCGCACGATTCGATCGGGCGGCAGGGGATGGGAAGATGGGGATGCGATGGGGTGCAATGGGATTTCCATTGACAGAATGCATCATGATTAGATCACGTAACGGGACTCGGGTTCTCGTTTCTAGACCCTGAGCGCTTATCAATCCCTGTGCCTTATCCCGCGCGCCTCCACGGATTTGGAGACACCTGCCTTTTGTCGGTCAAGTCACCGTCTCTTTGCAAACCTGCACTGATTATGGCCTTGTAAATCCCGCAAGAAAAATTTCGCCATGATCATGGAATGACCACCGAGTTTAGAGATTGAAATGGTCACCGCTCAATTCGCGCATATCTTTCGAGCAGGATGCAAGGGAGGAAGGGTTTTCAGGAGATCTTGTTCGCCTCGCCAAGATGTGACAATCGAAATCATTGAGCGGTAGAAGATCGGCACATTCGGGCGCTGAGCGCGGCCTTCACCGCTGGGCCCGGCGATAGTTACATCAACTGTTGAGATCGCAAGGCAGGCTGAAAGGTGCAGAATCTCTAGAGTTCCGCGGTCCTGAGACTCTTGACTCGGACCCTGGCGCCTGCCGAGATGAGTTGCCGGGGCAGAACAGAGATGCGATTGATGGCTTGGGATCTTGAGGTGATGCAAATGCGGTGCGACATGCTGATGCCGAATGTGCTGTTCTGTCCATCCGGTGGTTCACTCGTGAAGTCAGAGGGAGGGCCGTCTCTCATTAATCTATAGGAAGTTGAGCACAGACTTCCGCTCGGCACGAACCTTGAAGCCGCGAAATGGTCTTGAGTAGCTGCGTTGAACAGGTCGTGCGCGGTGCGACACGCGGGTATGACGGGTGTTGAAAACACAGACCAGGCGTGTGCGCTGAGATGTGGTTGACGGTTTACCCTCGAGCCATGGTTCTTGCACGGAGTGTGCCACAAATGATGGTGGCAATAGATGTGGTGGAGGATGAATGGTCGGCGATGTCTTGGGGTTGCAGAAAATAGTGCTCGCTTGCTGAGCTGCCTTCGGAATAACAAGGCGAGCAGCGAATGTGGGGGAAAAGAGGCGACGGCATGGCCACCCCTGCGGTGATCTCCCAGGGAAAATGCCTGCACGTGATCTAGTATGGATGACTTGTATAACAAATCACAGAGGGAATCCACAAAGCGGGCGCAACTGTTCGGAGGAGCCTTTGAGAGGGCTACATTGCATATCGTAGGCTTGGGGCTTCAGCCCGATGACATGCTCTTGGAAATCTTGGAAAGAACATCCATCCTCCCCATTGTATTCCAGCCGTCGAAAAGCCCCCCGCCAAGAGTACGTCGTACACGGTTATTATTGCGAGATCTGACGGAACCGAGTTGGGATGAAAACAATAGGCGCGCATAAAAGGGGTATCACTGTAGCACCATTATCGTGTGATGAGGTGAAGGCATCGCGATGTTCTGATCAAATCATCCATTTGATAATGGATCCTCGTTCTCAGCCCCCGTGCAGGGTTGAAACGAAAAGGATGTTGTCGTTGGGTTGCAGGGCGTAAGAGGCTTCTCCCTCCAGTTCCCAGTCTGCGTCATTGATGAGGACCAGGATTCCCGGGCGGCTGCCATGCAAGCAAACGCTGTCAGTAAAGTACCGATGCAATGCAATGGATGAGTATGGATTGGGAGAACGGTGCAGCTGGAATTGAAACGGTGAAGCAAAACAGTGTGTTGGGGCATGCTAGATAGAGGCAAAAATGTGGACAAACACCCATGGTAAGCTGATATTGGGATATAATATTCGACTTATTGATTGATATGCGGCAAGTATTGAATTGATAGCGCCAGACTTCTGGAGGCGGTGAAAGTGGCAAGGGAATTGTGGCTTACACGTGACCATCCAACACGAACATCTCCTTCCTCGAATCCTTCATAACATCCTCGACCAGGTGATGGACGAGCCATCCGATGTTAACAGCATTGCCCTTGTCATCCTTGGTTGGGACCACGAGTTTGTGCTTACGTTCGTCCGAGAACAGCATTTCGAGTCCACCTCTAAGGCGACCGTTAGCAACGTCTCTCGTTTCCTGACGCCCGGTCTCAGATTACTCACGTGAACTCCACGGTGATCGCAAGAGTGCTCTCAGAATCCATCGTGAGCGCTTCAAAGCGTGTTTGATGTGGGTAAGTTGCAAAGACGAGATGGAATTTTGGAAGGAGAAGAGGTGACGTTGGAATGAGAAAAGTTTGCGCTTTGAAGCCCTCGCTTAGTGGTCCCGTTGTGTCGTGTATGTTGCTTCTTGGTTGTGCAGGTATTTTATTTTGCGGAAGAAATACGTGGGGTTGCATAGATTTCAAAATTATACAGAAAATCCAACTTCAAAGAATGTCATTTATAAGAATTGGAAACTTTGGCAACAAATTTTGATGGCTAGAAATGTGCTTGAATGCTCACTAAATATGCATAACCTTGGGACATCATCGTCGTAAAATTTTGGCGAAAGCTTCTTCGTTCATGCAACAATCATGAACCACAACAAAAGATCATTATAACGCGTGTGATGCAATCTCAACTCCACCCCTTTTGACATCCGGCCGACACCTAGCTCATTAGCATTTAATAAATTTGATGAGAGGTTGGTCGTGTTTTTGATTTCCTCCGGTCACGGCTTCTGCCTAACCAGGCCGGCGACCTGAAGATGCTTCAAATCACCGCCGAATACCATGCTACCGGTGCAAATAGACACCCATCTGCAGCAGATTGGGACGAATCGGGAATTTTAGCATTTGGTGCAGATAGAAATGTTGCTTTATGGCGACCGCAAGTAAGTTGCCTCACTCGCAGGTCTTACATGAGACCCCGATTTGAGTCATCCCTTCGAATGCTGTTAAAGGTCTTGAAGAATTGTGGGCACTGATGAGGTTACAGACTGAAGATTCGAAAGGAGTGTTTCAAATTCTTCACGGCCATGAAGACACCGTAAACGCTGTCAAATTCATACCTGGGCCAGATGGCACTTTAATCACTGGATCAGTAGACAAGCAACTCGTCATCTGGAGGAAGGACCCAATATCAGGCGATTTCCAATGGTCTCAGAGTCTCCAATCTGGCGAGAGTGATCATCATCAAGGTTCGATCAATTGTATCGCTACTGCGGCTGGCTCCAATATCTTCGCATCTGGCGCTGCAGATGGCACTATCAAGATCTGGTCGCTGAACGAAGAGGGTGTCGCAAACCTACAACAATCAATCACTATAAAGCCGAGATTCTTCCCTCTATCCTTGGCCCTGAGTTCGCTCGGCGGCGCACCTGAGTCTTACGTCTTAGCAGTTGCAGGTACGAAAGATATTATACAGCTATTTGTTCAAGACTCCGAAGTTGGTCAAGACTTCAAGCTTCAGGCTACGCTCGCCGGTCACGAAGGATGGATCAGGTCTCTCGAATTTGTACGAGAGACCAAACACTCGGACAGTGATCTCCTCTTATCGTCCGCAAGCCAGGATAAGTACATTCGATTATGGCGAGTTCATCAGGGAAGCGAGTTGCCAGCAGCCGCTGCTTCAGCAGATCCATCCTTAGGCGCTTTTATGCCAGGAAAATCACTATCGAATAAGGCGCACAGGTTTAAAGCACAAGGATTCGATTTCTCTGCTACATTTGAAGCCTTATTGCTGGGCCACGAAGACTGGATATATAGCACGAAATGGCGATCTGGGAACGAGACACTACAATTACTATCTGCCTCTGCGGACAATTCCTTGGCAATATGGGAAGCGGATGCAAGTACAGGAGTATGGGTCACGATTACGCGATTAGGAGAGATCAGTTCAGAGAAGGGATCTACCACTGCTACAGGAAGCACAGGTGGATTCTGGGCTGGTTTATGGTCGCCTTCTGGAGAGACGGTCGTCAGTCTTGGGCGAACAGGTAGCTGGAGATTGTGGAATTACAACGCCCAGCAAGATCGATGGCTACAGGGTATCGGAGTAAGTGGGCATACCCTACCTGTGACAGGAATTGCTTGGGCAAAAGATGGTGATTACCTGTTATCAACCAGCTCAGATCAGACCACTAGACTACATGCGGTATGGAAACGAGGGGACAAGAGGTCTTGGCACGAAATGGCAAGGCCTCAAATTCACGGGTACGATCTCAATTGCATCGACTCTCTTGGAACATCTCAATTTGTTTCTGGCGCAGACGAAAAGCTTCTTCGGGTTTTTAACGAGCCTAAAGCGGTTGCTAACCTTCTCAACAAACTCTGTGGTATCGGCGGATCCCATATTGATCAAATGCCAGATGCTGCAAATATGCCTGTCCTTGGGTTATCAAATAAAGCTATTGATGCAGTGGAAGGCGATGCTGAAGTGGTAAGTGGAGAAACACAAGAGCTGGGTGCCATTGATCCAGCATCCATTGTACACAAATCAACCCTAGATTTGGATCAGCCACCTTCCGAAGAACATCTTTCCCGGCACACTCTGTGGCCCGAGACTGAGAAGCTATACGGACATGGCTATGAGATTTCAGCCCTGGCAGCTAACCATGATGGATCTGTCATTGCCACGGCTTGCAAAGCTAGCTCTATTGACCATGCGGTGATCAGATTGTTCGAGACGAAAGGCTGGCTTGAGATCAAACCTCCCCTTACAACTCACTCCCTAACCGTGACACGATTACGATTCTCAGCAGATGATAAATATCTCCTCAGTGTTGGCCGAGACCGTCAATGGGCTGTATTCGAGCGAGACGAAGAGACGAAGGTCAAATACACACTCAAGGAGTCTAATCCAAAAGGGCATACAAGAATGATTCTGGATGCTGCTTGGGCGCCAACACCATTTCCAGTATTTGCTACAGCAGGTAGAGACAAAAAGGTGAATTTTTGGGTCCTAGAAGATGGACAGGAAAAGTTCACACAATGCAAAGCGAAGATCACAGAAGTTTATCCCGTAACTGCTATTGATTTTTTGGGCAAGCTGGTAGGAAATGGTTATGCATTTCTTGCCGTGGGGACTGAGTCTGGCTTTGTGGCGATTCATTTTGTCGATACCAAAATTGGGATGGCCGTACAAATGGCTGTAGTTCGATTTCCGAGGTAAGCTGCTCTTCCTTCCCCGAATCCTCTCCTGACTCTTCTTAGCACGTACCCAAACCCTTCAAAGGCAATCACTCAATTGGCTTGGAAGCCAGTCAAGGAACAAGATGGAAACAACAGGGAAGATGTGGCACTCGCAATCGCGAGCGAAGATACCTCTTTGCGTGTGTATTCTTACAGACACACTTCTTAGTCTCTATCTATCAAAATATAAAAGCAGAACAGGGTATGTTAAACTACGCCAACCAATGCATACCTTTCGAGGTGTTGATATCCTCATGCAACGCCAAAAATCAAAACTCCTTTTACATCAACCCACCATCCAGCCATTGATTCATGACCTATCCACCAAATCTATGCATGAGCGTCAACCTAAAAAGTCCTCTTCTCAGCACCATACCCCCCAACACCAGGGTTGTTGTACGCTTTCCCCTCACTTCCAACCATGTTATTCCTCGGCCCTCTCTCCTCCAAATCCTCCTTCAACCATCCCAGTACCAACATTCCCAACTTGCTATTCCCAGCTGCCACACCCTTCACCTCGGGAACCTCCAGTTTCTCAACCGGCCCCCACTGCTTGACTCGTCCCATACTCATATGCACTAAATGCGTCGGCCATTCCGCAAGGTTATCCAAAATATGCGTTGCATAAACAATCGTGCACTCTCTCTCCAACGTTTCCTTCTTCAAGAACCCTAAAAAATTACTCCGTGAAAGCAAATCCAAATCAACAGTAATTTCATCCAGCAATAATATTCTCCACGGCCTAATCAATCCCATAGCAAGCTGTACACGCCGACGCTCGCCGTCCGAAACAGCATGCATCCTCCAATCCAAATCGATATCTAACACGCGGACCAGCTCATCCTTGCGGTCGGGATAATGATCCCCGCCTACACTCTTCAACAGTTCCCGTACTCCAATATCCGTCCGCACAATTGGATTCAAAACCCATTCCAAGCCTAGGTATGTCACGCCTTCTAATCCATCTTTGAATGGATCGAGACCGGAAATTGAAATTGTGTTACTGGGTGCGAGGCGTTTTCCAGAGAGGAGACGGAGGAGTGTGGTTTTCCCAGCACCATTGGCACCGATGAGGAGGGTTCGACTGCGGGAAGGCAGGGAGAGGGTGAGGTTGTGAAGGCCGGTGGTGCGGTCGGGAAAGGTGTAGGAGAGGTTGGTTACGTGGATTGAGGGAGCGGGGAGTTCTTGAGATGGCATTGCTAGGTTTCTTCAGGGTGTGTGATTTGTTAAGGTCGGTTGAGTATTTGAGGGAAGATAGAGGATTAGGGGATCGCGAATTTGAAGAGAGGGGCGAAAGTGAGTGGTGTGGTTGTATGGGGTGGTGGAAGGTGGAGGGGAAAAATTATAGGATATCAATGACGATGCGGCGCGCAATCACGGATACGGAGTAACTTATCTCCAATTTCTTATCCCTTATCCGAGGTAACTTTACAAATCTCACTTCCATTGTATTTCGTTTTAGGAAGGTGCAAAAGAATTCTTTATAGTTTTGTCATGCCAATTAGCTAACTTTCTAGCCTGAATTATTGGCGTGAGAAAAGTCGGCTCTATGACAGTTGCTTGCTTTAAATGAAAAAAATTGACAGGGGTATAAAAGTCAAAATGATGGTGGCGTTCTTCCCATGGTTTTTTATGTGTTTTGTAAATTTTTATTAATATTAAAGAAACTATCTCCATTTATTTTCTATTGGAAAGTTAGTTAAGGGCTAGTGACATACCTTGAGAAATAGATGAGGCTACTAGTGATGCGTTTATTCCTCTCCTTTTTGAGTTTCTGGATTGTCATTTTTCCAGCATTTCAGCAACTATTGTCAACTTCATCTTATCTTTCGAAGAGTGGAAACTATGATTCATGTATGTGGAACATTCCACTTGCCGATTGGTTCACCATTTAGAGGTTATGCATACAAAAACGTCGAAGCAGTCTGGATTAACTCATTGAATCTGTTGTCACGCAGTTATCAATTGAAAGTCTATTTCTTCTTCTCTGGGTAAGAGAAAGTCCTCGAGCAATTTAAAATCTGACGGTAGTCATTTTAAAGAAATTCAATTGCGATTTTTATCCTGCCAAAACACCCATGAGCTCTCTGGTTCTCTACCCTGGCCTTTGCATAGTAAAAAACACACATTCACCATGAAGGTGACGAAGATAGCATCAAAAAACGAAGTAGCCTACCCCTTCTAAACTAAAAACATACACTCAAGAACGCTCTGATTCTAGAAAGAGGTACCAAATATAATATTTCACTTCAGACTTGCCACCGGCATCTTTAGAACTGATACAACTCTATAAACTACTGCCGCTTCTTCATCACGGCTTTCTCACTTCAATGTGCCACCTCACCCGGGCCACTTATACCTGTGAAGGCTATCCACATGACACATCTGACCATTTTGGGGGGGGGGGGTTACCTCAATTAAGGTCCTGGCGTCCAGCCCAGGTTTTGTCCAGACAAATTTGCCAATGGTAGGCGTGAGTTAACTCAATTCCAACTGACGAAAGGTCGGTGTGTTGCTTGCAGAGAGTGGTCGACCGCCCCTCAGCTCAAAAAGCCTCACAGGGGCAAATATTAGGCTCACTAAAATAGTTCCGATTCGAAGTAACTATGAGTGAAACGACGTTCGCGTTGCGCTTTATGTGGTACCTTTTGCAATGGATCAGGTTTAAGGCTTCGGGCTCTTCTCTAGTTCTAGACATGGAAATAACCAGAGATATTTTCAGCACTGAAGCAGAGGGGAGGAATGGCGGCCGTTTTCTCGGCGAAATTTATGGTAAAGCCCCTTGGGGATCTTATTGAGTGATGCGTCTTATAGTAGTGCTCCGCCCAGGAGGCCTCTTCCGAGGAGTGAGTCTTCCCCAATCACTTCACATAGTGGAACGCAAATTACCTTTCTTGTCTTATTCACCCATAATGTGCAGTCAGCTTCTCTTTCACTTGGCCACGGTCTTACCAGCAATCTCACCTCTTGCATAGTCTCTAAGTCAAAATGGCAAGGCCCTTGCAGACTGTTCTAAAGATACTACAAAACATTCGGGATATATTTGCCCTCCCCATAACGGTGATAGTATATGTGCAATATAGACAGTCTCATATTCAGCGCCAAACCCCTTAGTCCTCGCATTAAGCGACCGACGTGTCCCACATAACCTCCTGAATCCCTTCATCATCGGGAAAATGTCTGCATTGGTGAAACTCTTGGTGGAACTACATAGAATGGCCTTCCCACTCAATCCGTAGTGTCATATGGCTGGAAGGATGCGGGTTAAGATAGCTCAAGAGAACAGAAGTAGAGAACAGTGTAATAGAGCTACCTGTATGCTTAGGAGACCCTTTTTATACCAGCAATATATTTGTCTACCGTCTTTCAACAAGTATTTCCATTGAGGATCAAAATGGCGTGCTCTGGCAGTGCCTTCTTCTTGCAGCTGGTATATCCGAAACAATGTAGTCGCTGAATGAAAGATATAAAAATATTCCCAGGGTGTAAGCATATATGTTTTGGGCAATCTCCGCTGAGAGTTTTAGCAATAGAGATGTAGTGAAACATTGATAGTCGCCTTGTAAGAGTAAAAATAGTGCACTTCTGTTTTTTAAGACAACGGCATAAGCATCTCTTCTTATTTTCTCCTCACGTGTCACATCATGCTTTAAATTTTGCTATTCAAATACTGTCCCTTTTGTCAGAATAGGGATGAGCTAAAGCCCTTACAGTTGAAAATAAAAGAACGCATGAAGGATTCTTGGAAACTTATTTGAGCCTCAGGGGTATTTCCCTTGTCACCCTATGTTGTCCGTATTCCTAGGGTTGGCGCCACATTTAGATAGCAGGTTTTTGAGCCCTTGGAATTGTTCTTGTATATCTAAGGCTGAGAATCCATCAAAAGGGCTGATAGGCGTTGCTGCGTGTTGGCACTAATATAATAATGGTAGTGGATGTGGCGGTTGGGGGACGAAAAGCATTCCCAGGCTGAATACTTGTCGTTAAAAGTTTAGTTCAACACGATATGCCACTTATTTCCCAGATATAATGAAGTAAACATAGATGGGAGTATAGGTTGGCTTTACAGTAGCAAATAAGTGTGATATAAACATAGGCCAAGCGTTGTAACCTTTTGGAGGGCTTCCATTAGCGTAATTTCCTCTAAGACTTATGAATCATGAGAATTAATATGGGAAAAGCAAAAGTTAATTTGACAGAGAAGGAAAATTGTGATATTGTTATATGGGTGGTATCAGAATTCATGTTCCGAAAAGTCGCTGCCGAGATCCCGGTTCTCAGAACTAAAGCCGGGCCGGAAAAGAGCCTCGCTTAGCACGGCCCACAACCTCGCAAAAACTTTCAAAAAAGTAACGAAAAGTACCTTAGTGCACATAGATGTATCAAAAATGCAAAAATGAAAGCAACGCTTGGGGATTGAGCCCAACGCGGGGGTCGAACCCGCAACCTTGAGATTAAGAGTCTCACGCTCTACCGATTGAGCTAGCCGGGCGCTGACTTTCGTTGTTTGATGTGAAAGATTCGCTTATTTGATAATATATATAGCATTTCAGATTGTGCCGAAAGAGGCGAGATATTGAGCTAAGAGCGGGGCATCAGATCTCTAGACTAATCAGCTCAACTGCTCGCTTTAGAGGAGCCTGGCAAAACGGAGTGCTTCATAAATACTTCTCTTTATGTCCTTAGGTAGCCTCCATTCCAATCCTACTCCAAGGTTATCTACATCCACACAGTTCATTTAGATTATTATTCATGTACAATCTTCTGTATCCAATATTCTGGTCTCTGCAGGAACCCCCTAACCTTGTTCTTGATCATGTTTTCGAAAACTCTGGGTCTTCGAGCCTCTCTCGTTCCTGCCTTAGCCTTGGTTGTAGATAACCTCTCTGTTTGGTCATTTTTTCCTGCTTCGGTAGAGCTGCAAGTATGCATCACTGTATCCCTCTTTAACAGCTTCTTCGTGTAATTTAATCACCTCTGGTTCACATCTATCCATCGTTTCCTCTTGTGTTGACTCTGAGAAGACTTGGTCATACATGAAATATATCAAGCTCAAGTATCGTTCGCGATAGAAGCTTCCTACGAAATCACGTTCCAAAGTTTCCTAGAAAACCTCGTTTATTTGAGATTATTTTATGTATATTTAACCCAGGTCTGCTAAAACTGTACATCAAAACCCGGTTCAAGCAGTGCAATTCATATCACCTCACACCCAATCCTAAATGAAGCCTCTCAAAATCTTCACCACAACCCTTCTCAATCCCACCACCCTCAACAGTAGCCTTTTCCAAAACTCACTCTCTGCCATCATCCTCTTGCATGAACCCTCAAGGCTCAGCTCGACATACCGGGCAATCGTTTAACTCACGCTCACCGGCTTGTCACCATCCTGCTCAACTCCAAAAGCCGCCCGTAGGAAATTAGTATGTTGAAAATTTGCTATTTCATAACGATCCCCTTCGTTTAGATATTGGTTTTGGAGTTCCACTCGACCTAATTTGGGAACATGAAATATAGTGCCCTAGTAGATGCCGTCTGTGCGGAACACAATGTAGGAAGCGAAAGACTATGAATTGTTGTAATGCTTATCCGAAGACCACTTTTCCTTGATGTCCAAGTCAGGAAAGAAATCCTGGGGTCTTATAATATTGATGTGTAGAGAAACATAAAGAAAGAGCTTTCGGTGTAAATATACAAGAAGGGGTGATGGAGATATCCAATCTGAAATACAAAACAGAATCTTTCGACATAGGTCAAAAGAAAAGTAGCACCACTCAGCATCCAAGGTAAATCTACAATCGCCTCAAATGTTCAATCTGAGCTGGATATCAGCACGGGTCGTGATTTTGGTGAAAAAACTCGAGAATATTTAAATAGTATATTTCGAAAAGGCGTGATCAAGAAAAATCAGATTCACTCAAAAATTCTATCCCAATGTTGACCTCAAAGGGTTGAAGGGGCACTATGGGCGATATCCCAATTTCTTTTCATCCCAAGCCCCACAGAGTCTCTCTGTCAATTTGCGGGCTTCGCTGGAAAGCTTCGAGCCATTGCACAACATGATCATCCCAGAATGTCCACCCCGCAGGAGGTTGCCGAATAATCCTCCTTGCGCTCGCAAAGAAACTGCCCAAGTTTTCAGGGCTTTCAGATATCGGTTTCTCATCATCAGGCGGCTTCATGATTTCTATCAAGGTGAGGTTCTCCAGCCTCCAGCCCATAGATAGCCAGAAGTTTTGGGCGGGATTATATCTGCGAGGGCGGAGATACGTGTATTTGAGAACACATGAGCTAAATGGTAGAGTTTCAATCTGATAATAAGGTCTATCGCCTTCAAAATTTGGTGCTCCAGCTTTAATTTGCGTTATATTAAAGAAAGAAAGATCGAAGACCGCCACAGGACAACCAGGAGTGACACCCATAGTATCGAGTTGAATCTTCCATGACAATGAATCTCCGACTCGGCGGGGCTAATCGGTTTTTAGTGATTTGGTGTTTTGTAAGTCATCATGCCAGGGAACTTCAAGTGTTCTCCGGCCTCGACGACTATATTTCCTAATGAGGTTGCCATAGAAGCTATCAAGAGACACCAATTGGTATGTCTTCCTTTTTATGAACGTCGTATCAGGAAATAATGACCATGTGTAGTCCCAAGAAATTATATTGACAACAGCCGTTGTATAAAAACCTTGTAGAATTACTTCCAGAGGCGTCTTCTGAGTATAGATAACTTGAACCGTCACGTCATTTCCTGGTTCTTCGTTATTCCGGCGTAGATAGGTGTTGACCTAAAACATCAATCAATTATTAAAGGATACCCTATCAAGGTCGAGAGTAGTACCTTAGAAATATCCCTCTCAGAAATACAAGGATAATCTGTGGGTATAATCTCGTCTCGTGGTTGCAGGGTGTAGTGTTCTACCCCAACTAGATGCTCCTCCAACGGGAGAGCTGTTTCACCTTCTGGTTGGCACTCTACATATATATCTAAATGTGAGTTCTTCCAGACAACCCTTTCAAAAAACTGTAATGCGAAACTTCCTGATATAAGGGCGTTGCACTGTGACATAAGCGAGCGGAGCGATGGTGGATCGTTCACGAATCGTTCGAGTTGTCGGTTGATATTCCATTGCGTTTTATAAAGCGTATCAAACACGCCAGAAAGCTGCTTGAGGTTTGCTGGAGAGCAATGATATCTTGAGGCTCGAGGCAAGCACAGATTATTTTGAATGTTGGGTATGCTTGGAAGATGTCTTTCCAGGATGCAGCTCGGCCCCGAATCCCGCCACGAACCTGCCAATCCGGTACTTCTTAGTCAAAGACATGAGCTTTAACACCCAATTTTAGTGATAATTTCGGGTGAAGTTGTGGGGGAAATGAATGGTCTAGAAAAGAAAACAAGAATATAGATGGTAGTTGAGAAATGGGATGTTGAAGTGTCACCAATGAATGAGCTGAAACTATGTGGCGGGATTCTTCCCGTGCCTACATACTGGGGGAGCATTGGCAGCAAGCCCAACAAATCAGACACTTCATAGTGTAGTACCTATTCTCAATTTATATAAATATAAATGGGAGAGATGATATCGTCTTGAGGGATTCCCGTTATGAATTGGGACAAGGGAACAGAGTAGAAAGTGAACCGGAATTCGTGCATAGTACTCCCAACTACCATTCCACTATAAAGGGCCTATTACGAAAAGGCAAGGAACGATGACTTTTGATTTTGAACAAATGTCTTGAAAAATAGAAAAACCCCTTTTTTATTAATCCACGACCTTACCTCAATATTACAAATTCGAAAATAATTATGAATTTTCCCTCACACGCATCAAACCTCGTAAAATCATTACGACTCTCACATCCTCCTTCACTTACCCAACTTCCCGCACTTTCCTCTCCCTCCCACGCCCTATCCTGACTACTCACTCACGATATTGGTAGACAACTCATTTCTTATAGTCCAAGGCAACAAGTGCATACCCACCTAAACAAGCATTCCAATTCTCCTTGCCACCCACGAGTTTCATAACTTGCATTCCATTTCCGTTGTTTCGAGGACAGAACATCCACCCATCGTTGAGGGCGCCAATCCAATGGAATGAACCTACATCTATTAGAAATATTCTAAATTACTTCCACGGCCCTCCATCAACCAGTTGGGGAAGGAATGGGGAGAGAGTTCATACTAGGGCCTTGGTTGAAAAAGCCTTCTTGGCCTGATGGGGTTGTGAGACTGGTTCCTTCACCTAAGTGTAGAAAATTGGTGAAGACGGCACCAGGAAGGGGCATTTGGTCATGAGTAAAGTATGAAAGGGCACCAGTTTGGGTGTTTATGTAGACTTGAGAGTTAGGGTTAGAAACCTGCGGGGCGAGTTTGTGTATTAGTGTGAGCTGTTTAGAATGGGGGAAGTGAAAAGACGAGGGGATTATATTGTTGTAGGGGTATAATCTATCAACAACAAAACAAGAAAAAGTAGGATACGTACCATGAAAGCTCGCCCATTCTGGTCAACCGAAAATACAGTGGTTGGGGGATTCTTATCCCCAGGATTAATATAAAAGTTTCCACCTTTCGCCTGCACTACAACGCCGGAGATACCGTGTCCATTAGGAGATCCTGCTGGCCTGTTGAGGTTTGTATTAGCGTCCTGTTATGGAAACATTTACAAGGGTGTTAGGAATCGCAATGAAGAGTCAGATGAAGTGTATGAACTATAAAGGAAAAGAGCATACCATGGGGATTCGAAGGCAGCAAGGGTGAACTTTCTGGTAGATGTAGGATTAGGGTCTGAATTTCCAGCTGAGTCTGGCACAGGATTTGCTGTTGCTGCACTGAGCAGGAGTGATGCAGCAATGCTTAGAAGGTGAATGAACTGCATTATGCTATATTATATTCCTTTTTTGTAATATATGGAACACGTGTACTTGAGTAGAAACTGATTTCAAAGAGAACGGAGAAGGAAGCACTTACAGTTTTTATGTTATCAAAGAGACTCGCGTCAGGGAACACCCCTCGTACATCTGATCTCTCAAATTTTTGTGGCATCCAAATACGATCCAGACAGTGCGCCCTTGTGCCACGACACCAGTACATGACGAGCAACTCGAGGTAGTCGTGCCACAGGCTCTTATTGTCTCTGGGCGCCTCTTCGTATTGTCGTGCGCTTTCGAAAGTCTGGATGGGTATTCTGCGGACCAAGAGCGCCATCGTGAAGTATCCGTCATGCAAGGGTTATTATTGGATAATCAGGAAGGCGACAACACCACGAAGAGCTGCGAGTAGTCACGACTTCAAAGGTCGGGTTTTACCCCGCCCCACTAAAGCTGGGGTAAGTGTGCTGTACCTGATCAACATCTGATGCTGATACCTATTTTTCGGATCGCCCCCGGATTTCTGTAGCCGTTTGTTAAAGAGATGACTCTGGAGTGACTGGTGAGATCTGCAGATTTCCCATCGATCTAGAAACGGGAGGAAGATGATGTAACACATGATTCGTGTTCGAAAACCGGAAAAAAGAAGGTCAAGCTGTTCGGGTATGCATGCAAACAGAGTAAGAGGCGTAAGTTGCAGCTTATGATTTGTGATTTCCTTCTGTGTTTGCGAGCTGTCATGGTGGCTTGAGTTGTGGATGGAGGCTATTTTGGGTGGGGTCTAAAATGTCTTGGGCGGCACAAGAATGTGACGAGAGACGATGAGATTTGAATCTATTGCTGGTCGGCAACAGTGTAGAAAATAAAGAGGTTATTCTTGAGAAAGTTGCGACATATGAGAGGACGAAATGATATCTAGATACTGTATAAATGGCAATACAATTAAATGCAAAACTATGCTTAAAAAATGACGCGAATATCAACACTTACTTTGTGAGGGTATATCCACACATATGGTGTGCTGCATAAAAGGCCCTTGATCCAATACTGAGACAGGACTTTCCACTTTTGCCGTTAATGCTATTGGAGCTTTGGTGGTACGCCAAAGACAGCAATGAAGCATTGGAGACCCTACATATCCGGTTGCTATTTATGGGTGAGGTATGAGGACAGGCTCCTGAGGATATGCGGGCGCACCTACTCTTTGAGCGGGGTATGCTTGTTGTTGCTGGGACATATTTGATTTATTTGTTACTCGTGCTGCAACTGTAGGTCCAGCAGCACCTACCCTACCTGGCACATAATGTCCACCAGCAGTTGAGTGGCGTAATAAGAGGATGGCAGTGAAGAGGAGGGCGATGCCGAGAAGTATACCGTTGCTAAAATGGACTTACGGTACTGGGATTAGCGCAATTCATAATTCATGCCCTCCGAAGCCAACCACAGCAGTCGTGGCGTTCCTGTAGGTGTATATACTGGTGTATGTAAAATGATGGTGAAGATAGCGAGATTGAGAATTATCTAATAATTATATGCAGCTTGAACGGCAACAGTTAAGACAAGAACGTAGACAGCAACGATCATTGTCGCTAAAAGCTATATCATATGCGCCAATCAGCGTTTTTCATACCTAAGAGCTCTAATCCTTACACTGAAAAGTAAGAGAGAATCGCCATCAAAGGCGGCCTAGGTGACACCATAGGTTGAGAGCACAAGAGACACAATAGCGGCAACAAGTTGCACAGCTCTCAAAGCCAAAGGAGCCTCGATTCAAGAAAAATTAGCTTGTTAGTTAGCTGTGACTGAAACATGTTTGCGATAGGAGAGACAGCTTTGGGGAAATGCTATAATTTTATGTTGATGGGGGACTGGTCAAAAAGCAACGCAAGGGCGATGCCCAATGTTATAAGCAAAACTCTACGAAGCACGATTAACGCTACAAACCCGGCCCTTACCTATGCTACCCCATGATGGGGTCCTTGCTGAAATGCCCACCATCTTCTTAGCCGCGTTTGATTTGATGTACTCCACTTAACAAATAAGGGAATAACTCAGTCGTAGGGGCCAATACTGGTAGCTTCTTCCTTTCCAACCCTATTTCCAATAAGGACAATCCAACGATGATATTGATGGACTTAGACTTGGTATAAGGCGTGTTTCTGTGGCATGTCGAGCTCTGGTCTAGCGGCGCCACATTGGCTAAAATTGAGGCGTTTTTAAGGTCAAGGATTGGGTGTGTTTGCTTCACAAGTACCGAAGCATAGTCCTTTCGTGGGCATTGGAGTCGAAAAGACAATTCGATTTGTACAACTTGGACCTGTCAACACTAAGATAGGGAACATCTAATATGGACCAACCCCTGCCTGAGATACAGCTTTGATGTAAATCCTCTGACCTGCGCTTAACCTTCCGACCGCTGCGACTGGTAATATGCTCTGTCATTCCGTGTGATAGGAAGATAAACTGCGATTTATCGAGCGAGGGTGAGTAGTTTTCGCAGTAGTACCTCGAGCTCGGTATGTTGCTTGATAGAAATGGGAGGTATTCCAGGTGGTTATCTCTTTGCTGAATGGCTGAATTGCTGAACATTAAGTGTGCTGCTTGTGTGGTGTGTGCAGACTGAAATAGCACAAGACAGCATTGTGGCATTTCCAGGTCGAGTGGGACTCTTGTAGAGAAAATGACATGCAGCTTTGGTTTTTTGATAGCTCGAACGTCATGAAAGATTTGTAGTAGCGTTGTAAGCCAGCGTAACGCAAGGGTCAATGGTGGCTTATCGGTTGAATAACGGTTGTTCCTGTGGAATCGATATTATCACGTGACACCATCTCATTAAGATATATCACGTGATACAACCAAGGAGACACTATTTTACAGAGAGCTGCCCAGATCGGGTGATACGTTCGTTATGTTTACTCCAGATTGGGACTAAATACGACACTCGAGACTTACGGTCAGCTCGTGGCACACAGGGTTTAGACATGGATATCAGAAAGGTTTGTCTTCGGTTGTTTGAGAGATTTTGTGAGCGGGTCCAGGTCCACGAGCTTGCTTAGGAGGTATATGATTGGCGAATCCCGTGGATAAGCTTGTCACAAATGGGAGCAATGGCTCGAGTGGATGCATAAAGTTTCGCAAATCAGCCAAATCAGCTTACGGCAGGAACAGCGTACGCCAGCCAACGTTGCAGACATGTCGGTAACCTTGGGTGCGGACCTGCCACAGTGCGGGTTCTCCCCTTAAATCCCCCTCTCTCCCACCTTCTCTTCCTTTGTAGCAAACATCACCCAAATCATTCATTCCCGTCCTTCAACACACTCACCCAGTCGAGAACATCACATCGTAAGTGAGCTTCTATGCTACCGAAGATTGTGTTTGGTATGCTAATTAATTGATAGACCATCTACAATGCCTTCCGTTGTTGACCAGCCAGCTCAGGTCGCTGAGCAAATGACCACTCAATCTGCCAGTGTTGAGACTTCTCAACCAGTAAGTAATCTACAAGCCCTCTACAAAGAACGTGAGGGGCTCCCACTAACTCCTGTCCAACAATAGTCCGTTGCTCCCGAGATGAGTACCTCTGGCGATGTGGTCGGCATGCGTGGTGGTGAGGAAGCTGGTTGCGACTGCTGCTGCTGCGGCTGTGAGGAGTCGTGTTGTTAAAGCTATAAACATTCCAATGTCCCGACCAAATGATCCTCGAATAAAGTACCTCGGTGTCAGAGAGACAAGTTATGGGACAAAGAATGTGAAGCTGTGAAGTTATGGCGCAGGATGATTTTGATGATTTCTTGATACGGCTGTTATGAATGGAGTCAATACAAGCGTTCGCCTACACATAATGACTGTGAATTAAGTTCTCTCTTTAAGTGAAAGCAACTCAAGGCAATTGATGCCTTCGTGATGTTGTTGAACATCACTCGTTTCGATCAACAAGCTTTCTTATCGGCACTGATTGAAGGCTTGGCCATCTTCATCTTGCATGCCAATGCTCGGTTCCAGGCGGGAGCCGTCAGCCAAGCAAAGCTTGGTTATCTGCCAAGACCTGTCTGTTTCGTGGGAGTTGTTCCAAAAATCTCTCCCTCCGGTGCTAAGAATGTAAACCTGTATCTAGAAAGAATCCACCTCTTATATGTGCATACACAGCCTGTTGTAATTACATTCCTATCGGCCTCCATGCTAATTAGCAAGTTCTCAACATTTCACAGTGGAGAAGTTGGTGAGAGACCTAGGGTAATGGAGTTGGTGGCGCAGCACGCGTGACACATCTCACGCTGCACGTTTTGACTCAGTATTCGGTATCTGTGTTGGAAGGTTTGGCCACCCTTAGGCAATTTTAGTTGCTAGATAAGGAATTACGATGTAAATACCTCATTCTTGAGCAAAACAATATTGATTTATTGGAAATTGGAAGCGCCCAGGAGCCAAAATTCGGCTATATGGCTCAAATAATGACCAGTTCTTGTTTTCTGATGCTTAAAAACCGTTCGTTGAATATTGCAGGCTCTTGAGTCCTATCTTTTGATTGAAAATATCCGATCCTTCGAAATGCACGTCCGGGCGTGCATTTGGTGTCCTCGGTGAGGATGAGACCAATAGGAGATTTAGTATAGGAATATCCGAGCAACAAATACCAGGTGTTGCTTTTCCCCTTGTTCAGGATCCGCCTCGAATCTATACTCAAGTCTCTTGCACCAACGGTTGGGTTTTGGTCGAGAGTAACCTCCAAAGTGTCTCGGGTTCGAGGTTGGCAAGTCCCTAAAATGGCATTCTCAATATTTGTTAATCCCAAATCTTCCCGTATTTCTTGAAGAGAGCTTTCCTTAAGCTTCACCGGATGCGGGCCTCTCATAATTTTGGCTGAAATGACAATTCGGCCGCTACTCACATCCCCAAACGGCGCTTTCGGGATTTTGGGGGTGACACAACAGCTGTGAACAAGGGCTGTCGAATCCAGATAATCTGCAGATAGGTCTCCACCAAACAATACCTTCCCCTCGGTTGATGCCCATGACCAGCTGGGCGAGGTAGTTTTTCGAGATATTGGCGTCTGAGATACTTTGTCTGTGGTATCCTGTCTCCAACCAAGCTGATATAACAGATCTTCTTCCCACAATCCAGCGAGATACTTGTCACCAGATAACTGTTGGAGCTCAGATGCTATACCTGCAATTGCTTTGAGCCTATCACTTGGCACTCCTAAACTGCGCCCACTGTAATCCTCGATCATTTCTGTCCAGAGTTTATAGCCAATCTTGCCGTGAGTGAGCATCAGTCGATCTAAAATCCCTGGTCGGGATGCTTTAGATCTTTGCTTATACCGCACACATGTCGGGAGCACCTGAACAGTTTTATCTTGGTCTAAACAATGCCATGTGATCCCTTCAGATCCATACTGTAAAAGTCTTGAAGAAAGGACTTGCTCCTGGAATGCCCAACCACGTAAAGAGAGTGGCTCGGTCGAGTGATCATGTATTCTTTCACGATCCAGCCATAATTTCCCAAGGGTGAGATCTTGTGGTTGACCTTCTGAAATAAATTCTCTTTGCGGACATATGATTGCCGTAGATATTGGCGATGGATGGCCTCGGAATGTTAAGAAGCCCTGCCTGGCGCTTGGTGAGTTTGCCGCAGAAATCGTAACTGTGGCATCTTTGTAGATTTTACCCATGTTTTCAATTTCATGAGTTTTATCAGCAGATTCGTCTTGGAGGATGCATAAAGCATCAATCCACAGGTAACGTAACCCAAGTCCTCGGGTCACCAAAACGGCATCTTGAATTGTCTGGGAGCATGTATCAAGGCTCAATTGCTCTGAGTAGGATTCAATCGTTGATTTTGATAAGAGCGTGTCCTGAGAACCTCCCCAGCAATAGCTAAGAGCAGCATAGTTTGATCGCTGAGATTCTTGGCTTGTATGTAACCGTATACTATTAGAGGGCTGGAGAGTTTCAATATCGAGCACCCTTGTCGGGAGGAGGGGGGGAGTCGAGCTTCGACAGCTCGAATGTCGATTTAAGCAAGTTTTAAGGTATAGGCTTGCGGTCTGGAGTGCTGTTCCTCCACCAAAATCGAGATTCAATGGTCGTCGCGAGACAATTGAACTAGATGGCTCCTCTATGGAAAAGTTAGATGTAAAATTGAGGGGTTAAACAAAACCCAACGTTCAAAATGACTAACCTTGTAAAGTATAAACCTTAAATCGCAATAGCCTTTCTTGCCCTTTCCAAAGATCAATAGAGTCCAAATTCTGAAGGGATCGTAGGATCTCGTCTGGTTCTAACCACTTCGTGGAGCCATCCAAAGATGTTAAACGATCTCTGAACTCAGATAGAAGTATTGAAGATGGCGCATTGGCTGTGAACCGAAACAAGGGTGAAAATCCCGGAAACAAATTGCGAATAGCAGATCTTGGTGGTCCTTCCCATCGCTCGTGGCTAAAATAACCTGTTTCAATTGACTTGTCAACCTCAAAGGCCGGATGACTTCGAATGACCGTGCATATTGCGCACTTCCCCACCTCTCTAGAGAGCTCCTGAGAATCCGAAAAGCTAGCCAGCATGGCAGGTTGTCCTCTCTTCAGTGATCGATGAAAATAACCACGTGTCAAAAGTAGTGCGAGACATTTTGGCTCGGTAGTCATACGCCAGCAATCTCTACACAAGTTGGACGGGTTTGTAGCTGAATTATCCATCTGAAAACAAGCCGTTACCAAAAGACGAACAAAAACTATGAAAAACAGTACTTTTCGGTTCTGAAAATATTGCACAAGTTCCGCGCTCTAAATCCATAACATTATGTCTAAATGCTCTCCTTATTGCCATTAATGCACCTGGTTATCTTTGAGGCCGCAGTTGATGACTGGAGCCTGGCAATGTGGCTGAGCGGGACTCTGACGGCAAAGCACTTCGGTGTAGTTCCGGGAACAACTACTAGATACAATCAAGAACTCATCAATCTTGTAGAGGAGTAAATTTTAGGGAGGGAAATCTTTAGGTTGTACATTTTGTGAGGTGAGACTTCAGGCAATGTTTGGCAGATTGCCTTCGAGATGGGGCCATGGTGGTTGGGTTCCGCCAAGAACCGCGTGCTAAATATGATATTCCTTGGCATGAGCTTACTTCGAAGTATATTTCTCCTTTTCTCAGTATGTCTGAGAGTATTTCTTTTCCCCTCCCCCTTCCCTGCGAAGATATGAGCCGGCAGACCGAGAAACGCGTACCTCTTGTTCATTTCAAGAACGTCCTAGAAGTGTAGAACGAAAGGCTTGCAAAATATTATCAGAACGAAATGAAGCAATGATCAGAGGGGCAAGGAATAACTCAATGAGCAAGACGCTACCGTAGAGCCCACTCCGTATTGTTTTGGCTATTGTCAAGTGACTGTCAATTCCACGGGTTTTTACCCACTGAGAGGTGGGAACAAAAGTATCTGGTGACAAAGTAGAAGACTTCACATCAGATCAGTTCCTTTTCGCATCAAAACTTACTCATTACCTCTATGGTATGAACTGTATAACGTGGCAGATCAAGCAAAGCCTCACATACTTAATAGAGATATAGTATATAGCAAGATAATTGATGTAAGCTGATTTCGTGGCATGAGCAACGCTCCCAGTTACAAGATATCTCGCTGACCGTATCAGTTCATTCATTGCCAGCAAGTCCAATCTTCAATATTTCTTTAACTTTGTTACTTCCTCTTCACCCAAGGGTAGCAAGCATCGTCAATCATTCAGCGCCGCCCCAGCTTAGCCAGCGAGGAAACTACACCCGTAAGGAACACAAGCGTCTTTTGCCTGCTGGCACAGCTTATTACTTTCCGCAGCATCGCAACAAGGTGGCACATTTAGAACATCCGGCGAAGTACAAAGTCGATTTCCGCTGCAAGATGTAATAATCGAGCAACCCGCTGGGCAATGGTGGGCTGCACATGTAATTGCCCTTGGGCACTGGCTCCTATAAAGTTTGCAAATCCGAAGCAGATCTGTAGAGGAAGGACTGGAACCACGTGAACTCGGAACGACCACGCCAGCCTTCCCACTCAATGTTTGCGTCCCCGTAATAGCGAAGGCAGTACGGACATAGTGCATAATCGACGTGGTATCATAGGCTCCCGAAGAATCGAACGAAGCACTCATTAATTTATCAAAGTTAAATTTCGCTGCACAACATCCTGCAGGAAGGCCAGTATCTTTACACGTCTTGCCAACCGGCATATTGGTACACACCGGCGTGACATTCTCAGGCGAGTATGTGATGTACGTATCGCGATCTGGTCGTTGATGTTCATGCTGAAGACCAAGAACATGGCCGAATTCGTGGACAATATTCCCCGTCGAACAGCTTCCCTGGCCCGGACATGAAGGCTGGAGATTCATCGTCCGAGGAGAGGTCGAACTAAATCCTACATGTGCGTTACAGCCGCCACATATGGTATTCTTGATCGTAAGAATACCAGCTTGATCCCGGGCATCGTTGGGAAGTCGTCGAAAGGTGAGGTATGGTGCTGCTGTTGGCGCAGTCCATATGCCAATAGCGGCCGTAACATGAGCAAGCCACTGGGTTTCCGTGGCTGTGCTGTCGAATTTCCAAGTGACAATACCTCCTGGCCATGAGGCACTTGTAGAAAATGCTCGTTGTTGAAGGGTCTGCGGATCGTTCTGCTTGACACGATTAAGTAGGAGTTCTTTCTCGGTTCCATAGATTACGTCTCCGTCAACAACAGCATTTCCATCTGGTGAAAGCCAATAGGAAATGTTGCGGTGACCGTAGGTGCTATCAACGATTTCGAGTTCGGTGATGTTTATTTGTGGGGGAGGACCTTCGTTTCCAGAGTCGTTGGGAGTTGTGACTTGTGCTGCTGCTACTCCTAGGTAGAGGCCAGTGACTAAAGAAATATTTGGCCGCATGATGGAAATACAATCGGTATAAGAATTCGTGAGGGTTTTAAGGGATTACACCAGAAAGGCGGCAACTGTTGTGATGATGGTAGCATTCCATTTGAAATGAAGAAGGTTGATATATATACTAATGGAACAAGCAATTTCTTTAAGATATTATGTGAGCTTCATGAACATTGCCAAAATCCCTTCGCCATGTAATCACTGTGCTTCCAGCATTTCAATTCTGAAGGAGTTCAAGTTGCCCCGTTTCGCCTATGGCGGTTCAATTCAACACCGAGCTGGCTTGCAACCTTGACAAAGCTGAAAATAAGATAACAGAATGTAAGAGATTGAATTTAACACGGATATGCTGAACGATGTTGAGATTGTTGGAATGGTTTATTCATAGCATGGGTGATTTCCCGCAAGAATAGATGGGCTCCCGAACAGTGCTCAGTAACATACACGTTCAAATACTCCTTGCACCTTAGACCAATGTTTCATCTCATCCTGCCCTACTCCGATCTGCTTTGCATATCATTGTCGAGCAACATCTTCATAAATGCAAGAGGTTCGCGTTTTTTTTGTGGGCTCACAGTGAGCCATCTCCATTGAAGCCACCTGACATTAAATTTCTCTTACAGCAGTCACTTGGCTTCGATGTAAATATCTCTATTTCTAGATCTTACTAAACCGTCATGACTACTCCCCTCGTGTTGCGGAGTCGTGTAAACATGCAAATGATCGGAATAAGCCGCGGGTTCCTGGTGTACTATCTCCTGCAGGAAGGCGGAATGCCAAGCCGGTATGAATTTCTATTCAGTGAGTATCAGAACGCCACATGCTGAACTCTGTGAGCTTTATAGAAAACCGAATAGTCAGATGGACCCCTCGAGACGCTAGGTTTACTGAACGAAGAGGAGATGCAAGTAGGCTAAGTGCCGAGGGGTTGAAACGACAATGGAGGGTATCCTGGCAATTATGGCATAGCCACGACGTAGGATTGATTGAAACAAAGAGATGCAAGTTTAGAAATTAGAGTCATGCCTTGCACTTGAAACTAAGACTAAATTTTGATATGTTTTCGAATTTTTATTTAGTCTTTCTCGTTTTTTGGAATATATAGCTCGCTATACATTATGTTCCATATTTCATAACTTATCCCCATAGTACCATATATGCATGCCTTCAACATATGAACAAAATGCCCCCCTTCCAATCCCTGGACACCATGCCTTTCCCTGATGAAAAAACGCCAAGCTATGCTATGCTCCCATATAGACCCGCGCGCCAGGCCTCGTAGCCATTTAAATGCCGATCTATACAAATACAAATATATACACACATAACCCATCTCTTCATATTTACATCGCTGCGTAAACGATGCCGGCACCGACGGCTGCCATCGCACCGAGCCCCATTGGTGGTGCAGTTCTTTCTGCACCGGCTTTTGATGTCGCAGTTCCACCCAAACCAAGAGTCACAGTTCCGGCTATTGAGCCACCACCAGCACCCGCTGAAGCAGATACCGCATTTGCAACAGCGGTCGCAGAGGGTACAGCGGTTGTTCCAGTAGTGATTTCGACAACATTGTTTGTTGTCGCATTAAATGTCGTTTGCGCGATTGAGATTTCGTTATTAGCTAAATCATATACAATATATGCAGATCGGATGAAGGTGTCGCCTAAAACTGCCGTGCTCTCTCCAGCAGGCGCGATGCCAAAAAGGCATGCTCGGGTTCCATCGGAGAAGGTCAAGGGCCGTCCATTAGAAGCAGTGACTTCAATAACCATTTCGTTCATGGGGACCTGGATCACGGGACTGGAGAAGTTGAAGCCCAGTGTTGAACTGTTGGAAGCTAAAGAGCAAGGAATGTAAGCTGCCCCTTGCTGGGAATCGTACTGGGCACCGACGATCTCGTATATTGCTTCCGTCATTGCGTCTGGAAGGTAAGTCAAAGAACTTCCCGAGTCGAGAAGTACGGCTTGGGCTTGGTTTTTTGCGATGATGGTATTGCCGAAGGTAACACCTGTCAAGGTGATAAGAAACTCGGCAAAAACACCAGATTCTTTCTGAATCGGCAAGGTGGCAAGGGTGCCCTCGAACTGATCAGTATCGACTCCCCCAAAGAGAATGCTTCCAGTGCTCGCATCCAGGTCATTGAGCCACAAACTATAGGCATTCGACGAAATCAACCCATCCGCTACCATCTGTGCTGGCAAGTTGTTGTATGCAGCCTTTCCTGCTCTTCCTACCGCAACCTCATTGATCGTATACCCTATCCCCAAAATTCCCTCAGCCGATGAACTGGTATATCCAATACCAAACTGTAATTTCTTTAATTTCGTTGATCCAAGCGTTATTGTATCTGAGACATAGTCGCCGGCGGCCCCCGAACCATCAACGTAAGATATATTGAAATAGCTACCGACATACGAATATGTTGATGAGGAATTTGCCGCATAGGTCCCGGCAAATGCGCATGGTTTCGACCTTCCTGAACATAACGATGAAGATGGCGTATTGACCCATAAATCACTACTTCCTGTATCGATATGTAGTCGTTGTTTTTGTGCTGGCGTACCTAAGGTGGCATTGGCGAAATATAATGTTTCCTATCTAGTATTAATAATTGTACAGATCTTTCAACGGAGTCAACTTACCTCATTGTCCAATGTTGCTTGAACGGTTCCTCTCCTCCGTAATCGGTCCCGCCGTACTGGATCTACTACTGTCTTCCGCTGGACGGGAAATCCCACTACCCGTGGCGGCCCATCAGCCCTCTTTTGTAGATGTATTCCCTCTGTGAAAGTCGAAAGCAGACCCGCAGCCACAGCAAATACCGATAGACTCCTCATATTGGCTAATATTTGTGTTCGCCTGGAGTCTGGATATTAAATCCTCGAAACCAACCCTCTTCCGCAGATTGGCAGTCCTTTTCGATTATATGTCCCCCCAAAAGCCCCGGTGATGCGACAGTCCAGTATTCGTTCGGTCTAGTTACCGTTTTGCGTGGGTATACGACAACTATAAATCAGAGTACAAAATCCAAGACAGTCCTTCGGTGGCGCAGAGCACGTTCTCCAATGTGACCTAATGTTTTGGTTGTCGGTATATTTGTCCCAAAATTTATCTTCCTTTCTTTTCCTTCCAGCACGAAACAGTTGGCCAACATGAAGTGGCGGAGTAAGTCAAATCTCTAGGCGTCCCAACTTGAGTAAGCGTGGTATCCGATGAAGAATGTTGGAGAGGGAACAGGGAGATTTTGGGGATGGTTGGGAAGGTAATTGATCCTTTGATCAATTGTCAATGCCAAGCAGATGTTGAAATGGAGAATAAAAGTCCAGGCTCTGCCTTGTTGGAAAAGTGCTACTTCATGGGGACATATGCAATTGGGGGACGGCCTTTGTATGTCTTGGCCTTCGCAGGGATTTGGAGGGGTCCGCAAAGTGACGCGGCCTGGTCGTCAAACCCATCCAACCCAATGACATAGCTTGTAAGTGACCCGCCAAGTTGCCCAAGACAGCTCTCAAGTATGATCCTCGTCGACTCGCAATCGTGTCTCCAGAGGAGACGGGTAACTGACGAATTCGCACTGCGAATCCGCACTGAATCGTGGTGATTCCACAGAGTTAGTTCACTTTCTCTGCCCGTACCGTTCCAAAGAATTGCGGCTGCTATTTCCAGGGCATTGAGCTCGTACCTTTGTGCAGGACGATCAGACGGCAGAAACGCAGGAGGGTGAAGCAGAAAGTGTCCTGAATACACTGGTTGGAGCGAACCGAGCTTTTCGAAACACCACAACGGGACTCCTGACACACGCAGCGAACAGTGGACGTCTTGACAGTACAGCGCCGTGAGGCTGTGAATTGCTGCCGCATCTTCCAGACCTTATGAAGGGGCAGATCCAGCGGCAGTTGAAGCGGTGGAGATCCAGCCCAGTGTCCACCAGATGGATGTTTCCAACGCATGGTGCGCACCGCGGGACTTTGTGATGTGGCTTGGAGGGACGCGAATGTCATGTCCGGTGCAGCGATCCAAGGACGGTCATGTGAATTCATGGCCCGCTTTTGAGTGAAAAGGCGACGACATCTCTATCTTCCCACGCAATTGATGCGGGTCTGGAAGACGTCTCCCTTCTTTTCATCTGATGAGAGATTATTTCGGGGTGGGAAGTGTTGCAAAATACAGGCGATTATCGATAAGCAAAGGATCATTAGCCTTCCGGACACGGCTAATTCGGCCAGCACGGCAGCAGGGGCTCGGGTCGGCTTCTCGTCTTTACACATCGGGCCTCTCGCATTCTGTTCTTCAATATTGCTCCCAAGAACTTGGCCATTCCACTCTTTCCACGACTCACTGGAATTGCACAGCCTTTCTAAACACTTTCTGATCCGAGTATACTAACCCCAACGAAGTGGCCAAGGCGTCAAGAGACTAGTGTTCCCTCAAAATACCTATTGGCGGTCTCGTTCTATTATTATCTGAACTTCGAGCAAGTTTCAACACTCCTCCACCACCATTCTCGTCTTCACCAGTTATTACTTGATTGTTTGCACGAACACTTGGCTCCTGCACAAGGAAGTTCCGACTGGCTTAGGCTAGCAGGAGAGTTCCGAGTTGGTATGGAAACCATGTTTGATAAAAGCCGAAATCGTTACTCGCATTTTGGCTCGTTTCACCTCATCTTGCCCACTTGCTTGGGACAATGCGATCAAACTTCCAGGGCTCAGCCTGCATCCTCGTTTCAGATAGAACGGAGTTCACCCCAAAACTTTTTATCAATCACTGATGATATGCAGCGCCAAGAGATTGATTCCAAATGGTCTGTCCTTGTAGTTAAGAAGTTCAGCACAAAGGCGAGCAATACATACCAGAGACATCACGTGGATATCACGTGTCGCAATTCAAGTCGGTCTAAGGTGTCTTGATGGAGTTGCTCGTAAATCTTTAAATACGACGGCTTGTGGCGGATCTGCGACATTGATTCAGGTAATAACGCTGTTGCCTCTAGCGAATTGACATTTGAGGCTGACATCAAATATGGGTGCCTTGTAAGCGAATGAGAGACTCACCACCTAAGGAGCAGTTCTCAAAATTGAGCTGGAAGCTGAAGAAGTGATTCGTGTCCATGCCCAAAGTTTGTAGGTGCCTGACACTGGCGTCACGAGATTTGATCACCAAGTAGGCCAAGTAAGACGGATGAATGGCAGATTTAGTGGTTTGCCAAACCGCAAACCATTCTCTTTGGGCTTCGAAAATTCGTACGGTGTTCAAACATTTTGTTCTATCGTTACAATCTTGATTATCTTGCTGTCAATTATATAATACCCCTATTCTCTCTCAAACGCTCATTTCGAAAGTCTCCCCTCATTCCAGTCGCTAAGCAACAAGCGAATTGAACCTTCGAGAAGATGGATTGGTATGAAGCAGGGAGATGGTAAGTCAATCTTCAGTTGAATACCGCAATTTAGTTGGTTACAGCTCCTTTATGAACTTTAGCTGATAATTGTCTTGTTGGCAGTCCCGTCTATGCGGTATGCGTTTCCCCTTAAGCTCTATTCCTCAACCTCTTCGATCATTGCTTCTCACGATTTCCAGTCATTCTTCGGTGCGATGGGCTGTAGCACAGCAGTAGTTCTATCGGTTATGGGAGCAGCGTATGGAATTGCGAAATCCAGTATTGGCATATCAGCTGTCAGCGTTCTCCGCCCAGACATGATCACAAGGAGTTCGTCCCCATGTTGACTTCTCCCTCTCCCCTCTCATTACTAATCATCTAACCCCTCTATAATAATCCTTTATTTAAGTAATGCTAATTTTTTAGATATTATGCCACCCATTCTTGCAGGAATCCTGTCCATATATGGCCTCGTTGTCGGTGTGATGATAACGAATGATCTCCACGAGAAATCCGCCCTACACACAAATTTCATGCAGCTTGCGGCTGGCCTGTCGTGCGGGCTATGCTGTCTGAGTGCCGGGTTCTGTATTGGTATTGTGGGTGATGCTGGTGTCAGGGGGACAGCACAACAGCCAAGGTTGTTCGTAGGCATGATGTTGATGTTGATTTTCGCGGAAGTGCTAGGTAAGTTTTCTATCTTCATGTTCAAGATGGGGGAACATTCAAGAGGCGTATGGAAGTGAAGAGGTATAGGCAAGGCTGAAAATATTAGGGCTTTATGGTGTTATCATTGCCTTGATGATGCTTGCGCAATCCCAGCAGAATGTTACAAAATGTCAATTTTAAACGGCAGGAACTTGAGGCCTGGGCAGACTCGACATTAACAAGAGGATCTCTTGCATATTCCAATGGCAAGACGAACGAGCTGGAGGGAAACGATACGTGATAATAGGTCAGCAGGGCCAAAACTCTCTTCAAATCATTCTGAATACCTGGGGAAATTGCCCTCGATTTCGGCAAGGAACTGGAGATGTTGTATATTAATTTAATAGACAACAATATCAACGCAATCAAATACATGAACTGCCTTAGATGGATGTGCTTCTAATAATGACTTCCATATCCTAGGAGAAGGGACCTTACTACTATAATGCAAGTTATCACCATAGACTTGAGAAAAGAATTGTCACGGAATGTGAGGAGCCTAGGGCACACAGGGGCAGCATTCGTGAAGTTACTAAGTACTGACAAATCACTTGCGCTCTTGTGCGTATAAATAGCTGCACGCCTTTATTTCTTTTGGAATCAAGCACCTCTTTAACCAATCTACTATTCTCATTCAAATACCTTAGTAGGAGCTTATTGTTTTAGTACAACTATTCCAAGTTACATACCAGTTACAAGCCCAGTTAATATATAAGCTTTCAATGAGCTGTATGCTGTGCTAACAGAAGAGCTGCTGCCCATTACTTTTTTCTACGATCAAGTCACAGGTTCCAGCTCAACCAGTCACCCAAAGTTCCAGCATGTCAGCCACCAAGGAAGACCTTAACTAGCGGGATATTTTCTTTTAAAAACAGGATCGACTGGGGTTAACAGTACTTCAACTACAGTATAACTCCATGATGCAAAAGGTCTGGCATCATCTTGGCAACCCTGAAGCTTCTGAAGCTCCAGACTTGGAGGAGCCTTTGGCGCTCCTTCCGACGACTACCAAATTACTTGAGGAACACAACGGAGAGCTCCAGAGAGAAGGCAACGCCACAGGTGTTACCACCAGGTCGTCATTGAGCACCCGAACAGCAGTATCTACGAGCCTAATCCCTAGAGCTGTGTACAACAACGTCAGGAAACAGTTCCAAGATCAGCAAAAAACTTATGTGCTCGCCAAGCAGCTACTAACAAGCTTTACTCCAAATACCACAAGTATACTGAGTTCAAGCCTTACCAACGTGTACGACTTTGAAGGAAGCTAAGGGTGCATTGGCGACCAGGGATTCCCTCACAGCAGTGTCATATAAGATCGCTGCTAATTAGGCACGAGGGGAGCTTGCTAAGAGTACCGGAGATAACGAGCTCGGGTGGCAAGGGAAGAAGCTCGAGCAGTATGCCATCTGGTTTTCTGCTCTCGTACTCGTCTCGGCAACCAGCAATCTCAGCCACCCTCAGGAAACGCTTGGATGCAGGAGCAAGCACTGATCGAGGCGGTGATTCTAGTAATCCAAGCTGTCCTTGTAAAGTTCGGCTCGTGTATGAGAGATCCCTCAGGATGCTCTCTACATATCCAAGCTTAAGTCGAAGATGGGAGGACTATATGGGGGTCAAGTTCTTCTTCTTTCATATTGTGCTCCCGTACCCTGACGTCAACGGCGGGGTATTGAAATCCATGTCAAAGAACACTTGTAAACGCATGTAGATCTCTTACCACCCTCAGACGGGGAAATTTATTAATAACCCCATTACCCAGGATGAAAAGAAGCGTCGATGGGAACCAGAGAAGTGCAACGTCCTAGAATATGCGCTCACTGGATTTTCTAAGAGAGGGATTGCTAACACAGGAAGCCGAATACAGAGCAGGTTAAGGAAATTAAGGAGGTCATTATGTTGGTACAAGTATCCCACGTTACATAATGGGAAACTAATAAGTCTTGTCGAATCATAAAATTTATAAAACATATACCGTCCACTCTATTTAAATCATATTTACCACCCACCTTATATTTGCACGTCACGTGCGAATGACTAACTTATTTGTGGCTTTCCTAGTGCTTCTTTGTCTTAGCCAGTAGTCTACTTTTCTCCTCACAACACCATCAAGGCTCCCGGCATTCGGAGCACTCCATGTCTCCATGGCATGCTCCCGCCCATTTTGCTTAATATATGTCATTCTTTTTGTGTCAAAAACAGCTTCTCACACGACATTTAAAGATGCGAAGAGGCCCCGAACCTCGGATTGATCATCATAGCTCGTGTCGCGCTTCTCCTCGGAGCGCATATATCGAAGAAGATATTCCCGCGGGATCCTTTCCTGACAGCATTGCAATGCCAACAGCCAACCAGAGTGCTCACTGCCAGCTCCTCGGAAGAGGCACTATGCGTCCCCCTCGAAAACCTAGAAGTTTCCTCTGGTCCTTATACTTTTTGAACGATGAATTCCGGAAATCCGGTTTGGATTTGACATAGCCAAGTCTCTTCCAATTCAAAATCAGCTATTTCCAATGCAAGAGACACCTGATGTTTCTGCTAGAAAGGATTTACCATCCATGTGGCTACCCCGCATATTTTTCGATGTGGTTCCGGTACTTATGAATTCAGCTTTTGTGGTGAGCGCGTTCTCGTACTAGGAGACATGGTAACCATGCGGGACTTTTGCCGCTATGGACTGTGGGAGAGGAGTTGTTTGTTCCTTTCTTCCTTCCTTTTTATAATTATGTGTTGTGTAGTTAACGTGCTTCCCACTTATTTTCCCTGCCCCTCTTTACCCTTACCCCTCGCATTTGCTTCCATTCATTTTTATTTGATGAATTGAATTTCGTGCTTTTCATTAAGCCTCTTACAATTTGGTTGCGACTATAAATATTCCTTCGGACTTTAGGTAGTACCTAGACGCTGAGCAAATTATGGGTGACAACGGGCCACCACCAGAATTCGATGATGTAGTCACCCGGAGGAAGAGAGTTGTTGTTGTGGGGCTGGGGATGGTTGGGATCGTGTTTGTGTAAGTAGCTCGGAGGGGATTCAAATGTGACCGCTTGTGGTATTCTAACATGAATCTTTTCAGTGAGAAACTCATGAAGCTAGATGCAAAGCGGAGGGAATATGATATTACTGTAATTGGCGAAGAGCCTCACTTGGCATACAACAGAGTCGCCCTTACCAGCTACTTCGAACACAGAAATGTGGAAAAATTGTACATGCAAGAGAAGTCATGGGTATGTTCATTTAATTTCCATCTCTGGGTAGAAAGAATTGACTTGGAGATTTTAGTATGATTCTATGCCAGAAGGCTCACTGAGCTATCATCTAAATACTCTTGCGACGGAAATTGATTCGGAAAAGAAAGTAGTAATCACCGAGAAAGGAGACTCGATTGATTACGATATTCTAGTTCTAGCGACTGGATCTAATGCAATTCTTCCAAAGGTTATCCCCGGCCATGATGCAACCGGAGTGTTTGTGTACCGTACGGTTATGGACTTGCAAAATCTTATCACATTCTCAGCCACTAAGAAGGGTACGACGGGTGTTGTAGTTGGTGGAGGGTTGCTTGGTCTCGAAGCCGCGAAAGCTATGATGGATCTCAACGAATTTGGCAAAATCAGAGTGATTGAGTCAATCCCGTACGTTTTGGGCCGTCAAGTTGACGCCGAAGGTAAAAATACTCTACTCCCAAGCTATTGCTTAGCACTAACACAAGAAAGGTGGCGCCATGGTCGTTGAACAGATCAGGAACTTAGGTGTTGATCTTACTCTTGGGAAAATGGTCAGCAAGATTCTTACGGATGAGGATAAAAATGTGACTGGGGTGGAGTTCAAGGACGGAGATACGGTAGATGGTACCTGTGTCTGCTTTGCGGTAAGCTTGTACCAAAATCCAGTGAGAGCAACGGGACTAACATGATTACAGATTGGTGTTTCACCCCGTGATGACCTAGCACGAAAGTCAGGTCTCAATGTTGGCCCTCGTGGTGGAATTCTAGTCGGTGACGATCTGCAAACTTCTACACCAGACATATACGCAATCGGCGAATGTGCTAATTGGGGAGGCATGTGCTATGGACTTTACAATCCTGGTGTGGAAATGGCAGATATTCTTGCTTTCAACCTTACGGACGCAAAATTTCATTCCCCGAGGTCTCTTACTACTCCAGACATGAGTACTAAACTCAAGCTTCTTGGAATTGGAGTGGCCAGCTTTGGAGATGCTTTTGCGGATCAATTTGGACCTTCATGGATGCCCGGTAAAAGACAGGATAAGGAGGTCGAAAAGACGCTTGTTAAAGCATTGACTTTCAAGGACCCGTTTAATCAAGTTTACAAAAAGTACTTATTCACGAAGGACGGCAAGTATCTTCTAGGTGGCATGATGGTTGGCGATACAAACGATTATGCTAAATTACTCCCAATGTCCAAAAAGCACAAGGAACTGGAGATTTCACCTGCTGAGTTGATGATTGGAAAGTCAGGTGCTGACGAAGGTGCTGATGACTTGTAAGGACACAGATGATTTCCGGACTTGATTATGTGTGCTAATTGTTTATAGAGATGACGACGCTCAGGTCTGCTCTTGTAATAATGTGACCAAGGGTGATATCACCAAAACCATCAAGGACGGTACTTGCAAGAGCGTTGTTGAAGTAAAGAATTGTACGAAGGCAGGTACAGGTTGTGGAGGCTGTGTTCCTCTCGTCACCTCTATTTTCAACAAGACCATGGCCGACATGGGTCAGGAGGTCAAGAACCACCTGTGTTCTCATCTTGCCTATTCTCGCGCAGAGCTCTTCCATATCGTCATGGTCAAGAAGCTAGAATCATTCGAGGCCATCATGGAAGATTGTGGTGTACCAGGATCACCAGGATGCGAGCTTTGCAAGCCAGCCATCGCCTCTATTCTCGCCTCTCTCTTCAACAAACATGTCGTTGACTCTCAAAGGCGAGGGCTTCAGGATACCAACGACAAGTTCATGGCCAACATCCAACGCAATGGTACTTTTTCCGTCGTCCCTCGCGTACCAGGTGGAGAAATTACCCCTGATAAACTCGCCGCTATTGCAAGAGTAGCAAAGAAATACAACCTCTACTGCAAGATCACTGGTGGCCAGCGTCTCGATATGTTCGGAGCACGAAAACAAGACCTCATCGCCATCTGGTCTGAACTCATTGAAGCCGGTCTCGAAAGTGGTCACGCATATGCTAAGTCTCTACGAACTGTCAAATCTTGCGTGGGATCATCCTGGTGTCGATTCGGTATCGGCGATTCTACTGGAATGGCAATCAAGATCGAAGAGCGATACAAGAGCATTCGTTCCCCTCATAAACTCAAAGGTGCAGTATCAGGCTGTGTCCGCGAGTGTGCCGAGGCGCAAAACAAAGATTTTGGTCTGATCGCTACTGAAAAGGGCTTTAACATTTTCGTTGGTGGAAATGGAGGAGCAAAACCTAGACACTCGGAAATCCTCGCTATTGATGTAGCAGTCCACGATGTTATTCCAATTCTTGACCGTTATCTGAGCTTCTACATCCGAACAGCAGATAAGCTTCAGAGAACCGCAAGGTGGATCGAGTCTCTTCCGGGAGGAATCAAGTATCTCCGAGAAGTCATCCTAGAGGATAAACTTGGTATCTGTGCCGATCTCGAAAGACAAATGAATGAGCTTGTCTCCTCTTATTTCTGCGAGTGGACAGAGGCAGTGAAGAGCGTTGACCGCAGGAAACAATTCCAGCAATTTGCCAACACCGAGGAAAACGTTGTCGATACAATCGAGCCTATGGTTGAGCGCGGCCAACAACGTCCTTCGAACTGGGTCACCGACTCCGTCACCGAAGACTTCAGAGGTACGAAATGGAGTAGCCTGGCATGGCAACCTGTTGTTGAGGCATCAAAGTTCAAGGATATTGCTACGGGTGATAGCAATGCTGTTAAGAGAGGAGATACGCAGTTGGCTATCTTCAAGGTAAAGGGGAAGTATTATTGCACACAGCAGATGTGTCCTCATAAGCGCGCATTTGTCCTTTCCGATGGCCTCATCGGCGAAGATTCCTCAGCAGAAAAGAAAAAGCTTTGGGTTTCATGCCCGTACCATAAGCGGAATTTCGAGCTTACTGGCGAGGATGCAGGAAAATGCGGTGGTGATGATAGTTTGAATATTGCTACGTTCGAGGTAGAGGAGCGGGAGGATGGATGGATTTATGTCAAGCTTCCTCCCGTGGAAGAGTTAGACGGCGTACTTGGGACAGATAAGTGGAGAATTAAGGAGGGTGATGAGGTAAGAGAGAGGGAAATGAAGGAGAAGGCAAAGGAGATGGTGGGGAAGAAGGGATTGGCAGTTAACGGAAAGGTAAAGGAGGAGTTGGTTAAGGAGGGAATTGTGGTTGAAAATGGGTCAAAAGGTATTGATTGGTAAGTATTTGCAGGTATTGGGAATTTGGGGGCATGTTCCTGTGAAATGAGAATAGATCTCATATGGGGTACGTCCTAAGATCCAAGTTGTATTGATTCTGCCCATTCTTAATGCAAATGGTTTTTTTTCTTAAGGATTTTTAGTTCGCGAATCGCGTTAAATTATTCTAAGCGAAATGGTAAGCATATTTCATTTTCACAGTTGAAATAGCTCGAGAACTCAGACTTTGGTATTCACATATGTGCTTGAGGGCAAGAGTTGAGGCAGGAACCTAGCGAAGGACTTGTTTTCCATTTTCGCGAAACGAAACAACCATCACGACACTACCTTAACATGAGAATAGCCAAGCGTTGTGGTATCGCAGCTGTGCTGAAATCGTAATCAGAGCACCTATAAACACGAGCGCTCATTCACTCGAAGCCTCACGATTTCGTATTCACCTAGAAGTCACCTTCCTGCATCCAATTTTCACATTACCTTATTTTCCACGCAGGAAACTCGTGAACTTTCTGATAATACGTACAAGATCTTTAACATAATGAGTAGATAAGTAGCCCTTCGCTACAGAAAGCACTGGGTATGGAGTTCTACCAGGATGCTGTAGGTTGTCCAGCCACACTTTCTAAGTTCTCCTCAGCAACGACACGTCACCTCAAAGAACCCACATCTAACGCAACACTCACCGTTCTTCAAAAAGGCCGTTTGTAGTTTTGCCTTCCCCTTTTTTGGCTTTTCAGATTTCTGAGCTCGACAGACATGGCTCACGGTAGACCCAATATCAATGCCCACCCCACTCCTTCAAGTGATTACATAAAGAAAATAACATGAGCCCAATATCTTCACAATCTCCAAGTAAAACCTTTAGTATTTTAAGTTGCTGGGCAACTATACTACCCTTGACAACTTATGCAGGTGTCTCGACCTTCCCACTCTCTCAACCCTCAAGTTCGCTACGAGGCGCTCTATCAACACACTTAGGGGAATCAATGGGATATCAACTAAACTTGAAAGGTTTGTGCAAATATCTCAGCAATTTGGTTCTCAGCTGGCATCTTTTGATGCTGTGATATCGGCAGGTTTTGTGCTTCAATTTTTAGATGGTGTGGTGTGGGAGGAGCCCAATCTAGACAATTATTTGAGGCGAGGCAGGAGAGGCAGAGCTGCTGATGAAACAGGAAGTCACCTGGTTAAGAAAGAGCAATGTAAGTTTGAAAAGAGACAGGAGAGTAGTTCTGATGGATATCTTGTGGATGGGATCTATGAGGTACGAGTGTCATTTGCTGCCATGAAAGAAAATTAAATATCAATTTCATTGCAGTGCCATTTTTCTAACATGATCTACTTCAAAAGATCCCATATACCGATACCCAGTACCTATTCCCACGCTATGCAATACAAACGAAATATTCTTATGAAGCATTGCGCTTTTATACACCATATCTTGTACACAGATGATCTAACACAATCCCCCTCCTTTTCATAAGATATGGCAAGCGAGACTTCCCACCATATATCATCTTAAGTATGACTGGTTTATTGTGTCTATAGCCACCCAAAAACCTCTCCAACACTTAATCTACTAATTCTGAATCCTACCAAGGCCACAACGATGCCCACGAAATCAACCATCACCAGCATGAGCGCAGCACTCATGAACTTCGGACTGAAAATGCGATATAGCATCAAATGTCGTCTCAAATGACCTGCCCACATTGTCGTCGCCAGACTAATTGTTGAAAAATACAACACATGCCACGTCAACGCTGTGACAACGCTTCTTAACAACCCCTTCTTCTTAGGATTTTGTTTCCATAAAACTGTAAGAGGGACAGCAGAAGCGGCAAGGATGTGGGCACCGAAAGTGTTGAGGGCAACAAGGATGGCAGACCAAGGATATTTGATGGTGTGGAGAGGGATGAATGCTGATTCCCATTGGATACTCGAAAGTGTAGCTTGATGACCTGTCTTGAAGAAGTGAAAAGATGCTAAAAGCGCAAGCATGATAGGTCCAATGGGTGAGGTGGTCAAGGAGAGCAAATCGAGAATCTCGATGAGAGACATGATCTGCCATGTCATAAGGGCGAGGGACCCAGCACCCATTGGTTTCTGCACCAACAGGAGAGAGAGCAGGATCGACACGACTAGTAGGAGGTATCGTGACCCGTGGGTATTGGCGAAACCAAGAATGGTGACAGTTGGCTTCACAGGTTTAGTAGGGTCGGTTTGAGGTGGAATGATGGTCTGAATGGAAACACAAGGAGGGGCATAGTTGTAAGTAATCGTGCCTGCTCCGATAGAAATAGCAAAGACTGTCTGTGCTATTGGCACTCTTAGGTTCTTCAGCAATCCTTTTGGCACTTGTGGGAACCACTCTGCATCGTCTGCAGCGTCCAATGTCCAGAAAATGGCGCTGAGTATGAGCCCTGCTCGAAAAACCCAGCTGATCCATATTGGAGCGAAGCCTTCATATGAGCGAGAGCTAGCATAGTACGACTTGATGATCGAGGGGAGGAACCCGGCTATTACAAAGGGGATAAGGAGTTGCCATGGTGCAGAGGTAGATGAAGATTCCGAGGCATAGTAGGTCGATTTGCAATAGGGCATTTGTTCCTCTCGACAGAGCTTCGAGAATGAGGCAATCCAACCTAAAGCGATAAAAGCCAGTGAGTGGTAAACACTAAGAGCTCTGTCTGACACCTTTTCTATCCGAAGCGAATATATTGCAGCCGCAAAGCCAAAGGTTGATATAAAGAATAACAAGATCGAGTCCTCCCAAATTGTGTAAGAATTTGACGCAAAGCCAATAGACTGGCTGATAGTAAACACAGCAGCCATCCAGCCCCAGAAGCTTGTTGGAAAAGGACTGCCAAGCTGCATTCTCCTTCTCATTTCCTGATACAGGACACCAACAAGTCCGGAAATAGAGGCAACGGTGAGACCAAAGTCTAGAAGAGACCCATCTTTCTTTGCCATGATCCATATCGCTGGCCCAGCAAGCGTGCCTAGTCCAGTACCTATGAGAGCACCTCGGACAAGTGAACGACTCGAAGTTTCGTCATCGTCAGTCATAATGCCTTTAGAAAAGTTTTCAAGCTCCAATTGTCGTTCTGCACGGTCTAACTCAGGATCTTCAACAGCAGCAACATCTTCGGCATTGTCATTGGCGAAAAGCACTAGACAGACGATACCTCCTACTAGGATACTAATTCCAAGAAGAATGCTAGGGACATCAAATCGAGCCCATAGACTTCTGCAAATCCTCAACGTTTCTTCCTGGAAGGCCGAAAATCCATTATAGCCTTCTCTCCACATCTTGTTCTTGCTACTTCCAGCGAGAGCGTTCTCAGCAGATACCCAGAGAGAATTGGGTGAACCATCAATCGTGCTTTCGTCAATACCACGAGCTTGGTAGTAAGCAGCCTGGTACCTCTTGATGCCCGCGGCGGTCATTCTTCCCACGTTTGCTAAATTCTCCCAAGAATTTCCTTTCTTTCCAGCGAAAACCTCTTCAATTGGTTGTCCCAGATTGTTGAAAGGAATGGGTAGTCCAAGTAATAGAGCTAAGGTTGGAACCAAGTCAATCTGATTGACTGGTCGTATTTTGGCCGTAGCAGGAGGGGTAGCAAAAGAAGGATTAGTACGACCGAAGATGCCCTTCTTCGAGTACATCCACAATGCGGCCTCGACCTCATCTTCGCTCTCCCCACCATGATCACCCTTCCTATCCATTCCATGATCACCCATAATGACAAGGAGAGTATCATCATCTAGCGATTTCATCAAATCTCTAACCACTGTATCCATCTGTTGCAATTTAGCAGTCATAGCAGGATGATTCGGTCCATATCGATGACCGGCATGATCCACACCTAGAAAATGCGCAAACATAACATCCCACTGAGCTTTCTTCTCTTTCTGCTCTAGCAAAGGGAATATATGTTCTAGAACGCCATTATCCAGGGTATGTAAATCCCAAACATTCAAGCTAGGGTAGGCACGACTTATATTCGGCTCGAAATAGCCTGGGAATAAGGCTGTCCATGTGTCATCCCCCAAATGGACGATTTTCTTTCCTACATCCCTTAATTGCATGAGTAGATTATCTTCCGCTATAGCCTCCCCTGCAAAATTCGACCCAGCATCAATAAAGGTTGGCAGAGTTCCTGTAGTCAATCCCTTTAATCGCTGAAGTGTAGTTGTAGGCGGATCTGCAATAAATGGTAATAAGAGGGCATTATTTGGCTGATGAAGAGCAGTGTCATATAGCACAGGTAGCGCATTATGATATGCCTGCTTCTCCGTCTCATTGACGAAAGGAATAGTAAAATCATATCTCAGCGCGTCAATAATAACGACAACTGCCTTATCAAACGTCTTTGGATGCCAACAACCCCCTTCTATCGTGCCGTGATTCTTAAAATTGGAGGCGAGGGGTACAGGAGGAATGGCACAGGAGGATTTCTCTTCGAGAACGAGACGGGTGAGGAGGAAGCCTTTAGTAAAGAAGTAGAGACCGCTTGCGTGAATACACCTGCGCAATTCCAATTAGCCCTGTTCTATACTCCAATTCTATCCCATCCTCGATTGACACAACTTACAAAAACCACACAAAAGCCCCAACAACCCAAATCCATTCGCTCTTAAACCTCACCGCTTTCCTCTCTGCCAACCTCTCACTCGGGGTCTTTTCCCTTCCCTCCCTCTCCTTCCTCAATTTCTCTGCACTAGCTTTTGCGGCATCTTCGCGGTCCTTTATCGCTTTTGCCCGAGCATATTGCGCTGCGATGGAGTTGTAGCTACCTGGACCTGCAGCAGGCTTGGGGACTGTCGCTTTTACCATATTTGGTATTTTGATATTTAGATTGAGAGGATTGGCATAGAATTTGGGAGGGGTTAGAACGAAATTCAGGATTAACGAAAGTAGGATGGCACCACCATGAGAAGAGAATGGAAGAGAATGTGGTGGGTGGTGTAGAAATATTCCTTGGGGAGGGAAGATATCGCGACTAGAATTTGTGGTTGTGGTGGACGCGGTTTCCGAGGCACCACTAAACAGGGTAGCTTAGGTGTGATGATGTGGTTGAATGTAGCCCAGACGCCAGTAATGATTCCCGCAATATCACAGTGTTCATCAGCTTTGCACACAGGCAATAATCTCTCAAGCATCAATGACCTCAAGGTTAGCTAGCCGTCACAAAGCCTAGTTTTGGTGATTTATTACATTCACAAAAGTAATCGGTTCGAGGAATTGCGCTTATTCGCTCCATATAACATATGAAATGTTCCTATACTACAACAGATGCCAAGGCCCCTCATATTGATGCACGCTAGCAATTGCTTATCTCTCATACCCATTGTGTCATTCTTCCCTACCATTGTCACATCTCCACACACCTTGTGGTTTCCGGATCTGCCCTACCCCAACCTTCCCCATCGAATTTATAGAGCTAGGTTGTATGAGTACTCGTCCTCCATGTTCTGGCTGATCCAAAGCACAACGGAGCTATTTGCAATTAGCACATCAGCCTTGGTAATCTAAACTGCAGCAACCCACCTAAGCATAACCAACCCATTACTCAACACATTAGCAATCCCCATATAAAGCGTTGGCCAAACCGCATTCGTAACGATATACTTTAACACTAGTACTGTAACACCACCGGCCATCCCCCCCGCTAAACTTGCAAACCCCAAAAACAACACAACCCTCGCCTTCCACGCAACTCCAGAGCCTGAATAGCTGAAGGAATCTGCAGACAGGCGAGTCTTCTCGATCGAATTTATGATGAGCATTCCCAGCGAGGAGAATATGAGGGGTAGCCAGTCAATAAAGTTTATATGGATGGGGGGGTCGCTCCCATTGAGTTTAGAGTGCGAGAAGACGGAGGCGTCGAGCATAATGAAGAAGGCGAGGGAGAACTAGATTAAAGGGTTTTGTTAGCCTGAATTCTTGTAACCGTGTGAATACAAAGACATGTTGAACCGTGGGGAAGGATCAAGATATGCCATGACGGAGACTCTCTCGCACAGAACTCCCAGCCTGATCACAACTCTTCTTTTCCAGCGCAAAGCACGACTCGTCAAGGCCTACCCCTCATTTTGAGAATATACATACCAAGCCCCCAGCAGCATAAACCCCCGCGCTCCTAGCAACAACGCTATTCATCCATTCCGGCTTCCTGAACTTCCACAGGCGCTCCTCCGACATAGTTGATGTTGGCGCTTGGTGTTTTCGAGTAAGTCTTCTCCTCCTGTGCCCCTCAGATAGTCGACTAGAACTCCTGTCTGAGATCGTAAATATCGTAAGCTTCGATCACCTGGATGGTATGCGCGGCTGGTGGAGTTGATTGTGGATGTTCGTTCCAAAGCTCCAGGTCAGCTTGCGCGGCTGGGCTGATGAGCCGCACTAGATGCATATTCTATCACGTGAAGCCCCTCTTTGAAACAGTCTACCTTGTACAAACCTCGCTCGTCAGTTGGTATTCACTTAATACAAGTATGCACTGTTACTAAAACTTCATGTGTACCATGTATTTTAGTAGCAATCCCACAATCATTACTACCATCCATTCGATAATGGGCCATCACATCAATTCAGCCTCCTAGTGTTCGCCTTCTCTCACGATCAATCAATCCATCCTGCTAAAAGCAACGCTGATTATCTGCCTGTATTCCCATCTCGTCATGTACATAAAAGTCAACCTACAACTCTAGGCTGCACCCTCAACCCGCCTCTCCTACTATCATAGAAAGAAAGAAAAGCCACTCAAGCACTGTCAAACCGAACCACCCACTCTAATTGTACATGGGCATTTAGGTCCCAACCAAGCATAACATGTAAGCGAAAGCACAAGTGCATGTAAAGACCCGCTAATGCTCTGCCTAACCTGCGGCTTTGGAGAAGTTGAAAAAATGACAGAAGTTCAAATCGAGTTCATCTAATCATGAACCTCCATCCGTGTATGAGAGTCTTTCTTGAAAGTTTCAATTATGCCTCGTTTCATACGAAAGAAAATAACGGCCACCGATCTCTTCATTCTCCGAATCGAATGAGAATGCAAGTAGACAAAAACAAACCACCCACATGCATTGTCTGCCTCGCGCCATTCATTAAGATAGGTCTCCATAATGAAAACCTGTCGTATTATAAGCGCCAAAACGCCTCATTTCGTATGTTGATTGCGATGCGAAAGTAAACACGCGCTGAATTCTTATATCTCAATCGTCTTCATCGTAGAATCATCTTCAACAGTTGCCTTCTTGGCAGTGCCATTCGCAAGTCCAAGCCCTGCGCTAGGTGAATCACCAGCCTTCACGTTCTCCTTGTTGTCCTCCAACGAAACAGGTTCTAGAAGTGCTTCCAAATTCTTGCTTGGTTTCCGGTCCTCGCTTGGGCGTGGTGTTTCAACTTCAACAAGCTTCTCTGCTGGGGGACTATCTGCGTGAACCTTGATGGGCGCAGAAGTTTCTTCGGTCACACGGGCCAAGGGGCTTGATTTTCCGTAATTGGGTCGGTTGGGACTCGCGACAGGTGAAGCACCGCTAAATCTTTGCATCGAACGTCCTCGAGGCTCTCCCGTCTCAGCTGTTGGGCTGGCATATGGTGACCCAGCAGGAGATCCGCTGCCCTGTCCATTCATTGGTTGTGCCGACCGGCGTCTCATACCCTTTCGGCCATACTTCTGATCCATTCTCCATCTCAAGATATCCAGATATCCAGGTTCAACCTTGCTGGTCCTGAACTCTCTCAACTTGAGTTCATTGGTTTCCTCATCCACAAACCATTTACCACTGTTCAGATCATCTGCAACTGTAGCCAAAAATGCGGACCATGATCTTGCGACAACATATTTGCAGTCATAGTCTCGCCCAAACAAGATAACCTGCCCCCATTTTCCAGCTGGACCCGGAGCAAGGTCGATAGCCAAATTGTTTCCGCCCCAATCACGAACCAAGGGGATCCATGCTGGGTGAGCGTAAACCTTTTGGATAGCATTAGACGGCTGCGAGTCTTGACGCGCAAGTAATTCTTGTCGCCAGTGAGGGTTTCCAGGTTGGGCTGCTGGTGCTTTGGAGGAAGATGCGGCGCTTCCACCAAAAGCTTTCAGCGGTGTAACTGGTTTGAAATTGATGGGTTCTCTGAGATATTCAGAGTTAACTTTCTTCCAGTTTTCCCATTCCTGAACAATCTCTTCGCAGTCCAATAACATTGAACCAAATATGATACCAGTTGGGAGACCACCACGTTCCTGCCCGTCGTGAATTTGCAGCGACTCTCGAACCTCCATTGGTAAAGAGCAGTCTAATTGGTGTTCCAACTCATTCAAATCATTATTTGTGCAACCTTCGCACAGTTGGTCGAATAACTCCTCGTAATTCTCCTCTGCCCATCTATCGATCCTCTTCCAGGAATGTCCAACTGGTGGTGGGGGGGGGAGACCTTCTTGAAAAGCTTGTAATTGAATCTCGCCAGGGGTAACATTTTCGAAATTTTCATTTGTGTTTGATCGCTGCAGCGTAGTCTGTGACCTCATACCCGGTGAATATGGCCCAGGACTTGAAGGGTGACCAGAAGGGGAACCTGGGTAAGCGCTACGGTTCAGGGAGGATGTTGAATGTCTTCCACCCTCCTCAAAGTAAGGAGAACTGACATCGCCTCGAGATTCTGATGCTGTGGTAGCCACCGATGTGAGAGGAGCGTGTCGAGACTGTGCCAGAGGGACATGTTGGCCTGTTCGGTATGGTGAGTCGTAGGAGGAATCTGTTTACTTTACGTCAACATCGCGATCTTCAGGGCGAAAAGAACAACATACGTCGGTCGTAGCTGGTCATCGTATGCCAGAACGACTTGAAAGCTGAGCCGAACCTATTACCATAATCATCATTAGTGAGGTTGCAATTATGGAAGGGGGAATCGGAAAAATAGCATGCTCTCCAGGAAAGGGGAACTTACGACGCCATGTCTGGCGATTGTGCAGTGATTGCAGACACTTTGAAGGATGTATTATCAAATCTCGGCCGTGTTGGCGAGTGTGCGAGATGGGAGAAGAATGAAAGAGTAAGGGCTGAGTAGAGTGAATGAAAAAGAGTGTCGTTGTTGAAGTTGCGGTTGTTGCAAGTACTCCTTCCTTTGCTTTGAGGGCCTAAGGTGCATGCGGGTCTCTAAATTACGGTCACCAACAGTGTTAGATTTGGGCTCGCTAAGTGTTACTGGCCTATAACACGCCGATGTTCAGGCGATTGACTTGCAGCGGGCAGTGATGAATTGATTTTTTGGCGTACCTGACCTCCCCTGTTCTGCTGAGGCGATGTCTTTGAGCCTTTGGCGTACGCTGTGAACGACGCCCGCCTCGGCCACGAGTCCGAGATTTAGTGATAGCAAAGAAGCAAGTCTATTTTCGACGGTCGATATCGCGAAGGCGTGCTGGATGCGGGCGTCAGATTGCGGCCCAGAAAGAACCTCACTGATGCAGTGCAGCACCAAGTAAGCTGGTAATAATAGGCTGGAATGACCCATAACATTGACGTCGTCGCTCAATCTCGGTCTGTAGCCCTGTTCGGGTGTGCTGCATTGAAGTTGGTTTGGATAGGGGGATCTCAGGACCGCCACTGTTGTACGTCACCGCCGTTATGATTTCTGTCCTCTGAGGTCTTTCGCGCGAGCACATCAAGAGCCATTCACAATAAATTCCACTCAGTAGTCACAAATGCGAGTATCAGGTCAGCAAACAGCAACCACAGTCAGATGTTTAGCCCGCATCTTGCGCCTCTTCCCACCCTCGGCGAAGTCAATACGATATGGAATGCGCAGTTTTCTGTTCAACAGAGGCCAAGTCTGATTCCTGTTCTAAGTGATTTTCATGAGCAAATGTTTCAAGTCTAACCACTCCCGCAGAACACCGGAGTCCAGGAAGTTCTGCAGGTCCCCGTGCGACGCCTCAAAGCCAGAGAGCAGCGTCGGACAAGCATTCGACTGGCAGACAGCAGCTGATAAGCGTTCATCTAGTAGCACATTGCCTGTTCCCTGCCTTGGCACCGGTTGCACTACAGTGACCCCTGATTCTCCTTAAAAAGCTCTTCTGGACGTTAGAAGGAATCAGGAATCGCAGGATCAAATAGAATTGAGGTTATTTGCTCCTTACGAAGCTTGAAATGCCGTGTCCACGTGCTTGAAGCTGCTCTAACTAAGCAGGTTATATTTAGCCCTACTACTCGGAGAATTATGAGACGTGTTTCTGGCGATCCAATTTTAAAGTTCTTCGATCACCCCGCATTTCTGAATCGTGGAAGTGTTCGCCACTACGCCCTTATTTGAATCTGACTCGCCAGAAAAGCAAACATCATTTCTGATTGTGAGGTTAAAAGTAATGAGCCACAGCCAAAGTTACCAGTGGCAGTGTGAATCCTGTGGGACCACAGAAGAGTGCATGTCACACCTTAATTCAAAAGTCTCGAGTAAAATATGTATCCATTAAGATCCAACCACCGACCATGATATTGTACACCTATTGGTTACAGATCACAAGTGTCACCAAACCCAAACACAACGCTCCCAACGCCATCTCCAATGCAAGAGTATAACCATGACCTAGCCTCGTGTCGGTCCTAGCTCTGCCACATGTGCTCGCTGAGTTGTAGTAGATAGTCGCTCATACCCCTTTTTGCCACCGTACTGATTCCCCTTTCGGGGCTCGAGAGCTGCTCGCTATAACAGAGCTCAATCAGAGTCTTCAACTCATCGTAGCTAAATAATTCCTTTCCCTCATTGGCCGGCTCCTTTCCATCCTTCGCTTGCTTGATAACGGCATCGGGTCCCTCGGTAAACAGGTCGAAGAACTTTGCTGCTCTATCAAGGCTCACATCTGCCTCGATGTTCTTGAGATTTTGTTGCAAAACGAGGATATTTAATTGCATTCGCCCACAGCCATTAGCATTCATGGCTTGCACCATACCAGCATTGGTGACAAGGAAATTGTCTATCAAAAGACCTAAACCAGTTCGGATAAATGATACCTCTTTATCGCGAAGGAATCGCACAACAGTCTCCTCATATGAAACCAGATCTGCGTTGAGATTTAGTATCTTTGGATCTGGGTCATTCACAACTTGTTCCAAAAGATATGGCGCCGTCTCTGGTGACAAGGCAATTGAGAGAGCATAGACAATCTGACAACGGATCTCCATATGCAACGTCAGTAGGACTGTGCCTGCAAGCTCCTGGTATGAAGATACAATTCCATCAAAAGCCCTAAAGTGTGTTAGTATCACTAAGAAAATTCCTGGTCCATGAGCACTTACACGACGGTTTCCTGTGTCATCGGTAAGTAGACTGGATTCTGATCCTCCTGCAAATTCGAAGAATCATTAAGGAGTGTCCAACGCCTATTCGCAGGCCTCTGCATTGTGGTGCGTGAAGAATCGGTATCATTGCGCGTAATGTGACGCAGTTGCTCAACCTTAATAGAAAGCCACTTCATACTTGTATAGAGGATACACAACGATGAGATGGTCTCGCGATCTAAAATAATGTCCTCTAGTCGCAGAGGATTTTCATTCGTATGAAGGATTAGCAAACCAGCCTCCTTCTCCAACAGAGTTTTGTCATCTTCCTCTAAAGTCCACAACTTCTTCATTGTCTCTTGGATATCCCCGGCTTCACTAGCCAGAAGTGCTGAGAGTTTCATCTTAGACCCTTCAGAGTCTTGAACACGTGAGACTAGTGACTTGTACCAATTGCAGCAACGGTCATAGTATCTCAGCATTTGAGTTATTATCAGTGAACTTAGAGCTTGGTCATGAGGGATAGTGTCCAACATTTTACAAAACGCTGTGATGAGAGAGAAGAAGGCCGAGGTACCCTTGAATACAGGCCTCCTAGCCACGTTCGTCCATTGCGGGTCTTCCTGGAAAGAGTCCGACTCTTCAAATACTGAGTCGCTAAGCTTCCCTAATGTTTCATCCAGTTGAGGGAGGAAAACATTGACGAGGAAATTGTCAAGGAACGAGGTAAGAGTGCTAGTAACAAGGTCTGACCCAGGGGGTACAATGCTCTTCAGTCTCTGAAGAAACCCTAATGTTGGGGGCAGAAGTAAACTCATGTTAAAAACGCTTGGCTCTACCAGAGACTTGTGAGCGCCAACACCTCCTGTTTTAGAGTCATATGCTGTGCTTGTCACTCGTCTCGAGCCGCTACGGCCGATCATGCTGTCAGTCCTATTGGCTAGCGGTTTCTTCGTATCAGCACCTTGCTTAGACATAAGTCCAGGCACTGCAGCCCTTATGATACCTTCGAGATCTTGATATTCAGTTGTCATCTGCACAGACTTGGAGTCTGCATCAGAAAATTGGAATAGATGTTCTTTCTTTGAGTCCTGTCTGGAAGATCCAAGCTTCGATGTTGAATTAAATTGGTAGACATCGGCATCAGTTGTGACATAGTTATGCAGTAAAGATCGAATCTCGTTCTGGTACAAATTCCAGAGTTCCCTAAAGCCCCCTAAGAGGATTGACGAGTTCCGCCCACCTTCGCGACGCACAATAGCTTTTACAGAGTCATGAAAGATACGGTGGCTCTCGGCAATAGACTCAAATTTGGCGTATAATGTCCAGAGAAGGTCATATATGACATCCGCACGAATACTATTCTCTCGGCTACCAAATGCCTGGTTGCCTTGGGTATGTGAAATGCCACCTCTTAAAGAGCTCGGATGCTTCTGGTCCACTTCAGTGTTCGTCTCATTGACGATCCCGAATAGCTCAACGGGGAGCCGCTGTTTAATATTATTGACGGCAGACTCGAGTGCGCCAAGCTTATTGAGTGCTTCCACCACTAGCTGAATGTAGTAGAATGTATCGGCCTCGGGGTTCCTTGAAGGTTCTTCAACCATAGGCTCCGTAAGATCCATCTGATCCAACACCTCATAAAATAATCGTATAGAGGAATTCGGAACCGTTTGGTCTTTCCCCATACCACCTTGACTTTTAGCCAAATACTGCCATCGTTCTTGGCAATATGGGGATTTGAGATATAGATGATCGTGAAGCTCTTCGATCAAAATGTCTGTCAAAGCAGTTTCTTGATTCGTGAGATATGACCTGAGCTCACTCAGAGCTCCAATCTCATCTAGTTCTGGCACCCGAATACGTCGTAACGCAGTTTGCAGTATTTCTACAGCTGTCAAGAACCGCTTTTCCGATATTCGTGCTTCTAATTGATCTGGCACCAGCCGGAGATCCTCTATCTCTGAAAGAGTATGTAATAATCCATCATAAGTGGAGGACGCCGTCCCCAATTTGCGAAGCTCTGGGTCCGCCGTTGCAAGATTCGTTTTCGAACTGAGTAATGATTCCTTCAAAGTCCGGACGCGCTTTTGTGAAGCTTGTATGCTAGATTGTATTTTGTGAAAAGTACCGATCGAGCTATTAAAGCCTTGATGATGTTCGTGAACAATGCCCTTCAACGATTCTTGCAGGTAATTATGCGTCCTCTCAAATTCCGGATACTCATGCGCCCGCCCAACAGAGCTCGTGTCTAGCAACTGGAGAGCTATATGTACTGGCACACATTCATTCTGGCACATAGCCGGCCATTCTGACTTTATATGTTCGAGCACCTCCCCAATCTGCTTTTCTGCATTGCTTTCCGGCTGAGCTCTCAGTGGTCGAGAGTAGGCATTTCGAGAGACCGGCGGTGACGACGTCGGTATTGGGGGGGTGCCATATCTGTTTTCGTATGTAGTTCCATATGGATCATATTCCTCGTTTTCCCCAGGTGGGAGTCCAAACCCCATGGGCGCTCCATACCCATCCCCATTCCTATTCCCATTCCCGTTGGTATAAGGAGCATCATCGAATCCGCCATACCCACCGTTCCGGGCCATGTCCTAAGGATCGCAGTCGCGTAATTTTTCTCGAGATATCGAAGCCATCCGCAGATGTCGTAAGTTCTGTTGTCGTAAGCAAAGTAAGAGTTGTGCAGGCTGAGACGTGGTTGATGGTGATTGAGACGACTCGGTTGTTGCCGAAGATGCAAGCTTCTAGGCTTGCATCGAGTCCAGCTCCACTGTTTGACCACAACAATGCTGAAAATCAACATATCCAAGCTCAAGTCGACAAGGACACATTTTGGCATGCAATTGACAATAAAAGTTATAACACTATAATATCTCTTCGAGGAAAATCAGTCGTATGTGTTATACACAGCCAGTAGTATATATGCTTCATATGGAACGTTGATAGCTATCACCCCCCACCGGCCTCTCCCACTACCACGAGTCTCAGTTTATCCTGCGATTAGACCTTGTTTCAATATATCTCAATTCTTTCTTCTTACTCATTACACTCTCCATTTTGAAGCTGATTCTTACTGAGCAATAGAATGCCTACCTTTTAATTTACTCGTTATCTCGGAAAGAGAGGGTTATGCTTGGCTCATATAACGTTTTGAAGAAAAAGAGCTCTACAAGCACATGGCGTAGTGACCCGGCCAATACCAATTATCATTGCTTTGTCCAAATACTTTATTTCCATTTGGAAACCAGTTTGAGAGACTGCTCTCAACCATGTGATTAGTGGTCCTCTTTCTGTTTTAATTCGTTGATTTCTGCAACACGGTTATTAGTATTTTCCGTTAACCTTAACTATTAAATAAACTATTTTCTACAGTTCGATTTGTCTTCTAGCCCTTGAATTTTTAAGCAAATATGCCCCAGCTATCAATGAACCAATGTGGTCGTTCAATTATCGCTAAAAATTTCTGGCATTTAGATGAGGAAAATGATTTAGACAACAATATATTTTCAACCCCACAGAACACACTCATACGCCACACACCATACTCCAAGCTCGGAGTATTTCCCTAGTCTCTAAGTTTTACTTCGAACTCCCTACCTTACCCATTACTATCCTACCACTTACAGCTTTCGAACTACGGAGCCAGTAATGCCTAAGTTAATTCAGCCTCTATTTGAAACCCACCTCTCATATTACGGCAACGAACCCGGATGGCCTGAACAACTTAATATCCAGCGTCATCTGACAAGGTCCGTATTCATATCCTAAACTATTCCTCAGTTCATAACCTTAAATCATCCCTTCCCAAATATTCTTCGAACGCCTCCCCTCCTGTTCTTCCTTTTCGCCCATTCTATTCACTGTATATATTCGAGTTGAATTCTAAGTCTTGCCAAAATGCTTTCATCCCTCCTCATCTTCGGACTAGCAGCCCTTTCCACCGCTCTCCCAACCGTCGATCTCATCCCTAGAGCAGCAGAGGCGGCCGCGAAACCATACATGCTCCGAGGTGTCCAATCACCAATTTTCCACCTCTATCTTCAAGGACTACCCGGGAACAAATCGCAACCAGTAATGGGTCCTGAAGCTAGTGGAGAATATTTGTACGTTTGATCACTCATGCAAATCATCTCCCTTTATATATCCTTTTGCCTGCTTCTCAACAACCCCGCCCTCCCTAACTGCAATTACAAATTTAAAAATCATAGAAATAAGCTGCAAGAAAAAGCATACTAATCGTGGAAAAACAGCAATATCGGCTCCACAATCCAAAGCACAAATACCTCCATGTATTTGAACATCAACGCTGCTACCACATCCTACAAATCCCTCACCTTTTCTGCTATTTCCTCCGGTACACCATGGGCACTTGAAGGAGATACCATCATTACATCGACCGGCTCAACTTTCGGCCGCCGTAAGTCTTTTCTTCTTTTCCGTCTTTTTACCAAATGTAATTAAATTCAAACTTCCTCGCTATACCAGAAGTCTATAGTTAGGAGGACAGGCGAGCAGAGCAGATATTGAGTGTTTATGCATTATAGAGGACTGACAGTAATACAACAGAGCTCAACTTTCTCGTCTGTGCCTCTTCAAAATCCGGTTACTATGACCTCTTCCTACAAACTGGCTCCGACACCCCAAGCGGGAAGACATGCAGCAACTACCAAACTATACATTTACCTTGCCTCTGCTAAACCCCAGTCAAGAGCGCGGAGTACATGCAGTGAGAATATGAGATCAGTGTGGGGATGAGAGCTTTCTTGTACATATTTCACAATTATTATATATTAGCATTAGTTGGAACTGCACATACAAATCTCTACACTCACTTTCCCCTCTCGCTCCTTCATGGCACAACACTGCCCAACCAACTCTCGCCCAGGTTCTTATAAAAGCTTGCGCCTCTCCCACTAGCTCCAACCGTCCCATTCACGACAGTTGTCCCATTCCCGCCTCCATTGGCAGTCAAAACAACAGCACTAACATTACATCTCGTCCTTAAATCACCCGCAGCAGTCAACTTACTGCCAACGTACTTGACGTAGTCGCTTAAGAGGCAGGATTTACCTGGCCCGTCTTGGCAGGTAGGAACAGGGTAGACTGCGTCATTTAGGAGAATGCGGATGTATGTTTTTGTTGTCGTCTGACCAGTGGGAGAGGATGTCGAGATACTTTTGCTTGAAGTAGATGTTGATGTTGGTTGGGCTAAAACGGAGGTTGGGATGCTAGTTACTGTAGAGATCGAGACAGGTGCTGTGACGGTAATAGTCGAGAAGGAGATGGGAATTGGTGATAAGAGTGAGCTTGAAATTGGAGATCCAGAATGCGAGTGACCAAATTCTGGTAATTTGCTGTTGCTGTTGCCATCACCGTTGTTGGATCCTGATGAACCACTTTCTGAGCTAGAGCCTGGTCGGTTTTGGAATTTCGATCCTGTATCTGATCCGGATCCTGAACTTAGAATCGTAGAACTAAATTTTGAAGAACCAGAGCTGGAAACTGGTTTAGAGGTAGGAGTAGATCGAGATCCTGTTCTGATAGCTGTACCATTCGTATACTGTCCGGGTGGCTTTCCAGAATGCGTAGCATTCAAACCTTTTCCTTGCCACTTCTCACCCGTAACATACCTCCTGGTATTGGCCGTTGTAGTACCATTAGTAACAGGTACCTTACAACTCATCCTCTCAAAAGCCACTGTACCCCTCATACTGACAAAGTGGCTCGCAATGTACTTCCATGTTCCTGGAATCTTAGTCCCATCAAGCGGGCTCTGATCACTCATAACACCAGTCGCAGCAACCAACTCCGTCAGTTGTCCATCATTCACAAACGTAGTGAGAATATTAGGGATAACAAAAGCACTTCCGTTTTTTGCTGTCCCATTCTGTCCAGGTCCGTCAGCAATAACACCCATTAGGCTGTTCAAGAATGGTAGCATCATTTTTGATGGAAGGTCGACACCGTCTCCAATTCCGTAGTAGTAGCGGAGATCCTGGGCGTACTCGTATTGGCGAAGCTCTTCGTCTGTAAAGACTGAGCACCAGGGTGAGAGTGCACCGGTAATTTGGGACTCGAAACCACAGAGGTAGGGGAAAATGGACACATCCGTTGTAGCAAGAGTGAGGTTACCTGTAATGAGGGCATTGAGACGTGCGGTTATGGGTGGGAGGTAGATCGAGGACCAGTTCGTTGCTATGGATGTGAGTATGAAAGAGGATGGGTGAGAATATTAGGAGACGAACCAGCAGTGCCACCGTTGCCATCTTTGAAGTTCGGGCACATATCACTCGGTGATAGAGAGTCAAATAGTGCTTGTGGACTCCCTGTTGAGTTGACCGTGATGACTTGACCAAGAGTCGAAGCCGACGGACCAAGGAAACCTCGAACAAAGTTCTGTGCTGTTTGGACAACTCGAGGATATAAGTTTGCCCATGAAACGAAAGGCGAGCCATATGAGTACAACTTCGGGTATCTAAAAATAATGAGAATCAAAGTTTGATGCTCGTAAGAGCTGAGTGGCAAACCTTGTCCGTAACTTATACCCAAGATCATAAGCCTCCTTATAACCAGTCGAGCTTTCTTGAGCAATCTGCAAAGATGGGTTCGTAAGAACTGGTTTCCAATCTTTCAGAAAGGCCATGGAGCCAGTTGCTGTGAAGTTCGCTGCTTGAATCTAGTCTTGTTAGATCTAAGTACACAGCTCTAGAACAGAACTACCTTTGTCTGGAGTGCAGTCCACTCAGCATAAGCCCCAGTATCAGGATACCGGCTCCCATGCCTAACAACATAAGCAACCTGCTCAACCGTACATCCATCTGGCACATCATTACTCTCACCATTATAATCAGGTCCTGATTCCCATCAGCTCCTATTTCGTACCACAAAAAATACACTCGATAACATACCTGCAAACCAAGGACTATTAGCGCCCAGCCATTTCAGCGGCTCTGAGGCAGAGTCGCTGGAAGGCAGGAAGATATCTTGTTCTGGCGCGAGGTAAACTGGATTCGCAGTTGCAAGGGCAAGCAAAACGGTTGCACTTGCGAGATTCATCTTGAACGAAAGAACAGCGGCCATTATGAGGCGCCAAGGGTAAAAGGAGTGACTTGAAGAAAGGTGTAAACGAGGGGCGGAACGAGGGGATTGCGTCTACTGAAGAGAGTTATGAAGAAGGGGTGCCCATATACTTATACCTTACTCTTAGGTTTCTCCACTCCAATATTTCCATCGAAAATTGTATCCGCGTAACCCACTTTCTAACGGAATAATTCCAATCAATGCAATATATGCATTTCTAGACACGTGGGAGTCGTGTCTGTTGCGATTTGAGTTGCGGTCCATAAGTCGACGATCTTCGGAAATGATGGTTCTTTAGGGAAGTGGTGTTCGGTTCACCCCTGCACCCCCCTAAGAATCTTATCAACCCCTCCCGGCGTGCATCACCGGTTTGCCGGATTCCGAGTCCTAATGAATCTTGAAGTCAATATGTTCACATATTCATAGCATCGCACTCCTGGAAGAATACTTTAAACAACGATTTTATTGTCTCTAGAGAAAAACTACCATCCTAGTGTTTTGCAAACACGAAAACACTACAAATATAGAAGGATGGGAACCATGATGGGAAAAACACTTCGTATGATTTATTGATCGATCGGTAGACAACAGTATTGGCCGCTCCTCCAAGGCAAGTCAAACAGCCAACTAAGAACAAGTCCAGCCATGCATCCTTCTGTTGGAAAGAGACCACCCAATCGCTCGATCGCTACCAGCAGAACTTTTCGGAATGTAAACGCATTGGGGGAGAGCAAAACAAGAGATATAGATGGCTTGCTCGAGTCTTCGTCTTGATCATATTCGTGAAGTTCGTGATGTAGGCACTTGTAGTTTTGGAGATGCTGTGAAAATCCGATTAGCTCTGCGCCGGCATCAGAAGGGTGTGAAGAAGCATTATACCTTAGAAGCACTTTCGGTGAACGATGGAAGGTCCGCTCTCGTCGTACTCTTGCTTTGAGATCCACATTTGCTGGAAGGTAGAGAGAGATGCCAAAATAGAACCACCGATCCAGACAGAGTACTTTCGCTCAGGTGGCGCAATGATCTTGACCTTCATAGATGATGGTGCAAGAGCAGTGATTTCCTTTTGCATACGATCGGAGATACCTGGGTACATGGTGGTTCCACCGGACTAGCAACAAATCAGCATACTGCGAAAATCCCATCGCAGATCTCAAGACTTACCATGACAATGTTGCCATACAGATCCTTACGGACATCAACATCACACTTCATAATGGAGTTGAAAGTAGTAACGTGGATTCCACCAGATTCGAGACCCAAGACGGATGGTTGGAAGAGCGCTTCAGGAGCACGGAAACGTTCATTACCAATTGTGATAACTTGTCCATCAGGAAGCTCATATGACTTCTCCAAGCTGGAAGATTGGCTGGCGGTTTGAATTTCTTGCTCAAAGTCAAGAGCGACATAGCAAAGCTTCTCCTTAATATCACGAACAATTTCTCGCTCAGCAGTGGTAGAGAAAGTGTAACCACGCTCGGCCAAGATTTTCATGAGGTAGTCTGTCAAATCACGACCAGCCATATCAACACGAGCAATGGCGTGAGGAAGAGAGAAACCTTCGTAAATTGGCACAACGTGAGTAACTCCGTCACCGGAATCAAGCACAATACCAGTGGTACGACCGGAAGCGTACAGGGACAAGACTGCTTGAATGGAGACGTAGAAGGCGGGCGCGTTGAAGGTCTCGAAGACAATCTGGGTCATCTTCTCTCTGTTGGATTTTGGGTTGATAGGAGCCTCAGTCAAGAGGACTGGGTGCTCTTCTGGTGCAACACGGAGTTCGTTGTAGAAAGTGTGATGCCAGATCTTCTCCATATCATCCCAGTTGGTCACAACACCATGTTCAATTGGGTATCTCAGTGTGAGAATACCACGCTTGGACTGTGCCTCATCACCGACGTAGGAGTCTTTCTGGCCCATACCAATCATGATACTACATCCTTATCAGCCATATGTTCTTCGAATGCCGCATTTTGCGGGAAAATCGGTGGAGGTCGGAATTGTCTTACCCATGGTGGCGAGGACGACCGACAATAGAAGCTGTTCAATGTCAGTACGCAGTCTAATAATTCATATTGCGATCCAACACAGTGGGGCCAACGCGATCCCTAAAGGGAAGCATAGTGGGATGAAAGACTTACGGAACACAGCTCTTGGTGCATCATCACCAGCAAAACCGGCCTTACACATTCCGGAACTATTAAATCCATCAGCAAAGTTCTATAGGCCTGTACAGTCAATCTCTGGAAGGCAGCTGTGAGTAATCAGCCGATTCTCAACTCAAGCTCTTGCCCCCCACAACTGATTTCCAGCCTTAATCTCAGGGATGTTGGAGCTTACCCATTGTCAATGACGAGGGCTGCGACTTCTTCTGTTGATAGAGAATCGTATTAGCGGACGTTCATGATATTCCAGTGAGTTTGCCCAGCTCCAGGACGCTGTGTGAAGGATAAAAGTTGTGCTTACCTTCCATGGCTACGGATTACGATTTAGATCAATAAATGTGTGGTTGGTGGGATATGGCGGTGAAGTTCTCGCGACGATAAGATCGGGAGAATCGGAGGGACGATGGGGTGATCACGAAGGAGATTCGTGGTCGATAAAAGACTTGAAGGGTGGTAATGGCTGGTTCTCAAGAAGAAGGGAAGTTGAAAGGAGGAGGAAGCCGGTCGATGTCACAACGAATGGAAGTTCTTGTGGGCCGCGCCTGCAATTGCGGGAGGCGAAGCGAACAACTCTTGCAGAAATGGGAAAGCAACAGCGCTGCTTTACGTAGACTTGTCGGTGTTGCGAGTAAAAGACTAGAAATGCAAGAGTGATGCGAATACCGAAAGGATGCGAGAAAGTTCGGTGCAGAGGCCAAGCAGCAGTAGAAGGTGTTAGAAAGTCACACAGTGTCCTCTTTTATGGCTCTTTCAGCTATATATTCACCTGGTCTTGTGGCTGGCCATCAGCTTCAACAGCTCAACAATTCCCGACGAGATTGCCCAAAGCAGGCAAGGCCCCCTTCCTTCGCATCGTATCTCACCGCCAGCAGCAAATGATCACAGCTCTTATTTCGACGCCTTCAAGAACGAGAGGCAACAGTATAAAGTTCTTTGTGTCACTCTCGCCATCAGACGCGCGTCAACAGAAACTTTGCCATCCAACCGCTCTTAGGTATTTATATCCCACCATCAAGACCTCCCGCCAAGCAGGCCTCTCGCCGTTGTACCCGCTGCCTTCACTGCCACATGGATAACTGCATTCTAAGTCGGACTGCTTGCGTATGCAAGGGCAGTACCCGGTCCAACTACTCAACTGTTGTAAATGCAGCACTAGATTCAAGATTCCCCCCAGCCACCTACGAGATCCGACTGCCTCGAGCTCGACGTCGGCCATCTCGGACAGCAAGTGTCTCTACGGTGCCTCAGATTGCAGTTTCGTGCAATTATGGAGGGGCAGCCCTTGGTGGGGTAAAATGTGACCAAATCACAGCACAAGAATTTCTCTTTATGCATAATTGTCTTTGAGCCTGAAACATGATATTGCTTTCCTTGTTGTTTATCGATGTTCATTTAAGCTTTGGGACCGTACATTGCGGGACCTAAGAGGACCATTGAAATAGTTACCTAGATACCGGGCTGGGTCACGTGTAGCGTCACTCTACACGTGATGATAAACCACATTATGTACCTTGGTATCTCGGTATTCCTACACTTTCATTCAGGTATTTCATACGCATGCACCTTATTAAGGGTTACTATAGACCTTCGTTTTAGTGTAGTCACGCAATTTTGTATCGCAAAAAGTTTGCTATTGTCCTGCGTTGTATAAGATTAGAATCAAATCTTCAGAAAAATATGATACGTAGGCCACCATAAGTTGGGGAAATTAGCTCTAGGCTACAGTATAAAACTCCCGAAATAGAAGAAGTATTTCACATACAGGGACTTTTACAATTTAAAACAGACTAGGAATTGAGATGCGAGAGTGTAAGAAACACTATTTGAATGGCTTTCGAAATGGAGGTCAGTGGGAATAATTTGTTGGGCTTTTTGGGGCGGTAGCCAACAGCAGAAACCAGCAAATGAATTGAAACAATATGTCCTTAGGCTTCGTTAAAAGCTGGGTTGTTCAGTGCCGGAGGTGTGGCTATATGTAAATATAGGAGTGCGTTGAGCAAGTATAAAAAAAGGATTCAACTAGAAGCCTCGAGAAGATTGTAGAGCCCACGAAACAATAAAACGAAAAACTCAACCACAGGTAATAAATTCTCTCTCTCACTACGCAAACACTTCCCCGAATCTCCCGATATCTACCAAACTTTAAAAACTAGAAACTTTCGTGTCAAAACCTAAAAATTGCACAGGCGCAAATCCAGACACCCCGCCATAAAAAAGCTACCCCGCCATCAATTTCACAGCAGCGCCCTCACCCTCAGCACACACAAATATCTACTAAGCAACAGCACAAATCGCAGTCATGGATCCAGGTATGAATGAGCTCTTAAAATGGTCGGTCGAGAACTCTTCTACGACTGCAAACGACCCCTCCGCTGCACCACCCACAAATCGAGGACTCAGTGCTGCAGCACTCAATGCCCTCATGGGCGGCCCCTCCGACGCAGACCTCATGGTCGAGTCTATGACCGCCATCAAAGACCCCTCTATCTCCCTCGACCAAAAAATGATCGCATTCGATAATTTTGAACAGCTGATTGAGAATTTGGATAATGCGAATAATCTTGGTCCATTGGCACTGTGGACGCCATTGTTGGAGTGCTTGGAAGCGGGACAGGATGGGGATGAGGATGGAGACTTGAAGAGGATGGCGGCATGGTGTGTGGGGACTGCTGTGCAAAACAATGAGAAGAGCCAAGAACGCCTATTAGCGATGGGGGGGATTGAGAAGTTGGTTAGGTTGGTGGTTGATGAGGGGAATAGTGAAGGAGTTAGGAGGAAGGGTATTTATGCATTAAGTAGCGCAGTGAGGAATTATCAACCCGCAATGGATGTACTTACTGGGGAATTGGGGAAGATTGAGGGGAGGGGAGGCCAGGGGGTCAAGAGGGATGCGGCGGACATGGATAGTGTTGATGAGTTGATTGGGGAGTTGAGGGAAGAGGCAAAGAGCAAAAAGGAGCCGAATGGTGCGTAGTTCGGGAATAAAAATGGCTGTTGCATTGGGCGGTGTTTGGTGTTTAGGATATAGTATAGATGGTCGCGCTTTGTGGGTATAAAAGACCAAGCTTCGTCAGAATTGGAAGCTTTGTAGATCATTACAACCTGAGGACCAGCCTTCCACCAGTGGTGTTGATATCGACAAACGTTCCGTCCTCCCATACATTGACACGAACTCCAGAGAGATCCTCAGAGCCGCACGGGCTCCGAATCCTTTCAATCTCAGAGCTCGTTCAACCCAGACTAGGAACTTCTCCGTGAGAAGAAGGCTATCGCATTACAGGGATACTCTTGATAGCTACATAGAATACAGGAATGTTTTACCTTGGCCTGTTTATCTATATTAATCGATTTATTTGACGCTGAAGCTTTCCAAAATTTCCGATTGGTAGCCTTATCGTATTTTAATACTGACAACAGGTCGATTTTAGCAAGTCATTTCTATCTGCTTTAATTAACCCCACAACAAAATTGAAACCAGAATTGAAAGTTCCCTCGGGTACCCTTTCGTTCTGGCAGGATCTGCACTTGACCTTTTGTGCCTATAGATACTAGAACTGTAAACCCATGACATTAAAGCGTCTAACTCGGGGAGCAGCCCCGATTCCTATAAATATTCCTTAACCTGCACTCCTCCTCTTGCTGTAGTGTATGATAGAAATTGAGTAAGGATATAACGCTAGATTGCATTCATTATTGTGAATTAACCTGCTTTCATACCAAATCATGTCCTTGCGGCTTAAACCCCACTTTTCACGGAGTATCATATTTCACAAGCAAACTTTGTCTATTTTTTCGATGTCAAGTATAAAAACTAGATGGTGAATTTGTGACAACAATAACCTCCACAACATCACTCGTGTCTCCCCTCTTATATCCAAGTATCATGTCAAATTAAGAATGTCTGCCACAAGATCGAGGTTTAAGATATCCCGATTTATACCAACAGGATTTTTTGTACTCTGGGAAGGGGATGCCTTCTATTGTGGAGTTTCGTTGCTTCACAGTGGGCATTCATCGCTTTTAATGGCTAATACTCATGCATGATCGGTGTTTTATAGGCCTGGGCTGAAGAGACTAATGAGATAATCTCAATGAGGAGTGGGGATGAACGTAGTCTGGTAGACCCTTTTACATACAGAAAAGAGGTCTACAGGTGATTGCTAATCACTTGCAAGTTGCTATTGTTCGTGTGGAGTTCTTGGTTAGCTAGAAGGCACTCTCAATAAACACAGCAACGACTCAGATGATCTGTACGCAAGGTAGTTACATGAGGTTTAATATCGATAACAAAAATAGGGAAGATATCATCGGCTTATCGCTCAGTGAACACCACCTCTTATACGCCGAGGTAGCTGCTGTATGGACTTATGGATATGATCCAATTACGGACGACACTCAGACGGGGATGGGTTGCTGACCCTTAGGAAACGAAAATGCTGGAGGACTTGTCATCTAACTATTCAACTGGTTTCGCTTATACCAAATGCGAGGCTGGTGCATGCGCCTATGGTCGAACTAGATAGCTTGCTGATTCACATACACTCCGGGCGGGTAATTGCTCTCTCTCAACCGCCATTTAATTGGTCGGGCCTGTATTTAATTGCAAGGGGACATAAAGGCGCTGGGCGAATATTGAACCACATTGCTCTTAAAGGGCTGATCAGATGAAACTTGAAGATAGGCTCTAGTGACAGCGAAGGGCTTTGCCAGCTAAAATGTCATGCATAGTTAGAAGCGAGAATGGCGACTTATTCCGGTGAGGAATACGTAGAATCCTTGTTTTTGAAGGGCCAGTTTTCAAGAATGTTTTGAAAATCCCTCCATTGATATCATTTCGCGTTCCCTACCCTTAAACACAGGATACGGAAGACTTTTGGCTAACATTTATGTTAGACTGAGATCAACTTAGAAGATAAGAGAATGAATCAGCGCCAACTTGTTACTAGCATTCCAGCTTGATCCCAAAGTTGACAGGAAGAAGCAAAAAACATTGGTTCTGACAACAATACGTGAAACTGCAGTACCTTATTTAACGATAAATACAAAAATCTCGAAGGAGAAACGATCTCAAAGTAAACATAATAGGTAGACTAGCAAATGATATATAGATACACTCGCCGACTGCCTATAGGTTTTGTCTTGGTAATCTCTGTGGGCCTCGGGTGTTCCTTCGCCTATTTGATACGCCGAATCTAGTCAAGTCCTTTCTGGTTCTCAAGTCACTTAGTAGTTTTACTCTTTTCTTTGCTTATATGGCTTAGGAACAGAGGGTGTGTGTAAATATGAGATAGTAATCGCGGGCTTTCTGTGGTATGTTGATGAGTAGGCTTTAGTAGGAGAGCAACTGCGAAGCCTTTTTAAGTAACTAATGTATATGATATGCTACTAGGAAGAGAACACCACTATGATCATGCTTGCAGCCTAGACCGAAGTTCTGACAGATCCAGATAATTTCAGATCATACGAAACTTATGTCACTCCACTCGGAGTTTGATGAGGCTGAAACATGCTAAAAATTAACTCGAGAGAGGGAAAGTGGATTGACTTTTCGAACAAAGGGGCTGTGCTACCGAGTCACTAGAGTGGATATCGATCATGCACTGTCCTGTGCTAGAAAATTAGCAGGGCCCAAGTTACCGGGAAAGTCATGCATATTTATGTGAAAGCAGAGGTCGGCTGTGATGATTAAATTGTACAGCTCTAATGGTTTTATCATATTTCAGATAAAAATCCTGAAATGTAGTTGTGTTTATAATTTCCTGCCGTTACCGCTTGTAACAAAGGAACGCTCAATCCTGATACCATTCCTATCCCTTTGTGCGAATATTAACGCCTATCGCCCCCGTGCTTTCCCAAATAAGAAATTATAAAAAAAGAGTGTATGTGCAGTTGTATGGTCGTAAATTGTCGAAAGCAAGGACTGATTGGTGTCTCCTGGAATCGAAGTTGGGACTTGTTGAGTATCGTAGAGCTCCATTGCAACAAAGCATGAAGATAGCTATCCCTGGAAGGATGAGAGTCCATTCTCGGTGTCGTTATGCTATGTAAGTGATATTGAGTCTAGTCTGATGCCAGTAACGGTATAGGTTTGATTATGCTCCACGATAAGATGTTATGGGCAAAGCCCTTGAAGATCGTATGCTTGCTCGTGTGTGCATCCTATCCCATTCATTTGTCACCCCTATGAAAAGCTCACAAACTTCGGATCTCTCGGTAATCCATCAGGTCCAATATTGTTCTTCGCAAATCGTCCCTCTGTGTATATCCTTCTTGCCTCGTCAAAGTTGACTCTCCGATTCTTCATGATTTTCTGTATCTCTCTCTTGCTTGAGTTGTCCAACCCAGCTCTTGAATCCCCCGATGCGACATTCCCTGACAGATCAAAGGCCGAGGAGGAGAATCCGGCTTCGATATCGCCGGAGAAGGAGGAGGGAAGGCGGGAGTAAAGGAACGAGGTGCCCGGAATGTAAGGCATGTGTGGCAACCACTGAGCACGAGTGATATAAAGGACTTGAAGAGATCGTCAGTATGGTTGGAATAGGAGGACAAGCAGCGAAGCTTACCGGTGGAGAGAACAAGGGAAAAGAAGACGGTGCTGTAGAGGAAATAGCCCATTTCTAGCTAAAATCGACTCTGAACCAAAGGCTGAAGAAAGAAAGCTCGGTGATGAGCGCGACCAAAGTTTTATTAGATGTCCTGACTTGGCATTTGAAACAGAGTGACAGTGCAATGTAAAGCAGTCAGGTCACCATTTATGCCGTCACGTCCCTGAGGCGGAGTTGCGGGTGCTGCGCATTCATGCACCCTGGGCAACGTGACGAAGCCTGTGCACAGGCCATATTGAAGTTCTAAAAACAGGTTAGCGCCAGCATCGGCGTTAGTAAGCGAGAAATCTTATGATTGGTCGGATTTCCACACAGAATTTTTGAATATTGAGATTCAACACTGAGATTGAAGTTGTGAGAATTTACCAATCGTCAATACTCAATACCGCCAACATGTCACACCATTCACCACAAGTGTCTGCGGACCTGATCTGGGAGGTTTCCCGTATGTTTGACTCCTCCCCGAAGGATTTCGTGGAATGCGTAACAGAGGGGGATGTTGAAGGAAGAAAGCAAAAATATTATTTACGGACGCTGATATATGCCAATGCAGGAAGCCAGAACGCCTTCTTGGTTAAGCGCGCACAGTCTGGAGGTGTTCGATTCTCTCGCGATCCTTTCAACTTGGTTAACATCCACTCACGCAAGGTATAGCATTTTTTGGTATATTTTATGTATTCAAACTAATTGTTTCCCAGTATGCCGGTTTCGTCAACGACAAGGTACGAATATGCGAAGAATCACGAATATGGGCAAGGGAATAATTTAATTAACAATGAGTAGGCCATTGGAGTTGTCGAGAACAAGGACGAGAAGAAGGGTGTTACTCTGATCACTAAGGCCAAGGCAACACAAAAGCCAGCAAAGGGAGTTGTCAAGACCGGTCTCTCAGGAAGCAAGTCCACAAGAAAGTGAGTCTATATGGGAATATCACGAACTCTAGAGTCTTAGGTTCTAATTGTCACATCAAGGACCTACAAGACTATTGCCAGCAATACAACTAAGTCAGGGTACCGATCCGATCTCCGAGCTGAGGCCATTGCCCGCGCATCTGCTATCCGCAAGTCCCAAAGACCAGTAAAGGCATCACCAGAAACGAAGGTCCGAGGTGCAAAGGCGAAGAAGGCCGCGGAGAAGGATGAATGAGGGTGTGCATTATGAATGGAAATGGTCTTGCTAGTCAAAAATAGAGCTCAATTCCAGGAGTTATACCGGTTATTGGCCACAAACTATCATATGGGATAACAGTTGCAAAGTCCTCTGGGTTAGCAGGAGCCCCTGGCTGTGACGATGGCAGAATGGACAGTAACCTTGTCTGATAAATATGAGCCCTTTAAATTTTAAGCGCAACTATTTGGCTTCTGATAAACATACTTCCATGACGGAAAGGCACGACAACTTCGGCATGTGAACGTGAAGACCCGGCTAGGTTTGGGGAACTCCTAGCAGCCAAACATAGTGTATTATCCGATCTCGCCCGACGTCCTGCCTGCCTCGGCCTTGCTTCGCTCACTTTAGTGCCCAATATGCGCGAGCGGTCATTCCCTCTGTCTGGATCTCCGATATATAATTGCTTGCTTCTTGTTGCAACAAGCCACTCTCGCGCTCGTCGCAGAAAAGGAAGAACAGCACGACTTAGATACGTTAGTGAGGTGAGCTACAGCCCCTCCAAGCCCCTCGCTCCTGCCCAGCCAGTAGACGGTTTCTGATTTGCTCGCTTCGCCGCAACCCATTGGGGGAGAGCTCAACCCCTCCACTGATTTCCCTCAGTCATAAGACTTCCATTGCTCCAGCCGCCAAAGAGTTTTCTTCCATCGTGTAACACTGAGTCTAACTTCTTTTCTCTTTTGAATACCTAGGAATTGCAATTATAGGTACGTTACTATCGATCCTATGCCTCTGCAGCTTCAACTTGCAATGCGGGGTAGATGTTGACCTACATTGCAGAAACCTTTCTCCCACCGAAACAGCAAATATGGGAATCAAAGCCGGTAAGTCTGGCTAAAGGGAGCATCTCTACAGATAGTAGTTTCTAATCTACATAGTCGTCGCTGGTGCCTCTGGTGGAATTGGGCAGGTATGTTCCTCTGCATCCATTGCTTTATGTTCAACCGCTAACAAATTTCCCCAACAGCCATTGTCCCTCCTCCTCAAGACATGCCCTCTCATCACCGAGTTGGCATTGTACGATGTTGTAAATACACCAGGTGTCGCTGCCGATCTTTCACACATCTCATCACCCGCTGTACGTATTGCTACAATCGACGAAACAAGAGAGGACGGGACTGATGAGGGAAATAGAAAATCACTGGCTACCTTCCAAAGGATGATGGCGCGAAGTTGGCAATGAAAGATGCGGATATTGTTGTTATCCCAGCTGGGATTCCCCGTTCGTGCCGCATTGTGTTGATGTACCTTGACAGTGACTGACTCTGGAATAAGGCAAACCCGGAATGACCCGTGATGATCTCTTCAACATTAATGCCGGCATTGTTAAGGGTCTCATCGAGGTTATCGCAGATGTTGCACCAAAGGCGTACATTTTGATCATCTCCAACCCAGTCAACTCAACAGTCCCAATCGCTGCTGAGGTCCTTAAGGCCAAGGGAGTTTTCGACCCAAAGCGTCTCTTTGGTGTTACCACCCTTGATGTCGTACGAGCAGAGACTTTCGTTGCTGAGATCGTTGGCGAGAACAACCCACAGAGCTTGAACATCCCAGTTATTGGTGGTCACTCTGGAGAGACCATCGTCCCTCTTTTCAGCCAAGCTAAGCCTTCTGTCACCATTCCTTCGGACAAGATGGCTGCTTTGGTCAAGCGAGTCCAATTCGGTGGTGATGAGGTTGTTGCGGCAAAGGATGGAGCTGGATCTGCCACCCTTTCTATGGCTTACGCTGGTTTCCGGTATTTATTTAGCCCTACAACTGCAGTACAGGACTGACTGTTGTTTAGATTCGCTGAAGCCGTTCTCAAGGGTCTCAGTGGTGAGAAGGGTATTGTCACCCCGACTTTCGTCTACTTGTCGGGTATCCCAGGTGGTGAAGAAATTGCCAAGGAGACTGGCTGTGATTTCTTCTCCGTTCCTGTCGAGCTTGGCGTAAGTTCTCTATCGTCCCATATGAAGGATCCCTTAAATTGACAAAAATGTAGGCATCTGGTGCTGAGAAATGTCACAACCCTCTTACCAACCTTGACGAGAACGAGAAGACCCTGCTCAAGGCTTGTGTAGAAGGCTTGAAGGGCAACATTTCGAAGGGCGTCACCTTTGCCCACAACCCACCTCAAAAGTAGTCTCCCCATATTTGCCCACCTTTCCTTCTTTGTTTCTAGTTTCTACCTCAGGCAACAAAAGCGAGCATATGTATCTCCTTTTAGAATACCGGTATCGTTCACATTGCTGTCCTTTCCTCTGTCCTACAAAAGCGCATGATCGAAGGTCGTTTCTCATGTCCCAAGATCATTGTATCTTTTAGATAATCGGCTTTCTTTGGTAAGAATCCCTTGACTGATCGTTGGCGCTTGCTTAGATAGGCTGTAAAAGGCTTGGCTTTTGGGATGTGCTGCATACTTTTTCAGAGGTTGAAATTTGATGCAAGCTTCATGTTACTACTGCAGTTTCATTCATGCTCTTCGGTGGGTAGACGAACTGAATGATTGGCGTAGTACTAGGAGCTGGAGGGGCTGGTGGTGAATGGACGGAGGATGATCTGGGGAGTTCTCGCAGATTTGCGGTATGATAGGCTAAGCAATGGATGGAATTCAAAAGCCTTTCTGAATTGTTGATGACTTCTGTTGCGCATTTATATGCAGGCGCTTGAGTGTAACCGTCATCTTCTTGACACCAGTCCATTTCTGCCATAACTCCGCCAATGCTAATGCCGCTAAGTCGCTTAAAGTGCCATCCTCTATCGAATGTTACTTTTTAGTCTCCTCATTAACTGCCTCTATAACATTTTACCCCTCCGCTGATTTTAAACTCTACTGGTGTGTATTCGTCAACTCAGTTGGCCCCTACTCCTGTGTCTCTAGCTTCATCGTTATATTTTCATACCACAAACCAATCTTTTGGATGTAGATGTTTTAACCCTCGAATTTCTCCCTGTCTCCTGTCTAATAGTTCTCGAGACTCATTATCGCAAAGCTCATCAAGGTTTTGCAGCTACACTCTTAATCTGGAATGTTGCCCCAGGCAACTCACTCGTCTCTGCCTGTACCGTTGCGTTTATGCCCATGCTTGCTAGGGCGCCGCGTATTATTCCGCAGGGGAACCAGAGGAACTAAATTCAAACACCATAAGCTTGTTTATCTTCAAAGGTTAAAAGAGGGGTGAGGGGGTATAAGGTGGGGGGGCGGGGGGGGGACGTACGGGTTGCGCGCGAACAACGGCTTGTCCTCCTGCCTCTGTGGACATTCGTGAGAAGGGGCGGAAGGAATTGTCTGTCAGGACATATACACCCTAGTTGAGTACGATGAGTTAGTATTAGTTTTCCTAGTCACCAATCCTCTACTATCCATGCATTTGATAGTCGACCATACTTGGAATATTTATGATGAGAGAAAGGTCATACCCGATGATTCGTCTTCAAATTATCAATCTGTTTCCGAAACACCAACATCCATAAGTCCTTACAGAGGAACTTTATAACATCCAGTGTATCCGTAAATCTAGGGCGGTCTTTGGAAAACCTGCCATCAACATAACTGTCAGCATTTAAATTTACAGTCTCCTAGAGCATCTTTCGTGGAGAGATAGCAGATGCAGGGACTGGGAATGAACCGAGAGGGGCTATGGGAAGATGGGATAGATAGAGAGACAAACCGTTCAACTAGCCCCTGCCCAACCCTATATCCCAACATTTCTAAACGGTAAAATACCGCGTCTCGTTCCTCCTGCTCCTCCTCTTCTCCTCTCATGCCAGTCCCCGCCCCATTCGTACTTCCAGCCGTATTACTTATCGTCTGCGTTAGGCCATTATGCGCTGTATTTTCCGTCGCCTGTGTAGAGCTCTCCGATGATGCGGTATCTACCTCGCGGACTATGCGCCATGCCATGGGTACGAGCTCGATCATGAGGAGGTCGAGGCAAGAGCTGTTGAGGAAGGAGGCGGTGGGGTCGGAGGCATTGTAGGGGGGGAGGGGCGACTCGAATGACATTTCTAAGAGTGCTTGCGGGCTTCGTTAGGGTATGTGGCGTGTGGTAGCGTGTGTATGTTTGGGAGGTGAGGAAGACGTAGGTAGAGTGGATATGTATGGGTTCGTTCAGTGCTGAGCTTGAGCTGGGACAGTCTGGTGGAAGCTTTCTTGCGGAACAAAGGTATGGTGCTTACGCGCGGCGCAGAGTTCAGGCATGCAATCGAGAGGCTTCGAGAATCGGAATAGGTTTGAAGTAGGGAATAGGGCACGTAGTGGTTGCGCGGAGATGTCTTTGTGTTTGAGAGCTCTGAGTGAGCTGTGATATTTTGAAGTCGGATCGGAGGTTCAGAGCTCGGTTCTCCGAGGTGTCTCGATGACAATCATGCTAAACGACTACAAAATACACTGGTATAGGAGAATAGCATTGATAGATGATTTCATATTTTATAGTTTCCTTCACTTTTATTGTAATCTGGTCCACATCATATCTCCCAAAAGAACACATGAAACTACACTAAGCAAGAAGACTTTGAGGAGAGGTACTCCATAAAAAGTACAAACCAAGAGTAATCTCCAAGTCCCACAGATGAAAGTCGTCCCTAATTCTCCCAGTACGCCTAACCTGTGCCCAGTCGTACTCGCATACAAACATATCCCTTTCATCCGCGAACATTTCTTCCTTTCAAACTCCTAATCAAGGCCCGTTGTATGGCTTGTAGCTCCAGATTCTTGCTCTCATGTCTCCACTACCTGTAGCAAATGATCCTCCACTTGGGCTTGGCGCCACAGAAATGACGCTGTTCTTGTGGCCTTGTAACATGAGCTGAGTGTTGCCGGTTCTTGGATCCCAGAATTGAACTCCGCGATCCTTTGAACCAGAAAGAACCCAAGCGCCATCAGGTGTGAGAGCAACAGAGAGAACAAAGTCCTGTAAATTTATCAGCATAGGTCAATGGCTGGGAGAAACGTGTAACATACCTTGTGACCCTCGAAAGTTCGAATGCATCGTCCTCCCTTGGGGGCATTGCTAGGGTGACCACCTCTTGGTGCAACAAGCTCCCACATCTTGATTGTCTTATCCAAAGAACCCGAGACGAGATCCTTCCCGTTGGGGGCGAAAGCAACGGAGTAAACCGAATCTTTGTGGCCATCTGGACCCTCGAGTCTCTCAACGAGATAACCAGAGCTAGCATCCCAGACACGGACACTCTTGTCCAAGGAACCAGCTGCAACCAACTTGCAATCTGGGGAGATAGCAACAGTAGTCACACCATCTTCAATGCTAAGAGTAAGCATGTTCTGACCTTCATTGATATCCCAAAGACGGACGGTGCGATCACCGCTTCCTGAAGCGATGGTTCGGCCATCGCGAGCAAAGTCTAGCGAGTAGATGTCTTGCTCGTGACCTGCGAAAGTATTTCTGATAGTTCTTGTGGCAATATCCCAGACTCTGATCAACTTATCTTCGGCACCAGTGGCGAGATATCTTCCATCAGGACTGAAGCAGACGCTTCTGATGTAAAGATCCCCAACAGAATCAACACTCTCGTCTGTCAAGACACATACTTTTTGACCATTTACAACGTCAAAGATTTGAGCAGACCTGTTACAGCCAGTAGCAACATATTTTCCATCAGCGCTGAATCGAACACAGCATACTACACTTTCATGCATGAGAGTGTGTACAAGATCAACATCGAGGATACGTGGGACTGCTGGGTTGAAAATAGCAAACCAATCAGCCTCAACCTTCTTCTGGTTTGGTGGTAGTCGCTCCAAATCTAGCTCGGCCAAAGCATTCCCAACTTGTGCTTGGTAATGTTGGTTTGGGATTGGGTGTCCAACTTGAGGAGATGCAGCAGCTCTGCTATCCTGATATGGCATTGGCTGGTTAAGCTGAGGAGTGGCTGGACCTCCAGGTCCGCGATTCAGAACACGGCCCTTGCCAGGTCCAGGCGAGGCGGTAGACTGAGGTGGTTGCCCTCCATACCCATTTGCTGCAGCGACTTGGGGATATCCACCGCTCTGGAAAGGAGGCTGTTGTTGGGGGGGAGGTTGATTAAGAGCCGGTGGAGGCTGGGTCATTTGGTGAGGCAGTGGTCCATGCTGCTCTGATTGCTGAGGTGGTGGTGGTGGAGGAGCAAGACCTGGGCCTCCTTGACCCTGACCTGCCATGATACCTCCAAATAAATTGCTTGGGCCGTGACCAATATTCGGTGGTGCTTGCTGTGAAGGGCCAGCACTTTGAGGAGCTGTAGGTCCACCAATTCCTGCAGGACGAGGTTGAGCTCCTCCTCGAGCTTCGAGCTCACGGTGCAAACGTTGGATCTCCTCTTCGTATCTATACAGACTATCAGCATGGATGAACTCGTCGTTGCACCAAAGATACACACTTCTGTTTTAATGCTAGGTGGGTCTGTTCCATCGCATACACCTTTTCTCGAACCATTGCCATCTCATTGATCTGGTGGGTGACTACAAACGTCAGCTACGTATTCTCCACTGGAGCCTTCTCCGTCTCGTCGCGTCTTTCTTGGCTCCCGAGAGATTTCCTGAGGAAGGGGTTCAAGCACTCACTGGATTGTTCGGCTTCACCACTGGCGCGAACCTGGCTCTCAAACTCTTGACGAATACCATCTAGAAGCTCATTCAAACGAACATTCCCGGGCGCAGGTCCCATACCCCGATGGGGGTTGTACATCGACATCTTTGGGGGTCGATTGATGCGTTGGCTGTGGTGGGGGGAGTAGCCGTGAGGGAGGAGTTATTGCGACAAGCTCCAAAGCGTTCGCAATCAGCAGCAACTGCCTTCAAGCTCAGTCGATGCGCTAAGTTGTGGTCTACGATGCTTGATGATGTTGAACCTCTGGTCTCCTATGAGAGGTCGTGCGCCGAGCAGGGCTGAGATGCACCACACGCGTTTGTAACTTTTTGTAGATGTCGCACAGCTCCTACTAGACGACACAGCAGTAGCAGAAAAGGATCGTAGCCGTCGAACGCATGCAATCGCAAAATGCAGCGCCGATGAGGTGGGATCACGTAGGGGAGAGCGAAGCGACGATGATTTCTTGTGGAGGAGCGAAAAGGAAGGATGGTGGAAGCGGGTTCATGAACGAGAGTTACCCTCGTGCAATAACCTAGCCTTTTTTCGCAACCCCAACCCAGCGCTAGTCACGCGAAGTTTGGCTGACAAGCTTGAGGAGAAAAACCAGCGTCCGAGCCCCTCGAACTGCGGCTTTCATTAATCCACAGGCTAGGCTGGCGGGAGCATGGGGCTGCACAGCGTGTTGCCAGCAATGCAGGGGTGTGGATAGGATGCTCATTCGATGTCCTGCCTAGCCGATGCACACCCGGCAGGAGGTGAGCACGGCCCACAATTTACGATGGCAGCCACTGACGGCCAACCGACGTGCGGGTGTTTCTGAACGGAGGAGACAAGTCTGGGGTTGCCGAGTCTGTCTATCAATCTGCAGGTGACTTCTAGCAGCTGCACCCCCATCACTTCATCATTCCGCGCCACCGTTTCTTCCTATCCTGGAACCCAGTGCTTTGCAGCATCTTCGTGCTACGCTACAGCGGTGAGGGAAGGAGGAGTCTGAAGCTTGACGGCTGCCCTTTTTAGCGCCACCATGTATGTTCGCGGCATCATGCTATAAATTACGTTGTCTATCCACGTCGATCAAATGTCTGGGAGAGATCTGTCCCCAGACATGAGCTACCAAATATCGCACCTGCTTATCGACGAACTATATCGCGACGATACTCAGCTGCAGCGGGCATGGGCATGGGCATGGGCATGGGCATGTGAATTATTTCCCGGTCCCCCTCTTTGTGTAATCCGCCGCAAATATCCCACAGTTGCCCTGTTTGGTCGCAGTCGGTCACTTAGATGCATAATGCAAGGATCGATGCCGGGTCCCATCTTCAACGTGGACATATCTGAGGCACCCATTCATGTCGCTCCGCTGCCTCAGAAGCCTGTTTTGCGCAATCAGTTCTCTCTCCATCCCACGCCTTTAAGGGTAAGAAAACAAATTATAGGCGAGGTTACCACAAGACACAAAGATGACGGGCATTACCTCGTAGATTCCTGAGATGTCTCGCGATAGACACAACACGGGCCCCATTCGCATCGCTAAACAATACATTTAACTTCTTGAGCATGAGATAGGAGATGAGATCGGATGAAAACAAACCTCATAGTAGGGAACAAGAGTTTTAATTGTATACGTCGGTGTGGGCAATTTCCCCTCAAAACTCAACACCACGAGAAAATGGGCTTTTTCAGGTCCGTCTTATTTTTCCTTGTGGCGAGGGAAGTGAGGCTCAACTGTGATAGATCTCGGCGGCCAAGGGACGGGTGAGAGATGGTCGGTTAATAGCACTACTTACTCATCCTGCAGAGTGCGAATAATAGACTACATATATTACTCTGCATTATGTAGAGGGGAGACGGTGAGCTTGTTCTGATGATTTATCAGCTATGCTGTCCAGTAGATATAGTATTGTCAAAAGCATGACGAAACGAGCCTCGGAACATGTGTTATTCATTTCTCGTATTCGTAAATCAAGCCAGGGGTAGATCACCACACAGCCCTTCGCCCAATTTAAACTTTAGTATATCCTCATCCAGTTTTGAAGAGCGAAGAAAAAAGCAAAAAGTAAAAGGTTTATTCGATCTTCAACGCAGGAAGAAGAATCGACACAACCTTAAATTCTCGAGACTCCCTTCCCAACAAGATAGGGATCCAGTTGGTTTCTACCCCGGATTTAGTGGTGTCAGCCTGCCCATCATGCATGAAACAAACAGAAATCTGCAGCCATTGGCATCCTCTCGATCAGTGTTTCGTGAATCTGATAAGATTCTTCAATTCAATGCGCCGTCAAGATGCATCTTACTGTGGCGCAACTCACCTCCAAAGACAAATGAGCTCGAAATAATCTCTCATACCCAACATGAAAATACCCCTTTTCCCTCAGTTCATCATTACCATTGACAGCTCATTTTTGCGGTGTTGCCCTGAGATCGGAGGATAGCTGGCCAATCCCGTGATGGATCCTCACGCGGCGGGTGTCGTGCACACCAGCCAAAGGGCTCACTTGTATCCTGATTTCTAGAAGCCGGAAGCAAAACAACCGACCGCTGGCAAATAAGACCACAATCCTGTCACCGCCAAACGGCTTCCTCCTTACGTGCACTGTGGCAGAACGGTTTGTCGTCCATCGGCGCTTCTCATTTGCCAAGGTCTCCGCGCTAAGGCGTTTTGGTACTATCAAATTTCCAGGGTCACTTCAACGAAAAAGGTACAAGACGACTCCTCGTCCTCGTAGACTTTCCCGCGTTTCAACACCTCTCTTTGTCGCCAAGCACCCTTCCCTTCGACGACGACAGCATCGAAGGGCACTTGCAAATCCAATTGGCTCTACGGAACACTCTTACGGCAATATCTCCTTTTGCGACAACACCCACTATCTCAAAATGGATATCGCCCTCGAGTTGTGTGATACCTATGTCTTCGATTATTTATATTCCCTCGTCCTCCCAGCAGGGCCTGTGCCCTATAATTTGAAGGATGGCGTCGCGAACTCGACAATGATGAGCCCAAGGGCTGCGTCGCCATGGAGATACGAACCTGCGAGCAAGTTTATATCATTCCAGCCTACGGACTACGCATACATGAGCTCGTGGACAAGAGACAATGTGTATCGCCAAACATGTTCCCTCTTTTGGATTACGTGGTTAGTCTTCCTTCTATCTCGGCCTACACCACAAAGCTAATCTTGGCACAGGATTGCCGGTGCCGCAATTTACTTCGTTGCCTCGTCGCTCTCTTACCAGTTTGTATTCGACAAGACCACATTCAAACACCCGAAGTTCCTCAAGAACCAGATCAGGATGGAGATTGCCCAAGCCACAAGCTCAATGCCCGGTATTGCTGTCCTAACCACGCCATTCTTCCTGTTCGAAGTCCTCGGCTATTCCAAATTGTACGACGCTCTTGAGGACCAACCCTTCGCATACTACAACTGGCTCCAGTTCCCACTCTTCTTGCTCTTTACCGATTTCTGTATCTACTTCATTCACCGCGGCCTGCACCACCCCTTGATCTACCGGTCACTTCATAAGCCCCACCACAAATGGATTATGCCAACTCCTTACGCTTCTGTCGCTTTCCACCCTGTTGACGGCTTCATGCAATCGCTACCATACCACGTCTTCCCATTCATCTTCCCCCTCCAGAAATTTGCATACCTCGCACTCTTCCTCTTCGTACAAATCTGGACTGTCTTCATCCACGATGGCGAATACGTCGCAAACAGCCCAATCATCAATGGTGCCGCGTGCCACACAATGCATCACTTGTACTTTAACTACAACTACGGACAATATACTACATTGTGGGACAGACTCGGAGGCAGCTACAGAAAGCCAAATGAGGAACTCTTCAGACGCGAAACCAAGATGGGACAGAAGGAGTGGGAGAAGCAGGTAGCAGAGATGGAGAAGGTGGTAAAGGAAGTCGAGGGTGAAGACGATCGTTCCTACGGAACGGAAGAGGATTTGAAGTTGAGCTTCAAGAAGAAGAACTAAATTCTTGAGTCTAGTCTGTGTGAAAGGACGAAGCGGGGCCCGATTGACTGGTGAAAAATCGAAATGAGAGTGAAAGGGAAAACCTGTCTGTTCTTGGACAGAATGTATATATTCGATTAATAGGGCATGGTAGGAGGTGGCGGCATCTGTCGGCGTTGAAAGGTAATAATCTACTTGCTTGGGATCGTATTTACCTCTTCGGTCGTTAGAACGAAACTAGCACAGGCAAGTGGTCAGCTTGTGTTGAATAATAGAAACCACATTTACCTTACGATATCATCTCCCCTCGAACTCAGATCTGAACACATGATTTGTCGTCTGCAGATACCAGAGCTTTCTTCCACGTTTTCCGAATATTTCGTCCTTTCCGAATATTTCCTCCTAGATGCATGCGTTCGAAAGGTGTCATTCAGGGAACACCTCCATATATCTCGGCATTCCCTCACAGCTATGATAGTTCCTAGCAATTAGACGATCATCCGTGTAGCTCCGTTTGGAAGTCCTACACGTTGGCTGCTGACTTTATTATGGAGTGATTTTCCAAAAGAAGCCAAAGGCATATATATAACATTCCTTCACACGATCTTACACTACCGGTTATGACCAGTTACATTAGGGCAACTGGATCCTGAAGTGGCTATCGTAGAACATTACGTGCTTTCTCAAAGTATGAGGAGTTTGCTATAGGTGTCGAAAAAGAGGGGCGATCGAAGCGGCGCTCAAAACGGAACTCTCTCTGTAGGTGGCAGTGGAAAGGGGGACTACTGTCAGCAGATTACGTGATGAGAGCACTGGTTTCGCGACAGGACGCTTGGTACCTTTCACACCATTTTTGGTATTGCCTCATTGGTCACTTTCTCTACTCGTATCCTAGGGCAGGAAACAAAACCTAGATGTCTTATAGGTCGCCTTATACAGAAGCTCAAGTTTCGACCTCACTCTCGAGTTGTAGAACGTGTAATTTTAAATATGGGAGGAATGATTGCCGCTAGATTTATAAACCTAGACGTAGTGACATTTATCTTAGCAGGGTATAAGTAGGCACTGAAACTTTCAACTAGACGTCTACCGATCCCCTAAGCAAATTAACGGAGGCCACAAAATGATTTCATGGTTTGTCTGGATTTATGTACTGTTTGATTCATGAACCTATCACTTGGTTTGAGTTTTGGGGGGTTAGGTACAGTTTAAAAAAAAGAAATAAGAAGTAAGATAACTTGTTTTTAACAACAGTCACAGTGTCTAATGAGAAAACCCTGTGGCCTTGGAAGCAATAATTAAATAGTGTCGAAACTAGTACGGAATGATCCAGTAGGTCTGAAGAAAATTAGAGCTTGCAACTACTGATAAACATGTAACAGGAGAGGAGCGAATAAAGATAACTGTGTGATACGATGGACAAATGAAGAGAGTGGCGGAATATATGCTTTGTAACTCGAAATAAAAATTAGTGATAGGGTGGTGGGAAAATGCTGTACATAGTGGGTTGTATTACAGCTATCATACAAATGGTGTACATATTCTACTACAACTTCGAACCATATGCTTTTCTAATCTACTAATTTTCCGGTGAAAGGAACGCCCATCGCAGACAGGAGAAGTCTGGCATGTCTATCGGACTGTGCCGAGGTGTGTATTGTAACGTGGAAACCGGGAATCATCTTTGGTGGGTACATCTATATATGTTAGCACTATATATGCTATGAAAGCAATGGAAATGGAAACTTACATCGTAGTTGACTTCCACCTCCGGAAAGAGAATTGCTCCCTCCCTGTTGAAACCAAAAGAGATATTTCCACTGCTATCACCTGTTGTCCCCTGGACACCCTCCCAGTCCTTAATCTTAGGCAACACTAAATTTATACATTTGTCCACAAATTCCCAAGCTTGATCCCCACGTAGCGAGCATGTCAAAGATATCGGCATCCTCAATCGAATCCCAAACTGCGAAACACTGTGCTTCGCCCTATGAACTTGCGGCCTCACACCCGTAACAGCTTGGAGCAGCATTCCAGCAACATGCAAATGCGCTGAATCTTCAATTGCCCCCTTAACCATAGAATGTACCGTCACCCCTGTAACCTTTGGGATATTTCGCCAATCGATGTCTCTTTCAATCAGACGAAGTACTCCTTCTGGACCACGAGGTCCCCGCTTTGGTCGATTCTTATGGTACGGGGATGAATCATCCCAGGTTCGCAGACGTTCAGACTTGGGGATATCTACGGTTCCTGGAGGCTTGTGGGCGTAGCCTAGAGTCATAAGGTCGGAGGCAATGGTGGATTGCCATGTTTGGGCGACACGGGGATGGGAAAAGGGGCCGGGTACAAACTGACGGGATGCAGGATCTGAAGTTGGAGGAGGTTGATGTGGATGTAGAGGTCCTCGGTAGTATCTTGGAGATCGATATTGGTATCTAGGTATGCTGTTAGCATTTAAGTCTCTCAGTCAGCAATTATGATGCTTACCGACTAGATGGAAGCTGCCTTTTGCGACCTGCGGCTCTCTTTATTGGGTCATATTCCCCAACCTTCACCTTTTCCGTACTCGGGGTGAGAGTCGACTGCGATTCGAGATCTGCATAATCGTTCGAGACCTCCTTAACAGCTGCAGCTTCTCCAGATGCAAATCGCCGTGTTATTTGACTCGCAGATATAGGAGTTGATCGCGCATTCCTCCTCGTCAAATGCCGCACGGCGGAAGGCAGCTCTCGGAGGGCCATTGTCGATATACGATGGCTGTTTGTGATCAACAAAAAATCTACAAATGTCTCGTAAGGCAGTATTTTCCTCCCTCAGGCAGAAAGAAGCTGGCAGAATTGATTAATATGATTGGTGCGAATAACTGCCCTATGCTTCTACGGCGCAGAATAGTCACCAGAGCAGATAGTTCCTCAATTCTTGTTCGCAACTCGCCCACGAAATGGAAGTCATTCACCAAGCTAACGCAAGTAGTTGATTATTGCCATTTACACCCAGGTGACTATGTTAACACGTAATGGCGAAGTCTCATGGCTCCCCGCATATAACAATAAAGAAGTGGCTTTGCAACCTAGTTCCATCATTCATGTTCTGGACATTTCGATGACTCAGTGAGAAGATTTAAAGAGAATAGCAAATCAGCATATGAACACATTTCTTATCTTGAGGAACTCGTATTGTATGCATTATTGATATGGTTCCTGGAACTTGACATAGAGTTATGAGCGATATCATTTAGCGGCCGCCGTATAACAATCTGGACAACCCTTCAACTTGGGCTTTTGCAGCCGACAAGGGTCCCACAACCATCGCCAAGCTCTCGGGTTAGGATTCGAAGAAGACGAGACAACTTCACTTCTGTCGCAACGTAGGCAGCTACTCTATTAGCATTTGCACACGAAAACACATACAGCACGAGGGCATTCACCAACCGCTGCCTATAAGCAATGGGTGTCGTCATACCTTCCAGGTAGAGAGAAGAGGCTCCTCCGAACCCCGCGACCCCACCAACAGCCTGCTCGAGAAACGACCACATTACCACAGTTCTCAAACTCAGTCCTCACTCAAAACTCCACCAAGTTTTGACTGGCTTCTCCAAAATGAATCGCTTTCTCAGCAAACGAGAGAAAAATGGCCCGGCACATAGGCGCGAGAAATCCTCCGACAGAAAGGTAATTGAGAGGCTTCTCTTTTATCTTTCCCCAGCGCTGTACTGATGAAGGACTCCTCTTATCTCAGTATATGCACTCGATTTGCACAACTTTTCCATACCCCCATGGAAAGAGTTTGCCAGTCACTGCTATTTCGTGTTGTTCAATATATACAAGTGCTGACTCTCGACCCCGTTTCTTGCTACAGACCCGACCACTCTCTAGCGATGGCCTTTTGTCACTATTCAAGACAGACCCTCAAAAGAAGATTGACAAAGAGTTCCAACACAAGGTGAGTTATGGTTAATTTGAATAATCAGCTTTAGAGTTTCACCCACATCCACCCTCTCTTAAAAGTCGAACTCTACTAACCAGGCTTAGATAACTACAATTCGAGATCGATTACACCACAGAGGTTATACGAACATCGACGATGAACAGATAAACTACGCACTTTCTTCTAAATATGCCAGCGGGAGCGTGGACATAGCTTTCGAAGTGGTGTTACTGTTTCAAGAGTCGGTTGAAGGAATCATTAAACCCTACAGTCCTTCTACACATATGCTAGGCGCAGAGAATCGAGAGAATGTCACCTGCTACCTAGATGCGTTGCTATTTGCGATGTTTGCACGATTAGACAGCTTCGAACCAATGTTGATGATGAGCTTCGATGACGAGCCAAGAAGGCGGCTTTCAACCTTGATCCGACTATGGGTAAATATGTTGAGAACGGGAAAATTGATACAAACAGATGTTGTATGTTGAAATTCTACACACACACTTTAAATCGCATACTAATATGATGTGCAGACAGGTTATCTACAAGAAGCATTGGCTGCAAGTGGTTGGCCTGATGCTGGGAAACTCGAACAGCAGGATACTTCAGAGGCCTTTAGTTTCATCACTGGCGCGCTGGATCTGCCACTCCTTACGCTGAAGATGGACATATATCACACTGGGCGTGAAGACGACACCGACGATCACAAGTTTGTCCAAGAGCGACTTCTAGAGGTTGGCGTGCCTGAAACCCCTAAAGATAGTACAGAACCCATAAAGCTTGAGGACTGCCTTGAAAATTACTTCAACAATAGAATTGATGTTGTCAGACAGCTAGAGCGTTCGAATACAAGGGCCTCTGTTCGTTCAGCAAGCGGAAGATCCCATTCAGTAGAGAAGGAGAGCTCTCAACACGTGGAAATCACCGAGCTTTCATGGGCAACACCTGACACCCCAAGTACTCCAATAACGCCAATTACTCCAATCTCGCCAGGTGGACGACATCGCGGCCAAAGCATCATAAGACACCGAGTGGTCCTTGAAAACGATGATGAGAAGGACGAGAAGTCTGGCAGACAAACACCGACTTTAGTGAGGAAAGGTTCAATTCGCAAAGAGGTTCTAATGCCAGCCTGGCAATTCTTTAATCTAATACGTCCGTTACCATTTTATTCATATATCAAAACATATCCTCGTTTTCTACCCCTAGAATCACCTATACTAATTGGTCCAATAGCGTGGTATACAAAACACTCCCCTACCAACGATGCGGAAGTAGCAGCACACTTCTCGAAAGCCCGTCCGGTACTAGGCATTTGTCTGAAAAGATATGCTATGTCCGCAGAAGGGGTTGCTACCAGAAAGAACACTTTCATTGACATCCCACTCGACATTAGGCTACCGCACTTTATCCCAGATGATGAAGTACCTCAAAAAGATGGACCTTTGATGGGAAACTTCAAACTCTCTCTGCAGTCAGTCATCTGCCACCGGGGAAATTCTGTTCACTCGGGCCACTATATCTCATTCGTCCGTGGTCTAGCCAAAATTGCCGATGGAGACTATGCTTCTGCTCGGCGACTAAGCAATGGCGCAAATCCGCCTCAGTATCCGGAAGATAGGTGGATCAAGTTTGATGATCTTGCCAATCCACGAGTTTCTTACGTGGATATTGAGCAGGCAATGAAGGACGAAATGCCGTATCTACTTTTCTATCAAGTTCAACCAACCTATGAAATGTCAGCTGCATCTTGCCCGGATGCTCACCCTCCTTCTTATGCCGACTCTGCAGTTGGTATGTCGGTCACCAGTCCTGAATCTTTCCGACAGTCACAAAACGGCCAATCGGGATCGCAAGAAGGTTACTTTGACGGCGCAAAAGATGAAGGGATTCCAACGCCACAAATTCGCTTTTCGTCCGAGTTGGAGCGACCCGATCAGGACCCACCGAGGAGAAGTATCAACCTTCCAGACGAGCGAAGGGGAAGTCTTGCATTTACAGAGACTAGCTTAGCAAGTTCAGTAACAACCTCATTAACTTCAGCACCAGTCACTCCAAGCGAAGAAACCACTGCGCAGCGAATGTCCCGCGCCGCTCAGCGTTTCACAAAGTCAGCTAATAAAAGTCGACCCACTAGCGCCTCTGGAGAAAACAGACTGAGCCTCACTTTGTCTAGGCTCAACTGGAGAGCTAGTAAGGAACAACTGGGCAGCAAATCAGATCCGACAAAAGAAGAAGCTCCAGGGGAAGAAAATATAGTGCCATCAGGGGTGCCACCTGAGTCTCGGGAGTCAATGGCAACTGACGATACACACAGCACCTTGAAAACAGATGGACCAACACCAGGACGGTCAAAGAGCCGAATGGGTCGGAAGAGAGACAAGAGCAAGGATCCGTCAAAGGATTTAGAACACGAACACCACCATCACTTCATAGGGAAAGGAAAGGAGAAGAGTAAAGACAAACCGAAAGATAAGGATATTGATCGGGAGTGCATACTGATGTGAATACGACAATGGCGTTCTTGTATTGGTATGGAAGGACAGGGCAAGGGAAAGCGTGGATTAGCATAGCATGGCATTGGCATATACTTGGGCATAGGCATCATAGATGAGATGGGCCTGATTGGCCCAGGCGTTCACTCGACTTTGGATTATCGGTGGCGTTATACATGCATTACAAATGGTGCGAATGGGACATATGACACAGGAGATAGCTTGAGCATTACTCGGCTTGGCAAGGCTCTCTTGTATTTGAAGAAAGGGTGGCATTGATTGGAGTGTTCGCACGTAATTAGAAGACCACATGGACATATTGAATGTTATTAATTGGGCATATTTGCCTCATCACGATAGTTCGCCCTCTTGCACAACATGCATTTGCGTCAAATTAACCCATTTCTCGAAATAGCCCCGTTCTTGTCCTAAATGTTCAGAGGAAACTACGCCAATTATGAGGAGGGATCAAGGTCTTGTGGCACTTTGTCCTTTTAAAACCCGGGCATGAAGGAGGGCGTTTAAGTTAAAGGTGTTTATTCTTGCCATACTCTCATCTAATCCTAAGCTTATTAAATTCCAAAATAGGTAAACTCTCCACTACATACTCGGGCATACGTTCCTTCGACCGAAAATATTCCTTCTCACAAATTAAAGCCACTTTTACTTTACCATTCAAAAATATGCAGCTCAATATATAAAAGCATGTCGTAGTTTACGACTGACAGAATTTTCCTCTATCACTTCGGTTAAGATGATGTACACGGAAGGAATTCGAATTCCGCAGAGCGGTTTGAATGAGGATGAATAGTCGACAACATGTTTCCGATGGTGCATCCGCCTGTAAGAGTTCGTGTAGTGCAAGTGTTTGTGAGGGTAGGATGGAGGGGGCGATTGTTATCAAGTTTGAGCATGCTGCCCCACGACTTCGCTAACATTAAAATCGGACTCTCACTAACCATTAGTCTCCCCAGCACTTTGTACGTTAGTTTCATAAATACCGCAAAAATCTCCCAATACTTCTAGTTACGGACCAAAGGGAATTAGGAGGCATGTTCTTGCAGGGTCCGTGGTTGTATAGGATAAGTTCAAGATGAACGGGGAATACAAACAAGTATAGCTATATTCCATAGCTCCGTGTACCGAATTTGAGTCGAAAGGATTAGGTGGAAAGGCTTTTAAGAAATATTTGTTGCACCTCGCAATCATAAAAATAGTCACGGTACCAAAAGGTTTCTAGGACAAAATGCCGCCCTTGAAGGAAAATAATGGTACATATCTCCGTCGGTGTGAGTGAATTTGGGAAATGAACAATGAAGACAACATAACGGCACAGCTATAGTTTCTCCTCTATTCCACGTATCGAATAAAGCTTCAGCGGTGAAAGTAGCTGAGTCCCTCTCCTGACGTCTGAAAATATGCTGCAACACAAATTTTTGGTCTGAATATGCTCTCCATATCATGAAGGGCTTTCTGGGAGTACAATAGCTTTATCTTCCTGGGCTATTAATTCTCAGTATACTGTCTGACATGAGATGGTGTGGCGTGTTATTTGTGCGGCCTGCTTTGATACGGAGGTGGAGTATTTACCTTTGAAGCAGCAAGAATAGGAGTGGGGTGAAGAGGTGAACTTGGTTGTGTAAGAAATACGGCGGGGAGAGAGAAAGGTAAAGGAGGTGAGCCATGTGAGGCGGAGTATGTAGCGAATAGTGACAAATTCAATTCCGGTATATCTCTTAATATGGGTTGTTTTCCAGGATTTACATAATTTTCCTAGCCACTTCGGAAAAGGGACCCCCTCCATCTTTCGCTTCCGCGAAAACAACTCTGAAGAGGTGGATCGGTTGTTGGAGCATCAAGCGGCCTTTTCGCAATTCTTCCTACCCCCTCTTCACTAGAATTGCGGCCTAGCAGGAACCCTATAACTTTTCTTCACCCTCAACAACAATCTCATCCCCCCATGGCAACGGCCCCTCATACGGATCAATCTCAACATAACCCGCCACCCCCGTTACTGGATCAACCTCTCTCCTCACTTCACCCACATCCATATTAATCAACTTCCATGGGTTCCCCCTCCCCCATTTTGCCTCCCCCGTTCCATTTCCCCTAAATCTTCCCCTAGACCTCTCAAAGAGCTCTTTCCTGATTGCCAAGTGCCAGGTTTGGAGATTTTTGAGTTGGAAGGCTAGTTTTTGGAGGGGCGCGAGCCAGGCTGCTACTTCTTTGTCTCCGGCCCATGGAATGGCCCGTGGAATGGGCCTGTCGACGTCCCAGTTGTTGAAGAGGCCAGTAGGAGAAGTGGTGTCGAATGCTATTTTTAAAGTCTTCAGGTTGGTCATGCGGCTGATGAGTTGGATGGCGTTGGTGTATTCACGCGAAGCTTCGGGTGACACGTGCGGTTCAGTGAAGGTGCTGCAGAGCCATTGTCGCCCGTAGAATTTTATTAGTAGCTCCATCGATGTTAGAAGCTCTAGATGTTGTGGTGGGGAAATGTTGCAGAATTGGACGAGAACCTGAGGGTTTGGGAAGTAGACGGTGTTGAGTTGAAAAATGATTGGGAGGACCTCTGAATAGCTAGTTTTTGGTGTTAGTATGACAGCGTGATATTATCTTTAAGGAAAAATAGCTCACGTTTGTCGACACGTATAAAGTAACCCTAGATCCAAAATCTCATCCTTAGGCATTGGGCTATTCCACCCTTTTGCTCGTCCAAACCGTTGTGGTCCACGACGCTCCCAAAATATCTCCTGTCCCATTCGCTTGTTCGTCTTACCGCATTTTCCATGGAACCAATCGCCAGGAGTTGGAGGATTGACTCCGGTAGTAAGACGAACATACGGCCATAGTAGGTAGAGTGTGTTCTCTTGGAAAAGGTAGGAATAGATCTGGAGACGGACTTCATATGGTGTTTTAGAAAGGAAGGCAGAGGCCAGTTGGAGTGAGGTGGTTTGGTTGTTGGCCCTTTGACTAGCTTCGGGCAGAGGAAGCGTTAAAGCACGTCGAGGACGTTGAGGCAATATTTTCTTATAATGTGGTGGATATGGTGTGTTTCTTGTGGAAATTGGGTCATGACTATTGTTCTGTGATCGCTACAGGGATCATTCAATCAAAGACATCCATGTAAACTTACCGAAAGGGACAATTTCTTGAAAAGACTTGCTCTCATGATCGGTGAGATCCGTTAGTCATTGAGAATGAGGAGATGGCTTCTAAACAGAAATTGAAGAGGTAATGTATGTGGTTGTTATATGCAAGGTCTCGGGACGTTTCTGTGGCGGCGAGGCTGAGCAAAGTCTTCAAGAGGCTTTGAGGATGCCGGGATTCGTCTTGCATCTAGATAACGTAGCCTTTCAAAGATAAGTCAGGTAGATCTTTGTCCATTATCCTTCAGATCATGGCTGTTGTAATCTTAAAGACCTAGAGGCAGCAGTGAATTGTTGGTAATCGCCGGTCCTAGCATTCTTCATCTTCAGTTCGTACATAAAGCTAAGCAGCGAATTGACGCACGATATTCTTCTGCCTAAGGTTAGTCAAAATCGTGTAACTAGGGATGTTAATGATCTGTACATTGTTCCGATCTCCAGGAATTGTTTAAAGAGAAGCTATGTTGTTAGAAGAAAAGCCGCCACAGAGCACTCCTAATGATAATTTGTTAAAGGGAGATATGCAGTGCAACCTACGAGCAAGATAACTGTGATGCATCTTTCTAGGCCTACGAAGTATTCAGGGTATCCTACATCGAAAATTTAAATCGAAGCACGGTTGATAGAACCTCATTGTGAGGAGTTCATGAGGCTGACGTTTTGTAATGCTCGTGGGCGGCAGGAGAACACGGCGTAGAGTAACTTGGCCGTGATGCCTGGATTCATAGTAACAGAAGATTTGAAAATGAAGAAGCAATCATTAAATCAGGGGAACAGAAGGTGAAGAATGGGGAGTACTTGCCAGAACGAGGGGGGGGGGGGGGGGCAGTAGAAAAACCATCTGTTCTTGCTAATTTCGTACAGTCTTTAGATTTTTCCTACACGGTTGCCACCAACTTCAGCAAATTGATGCATCAAGTACATAAATGTGTGTATATTTTCTCGTTTGAAATGTATCGAGATACAAATACAGATATCCACCCTCGCAGATAGGTATATAAGTCGATGCATAAATTACAAATCCACCCAAACACGCATGGGAATCTAAAATCCTTTCCAGTTCATATCCAATCCATCTGAATAGCTGCACACTCGGTATCAATCAAACGCCTGTCGAACTCCCTATATGCAGCCTGGGGTAGTGGGACGTCTGATCCTAACGCCTAGCCAGTCGTCAAATCATCTAAATATCATCTTTTTATTGAAATCGTGTCGTCGGTTTCCCGGGAAGAAATTAGAGGGCCCCCATCTTATAGGAAGCCACCCTCACCACCAAATACACCAACACTTCCTCTCCAGCCACATCTTTTGTCGCGGCTATCTCTGGCGTTCCCGACCGGGCTGCGTAGCCCTGGCTCTTCGCTACCGAATTCGTACTCGCTGCTCGTTCGTCGACTTCCGTCTTTACCAGATGAGGAACTGGCATTCGTTTGGACTAGCAAGAGACTGCTTGTGGAGCTAAGCCGTTTCGTGAATTCCTGAAAACTCAGCCTCTTAACACTTGTACTGCTTCTTCGCTTCTCCTTATTTCTATCATCCGCTGCGCTGGCTTTCAAATTCCCACTTACACTGGTCATGTTTTCTTTCCTTCCCTCCTGCATCTCCTTTAGAGTGGGGATCGCAGCTGTTGAGATAGACCGAGATGGGAGAGCCATCGAGCTGGGGCGACTGGTTCTGTTTCGTGATGAAGTTGTACCGGCGCGGGGGCGTAGACCACTTGCAGCCGGACCACCGTGAAATGCTGACATGGCTTGCTGGTTCAGAAACGGGATTGGCGGGCTTCGTGGAGTTGGTGACAAAGGCCTTGATGATTGGGGCATGGGTGGACGGCGTCCCGAGATGTAATCTAATGCTCTCTGGGCAGGTGTCGGTATGGCAACATCGTGATCCGACATGTTAAGATCATCATCGTCGTCGTCGCTTTCGACGGCATCGGACTCTTCCGACTCCTCGTCCACGTCCCATTCTTGCTTTTTCCGAGCGTTGTCTTGATTTACAGCCCCCTTTTGCTTTTTTCGTTCATCAACCTCTTTCATCAACGCCTCAAAACGTGCAATGCTGCTGACCTTTTCTTCTTCCTTTTCTGGAACCCTCTCACTGCCCGGGATGCACCTCATCTGAAAAGCACGGTCCAAAATAGTTTCACGTGGTCCAGGTGGGGTTGATGCAACCATACCACCCATTGGTGAAATGGCCGAAGCTATACTATTGCTCCCCCTCGTATGTGATGAGAGGGCCGAGGAACGGCCCTGTGCTGAAGTCCAACCCTCGATGAATTGAGTATCATAACCGGAGGTCGAAGCTGGCGAGGGAAGATCTGAAGGGAGAGCAGTGGTGTAATTATTCTGAGGATGGGATGAGGTGAAGCCCATTGGTGGATGTAGCGAACTTGCTTGGGAAGAGAGGTCTGATCTTCGCGATCGAAGGCTAGGTGATGGTGAGATCAATTGTGAGGGCCGGTCTCTAGAAGGTGCGTGTGGATAGGAGTTGATAGTGTGATTGGAGCCTCGTTGCTGCATATCTCTTCCTGTAGAGCCTACTGAACCTTTTGTGTCCCGTGAGGATGCGAATGGATTGGTAAACGCCGTATTGAATGACGGGCTCGCTGGGCTGAGGGGGTTGTCCTCCGACGTTTCCGGTGTCAATCGTGGCTTTACAGCATTCAGCCAGTCAAGGATACTATATCGCTCGTCTGGCACGGCCCTGAACAGGAGGACATTTGGCCACGGGTCTTTCGATGTGAGTCCGGGCGTCCTGCTAGATCTGCGTTTGCGCTGCTTGTCTGACACAGAGTCGGGCTTCAATTCGAGCATGAGGGTTGGGAGTGAACTCCCCGCCTTCCGATGTTGTAATGATCGAATCTCGCATGATTTGAAGGCTGATAATGGGTGTTGAGATATGAATTCCCAGTCGCCCTATGTAAATTAGTACGTGCTTGTAACAACCCACCAGTATGCTACGCACCTTTGCCTTGTATATTGATATGTAGAGTCTCTGTTCCCCTTCAGCGTCTTGTTGCGAACTCTCCGCTAGACTTGGTTTTGAAGGGGTGGCTTTCAAGCCTCTGCGCGTAGAAGACCGACCCGAAGATTCGGAGAGGATATCTGTCTGTGTCTTTAAATGCGCTCCGGTTCCGAGCACAACGTATCGAGACTGAATATTAAACACTTAGATCAACAAGATCTCTCGCTGCAAGAACTTTGGACGAAAACTGACCTTCCATACCGCTCGCCCAATAATTGTACCTCGCTCCGGCGGCACAGACATCAAGCCCTCCATGACGATCATCTTTCCACCCGTCTCGCGCGCTCAATCGCAGCGCTGTCTTGAGTCTGTCGTTCGGGATCCAGGAGGAGCGAACGTAGTTGAACAAAGAAACCAGCAATATTAAAGCATAGTACTGAGGGGTCGTGTATTTCCCTCGTAGCAGCGTGCCACCCAAAAGTTGAATGAATGAAGTCGGGGTTCGATCCAGGAGACAGCAACCGTTTGCAAGCCGCAAAGGCGCAGGCTCAAAAGCTGGAGTCCAGGCGAATACTAGGACTAGTACCTGGATAGCTCCAAGTCGGACGGCGACAGCGGAGTTTTCGCAACACACCGGTCGCGATAGTTCTCTGGCTAACCAAGAAAATTGCGTCGACTCCCCTCTCGACAGTCTGCGACTTGCTGGTGCTGTGGGTCGTCAACTATACGCCATGTCCCAACTTTCGAACCCAGTGGAGAGGATCAACGGATGAGCAACGAGTGATGGGGCGTGCTGCGGGAAGACGGTGGCCTCCTGTACCGAAGACTCGTCGACGCCGAAGAGAAGAATCAAGGTCGACCTGGTGGTGCTTCAACCAACGGAATGAGACTTCTGAAAAGTGTGCATATGCACCTGAAGAAACGTGCAGTGTACCGTGTGCAGAGTGCAGTGTGCAGCTTACTGCGTCCAGCAGAGCAGAACGAACGACAGCACGGAGGCGAATGGGAAGTAATCGAGGAAGCCGGCTGCAGCACCGAGGGCAACTTATGTATGCCAGCCTGAGGTCAATGTGGGTGAGGAGGGAACAAAAGCAAAACACGCTGGCTCACGATGCACAATGGAATTGATTGCTCCTTCATGCACCGACCATTTCGGCGCCGCCAACGTGTCTGAATGGCTGCAGAGGACATGATAGCAGAGTCGCTATGTTTTTCAAATTGCACGCTTGCCCGGAATCCTCCATCTCATCTCATTTATTGAAGACGACTCAGGCATGCTCCTCTCCCCGGCCCATGCTTTTTCATCTGGTTTCTCACGACCTCAGGGACGAGCACAGGGAGGGTCTCGCTTGTCGGTGTTCATCGCATCGTTGAGGCTTGCGGAGATGAGAGGAGGGGGAGTTTCATTGGGTGAACGGGATGATTCTTTTCTTGTCTCAATGCCTGAGTCTCTCGCCTCTCTCCTCCAGGTTGAGCTACTTCGTAACCTCATGCCACCGCCCTCTCCAACCTCCATCTTCTCGTTGGAGGCCCCTCCTCCCTCCTCCCTCCCTCCTCCCCAAAGTTCCCACTTCTTTTTTCTTGTCCTCCCCACCTTCTGCAACTTTCGCATGTCTCTCACTCGTGGCGTTTCTGCTTTCTCTGATCAAACCGATCTCTTGCTCCACCGCCAATTCCCATCTCTCCTCCCCTCACCGACCCCCCCTTGATCCGTGGTGGGCGAGCGAGGGCAGCACCTGTCCATGTCCGGCTCTGGCCGATGATTATCCTGTCATATCCCATAAATACCCTCATATAAACTGATATCGTCGCCTCCTCAGAGACCCTAACCCTTAGTGCTGCCCTGCAGGAGTGGGCCTCTTCCCCTGGCCATGTCGACCACGACGTCCTCGCGTGGGAGGATATTAGCCATGACAACCCGGTGTCATCAATCAAATGTGACGGCAAGTTACTGCATCTCACTGCAACCCACGATGCTGCACCATTAGATCGTAGATGCCTTCAGGCGCGAGTCTCCCTCCCAGATAGACTTATTATTAAGTTATGACAGTTCTATGGAAGCTTGATTCAGACAACTCGTGTTTACCCGAAGCATGTTGCCGCTGCTCTCCAGGTATCACTTGATGCCTTAAAAAATGATATCGCATTACACCGCATTGAAACCATCGATATCGTATGCAGCCCTCGTAGGGCCCAGCAATTAACTTCCTCCACTTTACCCGGCCGGGGCATTTGTTCCTTTGTACCCACTGCCGACTCCCCGTGTCTGTCTGCACCTGGGACCACAACAACAAAGATTCGTTACAAGCGGTACTTCTCAGGGGCACAATCGGCGTGAAGTTAAGCAATCGGGCCAATGTTTAGACCTTGGTCCGCGCTATAGATTTCAATTTGCCCAAAAATTCTCAGCAAAAGGTCCACCGTGGCGGCCCGTCATCGACAGTTTTCGGCCTCGGCACACACCATCGAAAAACTTTTTGATATCTGTTTCCCAGACAGATACGACCCTATGCCCATTCAATGCTAGCTCGAGAGCAGTCGCTTCCGGCGGCCCGCACCAGCACAAAGTGTAAGGAGGTCAAAACGCAGATTGAATTTAGATACTCGAGAGGGATCCTCGGTCCACTTCCATACCAGCCGTTCCTGAATCAAACCTTATCCAGAGTCTAAGACCTCGAGGCGGGCTGCGCCAGTATCGAAGTGCGAACCTTCAAGAGTCATGTCGGATCACCCATCATGAACTTTGGAGCAGAGACAATAATCTCAACATCGGGTCACTAGGTCAGTGAGAGATGCAAACACTTCAATGGTGCCTTGAATTTCAAAACAACTACAGTACATGTCCGAATGCCCTGCCAATGCAGAGGGGGAGGGGAGGGAAGAACGCGCACTCCTTGTTATCTGCATGACATTTCTCTCTCTTGTCCCCGTTGAAGTGTCGCCTGTGTGTTTTGACTTTGGAGTCTAGGCGCCTTCCCGCCCCCATATCTGGTGTCGCATCTTTTCTTATCCTGTTTCCCCTCCTCTCCAGGTCCGAAAACGGAATAATCACCGCACACAACACCACTTTCTACCTGCTATCACCGACATCGTCGCGGGGCATGAGATCACGGCATGACACTTGCTGCACTCCTCAGTGGCGGGAGGTAAGTATTATCCAGGTCGGCTTAAGTGGCTTGTTCCAAGGCACTGTCAACCAGTTGTTCTCCCTGTGTTGCCACGTTCCTCATGTTTTTCAATGGTCCGTTAGGACCTGATGTGCCGGAGGCGGACTCGGAGGGAGCGATTCACGGGATGGAAAGGGCTCTGAGTGGACCACCCTCTAGCTGAAATGCGATATGTCGAATACTGCGCGTCGGCTTATGAAAGGTGGCATAAGGAGAAGGTCGGATGTCCAAGGTTTGAAAAGGGGGTGAGATGTGCAGGCCAGGACCGTTGAAAAATGCAACAGTGGACCTTCTTCGGTGATACAATGACCAAATTCCAGTATTCAGGTACAAGTGGCTTGCATAGGATCGAGTGTCACCTGATTCGTACCCAGAGTTGGGTCAACTCTAGACAAGTGATGAGGGAATCCGTCGTAGGACAACCTGGACCACGGGTCTGTATCACTCCTCTTCACACCGGGTTCGCATCACACAAATCACGCGAAATTTCTCAATGCTGCTTGGACGGCAGCCTTGAACCTCAGCCAGATCGAACCGAGTTACCGAGACGGTTTGGTCCCGATCAGGGCTTCAGCTTGAGTGGAGGTATCATAAGTACCGCATGTCTTGACTATTGACTTACACACTCTCCTTGTCGTTAAGCCTTCAAGCCTTCAAGCCTTCAGGCCTTCAGGGGGGCACGGTTGCGTTGCCTAGACTCTGGGAAAACTTAGTACAATTCAGCCTTCAGTTCTTATGGCCGAACGTCTTCTACCTCGTACAACCCAACCACATGGCCAACTTTCCGATTCCGCGAGACTGAAGATTGATCTTCAGGTTCAACTCGAATCGTCTGACATCTCCCGGACAGCTTCCCCTCGAAAATCTCCGAAATCTTTATCGCCTTAGCATGGTTCACAGGCTTATGATGCAACACGGAAAGGAGAGCCAGCCTCTTTCACAATCTCCATTGTGTGGTAACCATACAGAAACCGACTATTTTGCTTCAGATTCGTGGGGGTCCTGTTATAGAGGCTGCTGTATCATCATGGAGAGAGGCACTGCTAACTTAGCCGTCAACCACGAGCGCAGGGATCGTGACCTCATGACGAAGTGAAGGAAATTACCAACCCGACTGCAGGTTAATACCCAAACCGAGAAATCCATTCATGGCAAACACGTGCGAATCTTCGAGGAAAGGTCCAAACCCTTCCATGCCAGAGTGTTCTCAACTAAAAGAGAAATGATCATCACCGCTATACTCAACCGGCAAACAGTAGGTTCCCAACGACTTCATCCCATCTCTACTACCGTTTCCCAGCAGGATTATCTCCCGTACTTCTTTTAAGTTTTTTTTTAAGAAAAATTCCCGACCGGAACTGCTGATCCGAAGTTCTAGACTTGATTCAAATCTATTCTAATTCGGTGGCCAACTCGACGTGGTTGTTCAACGTTGTGGAATTATTAGCGCATTCTTCTTCAGCCTGTTACGATCAGCATACTGAAACCTGGCGCAGCGGCTATTCCTTTGCACTTCTATTCAAAATCTTACGATGAATTTGTCAGATGCAGGATTTGCAAACCACGTTTCCCCTCCAATCGCTGAGTTACCGAAGAAGCTTTCTTTCCCGAGGTTAGATTTGTATACCTAGCAGCCGTGGATAGCTTTTGATAGTATGCCTTGCCCTGGCTGCTAAGCTCTTTCCTCAACTTCTGTGGACTTAAGCCGCGAGCCAACAGGCCTCCAGGTTTCAGGAAATCGGGATTTGCTACATACCTCTTTATGGGATCACTACAGCATCTACTCGCGTTCTTCTGTGGACTTAAGTCGCGAGTCAACAGGCCTCCAGGTTTCAAGAAATCGGGACTTGCTATATACCTCTTTATGGTATCACTACAGCATCTACTCGCGTTCTTCTCTCCACCTGTCCTTGAGGACGGCGATAAGCTTCTTGCCTGATGAGTACATCACTCTAAAGGTTATAACTCTTAATTGAAACTTTGTTATATCGTTTACCTTGATTTTGCTTAGTTTCTTGCTTGATTAATTTTGAGTGTCGGAAGCCATTTCATAATTCCCAGCTGATATATATGTCAATACGGTGTACCGTAAACTTTTAAGAGCATGCCGCAGAATACTTATCATTTTTAATGTGAACAATCTGTTGTTTTTAAACTGTAGTAGGAGACCTAAATGGGTCTCTACTCCCAATCGATCATGTTCATCTATTAATCACGCCTCCCTTTTTAAACAAGATTGAAGCCGTGGGTTATAAGGATCATCTGCACTAAAAAACTTGCAGGCGAGGAGTGAATAGAGGATGGTTCATAAAAAGATGGTTGTGAAGCAAGGACGGGTTTCACTGAAAGGAAAAGCTTGAATGGGGGAGAAATGGGAACTCAGCCATGTAGGCTCAAGATTTGGGGAATACAGAGTGTGCGCTTGCACTCGGCTTGATACGGTATCATGCAATATCTTTCCAAGCAGCTCTATATTAAAACTCACGGACGTAACTGAATGATTAAGTGTAGCTAAGTGATAAAGTGTCTCCTTTTCCTCTCGATCGAGGTCAATATACGGCGAATGTATCCATACAGTAATGCTGGCTCTTACTGTAGTCTCAGATGAACATTCACGGATATGGGGCTGGTAGCCTGAGCAAATCAACATGGTATATTTCCAAAACTCCCGCGCTAAATGAACATGCTATAATCGTAAACTTCGTTAAATACTGAAGGATGAGATGTAGTACTGATGATATTAGAGCGAGCCGCTTTGGGAGGAGGAACTACTTACGGTCAAGACAGATTCCTCTGTAGCGTCTTCGTAATTTGACAGATAGACGTATAGAATCAACGCATGCTCGTCCGCAAAACCTAGAAAGATCAGCCGTTGCCAAGAAAAAGAGAAGCAAACCACAACGCACAAGCAATAACCCGCCCCCCCAACCGCCCCACACTTAGCACCCTCCCCCAATCCCTCCCATCAATCCTAACCGTACTCCAAGCTTCTGGCCCCCTTTCCCTCAACTTCGTACTCGGATGTCCTTCTAACCCCCCCTCCTCTCCCACCTGTCCCGGATCTAACTCTGGATTCGTCAATCCCGTCCACACACTCTCAATGCTCAACGCGTCGGTCTTGATACTCAGCTTTAAACTCCCATGCATGTTAGCTGCTAGTTCCAATTTCGGCGCGTGGGCGCCGGAGTTTCTAGTGGAGCTATTGGAGGTGGTGGATAGAGCCAGTTTTGTGAATCGGTCGGATATGGCTTTTAGTTGGATTAAGGAAGGGAGGATGATATGTGCATCTGGCTCTCTGACTCGTGGCTCATGTATACCCTCCACACTAACCGCCGTCAACACCCTCACGGGTATATCCTGCGTTACAACCGCTTCTCTCTCCCTGCCTGCATCTAAACTCTCTTCCCTAAACGCATTTCCGTCCCCAAATGGATCTTCCCTGTTTCCATTTAAGAACCCGTTTGCGCTGTTTCCCGAACTTATGGTATTTGTGATTATGGTAAGGGAGAGTACGGGCATGCCATCCTTCTTGGTGAGGCGGATGGAGGCTGAAGACGCGTTTATGGCGGACTTGAGGGCGCGGTGGAGGGGAAGGAGGGGGAGCTCGAGGTTGATTGTATTGGAGGGCGCGGCGGACTGGATCGTGTAGTCTTCGAAGATGGAGTCGATCGTTAAGGAGCTGCAGATGATTAGGGTTTGCTTGGTGAATTTGCAAGAGAATACCTACGCCCAAACTTGTGTACCAGTTTCTGGGATGATTGTAAAGCGGACATTGTCATCATCCAGACGCACCCAGGCTACTTTTCCAAGTGAAGAGAGGGATGCTGTAAGCTCTGTTTCGTAAAGTCAGCTAGAGAACAGTATTCTTCTGATTACGCGTTAATATTACTGGAGAAAGTCTGTATATTTCGTATAGAAGTCTTAAACCGCATTTTGGAAAGTACATGATGAGGAGAAATAAAAATCGCGATAAGAAGACGCGTCTTATCGCCGAAAAGTGCCAAGCTTCTGGGTAAGGAACCAGTTCCAGGCTTCTCAGACATCACCTCATTGTCTGCACGATTTTCACCGGTCACATTATCACGAATTCGAATTCAACAAATCCTGAAGTACCAGGAACTGTATTCCGGTCATTCTGCTGCTGTCTAAGGTATACACTGAGATGGTTACACTGACAGGGGTTCTGGCATTGTGAAAGTGCCTCCTGATCGAAGCAACTCTCTATGGGAATTAACAATATTCCGTTAGACCATCACAATGATAGAAACGCCGTCCAAACCCTGGGAATGCTCCCGGGAGCAACACTTTCCTACAATGTCAGATCTCCCGTAGCATCGAGCAAGCCTCCTATGGAAACAACCTTTATCTAACGAATCGCAAAGACGAATCCAACATGAGACTACCACAATGTCAAATTCTCTATTCAGAGCCTGCAAAAGGATACAGATTTGGAAGCCTAGTTATTATCCGTAGGCCTATTCCGAGATTATCTCATCGAAGACTCTTGTCAATCCAGAGACTCTCCTCCTCCGATAAGAACGTCAAGGACAACACTGCTTAGAAGCTACACAGTGACAAATGTTCTATTTGTATTCCAGAACAGACAATTTTGGTCCTCATGTCGTTGCTAGGTCTCTAGGTTGAGACTATCATAATATCAGATACCCTATTGGCAGCCTGAAGACACCTCGGAAATAGCCTTGTGCTTACGGGATACGCAGAACACAACCCTGACCTGGAAGTATGGCACTGACAGATGTCATGCTCGCATTTTGCAGATGCCTCTGGAAACAACTAGAGCTACAAGGACAACTCTCCTGTGAAGTTGCAGCAGCAACAAAGCGCCTATTTGCACCCTACAGAGGCATCCGGAAGCAACTCTCCTATTATGGGTGCCACAGAGACAACTCGGTGTCTATCACACAGATATTGCCCTTCCGTCTAGCATTTATGCCTCTGGAAGCACGCCCTACCAAGGAAACCGCAACGACAACTTCACTGAGTGCCACACTAAGAAAACTTCCCCTCGCATTCTAAGGATGCCCGAGGAAGTAGGTTCACCCTGAGAATATCCAACGACGATTCTGCTTTCAGTCTGTTACACTAATATAGTTCCTGACTGTATTTACAGATGTGTCTAAATGAATATTAACCTCTGGAACAACAAAACAACTTTACTCTGAGAGTGTCACCCAAGGAGAGCCAACTTGCGCTATAAAAACAACGGAAGCCATTCATACATTATAGGCATTGCAAGAGCAATTTTCTCTGAGATTGTCACACTGACTTATCCTTTCCTGAACCTCTGGAATTATCGTCGGACATAACCGCTCTTTGACAAAGCTGTACCAGCAACTACATATAAGAGTGCCACAACGGGATAGCACCTGTTGGTATTCTATAAATTCCTCCAGAAGCAACTCCCCCGTCATTAGCACAACAAAGTCAACCGCTCTGAGATTGTCACAGTGACATATCTTATATTCGCTTTGCGGATGCTGCCGGAAGGTCTTTTCTACTGACTTGAACTGTACAAACAAAATAAACGCTAAGGGTTTCACACTGAGAGCGAGTCCCATTTCATAATATTTATTGAGCCACGGGTTCAACTACCAGGACTGAAGTGCTTCTGCATAGTTCCCGTTAAATATACTAGGGCTCGGTATCTCCATCGTACCTTCCTAAACGCCGACACACATATCACCAAAGGAAAGAACGACCCCAGAGAACCCCCAGCATTACATCCTCCGAGGTTTTGCTGAGCATAGTAATAACAATTTTCTCGTTGTAACTACCTCAGCGACTAGGTTGCGAAGAAAAGTCTATAGCAGACAGACGTGGTTGTGGCCTATTCGAACCAACGGCAAGATTCCGTGGCGTGGAAGGTGCGTTGGGTGGAGTTGTACCTGTCGAGTTTTCCGCAGACTCGAAAAGGCGGCGACCCCCCCTACCGTTCCAGCGTCGTTGGATAGCGCCAGGCGATGCATCCCTACTTACTACTTGTGACAAGAACCCAAGATTGGGTCTAGGCTGTTGTAGAAGATGGCCAGCAGACTCTGTACCAGTCGGGTCACTCATCATTAGATTAGCACTTGAGCTACGCTCTGAATCAAGGGGTGATGGTTGCAAAGCAAGTGGGACATGGGATGATGGCCGTCTCAATCGCTGGTCGACTGAACCTAGATCTAAAGGTCTCGGTGCTTCAGGTGGGCTGTTTAAAGATGCTGATGACTGTCGGGATGACGATGAGAAAGCTGACCGAAACCCCGGAGGGAACCCTAAAGGAAGAGTATATCCACGACTGAGAAATGCTGGACGGCTTAGAGGAGAGTTTGACACACGAGGTTGTGCAATGCTCTGCTGGTTCATAGGTGCCCCATATCCAGCTTCATTTTGCACTCGACCGAAACGCTCGATTGGCACGGGTCTCAAGGGTTGACGGATGGAGTTCATGACCCTCATGTCTTCTTCATCGAACCTAGCAGATTGCATATTGGTTGGCCGTGGAGAAGGCGGAATTAGTTGCAGACGAAGCGCACTACCGTTCATCATATCACCCCTAAGGCAGTTATCTCCCTGGGCTCGAGAGGCATTGTTCTGATCATCAAGAAAGCGAGCATAGTCCATACTTGCTTCGTCTGCGAAGAGTTGGTTTTTTAGATAACCGAAATCGACGAAACCATCTGGATCAAATTGCGATGCCATTAGCTGAGCATGAGCAATGAATTGCAATGGAAGCTGTTGAGCTGAATTGTTTAACACCTGTCGATGCTGGGCCTGTTGAAGTTGAGGGGCGCGTTGCGCGTTCCGCCGCAATTGTTGGATTTGTGCGGCCTGTGCGTTTGCTAGGACTTCTGGGTCTATGTTACTGAAGGGATTGTGATGACTGCTGTTCTGGTTGGGGCCGTGCTGTTGTCTCCTATTTCCCGAATCCCTCGCTCGGTTCGCACCACCATTCCGTCCACGTCCACGACCACGTACTTGTGGAGACTCTAGGATCGGTTCTTGCTCGATAACAAAAGATCGCTCTGCCTGCCGACGTTGTTGGCGAGGGACTGTCTCGAAGGGAGGTCGACCGTTGGTGCCAAACCTAGTGTCAGGGTTCCAGCCGGGATGTGCCTCACCGGGCATGTCCGATTTATTCGTAGTTGTGTACACCGACACCATATTGTGGAGTGTCGCGAATCTAGATGGAACTTGAAGGTAGGTTCCGGACTCGAGAACAACTTCGCTCAATTGGTTTGGATCTGGTCGACGAGAACGGAACTCATCGAATGCTTCAATGTCTGCTGTAGAAATCTCGCCGTCGTCGCTAACGATGTACCCGTTTATATCACCATTTGCTTCGTGTCCTCCATTCAGCTGCTGTCCCCCGTTCACATGGCTATCTACTTCCTTAACACTTCCATTTATAACTCGAGTCAGTCGTGCGGAGTATCGATCTCTGACTGCCTTTACGTCCCGAATTGCTTTATCGACGAGGGCCACTTGGTTGCAGAACGGATGGTGGTCCAGGTCAAATTCATCAATCGGGTCCTACGAACTAATCGGCTAACTTCCTAGAGAATATAGGGGTTACTGACATTGGGTCCAAACTCTAAACAGGTGCCGTTCTCAAATGAAAAAAGTCTCTGCTCCTCCTTCCGCCCAACTCGTGCGTATTGCTACAGCGGGATGTTAGGTGTTGCCCTGTAATTCCAGACTGAATTGGTGGGGTTACCTGTGCTGCACCTTCTGAAGGAGTTTCAGGTCGACCGGGAACTCGCAAACCCCATGGTCGATTGGAAGCAGCGTTAGCTACAAATGCCATTATGTCATGCGATTTATTATTCCGATTATTCGAGTTATGATATGTATTTCTGCTCTGCCTCAAATTAGTCTCTGTTCAATAATGGTTTTGCCGAGTGGCTAAGGTAGCGTGCGATTAAATCTTTTGCCAGGAGCTTGTGACTTGGGCGAGAACTAGTAAAGTTGAATATTGGGATTCCAATAAGCTCAATTACGTTGAATTGCCCACCTTGCAAAAATTTCCGCAGAAGCACTTGCTACACTTGTAGACTATAAGGATCTTCTGGAGAAGCAATGCCAAAGGCTCGACCTAAGACCCCTAAATAAGTTTGGCTGGTCTCGGTTCAGGTGAGCAAGTTGCTCTGCTATCATGACCTGCCATCACAGCGAAGCCATATGAACAACCCTTTGATTTCTGTCCTGTTCCGTGAGGTTAAGGGAGAAAAGTAGTGTTCTGGCGCTGCTAGTGATGGATTGCCCATCTAGTCGGGGGGTGTGAAGAATTGGACTGAACGAAGTATAACAAGGGCATGCGGGGGGGTATAGGGAGGGGAAGATAAGCATGCAAGCTAATGTTAAGAGCTTTGATCGTGCTGCCTGCTTTTTCAAACGAAAGTTCTGCCAGACTGCTCTAATCCTGCCAAGGGTTTCCTGAATCTCTACTCTTCATCTATTGGAGATTTTAAGAGAATCGCAAGTGTATAGAAGCCACATCTGAGCGACCAGCCCCTGCTCCCCAATGTCACTACTCCTCAAGGAAGAGGGGGCTTGAAAGGAGAGACGCAGGCTGTCCAGGCGGCATAGATGCCTTTGATGCCAAGCTTGTTGTTGTGACAAAGCCAGGGGCGGAGAGACTCCCGCTCGCTCTACATCCTCCTCATACCCTAAGAGGTTGTTGGAAGAAAGAACCAGGGAGGCAGCTTGTTCTGGGTATGTCGCAAAAAACCGATCTGTAATAGGTTGCATTCGAAGAAACGAAATCTCTACTCGACGAAGCCATAGAATTACAGGATATACCTTACCCTCCATCGCCCCGAAGCCAGGGTTTGGGAGGAGAGGTGCAGCTTGTAATCTTGATAGCATTGAAGTCAATTATCTCTGTCATCACCTCTACTGGAGGTTGAGGGGTTACACACGACAAAGCCATGATACATCAAGTTACCCTGTGCTCTGCTTCCACTGATCAGGAAGAGTCGAGCAATCAAGAAACTTTAACCTGGAAATGTCAAGGTCGAGCTGAGAGGTCGTGATGGGGGTAGAGACGTAAGGCAGGCGCAAGAAAAGAAGAGAGTACTTACAAATACTTCTTGCTTCGAGGAGCAAAAGACGCCGCCAACCTCGTGGTGTTGACGTTAGAGCAAGAATGCTGAGCGATGGCGACGGTGAGCAGATGGTGATTATGGCGGTTCGATTAAAAGTCGAAGAAGTTGAATGTTTACTGTGGGTGGACGCTCGGACCAATCGATGGCAAGGCCCTCATAGCTGCTAAGCTAGTCCTATCAGTTTATCGATAAAGAACTACCTTGTTCATCCCCCCCATTCCTCTTGTGAATAGTATTATGTTTAAACATACCTTTGCACTCTCTTGTCCACTTCTGGTACGTGCTTAACTCCGATCATCAACATCACTTCGGATCTCGCTTGCGCCCCTGAAAAGCACTGCTCTAGTAGAAATCTAAAGTAAGCAATCTCAAGAGTGCCCCGGAGCTCCTGTCTATGTGGCAAAACAAAGAGAGAGTTCGCTGGCTGACTCAGGTTTGTGCGCAAACAGTTACTTGTTCTCCGAAGGCGACGGCGAGTACGATTCACCTATACCAAGATTTGCACATCATGCCATATACTTGCTTCTTCTGGCCCCTGCTCTTGATAAGATCAGTGTAGTTCAAGACTTTCTCTTGTTTGCACTTGCCCCCACACTGAGGTGCAGGCTATATTCAATTTTTGCAAGGAGATCCAGCCTTGAATATGAGCCGCTGTGTGCCATTGATCATAGTTTTGATGGTGAGAGGTATTGATAGGACTCCAGGAGAAATTTTTATTTATACACGAGATCTTGGAAAGCGAATGGCTCTCAAGAGATCACTCCCTGATAAGTATGAAGGGTACAAGTATGAGGTAGTGAAGGGCTGTATCAATATCAGTAGCAATAATATGCTGCTATAAGCTCGAGGAATCACGCTGCTTCCTTTCCCTCTAGACGACCAAGTCCACAAAGTGGCAGAGATTTTCAATGAAGCAGAATAGCCTGGGCCCAATGAACATAGAATAGTACCACATTCAAAACATCGTTAGCAAATTAGAACTCAGATCCTGAAAGCTTTTCCTATCCAGAGGTATGTGTAACCTGTGTTACATGATCTCGCTTGACTAAATAAAGGGTTAGGCCATGCCGTCACCCAGGGCTGGTTGACGAAAGCGCCCGCACAAGTTGGTCTGGCTATTTAGAAGGTTAGTCATTTGCGGTGAAGATTTTGATCTTTAACATAAACCCTCTAGAGAATGTAGGGCACTTTATGACTACAGCGGCTCAGCAACAACACCTGTAAGAGATTGACTGTATGGTGATCTGGGCGCTTACTGTTGAAGAACTGCGCTTGGTATGATCTGAATAACCCCCCTACCTGTGCGCGTCTTTTGAAACACGATTTAACCTGGCCGCTGCATGTCACCAATAATCTCCACGAATGACCCGACCAATAATCTTTCCTCCGTCTCTACTACAACAAAATCCTCTGAATATACTTCTACCCATAATCCCGAATCCGTCAATGACCACGGGCCTCAACCATGTCAATCTAACCGCACGGATAGCTTCTGGTTCCTCACGAGGTTTATGGTCTCGTTCGGTCGGTGTGCTGTTATATACTCCTAAGTGGATTCAAACTTTTATGGCCATCAATCGTTGATATGATCGCCGTAATCTGGATGGAAGTATTTCGCCTCTTGAGCTCAACCCTCCAGAGCGAAGGATGAAATAAAAATGAAATCCTGAAGAGATCCCAGCATCTTCAATTCAGCAGGAATTTCGAACGGGGGCAACAATAATAGGTACACCTGCCAATCTATCCAAAACCCAATAACTAGGTTAGTCAGAATGAGTAAGTGAATTTCCATCCTATGATTTCTGCAGTGCCAATGCAGCCCAATAGTGCTAGCATCGACTAGCATGGTCCGGACTTCAACTGCTTTACGTAGATCTTGGGTGATTCTACCATACTCAAATGTTCTTGTTATTGAATATGGAGGCTGGAATAAGCTGGGTCATGTGATGCACCGGCACTTCTGATTCATACAAAAGCCATACTATATGGAATCGCAAAACTTTCCTGGGACAGTTTACTTGGATTCCACCTAGAACCCACACACTGGCTAGTTAGCAACACCTACCTTATGTGGGCTTCACTCGTAGACCTAGCAATACATAGCTTTTGTTCCTCACTTCGTGCATCACCACAAAAACATCGGGTAGACAGTTGGAAGATAAAGTAGTGTGGTATTAATCGTAGAGTATATTTCTGATCCTGATTTCCTGAACCTTTGCGTCATTGACTTCGGAAGGATCGCTACTAAGCTGACCTATTGTTCTTCCTATTGACTGTCTCAGACAAACGTTTGCCAAGACCTTTATTTGATGATTAAAATCACAACACTTGCTAACTGTAGCTTGCCTCGCATAGGCCCTACTCTTATGTCCTATTCTACTCATAAGTTTTCTAATCATCTCTCCCTCCCAAAAAAGAGACGCTCAAAAGTTTCCTGATGTCTTTTGTAGATTGAGTTTATGCCCATGAATTACTCGGTTTAGGTTTACCACACGTCATATTTCATATCGTATCTATGCTAGCAATAAAAAAATCCTTTCATTTGAATGCTTCCCATAAATATCTGGTATAAATGTGAAATTTTCTTTGATTCTTTATTGGTATTTGGTGCTGTAGAATTCTATTTGGCTGACTTCTACAAGCGAAGCCATGTCTCAACGAAAGAGGCTAGATTCAGCTCTGTGTCCTTGAGCATGACCAAAGGTCTCAGCCGCAAAGCCTATTTCAGTGGTTTTGACGGTACCATTTCCACACTTTGTGATCTCTTTGACCCTAAATCTCGCTTCAGGGTTGGGGTGAATCGCTGCTTGAGTACTAATATGTGTCATTCCCGACAGTAATCTTTTTTTGTGGTTGTGCAATCACATCACTCAAAACCGGTAAGGAAAACTGATATTGAGCTATGATGCGCTTCCAATTTATCTTAAATTTTCTAATTCTGGGAGATGTCGTTTCTTCTTTTGTCAACCGACGATTGGCACCAGTCAGCCAGACTTCATGCGGTAAGAAGAATTATGCATACACAGAAATCGCTGGGGCAACTACGTTACCGTCAGATGGTAGAGATCAATTTGGAGATACCTTGGGTGGACTCAGCGGAATTGCAATTGATAGGTCACAATGGAAAAAGCTTGCCGATGGGAGTTACACTAGTGTGATGTGGGCATTGTCAGATCGAGGATGGTAAGGCAAACTCTTATTTATCAAATCCGTGCCTAAGAAGTGAGTTTACCTTTGTAATTGGAGGGAGCGCCAACACTTCATCTAGGACTCCAATGGGCACAAACTTTCACATGTCTCGGATTCATCAATATAGCATCAAATTCATTCCACAGCCAGGAGCAACAGCAGAAAATCCAGTAGCATCAAATAATATTCAAGTATCTTATATCAACACTGTTCTCCTTTGGGGACCAGATGGAACTACTCCAACCACTGGATTTGATGCTGATGCCACTGGACATGTATCGTTCCCTGATCTTCCTGACCTACCGGTTGCAACATTTCCGTACGAAGTCCCTCCATTCCCAGCGGGAACAAAAGGAATAGCACTTGATGCACAAGGTCTCACACTTGGAGTCGATGGCACTTTCTGGATCTCGGACAACTATGGCCCATATATCTACCACTTTGATACTGCTGGAACCATGCTTAGTGCAACTCGTCCACCAAATGCATTTATTCCCACTCGCAACAACTCTGATTCTTTCTCTTCAGATTCTCCTCCAATTATCCCTGGAGTTGGAATCAGTGCAGCCCATGATGTTTTCCCTAACAATAATCCTACCGGTCGTCACAATAATCAGGGTTTCAAGGGCTTAACTTTGACACGTGATGGAAAATCTCTCTTCGTCATGCTTGAGGCTGCTTTGAATCAAGAAGGTGGATTATCGCAAGAATCTCGAAGATATGCGCGTCTTCTCGAATATGATATCTCCAACTCCAAGAAAACCCCGCATCATGTTAAAGAATTTGTCGTTCCACTTCCACTATATACTGATCTAGCAACCGGCAAAGTCATTCCAGCAACCCAAACAGAAATTATGCACATCAAAGACGGACAATTCTTTATTCTAGCCAGAGATTCAGGTGCTGGTTTCGGTAAAGCGAGAAGCGAAAGTGTATACCGCCATATCGACATTTTTGACATAGATGAAGCAACAGACATTAAGTCACCAAATAACGATTGTACAACCTGTTCCATTGCCTCCGGCGCCGGAAAGCTTAAGAATTCCATCAAACCAACAACATACTGCCCATTCCTCGATTTCAATAACAACAGTCAGCTGAACCGTTTCAGCCTTCACAACGGCGGAGGAGTCTTTTCAACTGGGCTGTTACCGGAGAAATGGGATAGCATGGCGATGGTACCTGTTGATGGAAAGAAAGGTGATGATGATCAGTGGTTTATTTTTACGGCGAGCAATAATGGAGATATTACTCAGAACGGATTTTATGATTTCGGAGAGTCAACATACAAAGATCCGAGCGGTTTGGACGAGAGTACGATGTTGTTGACTTTCAAAGTGGCGTTGCCGGCACATTCAAACAGTGCTTGATATATACAGATATTTAACTGAAAAGAATAATATACACTAATTCGCCTTTCAAAATTACCAGAAGTCCTTTCATTCCTACCTACAAGTAAAATTAGTAGAATTTATTAAAATTAACATTAAGATTAATGCTACTATGGCAAAGTGAGGACAAGGGGGATCGGATGCAAGACTGAGGTTGAAAAGTAGTGATCGTATAGTCTAAGTAATAGAAAATAGAGTTCCTATGGAGCAATATATGTACATGTAAAATAGGAGATAAGTTAGATACAGAAGAGTGGAATATTATGTGGCAATACCACTTGGAAACCTCAACAAGGGTCATGTTATGTGGATGAATTCTACAGGAAATGAATCGGACATTCATCGTGACATACAGTTACACATCACACGCCATCTGGTGATAAACACTTCGACATACATATTCCAATATACCCAAGTGATATTGGTATAATCGGAAAGGATATCCTAACATCAAATTCAAAAACAACCCCCCCCCCCCCCCCCCAAAAAATACAAGCACCATGTACCTAGAGGTGAGTAAAAACCAAATGGACCGAATTTTATGCTTGCGGTTTGATTTCGGAAAGGGATATTCTGTACTCCTATAGGTGGCTAAGCTATGGATATCTATCAAGCACTAGTACTACGCAATGAATTATATACAGGTGTCTAGAAGTATAGTTCACTGAGGAAAGTGTACAGATGATCGTCACGTGACCCGATAACCATGTACACCTTTTTGACTATTATAAACATCGGTACCCAGAAGCGTTAGAAGTTTATGATAGTGTTATCTTGATATGAAAGAGAATTTAGAAATTGGTCATTAATGTTAGTTAATCCCAGTTAAGCGAAAACCCTAACAGGAGACCTCTGCATGATAGTGACATACACCCTGGCAATTGTATGCGGCCTGTGTAGCATTGCATCTTCGCTCGCATACTCTTGTCTTTGATCACTGGATAAGAGAAGCTGTTATGTGCTGAAGAAGTATGCTCTGTCTGAGCCAAGGCGGGATAGGGTAACATAATTGAAGGTTCCCATCCCTAGCTACAGTACGATGCTGGTATCGCTAAGGGAGGAACTCGCATAGCTTGCTTGGTGGGTCACAATGAAAAAGAGTAATAAATACACTTCGACTGAGGCTTTTGTCTTGGGTTGAACTTGTGCTTTTCCATTATACCACTACGAGTTCACGATGACTTCAACTAACGACATCGAGAAGTCCCTTAAGCTGGACCCTGGCACCATAGGAGTAAAAGAGACTACGAGCGACGAGGAAACACAAGAATATACAACCCTACACGCCCCACCATACTTACAAAAACTTAACACACGCATTGAAAGCCTCGCGGGTTTCGAAGCCCGCGGTATCACACGCGTTTTGCCCGAAGAGCGCCAGCAGCCTTCACTTGCGAGCGATATACAGGTTGCGATTCTCTGGTTCAGTGCCAACGTTTCGGTCAATAACCTAGCAGCTGGCCTGTTTGGTCCACTTGTATTTAACTTGGGGTTCTTGGATAGTGCACTATGCGCTACGTTCGGTGGATTAATTGGATGTGTATCGACGGGTTATATGAGTATTTGGGGGCCAGTGAGCGGCAATAGGACTATGGTGCGTTTCTACGACACCTCAGCCTTGTTGAGGAGCGGAGTATTCCCAGCAAAGAAATTTGACTGATTATTGTGATTCAGGTCGTAATGAGATATTTCATGGGCTACTGGCCCTCGAAAATCCCATGCTTTCTGAACATTGTATTGATGGTTGGATATTGCACAATTGACTGCATCCTCGGGGGACAAATGCTTTCAGCTGTGAGCGGTGGAGGCATGTCTATCGTCGTAGGCATTATCATCGTATCACTTGTCAATTTGATCGTTGCGGTTTTCGGAATGGGTCTCTTTCACCACTATGAGAAGTAAGTTGACATCCCCTCCATCTTCCATAGGAGTATTTGATACGAAACGAACGCTAGATGGGCCTGGATCCCCCAAGTTCTTGTCCTCTTCATCCTGGTGGGATCCGCAGGCCCACATTTCAACGCAACCCTACAATCCATCGGTGACAATCGTACTGTCAACGCGAACCGCCTGTCATTTTTCTCATTATGTGTCTACGTACCAAATTCCTGGTCAGGAGCAGCTTCGGACTACTATGTTTACTACCCAGAGAAGACATCTCGATTGAAGACTTTCCTCCTTACACTCACAGGTCTCTGGGTCTCCTTCACTCTTGTCTACATGCTCGGTATTGGGCTCGGCTCTGGCATTGCTACCAATCAGGCATGGGCTGATGCGAACGGCATTTCTACGGGTGCTCTCGTTGTTGCTGGCTATGGCGGCCTTGCTAATTTTGGGCGATTCTGCGGTGCTGTTGTTGCCCTTGGTGTGATTGCCAATAGTATTCCTGGAACATATTCGGCCGCACTGGGTTGCCAAGTTATGGGACGATATGGAAAGGCCGTCCCACGTTGGGTGTGGTCTTGCGTTATGGTCTTGATTGAGCTAATTTGCGCACTGGCTGGCCGTGACCATTTGTTCCTCGTATTCCAGAACCTCCTCGCTCTCATGGGATACTGGGTTGAAATCATGGTTTGCATTGTGCTACAAGAGCATTTGATTTTTCGACGCATGAGAGGCTTTGATTGGACACGGTGGGAGGACAAGAAATACCTACCTTTGGGAATTGCAGCCTTAATCTCATTCCTATTGGGGTGGTTGGGCTCGGTTTTAGGTATGTACCAGGTATGGTACGTGGGGACTCTGGCAAAGCTCGCAGGTGGATGTGATATTGGCGTTTGGGTCGGGTGCGGATTTGCATTGATTTCGTATCCACCATTGAGATGGTTGGAATTAAAACGGTTTGGGAGGTAGCCTGGGTAAAGCTTTGTACTAGATGATAGTTTGTTCCTTCACGAATCGCTCTGGCCTCATAAATCTCAACGTTAGTCTACAAGACTTTGCGTAAAGGCTGTATAGATGTAGAATGGTGACTCAAGGTATCCCGAATCCATACACTGTTAGTGGACTTTAAAAAATATACGTAGCCAAGATATTTTACCTCTAGAGGTTGCGCCACTCTACTGCGAATGTAGCTACTTCTGTCACCTTACTCTTTGCCATTTGAATAGAAGATAAAACCTCCTGTATGAGCCTCTCCTTCGCCTGCGACTAATACACAAATATAAACAGTAATGAGATTCTTGGATTTGTAAAGGTATATAATTGTAAAAATTGTCTTATCAGCATTCACCTCTGAGTTACGTTGTGATTTGATTAACCACTGATGAAAAATCATCAAGGTATCTGATGTTAACCTAGAAAGAAAAGATCAGAACTGGCTAGGGCGCAGCATCACTTAACAGACTCAAATTGAATCCAACATGAAGTCCTCAATATCCTTAGCCAACAAAAGTACTCGAGACTCGTTCGCGGCACTGTGCTTTAGGTCGGTATTGAAAAAGAGTGGAATGACTAGATAATATGATAGGCTTGAAATGATGTACCAAGGTATGCATCTACAGGTTTGTATGCTCCCCGACATCACCTAAACGATTGACGTATGCAGAAGATGTCGGCTAGCCTCTTCAGAGTAAGCTAGATATGAGTGTGTCACCTGTTAGATCCGGTACTCCCACAGGTTCGGCCTTTAGGGTCCGTGAACTCTCCTCTTGGAGATTGCGGTTGAGAGAAATATCTAGCAGGAGCACTTATGTTAATTTCACCTATCTGTTTACTTCTTCTAGTCGCTATATTAGACTGATACCAATAAGGAACCATGAATTATAAAGCTGGCAACTAATAACTATAAACGGGGTTAATATATCTTTTCTGTAAATTCGGGTTTCAAAGTCTCCTCCAGAATTGTATGACATGGCTATTCGGATACGTTATGAAAGTCTAATTTCCCAGCTCCATCCTCCAATTGATCTTGAGAGGGATCCTATCGCAACTTGGTCTCATATTTATCGTCAATAGTACACTACTAAAGGTGTAGAGGTGAGATCCTAAAGTAAACCCCATTAGGGTCTAAGAAAAGTTCTTCAGAACCTCGCTATCTTTGGTAGGGCCTATCCGACGACTAGTAGCATCATTACGATGAAGGGCGTAAGCTAGTGCCTGACTGTTCAAAAGCTCTTCAATTTTATAGATGATTCCTTCCACATTAGAATGCAAAAAAAAGAACGTCAAATAATTGCACACTCAAATTTTAAGATAAGGTTAATCAAATTTAGTTATCAGATCACTAAGTTACTACGACATACGATGCAATATTCCTATCTTCAAATGATGTGATTCCGGAAATTTTGATGAGTCTGTGAATTACAGCCAGATATGCAATTGTTCAAAGTCCAAGAGGAAGAGCACATTTCATCAAGGCTGTATTGGCAAGCGGCTCTAAGGAATCACATTTTGCCGCCTCTCACCGCTAACCTTATGAAGCACTCAAACTATCCTAAACGTTGAGGTTCGTTACACTACATCTGTTCTAGAATGCAACTACATCACAGACTTGATTAACTGCTAATTCCCTCTCTTTCCCCCATTCTCCTCGTAATATCGAAATGATCTTCGGAGTTTAAGAACAGCATGTCAAAGCACGCTTAGTACGAAGGCTGAGGCACTTCGTAGGGATATATTTCGCAATATTGAGTCCATCTACGACCCCTTACGATTTTACGACCGGCATATCCTACATAATACGAAGTGTCATATACTCATCATAGACTTTACTAAATTTTACACTCTTATTTTACCCTCCTTGAGTGAAATGGATACTCTCGAAGCATTTCACAATCGCAAGCATCATCCGGACAGGTGCAGACACGGGTTCTGTAGATTGCTTCTCTATATTGAATATCGTATTTGAGTGTTGTCTACATGCTGGGCTGGGGATTCCAGCTGGGTTTAGAAAGGGAGGACATCAGCCAGGTACTGTCATGGATCCCAGTCGTTAGCCAACAACGGCCTCTCGGCTCATTGGATCTGTTTCGGCTCAGCCCTATTATTTTATTTCCTCATTCTGTCCAAAATAGGCAAACGAAGGACCTTACTGGGGCCCCATGGTATAACTTTGTAAGGGGAGAGCGCCAAGGCACCCTTCGAGTTTTCGAATCAGCTTGGGGGTTCGTTCAGGCCCAAATTGCTCGAAGATAGTAAGCGCGTATAGTCCCGCTTTCATATAGTCCTTTAGAAGGAATCGCCTTGCTCTTTCGGAATTTCCCACTCCTCCATGTAAAGTGGCTACTCTGCCATTGTTGCTTAGAGGATTCCAAGCCATGTGAAATAGATCAATATAGCACGGTGAACATTATTAGAAAGCTCTTCCACATACGCCCTCTAATATCTATATTTTCTAATGATATCATCTCCACACTGGCGAAAAGTTGGTCAAGGTAGCATAGATTAAGAAGCTATTGCGTTTTTCCCATTGGAATTGGAACAGTTACGCGCTAGGAAATCTAAAACAAATGTGATTGATGTTTTACGCTGCGGTGAGCCCCATCCAATGTTAGTTCTGATGCACTTTCGTGCTGCAGTTAAATCAATATTGTAGGATGACAGGAGACCTCCTGAACTAAGATTTTTGTGCTTGTACGACCTCAAGCCTTAAACTCTACCAGCCATGAGCCCTTGTGGCGGTGCACTAACGCCTAACGACCACGCACTCCGAAATCTTGCAGAAGTCAACTGGAGCAATTGGGTGAAGTTAAGATTAAGTTCGGGTTAGGCAAGCAGGCACAATCGATTCAGCCTTGCTAAATATGCTATTTCAGTAACATAAAGATAGAATCCTAGCCAATGGTGTTGGAGAGGTTTCTCGTGGAGGCGCACAAAATGATGGCTTGCTCTTCATTGGGTGCGCAGTCTCAGCCATAACATTCAAGCCACACCCTTTGTTGTGACTTCAATATCCCTCATTGAGTTCATGATGGATTTTCTTGTCAAGGGAGTTTGGGCTGAAAGTCAGCGCGGGAAATATCACAGAGAAGAGAATGCAGCTATAAAGTTACGATCTGCACTTCCTCTCAATCTTATTCATTCCCCAACACTATTAGAGCCTCCTCACTTCTACCAAAGTTTGATCAATTGCTCTCTCGCACTTCATAAACGGGGTATTCAGTTACTACTATTTATTAAAATTTGGTCATGAGGTTTTCTATCATTACTGGGGCCTTGGCCTTGGTAACTGCCGTTCAAGCACAGCTCAATCCATGGCAAGCAAGGCACGCAATGTCTGCTGCTCAATATCAAACAACTTTCAATGATCTCACTTCACAAGGTTACCGACTCAACTGGGTTAGCGGTTACACCATCAATGGTGCTGCAGCCTATGCAGCAATTTTCGAGAAGAAACCTTCACCTGACTGGGTGGCGAACCATGGAATGACCAGCGCTGATTATCAGAGTAAATTCAACACCTACACTTCTCAGGGATATCGACTAGTTGTTGTCAATGGCTACACTGTCAATGGCATAGACTACTACGCTGCTATCTTTGACAAGTCTCCTTCTGGCGCCTGGGTGGCGAGGCACGGAATGAACTCTGCAGACTACCAGAGCAATTTTAACACCTACACCAGCCAGGGGTATCGATTAGTACACGTTAGTGGCTACTCTGTCGGCACAGAGGCTCGATATGCAGCAATTTGGCAGAAAACCACTGATGGGATTGCGTGGGAGGCTCATCATGGGATGACTTCAGCGGAATACCAGGCTCAATTTGACAGATTGTCCAAAGCTGGATACAGACTCACGCTTGTCAGTGGCTATCAAGTAAACAACGTTGACTACTTCGCGGCAATTTGGGACAAGAAATCTGGTCCGCTTTTCATCGCGAGACACGATATGACTTCAGATCAATACCAACGCCAATTCGACAATAACTACTACCAAGGTTACATGCTCAAGGTCATTAGCGGCTACAATACTGGTCTAAGTGATCGATATGCTGCGATCTGGGAGAACGGCCCAATTAGTAGCACTGATATGGCCACAATCGACAATGATATCAGCGCCTACATAACGAAATACTCTATCCCGGGTCTCTCCTTCGCAATCACCAAAGATGATCGCCTCGTTTTCGCTAAAGGTTACGGAATGGCTGATCAAGCGTCCTCCACCATTGTCACACCCAACTCTCTTTTCCGCATTATGAGTATTTCCAAATCTATCACTTCTACTGCAGTCATGAAGCTCATCCAGGACGGACACTTCAATCTCACTTCCAAGGTCTTCGGCCCTGGTTCTGTAACAGGAACGAAATATGGCAATACCATCGTAAATGGCAAGAAAGTCTACAAGGCAGGGGTAACAGACATAACCATTCAACAACTCCTGGAACACATCTCCGGCTACGATGGATCTGCCGACCCAGAAACAACCCTCAAATCACAAACCACCTTCGCCACTGTCTCCACCATTATCGATAGCATTCCTCTTGCCGCTACCCCAGCTACTAAGTTCGCCTACTCGAATTTTAACTTCCTCATTCTTGGCTGTGTCATCGCAGATGTTATGGGACAAGATTACGAAACTTGGGTGAAAACCAATATTTTTGGCCCGGCGGGAGCTACTAAGATGCAATTAGCGAATAATGCTGGTTCATTGCCAAATGAAGTAACATATTATCCCCTCGGCGCATCTGGGTCCTTCCGCATCCACGAATTCTCGTCATTCGGTGGCTGGGTTGGAACACCAATTGACCTCCTTCGTTGGTCCACCAAAATTGATACCCTCTCTCCACGGCCTGACATTCTCTCCCCTGCCACCTTAACAAGCATGTTTACCGGCTCCAGTATCAACTCCGGCTACGGAAAGGGAATGATCTTGAGTAATGGCTGGCGAGGACATAATGGAGCATTTGGAGGAACGGGGAGTTACTTCGTACAGAAGACGGATAAGTCAGGACTAGGATTCGCGTTGGTTATGAATACTAATGCGGTGGGGGATGAGTATAGTGATGGGATAAGGGGTGTTGTGGATGGGATTTTGGGGAAAGTTGCGAGTTGGCCGGGTTATGATCTGTTTTAGGTCATGGTTGATTGTTTTTGAAACGACCTTTTTCATTTGTTTAATTTTATGTCCTGCTCAACACTTCGATGTAGTATTTGGATGGCATATAGTTTGATGTGGTGGCATAATGGTATTTTCGGTGTTGGGTGTTAGGCATCTTGGAGGTCTCGTTCAGCAAATTCATAGGATTCTCTTCATTAGAGTTTGATATTTATTGTAAGATAATGGAAGTCATGTTTAGAATACAAATAAAGACTCTCTTATATTGTGGTGGGGATCACGTGAAATCATGTGATATGGGCGTGGTATATCAGGCCTTAATTTTCCCAACACTACACCCACCACAACAACAACAACACTTAACAACCACACACTCATTTTATATTAGAATTTAAGACTACTATTCTTTGGTCTAACTATTGATCCAAATACAACCCTTATAATATGCTACTCTAAACGTCCTTCCTTGACGAGCCTTTTTCTACGTATCAGATCCTGTTACTGTTCCTGCCCTCTTGGTGTGGTGTAGTTATTTCCTTCCCACAATATATTGTGGACTCTCAGACAATAGCAAGGTGGGAGAAATCAAGACTTACACAGTTATAATTAGATTATCTGGTATCAGACAGATTCATTGACTAATAATATCTCATAGAAGAACAACCTACCAAGAACTCCCGCGGTGATAAAAGTGACAGCGATTGGTCTCAAAGTGTCATTGAGAGTGCAATTTTTACTGTGATGCCCGTTCTGGTGTGGCACTATGTTCTAAGTTCTGCCAATATTCTTGAATACGAAGGCTTTTACTCTGCCAATGAGATTCAAGAACATTCTTTGACTGCCTTAAGAGTGCGACAAGTTTCATTTTATTTGTGTACCACAATACACTCAACGAGGGCGGCAAATTCAGGACTAAGAATCGAGGGAATTGGAACTCTCAGCCTTCTGCTACATGTCTGGCATATTGAGATAATTGAAGATATAGGTGAGTAACTTTCTACTTCGAACAGCGACGGTTGTCCTGTGCCACCAATACGTAGAGCTTGGGGGTTGCCAAAGGAGAAGCTCAAGGTTAGAAATACAGTATTAAAAGAGTTTCTACTATCGATGCCCAAGGTTGTTGAGGGCAACATGGGCATCGATATGAATGGCTCGAGGAGCCTCAAATTATCTATGGGCATGGAGGTAATACCTTGATACTACTAAATTCGTCGTGAAGGCCTTTGCCACCCATTCGTATTCTCGAAACAAAAGACCTCAATAGTCTTGGGGTCTGCTATGTGAAGTGTTATATCCATACGACCCGTAGATTTGCTATGCATGCCCCCAATTTCCAGACCGCATTATTTCTCCCGACTCAGGCCAGCTCCCAAACTAATCAGCCTGCAATTCTCTTAATGTCAGCCCAAACTCATCATATGTTATAGTGCAACTGGCTCAGGAATGTCACATCTTAGCTAGATATCCAATCCCTTCCACGCAAACGGCACGGCCTACCCCTCGTCATCCATCCCTACGGCGGCGGCGGCTTTAGCGACGGTCGTGAGATGATCCTTGAGACTATTCTGGAATCGAAAGTCAGTACTGGTGTAGACAGTATTAAACAAGCGGTTGTGGGCTTCGGCGCGGGCGAGGTCTCCTTCTGGTTTGTCGTCGTTGCTGTTGATTGCTATTTCCGCCACCCATCCAGTAGCTGCTCGATTTGAAATTGAAATTTGAGTTATCGTTGGTCTGCAAGGACTGGGGAGACTGTTATTCAGAGAAGTGATTTGGAAATTGCCTGTCGTATTTTTGGTCGTGGAGCTTGATGGTAAGCATGGTTATATTTGCGTTCACTTTGAAGTGTTTCGGGGATAATGTGTGTAGGATGATGTGCGTGAAGATTTTTCTTGTTTTGCGAACCTGTTTCAAAGGGGGAAGAATATAGGTGAGGTTTGTAGGCCATCAGAAGATCTTATGTAAAAGAACTTTGATTTGTAGATATTATTCTTGGGTGTGCCAAATGAGCTGTACTAGCGCTACAGAGTTTCTCAGATGATGGGTATGAGAAAAAGAGGGGGTTGTGTAAGGAGAAGTCGAAGGTTTTATGTTGCACTAGCAACTGAGCCCCGTTAAACCTCATGAAAGAGTCGCTAAGAGGTATTGAATTAATGTAGTACTCTTTTTCATATTTGACAAGGATCAATTAAGGTCTAGTGGATTGAATCGCAGAGAAACCCAAGTACCACAATCTGGAACGTCTTAAAGCGAGAACTACTCAAAAGGGTCTACTTACCGTAAATGAATATCTTGAAGAGCTCACTATGTTACAATAATGACCTTCAATCCTTGGTATCATTCACCACCCATTCTACGCGCTATTCAAAAACAGTCCCCGATGCGAATGCTCTACTTTACATTACACTATTCATCATCATCACTGCTTTCTTCATCTTCAACGACAACCAAGCATGGCTCTCGAGAATGCCATATTCTTCTCTCTTTCAAGCCTAGAACAGCGTCCATCATAGTCCGCGTGTTTGCTCGTGGCCTACCCGTACCATCTTTGCCATTATCCTGTTTAGGAGGATCATGTAGTCGCGCTTCTTCGATTGAGGCACTGATTTCGAATTCACCTCTGCAATGAGCCGTCATCCCTATGCCAACCTTGATTGAGTCATTTCCTTTTATCTCGGGCAGTGTTTGCTGCAGTATTCCATTCCAGACTAGTTTCTTGGTGAGATCCAGCGAGGCGTTGTGCGATTGACTGCGTATTGATGGCTGTATGCGGAGGAGTGGCTGTATTGGCTCCGCCATCCGATTACTTATTTTAACCTTCAGCTCAGAAAAGGTATCTGTAAAGACTTGATGCTTCAATGACCCCTGAGAGCCACCAATGAAGAGTTCTATGCCAATATCATCGATCTTGATCGCCTCGATCATGCGCTGGCTTAACCTAATACCCCGAAGTTCAATTTCTCCCTTGCGAATGGGTATATTTTTGGTGGACCATGAGCCGTGTAGAATCTTCAAAAGCTCCTCCCGGTACCAGAACGCCTCTCGACTAGTTCTTTCTGAGTCTGCAGATACCCGACCAGTGCTGACAACAAATTGGCGCGCTCGAGATGGATCAAGAGCTGGAATGGGAGCACTCGGGTTATCTAAGAAGATCCGTGGGACTGGAAACATAACCCGCGATGTTTTGCCAGGCAAAACATCCTCCTCGATGGTACCCCCATCTCCGATATCGAGATGAACTGATAAAATCGACGGCCAGGCATTCCGAAGATCTAATAAAAGCAAGCAGTAATCATCCGGTGTGATCTTTTCGTTTCCCTCCTCGGTATCCGTCTTGGACCAAAGTGTACGTGGAACATTGCCGGTGAGAGGAAGTACATCCATTCTCGACAATTCTATGCTGGCATTGACGGTAATTGTAAGTGGTAGGCTGACCTGTCGTGTATGAAACTTGTCTTGGATTTCGTCGTGTGATATACCGAGATAAGCATAATCAATTTGCACTGTAGCGTTTGTCAGACCAGGCTTCCCTAGCAGCTCTACTTCGAAGCTCGAGGTAGCGCCTGGTGCTATGAATGGTTTTTCACCATCCTTTTGAACCCACCGCAAAGCTTGCTTTCGAGCAAATATGAGCTCATATTCGTACAACTCTGCAGGTGATGCGTCTCGGTTGCTCAGAGCTGATTGCAATGGCGCTTGAGTTGAGTCTTTGAACGAGAAAAGAACCAAGTCAACGGGAGTGTCGGGTGACAGATTCTGAAGTGTAATATTAAAGGTTCTGCGTTCTCCCTCCAGCACCATAATTGCGAACTGTGACAGTGTGCTTGACTTGACGACCACGATAGGCTGCCTATCTATAACGTTCAGACCCAGAGAAATCGCCTTAGGTGCCACCATTACAGGCGGATTCGTGAGATTTTTCGAATCAGTGCTAATTGGGCGACCTTTTGGCTTAAAAATAGAGGCTACACCAATGGTCTTAACTTTGACTGCGCTTTGCGGCGACCATGGCTCTTCAAAGATTGGGAATCGACGTTCCCGACATCCTCGGATCCTTATTATGCACCCAGTAATTTTCAATTGTCCAGGTGATTTTGGTGTTCCAGAGACAGTAAGAATCTGTGTTCGATAGGGTCCAATAACAGTCTTCTGTGTTGCAGACTCAAACTCAGTACCCTCTGACTCTAACTTAATGCTCTCGATTTCTACGTCAAATTCGTAGGGATTCTGTAGGGTAACTCGAAATATGGCACCTTCGCCAGCAACCAACAGATGGTCAACTGCAGAATTATCGGGTGTTCTCAAAAAGGGGTTGTAAATGAAAGGGTCTCGGGCTGTAGCCACCGTTGTCGCGCCTGGTAACTCACTCTTGGTGTGCGGGATTGGAGTACGAGGGATTGGTAGAGCCTCAAGTTCAACACCACGCACAAGAAACTCATCCCAATACTCAGCTGCCAGATTTTTGACGCCAAGAGTCTTAGCTGCGGCAAGAGTTCTGGATATGTTTGTGGCGAGTCTGACCTGTTCTTCTCGAGTCATTGAGGGCGAGGCGTCGTCACTTCGTGGCCCAGGAGCGACACCACTACCAGCAGTTCTCAGAAGATCCGCGGTAAATCTGAGAACACCATGAAAGTCCGGTAAAGCTTCGGCGAGGTTGATACAAGAACGAAGGACATCCAGCTTCAGGTTTCGACCACCAAAGGACCGAACTGTAGCATTTTCCATAATACGTGCTATTGCCGCATCGTTCGAGTCATCCTGGTTCTCTAAATTGCTAGGGTTGCTCACCGAAGATACCACGCCGTAAGTTTGGCTCAATAAGCCAAGAAATGAATCAACCCCATTCTCTACATCTCCTTCACCGAGATCAAGCGCGCTTGCTCCATTGCCATTAACAGAGTTTAGTGCGGCCAATCCTGCCGCCGGATGGACGCCCATCTCTGCTGCACCTTTAATCCGTGCTTGGATAAGGCCTGGTATTAACACCGAAACAAGTTCACGCATCACCATCGCCTTTTTTCGATAATACCCAAGCAGCCCCAATACTGACGCTATACCACTCAAAATGATTGTTCGGTCGACGAGAGAGATGTATTCCGGTGATGAAGAGGTTGGAAAGGCACGGAAGAGTGTTGCTATTATTTCGGTTCGTGTTGGGCGGATATTCAACCGAGGAGGAACCATATTTGGGCGTTTCTTGAATGGTGTTCCAACGACAACGAGTTGGAGAACTTCATCGTCTAGCTTACCACCAGCGAGATGAATATCTGCCAAAAGTTTTGCAAATCTTATTGCTGACTCTGAGAAAGGAAATTGTGGTAGTGATTCCCCAGTATTGTTTGCTGCACGGGCGTAAAGGTTCAATATCCTATCCAGCATTTCTGGGAGCAACGCAGTAAGGTTTTGGAGTGATACATGGCGACTTGGGGGCGGCCCTTTTGGCTCACCGGGGTTGGATTGTGAACCCTTTTCTGCCACTGCATAACAAATCTGGGGAACATGAAAGTCCATCCCCGTCCAGGCAAGCATCAACATGCTCACGAGTATATAGTCTAAAGCTTTGGCGTGCCACAAATGGTCTAGGTTATACTTTGAAATGGTACCAGCTTCAGAGAGTTGATTCAAAGCATCCACCCATCGGCCAGCTTGCAGGTAAAGAGAACCAATTACGATTCCTATGCGGCCTTTGCCAATATTCCTTGATCTTTCACTAACACTACCTGGCCCGAACCCCTGAACAGAGACGCGATCTCGACTTGTGTCTCTTACGGGCTCAGTATTTGCCAATCGCGAGGGTATCGTCTTTTGGGGTGATTTGGATTCTATACCATTGGAGGCCACGATCTGATCAAAGGTGGTGGGCAGATCGACCTGAGTTCCGTTATTAGGTGTCGAGGGTCGTGCAGAAGGTGTAGAGCTATTTGAGTCTGTCGATCGAAATACTGGCATGGACATTCGGACATGACTTCGATCACCACTACCTGCTGGTGACTCCGATCTTGAATTCTGCCCAGGTAAAGAATATTGCGAATTGCGCCTTGATGCCATTTCTGCCTGTGAAATCTGCCAGGCTGTGCCATTGCCTTGCCTGTTCATCTGAGACTGACTTGGAGACTCAATCGTATTCAGCGCTTGAAGCGATTTTGCCAATGTTGTCATCTCTGCTAGTAAAAGGGAGGATATGTCACACATAATCGTTTTTAACGTTGTTCGTCTGCATTCAGCAGGTGGAGGTACCGGCACTATGCCTTCTGGCAGTGTACCAGCTGAGGTAGAATGAACATAATCGAATAGCAATAGCTGGTGTACCAGGCCCTTTGGATATCTGTCCCTGACCTCCTCCAAATCTTGGTATAATTCTCGCAGGTTGTGCTCTGGTTTTGGATGCCCATTCCCATTAAGGCTTCTTCTGACGTTTGTTCTGTATGGCTTACGATCTAGTTCTGCGCCATCTGCGATAGCAACGATTACGAGTGGCTCTCGATAGAGCTCGAACGGCGATAATGCTACATGTGAGGGAGGAGGGTAGAATGTCGTGAGGTCGTAGACAATCATGCCTGTGGGGAAGGCCAAAGGCGAAAACATATCTGGCGTTGTATTAGCACTGTTACCGTTATCAGGTTCTAGTTAAGCAGGGTATGTTTCCTACTCCGATGTGGCCGCCCATCTGGACTAATGTCCCCAAGTTGCACCACATTCTCGGGCTGTAATCTTGCTATAAAACTTAAAAATCTTGCTCGTTTTATCTGCCCGATTGGTAACAGCACTACTCGTACTCTTGCTGGAGCGACTGGGGACAACTGATCAAGCATTTCGACAACATTTGGTTTGCGCTGGGAGTGGAAGGCAATGTTCTTTCGTCGTAATGGTGGATTGGGGAGATTATCAGCTTCTTATAGGAGGCATGCTGCGGCTAACGAGGAAAATATGGTCCAGAATGAGGAATAACCTGGGTTCTTCGAAGTAGTTTCTTCCGATGTCTCGTGTGCTCCAACTGTGCAATACGGAGGTCTGTCTGGAGCTTCGTTGATAGGCGGTGAGTGGAGGCAAAATACGGCTTGTGAAGACTGCCGGCGCTACTTTTACCCGAAATTATATTAACGACATCTGGAGTTGGGCTCTTGCTTTTTACTCCGATTGACGATGTTTCATATTTAGTCAAGCGCATTTTGCTCTCTCTTCCTACAATAACGTCAATTCCCAATATTCATTCATGATTATAACCTAGTTTACACGAACTTTATGATCACAAGGAAGGATGTGGAGAAAAGATCCTGATGATTAAGGAACAGATGACGCTCAGGATATTGACAATGATGAGCCAGCTAAGGAGCAGATCCAGTGAAAACGGTTGAACAAGAATCACTTAAGTTATCAGTCCGTAGACCCTCTAGGCGTTGATTATCATTATAGGGTACGCCCCCCTTCTCCCCGAGATCGCGCATATCAGTTATTCAATGAAGAGCACCCCCAGCATTATTAAATCCATCCAAGGCCCATTTCCTAGTAAATACTGTTGGAAGGTAGAATCTGCCATTTCAAACTGGAGGGAGGATGCTCACTTGTATATTCGTACAAATACCCGCCTGTTACACAATTATTCCAAGATGACTGAACTTCGTTACAGATTACTCCCCCGGTCCTCACAATTTTCGCGAGCACCACTTGAGCCATGATCCTGCCTTCATTTAAGCTCTCATTAGGTGCTGAATGGTATCAAGCCTGAGTAGTGACAGCCTCATTTGGCAACGGGTTAAAGAGTCTCTAATCATCCTGCTTTAGGTTTATTTTCGGTCAACATAATACACTCACATTATTATAACCACCGCCATCATTACCGTTATCAATCACTTCCTGTAATAATCTGAAAGAAAAGTAGCTAGTAGATCAATTCCATCACAAGGTAGTGGATCATTGGGGTCCTAGGTTATGGGTAATCAGCATCGATGCTGTTGGAAATGCTCTTGGAGTTGACGACTTGATTGATTTAGTCTGTCGTACGTGGTCTATTTATCCTGTAACATTGCTTACATAACGTCTCCCAAGGGCGGCTGAAGTGCCATTCCAACAGATGCATTCACCAGATGCAATAAACGTGCGCTACTTTCAACACCTTCTAAATTCTCGACGGCACTCCTTAAACCTAGCTACATCAAAATCATACCGCCCTTAGACGGAACCCGTTCAGGAACTTCAAAGTACTTTCCGTGATGGATTGCCTAACTCCACATGGATCTCTTCGTGTTGTCTTTCTAGAACATAGGTTCAGCAATTAAGTGAAGTTCGTTGAGCTCCGGTGTCAAATACTCTGCATTATCTTTGTTATCTAAGAGTTTGCTTTGTTCCTCGGCTCTCTGGAGTAGTGTTAGAGGGACTTTGCTGTTAGAAAGCGTAGTATTCAAGTGCAAATTGATTCCATAACCCTATTGGCGACAAAATGATTTATAAAATAAAAGAGAAAAAGAAAATGAGTCTAGAGATGTCGGGTTTCGGTTGTGTGAAAGGAGCGGTTCAGTTGCATTTTGATGCTGCTTTAAGCTGTTCAAAAACACTGAATAGCCACAGGCCAAGATTTCGTTGTCAACTTATTCTTTCTCATTTTCTATAACATTTTTCTTCAAGGTTCTGATCTTCTGCTTTAAACACTTTACACAGCACAGATATGTAAGAGCTTTAAGAATAATTGCAATGGTTTTCGCTAAGCATTTTAGTGAGGCCACTTCATACTGCGTGTATACTCTATTGCAATCTTTCTTGCGGGCTCTTATCTGTCACCTTTGGGCTTTCTTTATCAACGAAAGAAATATAGTGCCTCGTCTACTGTGTTTTTTAGTTCTTTATTCTGCCACACTTGTAAAATGTACCGTATGACATTATCTCGTGAATATCTATCACGACCAGCTAAAACCCACGTTTACCTAGGCAATCGAGTATCACTGAATTCTTCAATATAACGTAGGCCTTTCGCCAGTGAAATAATAGTATTATCATTCGATAAACTAATCGCTAAGGAAGGAAAGAAAGAGCTTGAATTTGGGTGGGGTGATGATAACCCCTCCACCAGGATAGAATATACAGCGTGACACAGGCTACTCCTATGCTAAACCCTTGCAATATCCTGCTACAGATAAAATAATAACATTTGGATGCTAGCAGAAGATTATCTCTCGAACCATCACAGAACGGGTTGATGAATATGTGCCCCTTTCAAGCAAAACCCAGTGCCAGTTAAATACTGGCCGACCCTACCTACGGAATTCTAACCTTCAGCTAGATACAATGGTTAGGCGAAAACAATCCCCAACGTACAGCCTTAACTCAGCCCCGTATGAGGAATCCACTCTCATAGAGCTACTTTCCCCAATATACTTATACAATCAAATAAGATTTCTTTGTTCTATCAAGCGCTAAGTTTGACAAGCCTATAACTTGCCTAGTCTAACACAAGTGCGCCCGTACATTGGGGTCACCCCTTTATGTAAGTCTTTCACAGGATTAATATTTCCTCTTATTTCTGATATGTGGTAGGAATTTTGGGCAATAAACAGAGGCCGTACCGTGACACTGATCGGAAGACTAAACGAATACCCAGTTTGTATTTTCACACCTTGTCTGTGTCCGGGCTTAACCGTAGGTTCAAAAGAGTTGTTGGCGTTTTGAAAGTAATATTTTTCTTCTTAGCAATTCTATTTTGATTTAAACTAAGTGTATTAAAATCCGTTGCCTTTCAGGATCTCCTTTGATTTTAGAATATGATAAAATCTGATCTAACTACTGTGAAACTAGTTTTCTCATCGGTTTAGGCACACTTAAAAATTCAGCGTAGTTTGACACTGGTAGATTATTAGGTTTTAGAACCGAAAGCTGTAGCTATGGCAAGAGTATCACAGCAAACTTCCACTGCTTTGCTGTTCGCAATGTATTGTTCTAATGCTAACAACCAAGAGGAAGATTCCAAGGCTCACTTCCAATTAGAAGATCCTATTTTTCTACCTTTGGAAACATGTAAGAGCTTTAAAATTAGTAATGCTACAGCTTTGAAGGAATTCATGTCCGCCAAAGAGGGCCAGTTTAAGTCCAAATACGGATGACCAGCACGTGGCAACAGTATCTAACATTCAATAGAACTGCCTAGACAAAAGGACTCTTTGGAATGTATCCTTTATCATAGTAACAGCCATGGGTAACTTGAGGTGGAATAATAATGTTTTGAAGTAGGATGGTGGAAACGTTTATGACTTTGACCCACCTCCAAGTTAAGCGAAAAGCAATCCCACATCAAAGACCAACTTAATTACATGTACCAATTCGTCTTTACCACAGCTCCATATCTCCGAAATAGTGTGAGCTTTGAAAGGTTCAACATAACCCCGGGATACTCAAGGCTATGGCAAATTTTGAAATTTGATATGCAGGTCGCATGCAATAACCGGCCCATGTTATGATCAATCCACACTAGTTGCATTCGGCATCGTTCTTCCATCTGCAATACCTTCATCAGGTTTAGTACTCCTGCAATGATTAATTCATCCGTCAGCAACTCATTTTGAGGCTCTTTTTAGCATCCGCACAGAAAATATACACATTCAATTATGGTAGGGTGGCTTAAAAATATGCTCAATATGCTCTACATCATTTATTTCTAAACTAAGAAGAAGAAGACTCTTTCATACCAAAAGCTCCATCTTATTGAATGTTCCCTGATCTGAGCATGCTGACAGTGAATTTGATTCGGTCAAACCTCAATTACCCCTTTGCTGGTGAATTCTACACCGTCAAGCTTCACTTCACTCTGATTGTTCAAGGTGAATGGAAGGACAGGTCAGAAAAATGCTCAGATCACGTCCCACCGACTCTGTGCTGTCTATGAACAGTATATTACAGGCATCTTTAAAATCGGTATTCTCGTTGCTTTCGATTTCCTTCCGCACAACACCAAAAATCCAACGACACGACAAGGTCTCCTCACCACCAAGCATTGTCTCAAATGAACTTACAATGATGATGGAAATCACCTCTATTCTCCAACTACTGCAAAAAGCAGCACAAACACACCCAAAAAACACCATTATAACAATCAATATCTTCAACTCACCCCACACCCTCACCTATGCCTCACTCTATAACCAAACTCTCCTCCGCTCCCAAAAGCTCCTCCACCTCTATCAAGATCAACTCGCTACCAACCCAGTAGTATTACTGCACCTCAGCACTCAACATGATAGTATCATCTGGTTCTGGGCCATTGTTGCCGCCAGGGGGATCCCATGCATGTCCACAGCCTTCAGCAAAGATGTCGAGCAGCGTGAACGACATATTAGTGTTGTGCGGAAGATTTTGCGAGAACCACTTGTAATTACGAGTGAGGAGTTGCTGTCAGAGTTTGGGAATGCTAAGGAGGAATTATCAATCTGTACTATTGAAAGAATCGAGGGGATTGATATTGGAGAGAATCAAGAGGTGGGTGATTCTGTTAGTATGGATAATCAAAACACTTACAAAGTACTAAAGAAAAAGAGCACTTATACCGCTGAGAACCACTTGCCTCAAAACCCAGCCATTCTTATGCTCACATCAGGTTCATCTGGCGCATCCAAAGCAGTCCCTCTCACAACCCCTCAAATCCTCTCCTCTCTCGCTGGCAAGATTTCCCTCCACGCCACCACTACCTCTGACGTTTTTCTCTCTTGGACAGGCCTCGATCACGTTGCTAACCTCTTGGAGATACATCTCCATGCCATGGCACTCTGCGCTAAACAGATACATATCCATACCACTGTGGTGCTTGCTGAGCCGCTGAAGTTCTTACAGTGGTGTAGTCAGTATAAGGTCTCTTATACCTTTGCACCGAATTTCTTCTTGGGGGCTATTATCCGGGCTTTAGAAGCATCTGAAAGTGGTAAGTCTTCCAGTAGCGCAAAATGCTATAACCCCATCAAATATCCCTAACACTAAGACTCTCACAGCGAAACAACTCCTCACCTATGATCTCTCCAACCTTCGAGCCTTCATCTCCGGTGGCGAATCCAACGTTACTGAAACAGCCGTCCGCTTTCAGAGTCTCCTACAACGGCACGCAATTCCACCACACTTCCTCCGTCCTGGCCTCGGACTTACAGAAACCTGCGCTGGGGCAATCTACTCCACCTCATGCCCTAGTGTGGATATCTTTTCCGGCGTAGAACATTGTTCCGTTGGGTACCCAACACCCTCAATATGCGTCCGGATTGTCTCCCCTTCTGGAGAACCAATAACGTCTCACAACGAGGTAGGACTTTTAGAACTGAGTGGCCCGGCGGTGTTTAGGGGCTACTATAAAAATCCGGAAAAGACGGAAGAAAGCTTCACAGCGGATGGATATTTCAAAACTGGTGATATGGCCTTGTTCGACAAAGACGGGAGACTTCACTTGACAGGTCGTCAGAAGGAGACGATTATTATCAATGGCGTGAACCACTACCCCACTGCTATAGAATCTGTTCTAGGAGCGGCGAATATCGCCGGTTTGACACCTTCATACACAGTTGCTTTCCCCCATCGTCCTAAGGACCATGGAACTGAAGTCCTTTGTGTCATCTATCTCCCGACATATGAAGATGGTGACCACGCCGCACACTTAGCAACAGTTGCGGCAGTGAGCAAGGCAGTCGTCGTATTCTGCGGCGTACGGCCTTGGAAGGTCCTCCCATTAAGCATCGAGTATCTACAGAAATCAAGCTTGGGAAAACTCTCTCGGCCAAAGATTCGAGCGGCTTTCGAGAATGGCGTATACTCAAAGTTTGAAAAACGAGACCAGAAAATTAAGGCCATACATTCTACGCAATTCCAGAACTCAGAACCAGCACATACACCAACAGAAGAAGCTCTCCTCTTAGTGTTCAAGGAACTCTTCCCAGCCAGCGTCGCGGAGATTAATCGGAACACCGACCTCTTTTCGTTGGGCTTTTCCTCCGTCGATTTGTTAACGCTCCAATCACGTCTCCAGACTTCACTAAAGATAACCAGCATTCCACTTCCTACCATTTTCAGCACACCTACCCTTCATGAACTAGCTATTGCACTCGATAACATACAATCCTCTAAGGAGTACGACCCAGTGGTCATATTACAGCCAAAGGGTTTAAAGCCACCACTATGGTTCATCCATCCCGGTCTAGGTGAAGTCTTAATCTTCATGAATCTCTCTCGTTATATTCTCGATCGTCCCGTCTACGCGTTACGGGCTCGTGGTTTCAACAATGAACCCTTATTCTCATCCATGGACGACATAATCTCCTGCTATTACTCCGCAATAAAGTCTCGCCAACCAAGCGGCCCATACTGCATCGCAGGCTATTCATTTGGCAGTATCATTGCGTTTGAGATCGCGAAGCGGATGGAGGCGGATGGCGATGAGGTGGGGTTCTTGGCGAGTTTTGACCAGGCACCGTATTTTAAGCAGAGGGCGAGAGGGTATGACTGGTTTGAGGTCATTTTATCTGTATCTTTCTTCCTCTGCCTTATTACTGAGGACTATGCGCGGTCATGGCTTCCTACTGCTCGAACGCTCACACGCTCAGAAGTTCTTGACCATGTCTGGGCCCTTGCGCCACCGAAACGAATTGCTGAGTTGGGAATTGATAAAGATAAGCTTGCTCGTTGGGCAGACCTCGCATTCAACCTTAAGAAGATAACTTGGGATTATGACCCTATTGGGAAGGTGAGAGGAATGGATGTTTTCTATACTAGGCCGCTAGTTGGAATTGTGAAAGCGAAGACGGTAGAGGAGTGGTTTGAAGGGTGGATTTCGAAATGGAGTCGGCATGTGGAATCCACGAAAAAACACAAGGAAATGAAAGAGGAAAATGCATCGGATGGCACTATAGTGAAGAAGAATAAGGGGATTAAGTTTCATTTTGTGGGGGGGACACATCGGACTATGATTTCACCGCCGCACTTGCAAGCCTTTCAAAAGGTGTTTAAGGAGGCGATGGCTGCGAAGGGAATGGATTGAAGATGGTCTGTACGATGCTTTTGGTTGAACGGAGACCCTGACAGAAAATTGAATCATCCGTAAAATATAGACTAAGGTGCGAAGGTGGCTAGCTGTCACTAGATGAGGTCTAACTCTCGTGCTAGAGATTACTCTTTAGAATAGAAATAAATGGTTTACAAAGAAACAAAGAAATTATTAGATTGTACATTATGTGATATAGCACTTGCTAAATTCAATTACAAAATAATTGACAAAGGTACCAAGATTCATCATTAAGTCGATCAACAAAACTTGGATAGGTCTGTCTCTTCCATTGTTGATTATAAATCTGTATCAATGTACAGAGAGTTGAAACTACATTGGCATCATTCCCGAGCTCGGTCCTGCTACGACAGGCGCAACAGATGCCGCAGTCGATGGATTAGTAGGGGCATTTGGATCAACTTTCCCACCAGTTAAGGCCGCTCTTCCAACGTCGCTCTTGAAGATATCGACTGCACAGCTGACTTCTACAAAGTCTTCTAATTCTTCGCTAACAGTTTTTAGCTTTTCCTTAACACTGTTAACGCCTTCGAACCCAACGATATGCCTCGCGGGAGGATTCTCGTGGCCTCCAATAGCACATAGTGCATGCACGGTCTCCATTACCAGACGCTCAATCGCGTCGCTTGGAGGCCCAGGGAGGCGAGGATATCGTGAGATAATCCTGGACTTATCGATTTCCTTGCCTTTCTCTGGATCATCTGAATCCATTCTTGTAGAAGGGTTCATGTTTACGACGTTCGTAAGGATATCTCGTAGCCCTGGAGCGGGATTGTTGTCGCTCGCATATTGCGGTAGTTGGGGTGCAAAGGTGATTTTATTCGTGAGAACAGCAATTTCCTTGTTTGGTTGCACGATTGTGAGCTTAATATTAAAAGGGGCGATCTCATACGCTAGAGAGTCGCAGAAGCCTTCCAATGCCCAGGTCGCGGCACTATACATGGACATGCCTGGTGTACCGATATGTCCCGTTATTCCCGTGAGAATCATGATGTGCCCGTTATGCCGTTCCCGTAGCAGGGGAAGAGTAGCTTTGATGAAATTTACCTGCCCGAAATAAATCACTTCGAACTGGTCTCGTACCAAGTTTTGTGTTGCTAAAGTGGTCCCAAGTTCTTCTACTGTACCAACAACGGCTATAAGATGTTAAATGGAATTTAATTGACGATACCAAAAGAGCATACCTTCTGATGTGCAACACAACAGAATGTCAATACGCCCAAAGACCTCAACAGCCTCTGCAACAGCTGCCCCGCATTGTCCCATTACTCTGCCATCACAACGTATGCCACGTATCCTATCCTTCCACCCCTCTCTATCTTTTCGTCCACTTTTGCATTCATTTATCAATTCCTTGAATTCTGCGCTGCGCTCGTCGTCCTCAATCTCGCTTGGTGGAAGTCCAGCAGCAACGTAGTCGCCGTGGGACAGGAGAAGCCTGATCAATCGCACAGTGAGTGGTGACAAGGCGGAAGTGAAGAACCATATGCGGGGAGAGTTATGTGTAGCTATATATTATATTAGTTTGTATATGTTAACTGATGGAAAACCTACGAAAAGAAGCTGCCGGTATGACAATTCTCGTCATTCCGGACCCAGACATCTTTCGAGGTCGAGGTTCCACCGTGACAGATGCCATCTTGCCCGATCATCTCCCAATTTATTCGTCAAGGGGCCAATTTATATACAATTGCCGTCATCTCGGGAAGAATTAAGAACGGGGAGGGGCAGAACTCGGCGCGAGGCTGAAATGAGAGGTTGGTTTTCGTCCACCAGCCCCGGTAGAAGCTCGGCATTTGTACCATGCAAGGCTGACAGGGATCAATGAGCTAGGGGTGACCCCACCAAGAGAAAAAGCTGGGGAAGCTGGACAACTTCTTTGACTCATTTGTGATTCTTACACTATTGCATTGGACAAAACTCACGAACAGGAGATCTACAAATCTGAAAAGAAGAATTGTGTAAGACAATCGTAAGGAAACTTTCCGATTTGTGCGGGAATATATTCCCCCACCATCAACATCCCACCACCCCTCCGCAATCGGCGGGAGGCGTAGGTTGTGACAATATATATTTGTATCTCCGAGTCACAGGCTTCAGAAAACCTGCTAATTGACTTTTGGATCTAGGCTTAACCTTCCTACCTTCTTTCGTTGTTCCAGGATACGCTATCACAATTTTGAAAGATCCACGACGAGCACTACAAGATGCCCACTCGCGAAGAAATCACGTATTTTGGCGCAGGCCCGGCGCTTCTCCCCACAAATGTTTTGCACACAGCTGCTGCAAGTTTAGTCAACCATAATGATACAGGATTGGGCCTTGCAGAACATTCTCACCGTTCAGAGCTTGCTACAAATATCCTCAATGCTACAAAGGCAGACTTAGCGAAGTACCTCGATATACCAGAAGATTACGAGGTTCTATTCATGCAAGGTGGAGGAAGCGGAGAGTTTTCCGCGACAGTTTATAACCTGGTTGCCATTTGGGCTGAGAAGCGGAAGCAAAAGATTTTGGCTAGTAATAAGGATATCCCAGAGGCTGAGCTGGTGAAGGAGTTACAGAAGGCTGTTGACGAGGAGCTCAAGATTGATTATCTTATCACCGGATCTTGGTCCTTAAAGGCCAGTCAAGAGGCAACTCGTTTAATAGGAGCTGAGCACGTCAATATCGTGGCAGATGGGCGAAAAGTGAACGATGGAAAATTTGGAAAGATACCTGAGGAGAGCACCTGGTCGCTTTCCAAGAACCCTGCTATGGTCTACTATTGCGACAATGAGACCGTTGATGGTGTTGAATTTCCTGGATTTCCCCAAATCTTGACGCCGAAAGATGGCGAGGAGCCAATAGTAGTGGCAGACATGTCATCAAACATTCTTTCTCGGAGAATTCCTATCAAGAACTTTTCTCTCATATTCTTTGGTGCTCAGAAGAATTTGGGAAGCACTGGCATAACAGTAGTTATTATCAAGAAGAACCTTCTTCCACCAGCGGTCGCCACACCTGCTCCCACTCTGTTGAGAAAGCTTGGCCTGCCAATTGGTCCAATTGTCCTTTCATACGAAACAATTGCTAAGAACAACAGCCTCTATAACACCCTCAGTATATTTGAGTATGTTCCGTTTTTTTGTTTTCGCCAAAATAGGCTAACATTGTAAAGTGTATACATTGCTGGCCAAGTTCTTAAGAACTTGCTCTCTGTCTTTCCAGACAAAGTTGATGGACAACAAGGTGTAGCAGACAAGAAAGCAAAACTGATCTATGCTGCACTAGATGCGCATCCAGAATCCTTTAAGGTACTTCATATATTTCACAACATTGGATAATACTAAATCTGCCCAGGTTGTACCAGACAAGAGCGTCCGCTCGAGAATGAATATCTGCTTTCGCGTTATCCACGTAGGATTCCTAAGACCACAATTTTAACGTGTACTAATGGTAAGCAGGGTGCAAGCGTCGACGAGGCAGAGAAGGTATTCTTGAAGGGTGCAGTTGAGAAAGGCTTGACAGGTTTGAAGGGCCACAGAAGCGTTGGGGGAATCCGGGCCAGTAACTACAATTCAATACCTCTGGAAGGTGCGGAAAAGCTGGCTGCATACATTGAGGAGTTTGCGAAGACACCAAAATAAGCAGCAAAACTATTTGGAAATCAATAATAATTCAACACTAAGATTTCTTGAGGCAATCTAGGGAATTTAACAAAAGAGAGTCTCGGGGTAGGGTGGGAAAACTCGGGATTTGACGTATCTTACTACAGAATTGTTACCATGTTAGGGGCGCGGATAAAGTGCAATTGAGCTTCTCGCATGGATTTCGCAAGATCATTAATTAGGCCTTCTATGAAATACAAAAAACAACGAATTATTGCATCATCCATACCCTCATCGCACCTTTCTTATCGCCGAAATGCTTATGCTAAATCCATATCTAAAGGATAATCTCAATCTGTGATTTCCCAGTAAATATTCGCCCTTTTCCCCGAAAAGTTTCCGAGCGCATGATAAACCTCGTTTTGATACCTGCATAGAGCTGTGGAAGAGCCTCACCAAATAAGGTATTAGTAGTTCTAGAAATTTAATCTCGAGCACAACTTTAAAACCTCATTATTATATAGAAATTATGTCTCTCTAAAGCTGACCGAAGGAAGAAGTCTGAGAATGCTCGATTTTCGTCCTCCAGCTCCCCTCGTTGCCCTCTATTTACGCTCCTTTAGTCATTAATAAACTACAGTTCTATAAAACATGCGATATTTTAACGAAAATGAACTTTACGAGTTCTCCACAAAAAATGCAGCACCCAATTTGCCAACAGACCCCACTCCACGGTTTAGATGCTATCATCACAGAACACATCATCATCTCCTTCTGCTTAATCCATCATTTCTATAGCACCTAATAGCTAATAGAATTTGGTCACATCTTCCCCTTCCTCTCAACCATGATACACAAAATATCCTCTTTTGGTAATCTCCCCTCCTCTTTTGTCCACCACAACTAACAAATAAACAGATCTCGTAAACAATACAATTTGTCTTCAGGGCGAAATTGCGTACATAGCCACCAGTGATGCCAGAATGGAGGAGTCTCGACCTCATACTCTAAATATTGTCACCATTGCCTGTGATGAAGAAACAGGTTTGAGTTTTCTTTTTGCTTTTTTTTGTGGAAGCCTTTGTTGCGCTTTATTAGTTCTACGGTAAGTAGCATAGGCGAGAGCTGCAACGCTTAGTAATGCATAGGAAATATTTCCGAGCATTAATGGAATAATTATAAATTTTTGGGCATTAGTGTTGATCTTGTTGGGCGGGAATAAGCGAGATATTTGTTTACTTTGTATGGAGCAGAAAGGATGTCCGAACTCTGGTACACGACGTAAATATCTACAATGTAGGAGCGTAAAATCTGGCCTACAGTTATATTAGCTTCTTTTGATGACACGCCAACTGATATATACGCACTTTTGCAGCTCAAATCGCATACAATTCTAAGTTTTCTCAGTCAGGCCCCTTCACTTGTAATATTCTGAATGCCGAGAATACAAAATGATACTCAATAAGAAAGCACAACTGACGTGTTATCGCTTTATTTATATGCTCAATCCTTCAACTTTCATTTTACTCCCCAAAGGTTTCGAAGTATTGGATCACATTTTGTGTAACAAATGCCACATAATTCCCCGTTCAAGGTAGTGGAAAGCAGGATTTCTACTCGCGAACTTATCATTACGGCCTTCTCCATCGCTTTTTCATTGCTGTTGCTGTATATAGAGGTAAGAGGATAATTTATCAGAGCTGCCAACCCCCCCCTCCCCCCCCTCCCCAGCAACTGCATTGTGTACAATTATATGCAGTCAACGTTCATACAATTGAATTATAGCATGGGCGGAATAAGATAATAGTTATGTTAGATGCATGAGTTGTTTAGGGTAGGATACAGGTGTAAAAATCCATCATAAGAGAGCTTCTCTGGTCTCTTTTCCTTTTGAACTATTCCTGGTCTACATTTGAACTATTAGATATATCTGTCACCTTGTTATCAGCCCGTCCCCGCTTCAAACGAGCAAATTTCTACCTCCTATCACCAACAACTCGATCTTCGCCAAAAAGAGCAGATAGTTACTTGCCTCTCAAATTTAGATTCAGATGAGAGTGGCCTCTGTTGCGACTCACAAGGCGCCAACATCTTAAAAACGATCGGCGATCAAGTCAGAGGCAGACATGCAAGATTGAAATTTGACCGAGTGAAATGAACTCTTTATTCTTCCCTACCTGCAGTAGCCTCCTGCCAAAAAAAAATATTTAGTTAGAGCATGAGCCAGCTGTAAGGGCCCAAACTTCAATTCTGCCAAGCATTATTGATACAATAGGAGAAGTCAGCAACGGGGGAGAGGAAGCACTAGGAGGGGAAATTGAACTGGCCCACAATAGAAACACAAATATTGAAAGACTTGCTACAGGAAGGGTTAAGAAAACGAAAAGTTCGAGCGGAAACGTTAGTGGTTGGCTCAGATTGGTGGAAGATAGAAAAAGCGAAGGCCACACTTGCCTCGCAAGATGTGAAACGCTTTGCTTGGGGTTCTGGGCGTTCACTTGGCGCTTTCCGGAATAGACATTGAAGGGAGAACGCAGGTAGATCGAGTGGGAAGGCTTGGCACTTTCCAACATCGCACACTTCTCCATTCACTTCTATAACATACGCCTCACTAAGTCATGATCGGGAACAAATATGTAATCGGAAAATATTCAATGTATTTAGACATCTTTTAGTCATAACATCACCCCTAAAATAGAGGTTATTTTATCCCGTTTGCAGCTCTCCTACAGTTCTAAGCATAAACCTCATATCATGCAAAAAGCAATCTAGATCTTTGCTGGACCATCAGCATGAACCTCATCATCATGAATAACCTCTGCACCCGACTTGTCAACATTCCCGTTCGATCGTGGTGCTGTAGCCGTTGTCTCGTGGATCTCGGTAGGTTTGTGGTGAGCTTCTTCATCGTTGTGGATTTTTTCCTTGACTAATTCCGTGACACCGAAAAGATCATCCATCCTACAATTCAAAATTAGCACTCAACTCATCAAAAATTAAAGAAGGATAGGTGGTAACTTACTTTTCCAAACTCATACCCTTCGTCTCAGGAATCAAAAACCACACAAAGAAAAACATGCTAAAACAGAAACTACCAAAAATAAAGTACGTTCCATAGCCACCCTTTCCAACAGTAACTAGCATATGTGGCACTGCCTGTGCAACGACAAAATTAAACAACCATTGTGTAGAAGCTGCAAGAGCGACATTCATGGCTCTCAATCGAGCAGTTGGAATTTCGGAAACGATAATCCAGCAGCAAGGCCCCCAGCCGAATTGGAAGAAAGCAGCGAAGAGGAAAATGCAGGTGAGAGCGACGTAGCCGAATGGCGGGATAGGTGCACCCTTGACGGGAGTGTCGAAGCGGACGTAGAAGCCAATAATGAACATAGCGCAGCCTTGAGCGATAGATGTCCATAGGAGAGAACGACGACGACCGAGGGAGTCAGCTGCAAGGAGGAGAAAGGCGGCGCAAGTGACCATCTTAACGACACCATAGATACCAGTTGCGAAGAGACCCTTTTGTGCTTCCGGGATACCAAGACCCAAAAAGATCAAAGGCGCATAATAGTTGATGGCGTTTGTGCCGGTCATCTGTTGGCAGATCATTAATCCGATGGAGGTGAGTGCTCGGTTTCGGTTTCCCTTGATTAACCACATCTCCTTCTGCAAGTCCATGAAAGAAGCTCCACCGACGAGGAGTCGCTCGTTCTCTAACTGATCACGCATCTCATCCAATTCCATCGTGATGTACTCGTGGGTTGGAGGAAGATTTCTCAGTCGGGAGAGGACTGCCGTTGCTTTTTCCCAGTTATCATTTCTTGCCAGCCATCTTGGTGACTCGTTGCATAAAGCCAGCCCAACGAAGAGCATAATGGCTGGGAGTGCCTGGAGAGCAAGTGGGACTTGCCATTGGGCATTCCCCTTCAAGTTTCCGAGTGTACCGTAATTGACCCAAAAGCTAAGCATAGTACCAGTAGCAATAAACAGTTGATAAAGACCAGTGAGACCACCACGAATGGCTCTTGGCGCGTTCTCGCTGACATAGAGAGGGGTAAGCATACTTGCTGCTCCTACACCAAGACCTGCAAAGAGGCGTCCAACGTAGAGCGCAGGTCTGCAATAATCAATAAGGTGCACTGGGTGAGTCTGAGGGTGGGAATCTTACAAGTGTCCATCGGAAGCACACTGAATTACTATACCGACGATTGTGATAGCTGAAGCAACAAGTAGAGCAGGCTGTGTATGATCGTCAGATCAACTCTCAGAAGTATCGTTTTATGGCATACCTTTCTACCCCATCTATCTGCAACCCAATATGCGATAAGGGAACCAAAGAAGCATCCTCCCTGAAGCGTACTGACAACTGCAAGAATGTCAGAATCATGCACCAAATTTGGCCTCAGAATACATACTGTTACTCTGCAAATTGGCCTTCGCTGTAGAACTTAGTTTAGTAATACCGTATGCCCTGAAATTTAATGAGTTTCTTCACTTTCTGTGTGCAGGCCATCGAATACTCACGACATGAATGAGGGCATGACAAGGATACCGCCAATGGCGCCAATATCTGCCACGATGTAAGCTTTGATAGCCTGATAGGTAGTCATTGAGCGCACCCCAGCCAAACAACATTCCTCCGAAGCAAGCACTGGCAGACAAGAAAAACACCTTCCATCCTTTGATATCGTCAGTAAGATGCGTCATGCTTGTTGATCTGTCGCTTTACCATAGATTTGTGGAGGATCACTAAAGTTCAATTAGCAAACTCGATAGATATGGGAACTTCTCAACTCACTTTTTCATGGCCTCATTCTTCACTACCTTCTGTAAGAGACCCATTTTGATTGTGTTGCCGTCACCTCGGCACTCTTTGTGCTATGCTTCGAATCTGTCAAGAATTCCTTGTGAGACAGAACCTCCGGATCGCAAACTCGAAAGGAGAATGAAGAAAACTTCACGGAAAGGATAATGTTTATTCAAATACCCATTTCGGAGCTCTCAGGACCAAAGGACGACAGCTCCAGAAAGCAGGGTAGTTCTACCCAAAAGCTTGAGGCCCATGTCCATGCATGTCGGATTATATCTGGATCATCCTCGTCCAAGACGGGTAAATACATAGTGCGCCAATCACTACCTGGATAAAATGCCACCCCCGTATTTGCAGCAAGCCGGGAAAACGGCGAGGCATTACGCGTGCCACACAACGCGGGGAGTTGGGCTACAAGTCGTAGTAAAGCCGACACCAAAGTGAGAGGTCCACCCCCGCAATCTGGAGAAACACTTCGGCTCGTAAAGCCCAAACTTATCCAGTTCTCCATTTTGGGTTTTCGCAGAGCAGCCAAGAGCTGACAAGACAAAGTATCAACTAGCATTGCAAGAAATACGCCATCGAGGTTGGAAGCCGGGAGATTATTGATGGAAAATGTCCAGGGGATTTTCCAGCAACCAGATCCACTAGGATCATGGCAATAATCAATGGTGAAAGTCACAAGACATAGCAAAGACATTGCACGAAGTCGCTCACATTATCGTCGACATATCACAGGCTCGAGCACCTCGCGTTAATAGAAAGACCGATCCTGCAACTCGGGTCTTGCACTTTGGTAGAGGCTGATTATGTTTGAAAATGGCTCAAGAAAAGCATGATTATCTCATGAGAACGGACCGACCTAATAAATATGAAGGTTCTAATTAGCCAGACGAACCGAGCAACCATGCAGCGGCTCTCGCCATGAGTTCGATAAATCGGTGCGGATGTATACTTCTTATCGGCCAGTAGAAATCGGATATCGCACAGCATAACTGAAAAGATCATCCTGCACTCCACTAGTGGCCCACCCATATGTGCATATTTAGATACGGACCGGTATTGTGAGTATCTTCTAGTATTCATCTTTTCCAAGGCCTATATATTAGAAAGCATTAGCGGCTACATATGCTGCTAATTCGTTCCTGAGCCACTGCGGTAAGTCAGGCTTCTTTTCCCATCCATCAAGATATGTCTCTGGCAAGACATCTTTGCCTGAAGGTTTGGCATAAATTGCAGTTAAATACCAGACAGTCTCTCCCTTCTTGATTGTGTGTTGCAAAGTTGGTATGACAGTCCGGCTTTCGACAAGATTTGAATTTGGATCCGCATTGACGAGCATGGCTGTTCGTGAACAATACTTCTCCAGGGACACAATACCTACAGCTCCCTTTGATACTGCAAATGACCCAACAGACCCAGGAGAGCTGCCTTCAGGTGTGTTGAGATCGTAATTTCCGATAATCTTAGGCAAAGTGCCCTCACAGGTTTTTGTGTCATAAAGATCTAGATATCTTTCATCTCCTTTTCGTTCATTACAGATTGCGAACGAGCCATCAGCAGTCATGACTTCCCGACCAGCCTGGATCTTGTGTACACGCAAATGCCAATTTGGTGTTTCCTCGACGGGTGGTATGAGGTAGGTCTTGACTTTAACATCTGGGAATGGCTTCCAGATTGACCTTAGGACTGGCTTGCCATCATACGTCTCAATAGATGCTTCTTCACACAGCCGACGAGCTTTCCAGAATTCACCACCATCATCAGAGAAGCCTAACTGCGACGCAAGGGAATACTGCTCAAGCGTGAAACATCCAGTAGGTACAGAGTACCCGTAAGCACTGCTGTATGCGAAGGAACCATACTTGGCGTGAGTTGCTCTCATCGGGTAGCTACACGCTTGGCCTGATGATAGGAGAAATCGATGACCGCCAAGATAGCTTATGATATGCCCAGGGTGCTTTAGGGCTTTGACCTTCTGGAGAAGATTGGTGGGATATGGTTCTTCCTCTGACGTCCACAAGGGGTGGTCTTGGGGAACTGCCAAGCAGATGAATACCAAGCACGCCCACATTGGACTTCCAGGTGAGTTGTAATTCTCCGACATGAACATATTGGGATATGAGTAGCCAATTGTCAACGTGCCAGTAGCGCCCCAGATTTGATTCTGGGTCTGCCACCAACGCAAATTCCTCAGTAAAATGCCTTTCACAATTCCCCATGTGAGTGGTGCCGGTAGCTCTACATCTGCATATGCCAGAGCGCTCCAAAAGCCAGCCATAGCAAATCGATATCCGACACTTCGACCAAAAGGTGTGGCCCGCCCTTCTTCGTCAAAGTAATGAATGAAATCCAGAGCATAGTCTTGAGCTCTCTTTTTGAACTCTGCTGCTTTGGCTGGATCTTCATCTCCGGCCAATTTCGCATAAAGGAGCTGAAGAAATTGGATGGCGAAGCTGCCACTGTAGTAATCTTGTTGCCAGATGCCTTCTGGTCCATCATTTGACCAGCCTTCTCCACGGAAGAATGAATTCAGATGTATAATATCCTGCTCAATTTTTTCTTGAGAGTACTTACCGCCATTTTTCTTCAACCCAAGATTTGCGAAGACCCGGAACCAAAGCCAATTGGTATTTGGCATATTTTTCTGATTGATCGAATTTCCAAGCCAGTTCTCGACATTTGTTCGTTCTTTCTCATTCAAGGAATCCCAGAATACTGGTGCCACAGCAAGAGTGAACCCAAGAGGGCACATTTCCACCATTCTCTGATCATTATCTCTTGGCCACCCCCAGAACTCCGGACTTTCAGGGTCTGTTCCAGCCTTCAAGCCTTCGATAAACCAATCTGTACCCTCATATTCTCCACCACCCCCAAGCAACCCCGCAAGACCCCACATTGGTCGACATATTCCCTCTATTTCTGCCGCCTTGTAGTCAAATCGGACTGCTGTATATCCTGGGACACGTATTGTTGCTTTCAGTGGCGAGAAATGCGGTTTCAGGGGATCGAGAATTGTCTTGAGAAGCTTTTGAACACTTTCTCGGTCGGAGATATTGACTTTCGAGAAGGGATGTACATCGGCGTATCCGAGCACCAATGGCTTTGCATTTTTGGTGGAGGTCATGGCAGCGATGGGGATGATCGCGGGAATAGAAAAATTGAGAGAACGAGAGCTCTCACAGGAAAGGAAAACCACTTACATTGATGCTATATAGGTCCATTTGAAGCTGTGGGTCTACAGCGGATACATGCAGCACCTTAAATCGAGCCAGCGGAGTTCATTCATTGTGGGGTTTAATTGATGGAGATGTGCCGAAGTTGTTATGGCTAAATTCACCTGATATTGACACTCTTACATTTTACTTCGACACACCTCTAACATTTATTTCCCCTCAATATCCTCCACTTTAACAATAAAAAAATAATTGATTACTGGGGTTCTAGTCTTCAGGTTGCATCAATTCGTATCTTTACCATTTGTATTTGCTGAAGGGCTAGATCCTCATCACCCCCAACGAAAGTCCATGGTTATACTCTTGTCGTGTCTTTCATTTCACCTAGTTAAAGGAAGACTACGCTTCCCTGTTCTGTTCTTTGACATAATAACTATATCAAGATTTTCCTTAGAGGAATGTACTTTGTCCCACTACCAACAAGTCTGGGATGTTAGTATTCGTCCAATGTGAAAATTTACATGACGGCTTGCTTGAAAGCTGATATTATGCCATCATTCTGATATGTTTTTTGACCAACTTCTTTGGGGTTTTCTCGAATCTTTATATTGTCGAAAGTTTCTTCTAATCTCTTCCGCAAGGTAGTAATTCAACTAATTTCCATTTTGTGCTGCTCCTCGTTCTCCCCTCTTCCAAAAGTTTTCTGGACATTGGATATTGAGCTTGGAGGCGATGAAAGGGGAGCCGGCACCATGGAGAGCAGTGCGGGAATATTTGCAAGGTCACTTTGTAAGAGAAGCTACGAAGTACGTAGTACGCGAGAGGTCGAAGCTGGGGTCAACGTTCCAATTATCTACTATTGAAAGATCCACATACACATCTCCCCAGCTACCAGCATGCGCGCTCCTCTATCCACCGAGTTTCTTGCCCTTTCCCTCCCCAAATATTGCAATCCATGACTGGCTCCTCGAGAACAAAATGGTCTCCCTTTTCATTTCCCCTCTCTTCAAGCTTACAACAACCTATTGTACACCATGTGCGCTCCTCCCAAATGAAAATGCCAGAAAATGCATGGAGAGCCTCCCTGCTGAAGAAAATACAAAAGGGGTAAATACGGTAAGTGGGTGGAGGCAAAAGTAATTGAATGCGATCGTCCGCCCATCCATGCACATCATTGCCTCGTGACATGTTAAGTGGGACATGCATAACTCAATTGAAGCACTAGACATTACAAGGTCATTACAGGACCTGATTCATCCTCCGTGGTGAATTTGAAGTGAAAATAATTGTCCATTGAAAACGCCCATCAATCATCCAGCTCTATAGGCTTGGTTTTCGATCCATCTGGGCTCGGCGGACTAACGAGTGTTGTTGGGGTGGGAATTTTTTCTTTGTCGTCGTCCTGCGGCGCACCGGCTGTTTGTGGTCTTTCTTCGGCGTCCTCTTCTATCATTGTGGTATCGCCTTCTGCACCAGGTTCGGAGAGGGTTGAAGCCTTTTCTCGGCGCCTTCGACGAGCCTTCCTCTCTTCGTCGGCGTTCTCTCTTCGTCTTGCTCGCCGCACACTGTCACGCCGATCTGCCTCAGCTGCATCTTCGGTGCCGTCTGCTCCTCTCATGCCTTGCAACAACAGTGCAGCACGCTCGGCAACATCATCCTCGGACCCTTCTTTTGGTATCATATCTGGACTCATCAGGCCCTCACTGTTAGACTCTGGGCTTAGTAAGCCCTCTTCGACTTCCGGTATCTCGTCTGGATCTGGTATCTTCTGTCCCGAGGCAACTCGGACTTGGTGACGATTTTGTAATCGTGCTCTCCTTCTTCGGTCGCGTTGATCTCGCGCTTGAGGTGCTGCAGCACGTAGCTTCTCGAGAAGTGAATCCATGGCTCCGGTTGAAGAAGGTGAATTTGGTGCACTGCCATCTGTTGAGCCGGTCATCTTTAATTGAGCATGTTTCCGCTTCATTGATGCTTCGTTACGCTTTCGGACTTGTTCAAGTTGAATGTTCTTTTCCCTAGATTTCTTCCATTCGTTTACAAACACCGCTAGTTTGGCGAAGAAGTCTCTTCGGGCATTGTCATCGCTTGGGTCCTCACCATAGAAGACCATTATATCATCGTAAGTACGAACCATATCTTCCAAGTAAAGCTGCATTTGCTCAGCTTTTCTTCTTGCATCCTTCATGACACGTTGGACAACCTGGCTGACCCGGTCTTGGGGGTGGAATTTCTTGGGGTCACTCAAGTTACCAGAGTCAAGTGACATTTGAACGTTTTTAATATTGTCGATATATCGTCTCGAATCCTGTTGAAGCTGCTCCACATTAAGCTTTTGAGCAGTAAGGACACCAGCAATGTCCTCTGTGAAGTTCTCCCATTCAGAGTATTGAGTGCGAACAATTCGTTCCACCAAATCTGCAAACGTCGATTCGTTCTTGTCATCCTTGACCATCCCAAGACGCGCCAAAGAGCTTAACTTGAAACCACTCGCTTGTTTGTTGGAATCGTTCATGTAGTTACCAATGTCAAGAATGAGGCCGAGAACGTTCATAAATGACACAGAGTCACGTAGGGATTCCGACACAGAAACGACCTGTTTGAGTTTCTCCGACACTTCGTCGTACTCTGCTTCGAATGATCTCGTTAGCGCAAGAGCGCGTATTCTCGACTTCCAGTAATGATGAAGTTCATAGGCAGTTTGAAGATAAATTTGATCCTCTCGTGTGAGCTCCGTGGGATCCATTTCACGCTCTTGATTGTTGGCATTGGGTCCAGTCCAGTCCTTGCTGTATGGTGCCATAGTCTTAGAAATATTCTCGGGAACATTGCACAGGTCCTCTTTTTGTAAGAAATCCATGACAACGGAATTATCCAAGACTTCTTTATCACAATGAATGACCATCTGGACGATCTTTTCGACTGAGTAGCTGGAGAATTTGGCGAGAGAGATTTCTGCGCCTAATTAGTAAATGATATGAAACTTGTAAGGTTATAACTTACGGAAGGTCCTCATCAAATCACTAGAAATGATTTGCTTCTTATCTACTTTCTTGCCAGCGCCCTTGCCAATTTGCTTAATCTCCTTAGCTAAGAATAGCTTCTCAACTTCATCAAGGACACCTTTTCTTGTCAATTCAGCATATTTCTCTTCTTTTTCTGCTGCAGTAGGAGCATGTGCCGCCCAATGTGTTGTCATCGGAGTATCAACCTTTTCCCAATGAAGTGCCTTAAGTTTCTTCTTCGGTCGTGCAACAGGGAGACCAAGACTGGGTGTTGCATTATATGCAGGCTGTGATGCAAGGAAGTTGCCGGCCATCTTGCCAGGCATAGGAGGGGGAGGAGGCGGTGGGCCACCCAAGCCAGGAGTACCAGGCATGCCAGGCATTGGTGGGGGAGGCGGGGGAGGACCACCAGAGAATCCAGGAGGAGGTGGTGGCGGGGGGGGAGGAGGTCCTGTAAAGCCGGATGTAGATCCAGGAGCTTGGCCAGGCATCGGAGGGGGCGGAGGTGGTGGTGGGGGGGGTGGTCCATTGAAACCTGTGGCTTTGGGGGCGGTCTCATCACTTGGGGTCTTTGGAGAATTGGATTCAAGACTTGGGTGAGATGGCCCGGTTGTAACTCCATCTCCTTCATCATCACTGGCATCATAACGCTTGACTTTGGAACTCATCTCATCCAGATAACCAGGTGCTTGTTTAGGCCGCTTCATTTCAACAATTCGTGGCTTCTCGTAAACCATTCCCTCTTCATCAAGATCATCATCCATCTCTTCCGAAATGAATTCTTGTGAGTTGACTGGTTTTCTAGGTATCTTGGTTTGCCTTGATACGCTGCCAAGCATACTATTGGTGAAATCTCGGGGTGGTGTACCATTAGTTCTGGCGACACTTCCAGTGCCATCTCCATCCATCTCCTCACGAAGAGCTCGTAAGCGATCAGAAGGACCGGCAGCATCACCCCAAACTCTACCCTCGAGCTTGTATTGAGTTTTCTGTCGTTCAATTTGCATTTCAAGGCGGTCCATGAGCCTCTCACGGTCAAGGATGCCATTCATTTGAGCTGGATTCTTTTCGCCTAATGCAGCTCCATTCTTAGCAGCGTTCGAAGCAGCAATATCTTGAGCGTCGCGAAGCATGAGGTAGAGCTCTCTAGTTTCAAGCTCATTACGTTGAGCTTCCTTCGCTCGAACGGTTTGGATATTTTCGACTTCCACCTTCATGGCGTCCATTTGCCTTCGTTGCAACTCAATGATCTGGTTTTGCTCATCTAACTGTTTTTGCAACTTAGCAACCAGACCCTCAGCACCAAGTTCGATTTGAGCTCTCGCCTCATCCCGCTCAGCCATGGCCGAGTCGGCAATTTGGCGTGCCTCAACAGCTTCATCTAGTGCTTGTCTAGCTTCTGAATCTGTGTGGAGCTTGTCAAGCAAGCTCTGAACCGTGAAATTCAAACTTTGCTTCAAATCCATATCGGGAAGTCGTCTATCCATGGCCACGTAGCTAAGCATGGAATCCACCAGTTGGAACATTCGTAGACGCTCCTCGCCATCGTTCTCCCGCATGAGCAACAGATGTTGCATGGCAGACACAAAGTAATCCTGAGTTCTGCTACCTTGCACCTTCTGCATAATAGCATCAACGATTTGAACAGGATCAGTGAGGTCTTTAACTTCTCCTTCTACGCTGTCCTTCATGCTACTATTTTCCCGCTCGAGAAGATCCTCATAGTCGATAGCCTCGTTGGTTCGGAATCGCTCAATCTGCTTGTCTATAACATCATATTGAAAACCCTCCATCTTAGTCAGGATACGCTTGATGCCACATGCTGTAAATTGGGCACGGATGTGTACTCGAAGCTGCAAATCCCTTTCCGGCGCATCTACGATCATGTTGATCAAGAATAATGTGGCTACGGCATATTCCATAAGAAGGTTCTCCATTCCGATGCCACCACTTCTAAGCTCTTCACTTGCACCAACAAGACTCCCCATCTTGCCTCGACCGTCAACTGTGACCTCAACAACTCGCATCCAAGCATCGAACCGGCCATTTTCTCCATGTGAATTTTTGACATAGTCCATAGCCTGGATCACCTTGAGGTGCCCTTGGCCATCCGCCCAGTGACATAAGAAGGTAAGGACTTCGCTGACAAGTTTTCTTGTGGTTAGTCTAGGAGAAATTAATGAAGTGGCTAGAGCAACAATAACTCCTTGGTGTTGTAATGCATCATCGGCTCCAAATTTATTGTTCATAAGTGCCTTGAGACATTTGACGATATCGTACTCTCGGTCCAAGTCCTTGTCGCTGGTATTGCCCTCAGCTGGTGCCGGGCCTTGAGCTTGTCGTCGGTTGATCTTTCCAAGCACATTGGTCAGAGCTACCTGACCTTGACATTCTACAAACGTTTTCACCCATCCAATAGGCTGTGTCCGTAAACTAACTGCTAAACTCTGTAACTGCTTCGCGGAAATAGTGTTGTCCATAACCTTCTTCACGAACCACTCTGGTGTGCCTTCTTCCTCAGCATTTGCGAGCATCTCCATAGCGCTTCCGTACTGCCCTGTTTGCCTTTGCAAGGTCTTTCGTTTTTGCTCGCCCTGCATTTCAGTCAACCGATCTTGGTGGACAAGTGTCCATTTTTTGGCTGGAGGATATGCCATCATCTGTCGTCGTGCTTGATCCGGAAGGTTGTGCCATCCTCGCTTTTGCATTAATGCCAGGAATTGTTCCTCTATCACTCTATCATCGGAAGGCTTTGTTAAACTGAATGAATCTTGACCGAAGGAAGCATTCGAATGAGTATTATGATAATGCGGTAATTTAGTGAGGCGATGCGATTCGCGGCTCGTCGCATGCAAAGGTGAGAGGGAGCTATTCGAGTAGTTCTGCGGGGTCGCGGTTCTTGACGAACTTCCCGAAGAAAAGATGCTTGATCTCTCGGTGCTTGAATCTATGCTTGACTGGTCGAAAGAGCTTCGTCCATAGGCGGATGACTGATTTGTAGAATAAGAATCGTATCTCGAATTGTGCGTACTCGCCCCGCTGGCTCTCCCAGGTCCCCACTGCTGCAATTGTGTTGCGCGATTTCCTGTCGATGCCATTGTGATATTGGATACTCCAGGAGGGGGCCGTGGCCCCGAAGGGTGGGAGCTACCATTTGGTAGGGCAGCTGGATCAAATGACGGGTATTGATGAAAATCGCCTCCAGGTTTATTAAGATGATGTGGTAAAGGTTCTTTTCGTAAAGGCATCTGGTCGCTTCGGGGTAAGTAATCTACTGGTATTGGCGATTTGCTGTCAGCAGCCACGCTGTCGTAGGGTATTGAAGTTATAACTCCCGCCATCATGTTCAATCCTCGCTGGTCCGCGCCAGGCGAATCCGGGCGATCTATTGAGGCAATGGACGATCCCCTGGTATGCCGTGATGTCCTTGATCCGATAGAGGCTGTTTTGTCCAGATCTCCTCCCAGATATCTCCCGTCGTCGCTAACATTTCTCTTGTCTTTCTTGCTGCTCCTAGAAAAGAACGACTTCCCGCCCGAAGACTGCCTGGATTTGTCCGCGTTGGCAGACATATTGGAAACCGTCTAATCAAGTGTTTCGGTCAACTTTATGCGAATCGCGTGGATCCCCTTTCCTTCGCAATGTATGGTCGCGCCGTCCTCGAACTGTTTCCTTCGGACTCATCGATGTCTCAGGCCTAGAACTCTTGCACCATGCCTCCGGGCGTAAATGTCTGCAACCAGCGGGATCACAATATTTGGTGTCTCCAGAGAGTAACTATTGCTGGTCAGCATTAATATCCTCAACTCTGCGACGCCAGGGGCATCATAATGAGCCCATGGAGGTTGTTGACCATGGCGCCAAAAACAACTTACCCGGAATTATTACAACACGTTAGGTCGTTAGCAAAGACTGTCGTATTGCTCTTACAACTCCACGGTTACCGTCAATGTTCAAAAGATGGAGAAATGGTCGTGCTATCGCCGACCAGCAGGTTCCCCTGTTCAAAGACAAATCGGTAGTCGAAGCTGAAACAGTCTCTTAAGCCTGGCAGTCACATAAAACGCTTTCAAGGGCCAAGCACAGACTCCGCAGAAGGAAACAAAACACTTGAAAGACGACGAACGCGACTCAGGAGAAGGAACAATGAAAGGAGGGTTTTCGGGCACGAAGATACTGTAGAAAGTGAATATCCTAACAAGCGCCAGCCAATATGTGGTGGAGGCGGTTGCTGGTTGCATCGGTGTTCTTAGTAAAAATGCCGTTGAAAGCCCTCAAAGCTAGCGAACCGGAGGCTATCAAAACCCCTGAAACTTAGAATAGCATTTGATGATTCACCAACTTCCAGCCTTCCTATCAAACACGCTGATGAACTCTCGACATCAAGATAATTACTGAAATTCTTGCTCCGGATACTCTGTGAAGTGACTTTTAGGCAGTACGATGCACTTTTGGTGTTTGCTGAACCCGAGAACCACCTTACACAGCAGTCTCATCCACTTCGAATGATTATCCATACCGCGCGGCAGCTTAGTGTTATCACATCCCGTTCGATGCTTGCTAGAGGAGCTGAAGGAGACGTCTATATTCCTCATCCTGCTCCAAACGCTGCAATTAACGACGACGACGATACATCTAAGATGGGTTCCACATTGTCTTTGCTAAAGGTGAATACTGCCCTTTTCCACTGAAGGTTGTCTGACACTGGTAGACGTTGATCATTCCCGCGATCATCTCACTCATTCTCTACCTTATCATATCATATGCGATTGTGCCAGTCTGGAAGAGATATCGGGGAAAGTACAGCAATTATTTACCTCTAGAAACGATCTCTACACAGACAACTTCTCTAAGGGAAAGGATGCAAAGTGCACTTGCAGGATTGCTGGTGCCCTCTTCATGGCGTGCGCACTTCAGCCGCAGCCGATACACAGTCAGCGCACAGGATGGAGGAGGAAGCGACTTTGATGAAGATGAAGGAGAAGAGCTCTATGATGTGGATGAGAACCGAAGGGAAGCCCTGTCCCTAGATGCGAGGCGCGGAAGAGATGATGATGGACGACGACTAAGCCGTGACTTGGAAGAAGGATTCAAGGATGATAGTGATGACGAAGAGGATGATGAAGACTCCCGAAGGCGACGGAGTATCTCGAGATCACGATAATATTGGAGAATCCCTAGAGCTATCGGCTCACGTTAACCCACCGAAATACGGAGCAACCACTAAACCACCCACGAGGTGCCAGTAGATCATGAACGCCTTAATACTCCTACTGCTGGTGTATTAATTCCCTCCAGAAGATCTCATGCGAGAAAATTACAGATTCTATGGTCTACCATCCATCATGATGCTTTTCGAGCTCGGCATACAGTCTTTCTGTCTGCTTCCTCCAATGCCGCCGTATATCCGTCAGTCTCTCCTCAATATTCGTGGCATTGCCCCTACTTAGTCCACCAAATACGCCCATCAACTGTGTTAACCCTTCTAATGCCCTCTCCTCCGCCAACTGCCTTGCCCTCATCATCCCCAAAGTTTCTTCTAGAACTCCACCAGCCCTACAGACAAGACATTTGTCTGGCATATCCGCCTCAGATGCTGCTGCTGGAGCCTTCTTGACGATACAAGGTTTGATCAAATGCCCACAACCACGATACACCATCCTCCTCCTACAGACCGGGCAGTCTTGATTCTGCGAATCGCTCTCCAGCCACCGAGATATGCATAGGTTGCCGAAAGTATGAGAGCAAGGCAGGATGTAGAGTTCTTCGACCTCACCATCTGAGCGTGGAAGACCAAGCACTTCGTTGCATATCAAGCATCTCTCTGTTTGCTCTTCGATCTGTTGTCCGTCCAAATACATCATATTCGCACCCACCAGCAGAGTATGTTGCGATTTTGTTTGCTCTTCGCTCTCTTGCCGCTCTTGCGGGAACATTGGTATCATCTTCGAATTTTCACCCGTCTTTGAGGCGCGCATAGATCGCGAAGTCGTTCTGGAAATCCCCATATTGAAAACGGTACTTGTGAGACTTCGTCTATTTTGTTATTGTTTGTATCATACTCTCCCAAAGGTAGAGGAGGAATAATAAATTCAGTTTGGGTTTCGGAGTCGAGGATAGAGCAACAAAGCTTTAGAATAGATGAACATTTCACTATCAAACTAACACTTCCAAGAGCTTGTTATTCCTGATTGCATCTCGTTTTCTTTGTCTCAGAACGTACACATGGCAAAGGAGGCGGTTGCATCATCCGCAGTTCTCACTCACTGTGCCTCACACCCTTACGAGTTGCTGATGACCTCGTCTTGAGGCTTGAATCCTATGATGTGTGAAAACGTTTTTTACGGAGGCGAATCATGCGCTAATCATTTCATCTTGCTCTTAATCATGCGAAGGTTTGTGGCAACTGACGTAGTCTTGTCTTCTATCTGCTTGCCCCATCCTTTTCAAGTAATCTTTTAATTTGGACTGTGTTCAAGAACCAGTTAGTCAACCCCCCATGACTCAATCTTGCCATAGTCACAAGCAGGATTTTTGTCTCACTTCCATTACTTCAATCACTTCGATCCGTTCCATTGACTGCTTCCATGCATATGCAGAATCTTGAAATTTCGGGTATGTAGGTATGGTTGCACAGCATGTATGATCGAGTCGAGGTTTCAAATGATGTCGTTGGTTGGGGGTGCGAGGTATTGGCGCGCTTACTATTGAAGAGTGGTGGAAGCCTTCAAGGGGGGCGGGAAGGTTGTCCAGCTGATTGATTAGGGCTCGTCCCGAGGTGTGGTTTGGTTTGGACGAGTCAGGGGGGTGATATCACGTGGTTACTCATAAGTCTGTTGGTTGTACAGAACTTAAGGTTGTCAGGTGCTCGCTGGGAGTGCGGTTTTAGGAAGACACCGGTAGTCTTTACGGCGTTGATCCTTTCAAACAAAACTGTCGAAAAATCTGGTCTTGATCTAGAGAATATTGAGTCTCTAATCAGTTGAGCTCAACTAATGCTTCGGCTCTTTCTCCTTCGTTTGTTCAGCTAGACATTGTTGAGAGCGAAACCTAACAATACTACTAAAGTTAAAATACTCGTTATTCCAACCATTCTGAAGGGCTATAATGCTTGCTAGGTTGATTTAAGCGTGATATTAGGGTTAGCACACGGCTTGCCTTTCGTTAGGTGATCTTTAATTCTCGATATCGAGAACTAGGGTACACGACCAGGAGCTTAGGGTAGAGCGAGGAGCATAGCACAGGAGGAGTTAATATTAGTTGATTTGAGAAATGAAAAGCATAGGAACGAAGGTAATGCAACAATATATAAATATATTGTTTCACACTTTCCGAAAGATATTTACCATCGATTAATACGCCTATGGTAACCTAGCAGGCCTTTGTCACCAACTCTGCTGTTCGATCAGAATTGGCGTGTTGCTTCCTTGGTCACAGGGGAGTTCAGATGAGATACTAATATGGAGCATAAAGCTAGGTGGCGGTGAGACTCAATCTAAACCAAAACGGTCATATCAGATGGGCAGAATACTTTGTCATGTTATTGTAAGAGTTGTGGCCACCCCATCAAAACACACCAAAACATAAACTTTTGAAGATCATATAACACAACCACTGGATAAAATTCCATGAAATTAAAAAATTCTAGCAGATAATTACTTGGAAATATATATACTACTTGCTATTAATATTTACTTTAAGCTTAATCGTTTGGCATATGCTTAAACGTGATCAATTTCAACTTTTACGGTTTTTGTATGTAAATTATGTGATTTTGAGCAATTTCCCATCTTCTTCCTAGAAAACTTCCTGTAACTTTTATATTAGACACATAAATTAAATTCTAAATCATGTGAATTAAAATTCAAGCAAATCTTATTGATATCACTTAACCAGAGATTATACTTTCTGCCCGTTGTTGATTTATAAGTAATTTAAAAGTGCGTGTTTTCGCAGTTTTTGGTGTGTTTTCGTGCGGTGGGCTGTGTGTGGTGGCACGTACTCTTACATCACTATCTATGCTCAGCATATAGAATTTTGAGGGGAGCTAGCTTTTTGGTTTTAGCTAACAATTATAATTGTAAAATCATGTGATCATGGCTTCCTCGAATCATGTTGAAAGCGTTGACATATATATATATATATCCACTATCCAAAGGAGTTCAGCTCAACCCTCTGCTGCAAATTCATCCACAATCCATTGGCAAAAGACCTCCCACTCAGCATTCCACTCTCTAATATACTGTGCTTTGACTCCAGTTCCATTTTCTCCATCCTGGATAGTCTTCTTCCACACTTCATCCGTCTCGTCTTCGAAGGCCGCCCAGCGGACACTATTTTGTGCTAGTGAGCCCAATCCTTCTAGACCCATATTGTCCCACCCTTGAAGCGCCTGCCAGAAATCATGTGTCATTCCACTTGTCCCCTGGCCTAGTAGCGCAGGATCATCGTTCGCTAGAGCTGCTTTGACACCTCTGGCAAGTAGCGCTGGGAGTGGATGGGACATTATACTCGCTGTGTATCTGAGGACCTCGTTACTGATTGGGCAACTCTCAATCAAGATTTCCTTCTCTTTGACTTCGTCGATAAGTGTCGGGTGCTTGTACAAGGAGAACCCATGGCCAATGCGGCGGGTACCAAAAAGCACGGCGTCGAAGAGATTGTGGTCGGTATGATTTCCTGAGCCGACGCATTCGCCCGCATGGAAGAAGAACGGGATATTGAGGTTGAGGTCTGCACATTGTGACTGGAACCATAGGATACAGGCGGCCATAGAGGATAGTGTTCGCCCAGGATCTTCGTGGCCGACTAGGTCGTAGCCAGATATCAGATCTGGATATTGTGCTTTTAGGCGGAGGCAGTCTTGCATATCTATGGAAATAGCGTCAGTCGTCGCGGTTGATGTGAATGAGGGATGCACCACCTTTGATAAGTCTACTATCATCCCAAAACCGAATTGACGACCATATAAGCCTCACACCCCAGAAATCCTTGCCCTCCTCGCTACTCTTAAATTTCTCAACTACGTCCTGAACAACTTTCACGAAATCTCCCGGGTCAGTGGTGGGCTCTTCCTGTCCTTCTATGTTAAATTTCGTGAATGGTGCTGCACGCATCTCCACCCATTTCACGCCATCTTCTAACAAAGTTTTGAAAAAATGCCGAAGAAAACTCCGTAGGATGGGCTCGTAGTAAACTATACCAGGGAGAATAACAAATGCTGAGTTGAGTTTTCGCCAAACGTCATCAACGCCGAGATGATGCCGGATAGACTCATCTTGCGTAATGGAGCAGCGATCTTTCATCCATGCCACGAAACCTTTTCTTCCTCCATTAGGATATGAATCTGCTGCAGTAGTTATTGGAACCAAAGTGCCAGGCTGATAGCCATCTTCCCAGATATTCACCCTTTCCACTCCTCGTTTAGAAAAGCAGAATTCAACTAAGCTACTCTCTCGTACTGCATTATTCACCAATGGCGTGTTGGAAGAGAAGCACATTCCGGGTGTCTTCAATGCTTCAGTGAACACCCATTCTAAATCAACCATAGCTCCTAGATGGCAATGCAAAAGTGTTCCTTTTGGCATTTTCTGGACGATACGCCAGAGTTCCGTGGCCTCCATGTGGTTTTTGGCTATGTTGAACATCATGCCTGGGAAGAGCTCTGTTGAATTTAATGATGGATCCGCGATGGTAGACCATATTGAAGCTTGCTCCTGAGAACGGATTCGGGACACAATGGAGCAGGCATGTTTAGCGGTTGGGGAGAGGGACTGGCGGAATTCGTGGTCTAGGGAATGTTAAATTAGGGAGAATAGCACCTTAGGGAACCTATATTACCGCTGCGATAGACATTTTCTTTTGATACTAGATGCTTACGTGCTTGAAAGAATTGCTGAACTGAAGGGTGGTTGGTATCAGGAAGTCCATTTTGTAATTGCATTTTTCGTTATTGTGCCTTTCAAGTTTAAATCTTGTTGCTCAAAAGGATACTGTAACCTTGTAAAAGTCATAAAGACTTCTTTGAAGAACGTGACTTACTCAAGCAAGAGAAGTACGGATACGGAGTAGAGGACAGTAAGTGTGTTAAAATGGGGTATTTTACCAGTAGAGGAAGGGCTTTGCAAGATATGACTCATCCGGGCAACTTTGAGGCCTAATTGGCTGGGGTCAGATTTTAATTGCCTGGCTGACATCTGGAAGTAGAATTTTTGCACAAATGATTGCAAATTTTTGGCCGCAATATATGTGATTAACCCTTATCACCGACGGTTTGAGTCGGTGTGGCCTTTGCGAGTCGCATGCACTCCCACAACTTCGATACTGTCACTGCTGCTGTTACCTTCATTAGTAAGCTCATCAGTGGTTGCTTCATTGACGACTTCATCAGTCATCAAGCCACTATTCTGGGCTGCTCGTAGAAGTTGCCTATCTTCCACGTATTTTCTACAATTTTCTCTACCTTTCTCAACATCAACAAAACAAATAACGATACTAGCAGCAGCACAGATTGCGAACAAAAACGGAAACCCTAGCCAGTTGTTGTTCGTTGAGTTGATAATTGCCTGGACGACGTTTGGACCGATGATACTAGACTAGAGAATGAGTTAGCACGAGCGCATTGGGTGAGTTGACGATGAAAAAACTTACGGCACGATTGGTGATTCCGAACAGGCCAAAGAACATATTCTCATATCCTCTCGGAGTGACCTCGGACATCACTGTTTGAGCATATGCAAAGTAAGGAGCTTGGAAGAGGCCAAAGAGAATGTTATAGATCCAGAAATCTCTAACAGTATGATATCCAATTTTGTTTGTCCATAGTCCAAGCATACCATAAAATGGTATGAAGACACTGAAGAAGTTGGTGATCATGAACATGGACTTGGTCTTGATACCGAAGTATTTCTGGATATACCAAAATCCGAAGGTTGATACAATCGAAAAAGCGGCTTGTGAGAGACCGAGATATGTGATTTCGAGGAAGGAAAATGATACGATCTGGTTCTGGATGATAGAAATGAGTGACCCAGTAGTGTTAAGTCCATCAGCAAGTAGGAAGAATGCTACTAAGTATATGAACGTCTGGGGTAAGTGCCTAATCTCATGGAGTGCGAGTGCAACTTGTTTCCAACCAATCGTGGCATAGTTACTGCCTTTGGGCATCTTTGGTCCAGGACGAGGTTGTTGAAAAATGAACCACCAGATACCAAGCACAACCCAGTCTATACATGTTAGCAGCGCCGAATTGGAGATCAAAGACTTACAAGAGTTTGTCAAGCATAAGGCAAGGTTGTTGCCGAAAGCATTACCCCGCATTGGGAGGAGAACAGACAGATTAATCGCGAGCGTAAGAAGGTAACCAATGTTTGAGTGCGCTGTCGAAACACTACTGATATGGCTTCGTTCCATACTCTCGATATTGTCATACTCCTCTTGACTGATCTTTCCCTCCCTCAAGTCCCCCTCTCTGGCTTTGCGAACGTTGGGCATATATCGAGACAGTCGAGGAAAGAGGGCAGCATAGAAAACCAATGTTGCACCCTGAAAGGGTTAGCAATAGTAAAGATCGCCCTTCAGGGAACGTACGTAAGCAATGTATGCAATAATATAGAAAACCATTCCGGCTGGCCATTGGCTTGGATGTCGAATAGCCATCATGCAATATTGAAAGATCCAACAAATGACCGTGAGTACAAGCAATAACCATCGGCCGAAATTGCCATAGTCTGCTGCAGACCCCAGAGCAACAAATATGACGGTCATTACCGCAAAGCAAATACCATTGGCAATCAGCACTACACTCGCAACTGATCTGGTCCCCGAGCCCCATGCAACAACACAACCCCCGGCAGAACAATTGCCCTTTTTGGGTGGGAAAATAGAAGGATCCCAACCATCCCCAGTCAAAGCAGATTGGAATAGCGCTTGTGAGTAGGATCCGGGACCAACACCATTATCACCCTGAAAGATTAGCGGCTGTGCATGAATTTGAGTTCATAGCCCTACATTGTAGTAGAGATAATAAGACCAAAGCTCCTTTCTAGTAGTTGTTGGCTGGTCAAATGAATCTTCATCAGCACCGAATAATTTTTCGTATTTCTGTAGGTCTTCTTTCAGCTGTTTTGCATTGGTTCCATCCGTATTGTTTGTACCGATATCAACCGGTTGTGAGATAACATTGTTTTGACTACGGACACTTATTGAGTCGTTCATAATAGATAATTGTCTTCTTAAAATCGATAGGTACTAACAGTAAAGGTTCCAAGGAATTCCTACGACGAGAAGCCATCTTGGATGGTGGACTTGTGGTCCCCGAAATAACGTCCAGTTTCGGGACCAATTCCCCTCAATTGCTACTATCTTATCAATAGACATGAGCCTCTTGCCTATAACGGAATGATAGTATGCTTAGTTTCAAGAACCGCTGCTGCCCTAGACAAATGAAGTCCATGTTATTGGAGAGGGATTAGGAACTTGAGAGATACAACGTTGCTTAGTTGTCCGGCCCGATGGTCTCCGGTCTCGTATGATTGGTTGATAGCCACGTGGCTGTAAAGTTTAATTTCACCCCACTCCTTTGCTTTTAACAACACTATGAAATTGACGCAAAAGGAGGGCACATTCATGGCTACAAGTACGGGATACGCCTCATAGAACTACTTGTTCCTTTGAGCGGACGGAAACCTTTTAACTCACTTAAGATGCCAATTGGACACACTCAACCTAGCCATCATGACGGAAACGAAAACTAATATTGCTACATGGTCCGATGAAGAACTTAGGACTAAAGTAGGACAGGTATGTCTATGAGTTCTGCGAAATTATAAATTATTTATTCTTCATGTCTTCGAACCACATTATGTTTTCTGTGGTTTACAATAATGAGCACAAATCCACCTTTGATATGAATTGCTTTAAGGAAAGCACTGGAAGAGCTATCGGTGGCATAAATATTGGCCTTCTCATCTCCTCATGAAGCTTAGTACCTTTTCGAATGACGTGCGATATCTTCACGTTGTATCCCTGACAATGAGTAGCTCTTCATAGTTGGTTTCCATGGTCACGTACCAAGTGAAGATATCAAGACCTTGATCACAAAGCACAAAGTGGGGACAGTGATCTTGTTCCAAAGGAATATCCATAGTGATACGCAACTTCTCGACTTAACGAACTCTTTGCAAAATCTTGCGAGATCAGCTGGTCACACCCAGGATCTCTTCATTGGTATCGACCAAGAAAATGGTCTGGTCACCCGAATCAAGTCACCTATTGCAGCTCAACTGCCCGGCTCTATGGCTCTAGGGGCTACAAAGGATGCCGAAAATGCATACCGGATCGCTGTTGCTACTGCGGAAACCCTGAAAACCTTCGGTATCAATTTCAATTATGCTCCCGTTGCAGACGTCAATTCCGAGCCGAAGAATCCCGTCATCGGTGTGCGATCTCCCTCAGATGATCCTGAAGCAGTTGGAAGATTTGTTTCAGCGCAGGTTAAAGGGCTTTCTGAAGGCGGAATAATACCTTGCGTAAAGCACTTCCCCGGGCATGGTGACACAGCTGTCGATTCACATTACGGGCTTCCTATGATAACAAAGAGCAAGGCTATAGTCGAAGATTGTGAGCTTGTTCCCTTCCGAAGAGCCGTTTCAGAGGGTGTAGATGCTGTTATGACCGCGCATATTGTGATGGACAATCTTTGTTCTGAGATCATAGCCACGGAGCCTGGGGTGGCGATGAACGACGACTTTAGGCAACTCCCAGCAAGCATAAATCCCGTTGCTATAGGGATTCTTAGGAAGCAGATGCATTTTAAAGGGCTGATTATAAGCGACTGCCTCGAAATGGATGGAGTCAGAGCACCCTATGGCACTGAGAAAGCAGCCACTATGGCTTTGAAGGTCTGTGAAAGTCAAATATTTCTACGAATGGCAAAGCCTATGACTAACACCAAATAAAGGCAGGAACGGATTGTATTATGGTATGTCACACTATAGCGGCTCAAGTTGGTGCGATTGAAATGGTCGTCCAAGCCGTCAAGTCTGGCGAATTATCTCAGGAAGCTATTCAAGCCTCTTTTGACCGAGTCCATCTTCTCAAAGACAAATATTTGTCTCCGAATCGCAAGGTACTCTCTGCTTCCTCTCTTGTCAAAGCAGAAGCACAAAAAAGAGCACACTCGATACTCGCTGCGGAGGTATATGCCAAAAGTACAACTGTCGTTCGGAGCACACCCGGTTTCTTCCCTATATCATATGATCAGCAGACAAAAATTGTATTTGTAAGCCCCGGAAAATTGCCTAGTGGAGGAGGAGCTGTTGAGAGCGGGGAAGAAAAGACACGAGAGCCCCATACACCTGCAATGTACATCGATTTACTTCGGGTTCATAATTCAAGTATTGCAGATGTTCGATTCTTTGATGGGATTACTCTTACTGCAGATGAGCAGAAGTCCCTCGATGCAGCGAGTCTTGTGATATTTGCTACAAGGAATGCAAGCCTGAGTGTATACCAAAAAGAGTTCGGCTTAGAATTGGGGAAGAAATTTGGCAACAGATTGGTCGTTATCGCAACCTGTGACCCCTACGATTTCCTCGAAGAAGTTAAGGACATCAAGAACTACATCACAATATATGAGCCGACCGTTCCAGCATTCCAGTCGGCAGTCAATATCATGTTTGGAATCACTCAGCCATCAGGCACACTCCCCGTTGGGATACCTGAACCTACTACCGATATTAGAGAATTCACGAAAACAGCTACAGATGTTAACAAGATCTGGTATATGTGGCAAGAGATTTTCCCGAAATGGAAAATTGAACGCCTTCGGCTCGAGAAATTACTTTACCAAGACACCGGATACCATCTTATACACGATAAGGGTTTCTGTATTTCTTACTTGGTGGAACCAGGTCATGGTAAGCTTTCAGTCATTGGTGTTCTCCCTAATGCCCGTGGGAAAGGCATTGGCACGGCTCTGGTAAGAAAGGCTCGGCATCAATTAAGAATCGCAGCTATTAGTGCTGGAAGTCCGGATTTGATCAGTTTCGGGATCGGTTCTGTATTTCCGAGATTTTGGCCAGGTGTTCCAATCGATTTTCCCCAATCTACGAAGGACTTCTTCTTACACAGAGGTACGTCCTGTATCAAATCATAGTGTCAACTGAGCGAATTTTGATGGCTGTTAGGCTTTCGCAAGTCCACTGCACCGACCGCTCGAGATCTATACCGAGATATCAGCCAAGACGTTGCATCAGATGATGTACTCGAGAGGGTGGCAAAACTTCCGCTCACATATGCTCCTTGGACCGCAGAAATGTATGATGAATGTTTAATGAAACAAAGAGCGAATTTCAAAAACATAGTAAGCATTTTATGTATACTATCTCACATCCATGCACTAATAATTCGGGTTTAGGGCTGGATACAGGCCTACGAGAGACTCGCTGCACGCAATCAACATCACGAAGTCATGGTCGCATTCAACGAAAGTGGTGCTCAAGTAGGCTGGACTCTCATGTGTTCTCCGGCGGCCATTATCAGCAATGACTTCGCATTTATTCCTTGCATGCCATCTGGTCAAGATACAGGTTTAATAGCGTGTGTAGGTGTAGACGAGAAGGCTCGAGGAGGGGGTATCGGTCTCGCTTTACTTGTAAAAGCAATGGAAAATATGAGAGAAAGAGGTATCAAGGGTGTTTGTATTGACTGGGTAGTCATTAGAGGCTTCTATGAGAAACTGGGATATCAAGTATATTGGGAATACGAAGGATATGATTGGTAGAGCACTCTAATTACAACTCCCGTAATTGCTGCCGTACGACTATTACACTTCGGCAACCACCATGGGGCTACATACTTCAAAGGGTAGAAACTCATGAATTTGTTTGAAAAACACGTTTGCATGAGGCTATCTTCGTACTCCCATTACCCTCGACCAGCATGCAGATGTGGGTTCAAGTTTTCAGACTGTTCGCACAACATGATGGACTGTTTATGCTTGGTTGTGCTACACCGAGATTTACCCAGGGCCAGTTATGTAGATACTCAGATTCGTAATGCAGCCCCGGTTCTTCTAATGCCCGAGGACACTACAGAAGTCATATTATTTTTTCGGCAGCCAGGTGTAATTGCAAAAAGACCAGGGTTTCATGTATCGAACATCACAACACGAAAATCTCATTTCTCCGTTGCGTGAATTGCAGATTCTAACATGCTTACTATCAGTCACGCTCAATTCTAAATCGGTGGTTGCTTTCGTTGGTCTCGTGGAAACGCTTCTGGAAGGATTTCCGCCTCATGGTCTTGTCGAGCTTATTTGATACAAGTCGCCTTCATTACGCACTACATGGTGTGTAGGGGCCAAATATCGCCCACATGATTCAGAGCCTCTTCGACGTCTCCCTTTAGTTACTCCGGTAGGTTTGAGCAGTCTTTTGACGACTTAGCGTGGAGGACCGAAATCTGTGTCGCTCCTTCCACACTTGTTTTGCATATGGTGTAGATACTTAGCAGTGACTCTTCCCTTTTTATTGTAAGTTGCAACTCCCAAACTTTAGATTCTTCAACTCCTCCACTCTTTCGTTGCAATTCGACATTGTTACCATGGATGGCGCTGGCGAGAATAATACCACGACTATAGCCCCTCTAGTTACTGACCTTCCAGCCATTGCGCCATGGAATATCGCAGTGGTCGGGGTTGCATATGCCCTTACAGGAGTGTCTTTCTTCATTATCCTTTCGCGAATGCTTCTTCGGCGTATGAAACATGAAGCATACCTGATAGACGACTTCGTTATGCTAGCATCACTCGGGATATATATAGTTTTCACAGCTGTATCCCCTGTTGCAGTGAGTATGAGTAAAATTGTGTATCTTGGGATGATTATTGACGCTAAATAGTTTTACAATGGTGCCAGCATCGCTGTTGTCGACCCAGGACAACTCTCCCCAGATCAGATTCGACATGGTACACTCACTCCCACAACATCCAGAGAAATACAAATTTCCTACACAATGCTAATCGAATTGAAGTCATCCTTGGCTCTCAGTTCATACTTGTTGGCCGCCCGTTCCTTTTGTCTTACCTATGGACCATGAAAGCTTGCATTGTAGGTTCACACTCTTTCGTCGGTGGAACGAAACTTTATTAGCTGACCGTTTTGAAGTTGATCTTTTACACTCGACTAACGGACCGAATAATCGAAGTTACAATTATAAGGATAGCTGGCATTTTTGTTGGGATTACATGGCTGGCGTGCATGTTTTCATTCTTCCTTGAGTGCAATCCTTTGCCTTTGGCTTGGCAGGTGCTCCCAGAAGTGCCTGGGTGTACTGTAGGTGCTTTGCTATTCTGCGATAATTCGTGGTACTGACAGAATCTAGAAAGCTGTATGCGGTATTGTTCCAACACCCCGAGTATTACTGACACTGCCATAGGTTTCAAGTACCCTTATCTTAGCAGGTGTGGGTGGTATCTAGGCACTCTGAGCGAGGCAATATTGACTTGATCCTAGACTGATATTGCAACGAATGTAATACTGATTGCGATACCGCTGCCGATAATTATTCGAGGCAAATTCGAGCAGAGGTATGATTTGAAAATACCATAAGATGTTTTTGAGTTGTGTTTAACCTGAACTAGGACGATATTTCAAATCATTCCAGTATTCCTTGGCGCGCTCTTTGTATTTACTCCAGTGGCGTCGTTAATATTTGAAGGTGTTAACCAGTAACCAGATTATTGCTATTATAACAACAAGGATTGTAATCGTAACTACAATCTCATCAAATTCTGCTAACTGGCAATCTAATCTCCTGATATGGGGGCAGGTAAGAATTGTTCCCCTTCTTGCTGAAACAATGCTAACTTCTATGTTAAGGTTGAGTGTTTCTTGACGGTGAGCTCTCACCCATGTGTAATTCAGACTTAACATGATATAGTAGACTGACATCTCTCAGACCTGCGTGGCAAACGCACCAATTCTCTATAGGCTCTGGCGCCACGGCTTCAATCATATTCGAAAGGGGAAGTTTGGAATGGATGCCTGCAGCACCGGATATACGCCGCCTGTAGAAAACCAGAATCCAAGGTCAGAAGTCCACAAATCGAAAGGGAAAACTAAAATGGGCACATTTGGGCGAGGACTACGTTCATCTGTAAGTATCACTCCCCATTGAATTTGCAGCGTCTTAAATTTGTTCCTACGCCATCTCTGCAGGCATGACTGACATTAAACAGGCGGCAAGGATTCAGGAGAAGGCACGGCGTAGTATAGAAGGTTTCAAAATTGAGACGAAAATCGAATTGCTACAGCACACAAAGACAGGAACTATGGAACCATTCACAACACATGAAGAAGAGGGCCATGAGACTTTTGGTGGATTAGCTTCAAGCTCAAGAACAGGGCCGCGAGCTCAAATCGACACAACTGTTGTTCGAACGAGCCAGTTGTCAGATCCATTGGCCGATTGGGGCATAAGCCATCACTTTGCTAAGAAGTGGCAACAATTGAGGCAATCACGCACTACTGATAATTCTGCTGGCTAAGCAAGGAGTTATCCCAGTCATTGACCTTGAAACGCGAGGTTCTCTTTTCGCAAGTGTACTTTCGGTGTTTTAGGGAACTGGAGTTTTGATTACTTGGTATGGTGTTTAGGTTTCCAAGTGTGGTCGGCTGTGTTATTATTATACCTCCTCTGATTGAAGATACCTAATTGGATTCGTTTTGTGTGCTCCCCTTTTGGCTGACCTAAGTGTTAACTTTGCATGCGGTTTTATTGTTGCCTCCCATCCGGAAGAGGCCTCAGTAAATTAGCTGTACTAAAATGCTGGAGGAATATGCGGCAGTGTCAAATATGGCAGATCTGTTCAATTACAATACTGATTTAATTATTTCCATTCCTTTTCCTTCAACCTACGTTGCTCGAACTGCTGGTCCGTGGTCTCTGATATAGCGGAGGATGTGCCTCCGGCGGGGTTTTCATCCCAACACAGGACACGAGCAGGTACAATTGAGCCTCCGGCCCGGCATTTCCTCCCCCACGATCATCATCTACTCGATCTCGCCGAATTTATATTGTTTGGCCATTCAGGTACGATTAAGAAGACATAAATCTGGGGTTTTGCTTGCAAGTGGTGGATGTTTCAAGGATAAACCACGTTGTTTTTTGAGGTTCCTGCCCCTGGAGTAGTTAAAATGGAATATGATGGGAGATAGCGGGAAGGGTAAGTATTTGAAGGAACCCGTGATGGGGTAACGGCTTGAGGGAGTATATAAGGAGGTGTGGGGAGGAGGTTGATTTCGGTTCTGGGTTGTTTGAGTTATTGTGCTTGTGAAGAGGGTTTTGAAGAACGTCCGCCAGTATGCTATTCTCAAGTTGTATTGCCGCCCTAGCGGTGCTTACTGCTGAAGTATCAGCAACAATTTTCTATGCTGGTGTTGCTGAAAGCAGTGGCGAGTTTGGTGTCTGGAGTAGGTTCCTTCCTCTTGTTCTCCATTCTTTTCAAACATAGACTCAAGGAACAGGAGCAACCCTTATTAACATGGTTTCTAGGTGCAACATCAACACCGGGAACGGGCCTGCCAGGGAGATTTGGAGTAGACTACTCTTTCATTGACAAGAAGGGTATCGACACTTACGTTGATACTAATCACGTGAGCTCATTCATATGCCCCTTCACGTTTGTTGCTCCTCAAATATCAAACTAATATGGATGAAACTCAGGTCAACCTATTTCGAATTGCTTTCCTCCTCGAGCGCATGTGTCCGCTATCTTACGGGCTTGGCGCTAAGTTCAACGAAACTGTACGTTTCCCTGAGTTGCTAGTGGGGGGATAGAGAGGGAAAATTTACTGATGAGGAGATAGCATTTTGACCTTTACGCCGACGCAGTAAATTACATCACGAAGACCAAAGGCGCTTATTGTATTCTAGATCCGCATAATTACATGCGATATAATAATCCTAGTCAGCAGCCCATGACCGGTAGTGTGATTGGAAACACCAGCGATGTTACTGCCGCTACTACGGCGCAATTGTCAGTCACTCCTTTTCTTTCTGGTTTGTGAATTTTGAGGGTGTTGATTAGGAGTAAATTTTGTCTTCTTTTTTAAATTTGCCTTCTTATGAGAGTTATAGCTAATTGTGTCAAAGTGGAGCTTTTTGGGGTGAGCTTGCGAAACGATTTATGGGGAATGAGAAGGTTATTTTTTCACTTATGAACGAGGTACATCTGAGAACAAATAAAGTAGGGGTATTAAAAACCTATCTAACATGATGATAGCCTCACGATATGCCCACTGATCTCGTCCTAGCCAACAACCAAGCAGCCGTAACAGCTATCCGTAAATCAGGCGCGAAACAACTCATTCTCGCACCAGGCAACTCCTGGTCAGGGGGTCATTCCTTCACTCAGTCCTGGGCTGGTTATTCGCCATCCTCTAGCGTCGCACTTGCAAACCTTAAAGATCCATTGAACAACACAGCGATTGATATCCATGAGTATATGGATTCGGATTTTTCGGGTACGCATAAGGAATGTGCCTCTTCAGGACCAGCAGGATTGAAGGATGTTACGGCTTGGTTGAAGGCAAGTGGGTTGAAGGCTATGGTTACTGAATGTGAGCTTGCTCTTTATCAAGGTAGATTTCGAATACTCAGAGACTGATAAATAATTAGTTGGTGCATCAAACGGCACTCAATGCGCTACCTACCTTACCGACATGCTCAACTACATGTCTAGCAACCCTGAATATATCGGATGGACAGCATGGGCTGCTGGTCCATTCTGGGGTACCAATAGTGCTTGCTGCACTGATAGCGCTCAATGGGGCAGCTTGGAACCGGGAAGCAAGGCGAGTGATGGAAGTCCAGGGTAAGCCTTTTCTCTCTTGTTGATTGTGCTCTTGCAGTGACAGGAGTGAGAGGATCAAAAGCAGCCAGCATAGGAAGTATAAGTGGAGACTAGAAACAGATAGGCAAGTGAGGGACGAATATAGCTAACTTAAAAAATTAGAATGTATGAGACTGTTTGGTTGAAGACAATCCAGCCTTTGTTGCCAAAGAAGTTGGTATGGAGCGGAATGAGTAGTGTCAAGGGTGGTGCTTTGACTACTAAGCCAAAACACTGAAATATTATTGGTGTAAAAATGTGGAGGGAAAAGGGGAAAATGAAGTGGGGGATTCGGATGTGAATAGTTAAAATTTTGATGTATATAGTTTTGGCGATGAGTAAACAAGTGGTAGAGCTATAGTGGATCGATGAGGGATACTGTCTCTTCTGGTAAACATTTTTGCTTATGGCATTAGGTTGAATGAAATGAACAATACTTGTCTGTAATTAGAGATTAGATATTATTCTACAGTGTAAGGTTTATGTGCATAGTCTAGGTAATATATACATTAAATCATCACTCATCTCGTCTCAACTCCTCATTTCCCAGTAACGTTCAACCCAAAGCGAACCCAAGCTTGGCTGCAACACCAGGAAAGATACTCAGCGCATTCTGATTATTAATTTGCGCCATCTCGTCATCGGTGAAAGCACCATTTGCTTGGATTGCAGCAAGACCAGCACTGGCTTGAGTTTGGGGTACGTATGGGACTAAGACATTTTGTAAGTGCCGGACTCCGGATAGAGTAGGAAAGGAGTGCTTACAATCAGTACCAGTGACAATCTTATCAGTTCCACCAAAGAACTCCTTCATAGCCAACAACTGTACCGCTGTCGTACTGCTTGCCGTATCAAAAATATAATTCTTAAACTGCGCCAAAGTAGTGGCAACATTCAAACTCCCTAAAAAGCTCAAGCTCGCCATTCCTGCTATCCTCGTTGCTAAATAAGGCATCGCTCCCCCTCCATGAGGGAAAATAATATTAACTGAAGAGTAGTTTGCTCGTTGGCCAGTTAAGAGCATGTTCTCCATAGCACGGACTGACTCGAAGGGGTACTCAATCATAGGGCCGGGATGCCCGAGTGTCACGGATTGGCAGGACGGTTCGGCGGGGTGCACGAAGACGGTTGCAGAGCGGTTATTGAGGGCTTCGAAGATGGGGTTGAGAGCGGCATCGCCGAGGTAGGTACCGTTTGCATTGGTATAGAGACCCACACCGTCGAATTCAAGTTCGTCGAGACAGTACTGACTTTTTGTCAGTTTTTGCCCCAAGGAAAGGATCTACAGGGGAATGCTACCTCAAGCTCGAGGAGAGAGGACTCAACATCTGGGAGAGGAAGAAGGCACATTGCGCCTAATCGTGTGGGGTACTGCTGAGTGTAATTATACATTGCTAAATTTAACTCTCTTGCTAAGGAGGCAGCCGCGCAACAATCACTTGCGAGGAAACTGACACCTGGTGCTGAGACCGAAATTGTCGAGTAATTGATTCCATTGGTGTTCATTGCGGCAATATGGCCTTCGAGAGTCCACGAGGGTACAGGAAAGCCATCTGTGTAAATAGTGTTATTCACGACTGGGTATCCTGCTGCGATGAGGGCATTGCTGTATATAGTTGGGACAACATGGGAGTGTACGTCGAGCTTGAAGGATGAATCGACGATATAGTCGGCTAAGACCGGAGAAGAGAGAACGATCAGCACAATGAAGGAATGGAATAAGGAAGGCATTGTAAAGACAGTGAGCACTCATGCAGGATGAAAAAATAAACGAATGTTGTGTGAAAGGATATAAAGAAGAAATGTCAAGCAAGAAAAGAGTGCGTGAGTGGGGATGTCCACTCGGACTCATGTTATTGTGAAGCTATTGATTGTAGGCTTGCAGCCCACAATTACTAAAACCGTTTAAAGCGAGTACCTCCTGGTTGGATCTTACAAGTCCCCAGGTGCAATGCCTTCATGGATGGCTCTTGTCAATATTTGGGATATTTAGCTGCTGAAGTGGATACCCCTTTCGTTGGCGAGCAAGTGATGCTTGCAGTTTACACCCCTACCTAGATATTCTTAGCATGACAGAGTGATTTTACAGATTTCTGAAAATCAAGGCCTCAGACTGGAATCTACTGTCGCCTTAATCTGTGCTTGGAGATGATGAGTTTACCGATTGAACTGATGTAAGGTGGGTATTGGAAGGATTGCGGTGCGGAAATTAAGTTTGAAGACGCGTGGAGCACAGGTAAGCTCGTAAAGTGGGCAGAGGAAGGATCAAACAACTAGGGCTGAAAAGAATTAATGTATTGAACAACATTGAAGTCTTCGTACTTAAGATATTTCAATCCTCGAAGTTGTAGTAAGTCTTATTCGAGTAACGTAGCGAGTAAGAGGAAACATTCATGATTCATATGTTTTGTGAAAATTCGAGACAGCTTGAAATCCTCGACAAAATGAAACGATTTGAGCGTCGGTGATATAAGTCGTACGATCTGGTTGCTGGGATTTCCATGCGTTCGAGAACGCGGGGACTGAAGTATGGATTAGGTTGCTACCGAGTATTACATCCATGAACTGCAAGGGACATAGTGGGGGTGGCTTGTGGAGCCTCAATGAAGCCTCCTCCACAACGCCCACTCTTGGCATAGAAGTTAGGGCTTCTCGGAAATGTTATCCGCCACTTCTATCAAATTATACTCGAAGACGACATTTAAGTGGCTATACGCAAAATGTCGAGTGAAATGCGAAACCGAAGTGAGAAGAACAATAGACACCCTAGCAAATGCCTTCGCAGAGAAGTTGTTTGAAAATCGTTGACTAGAGAGAGTTGTTCACAGTGAGGACTTACTTGACTCTATATAGAATTGCAAAGAATATTCCTCGTCAACTAGCAAAGTTTTCAAGGCACTACCAAGTTATCTGCGTCTCCCATTTTGAGAGAATATGAGGAGATTTCCAAGCTACTAATGCCTGCCGAGACACAAGCGACCCTGCTTCATGGTTCATGGGGGGAGGATCACGTAGCCATTCCACAAAGAGACGTTTGTGGAGCCTTGAGTGTGATGACTATCTCGCAGTATTTTCATCTCCGGAGTTTTGAATCCCACGTGGCGACGGTAACATTGATCTGATCTGATTCGGATGCTTAATTGTCGCAAGGGATGATGAACAAAATCATGTCGATAGGTTGGAGGTCGATTTGAAGGTCCTCATGTAGACAGAGCAGAAGTAGTTGCTGCAAAGAGTACAGATTCGATTACTTGGTCAAATTCTAGCTCGAAATTTGTCTGTACGTGAAAGGGGGAAAGTTACAAGTGAAGTAAAGCGTCTTCCGACAACCGAACAGACAGACATGAAATGATACGTAGAACTTCCCAGTTCGTGTTAAAACGTCCGATCAAAGGTGAAACTAAGATGCAAATATTCCAGGCGCAACGTTGTTTGTCACACTTGGGATTGCCTCCCCGGTAATAAATGCCTGTTATCTGCGGCTCCCCCGGCATGCCCGTTGCCCAGAACAGTCTGCATCAAGGATAGGCTAGTTGTTGCCATCTCAGTTTTCCACTGATTCAACTGAAGGGGTGACTTTAAGCAGTGAGAACAGTAAAACTGAGAGGCATCCGCTCCCACGGTGAACCAACCCTTTCCACAATGTAGTGTTATTTTATGCTTTTCCCTCCTTGAGTTATTTTGAATCGAAGATGTCAAGTTCGACATTGTCTCCAGCGGTAAGTAAATTTTCCCCAGTCTCCTTGCTGCACCTCCAAATTCTCTTTCGGTAGGGGAAGACAGTGTAACGCAGTGTTGTATTCTGGTTGTGGATCTTCATTGTTGACTGCGTGTTTGTGGAGCAGTATCTGGCTGAGAATCGGGGGCCGATTATCATAGGTATCAATGCCACGATCCAAGGAATCGCCGTTTTGGTAGTGATAGCCAGAATTGCGTCCAGGTTTGCTATCTTGAAGAGGATTGGTCTCGATGATTGGACTATTATCGTCGCAACAATTCTGGCAACGGGAAATATTGTGCTCGCTGGCGAAAGTAAGTATTACTCAGTGGCATCGGATGCCCTCACAATAGTATCATTGACGTCCTTCAGGTGTCCGACTTGGAACCGGGAAACATAAACAAGCAATCCCCAAAGCCAATGTGATACCAGCAGGTATATATCGATTTGCGACGCGAGTTATATACTTCCTCATCAGCGGGACTATTAAGCTTTCGGTATGCTTTCTATACTTGCGAATCTTTCCAACCCTCAAAAAGCATGTCCTGGCTCTCATCGCCTTCATAGCTGCTTGTACTATTGCTCAAGAGCTCTGTACAGTCTTCCAGTGTGTTCCAGTAGCTGGCGTTTGGGACACGACCACTTATCCAAATGCTCGATGTATCGACAATGTTGCATTCTCGTATAGCGCAGCGGCTCTTAGTGTCTTAACTGACATATGGACGTTGATACTGCCAATTCCAACAGTATGGGGTAAGTACATAATATATTGCCCGTAAAAGTTTTGGCGCTAATCAGACTAGGTCTCCAGATTCTTTTGAGAAAAAAGCTTGTCCTCGTGGGCATGTTCTCATTGGGAATGATGTAAGCAGTAAAATGTCATGGCGGTCTCTGATCATCCGCTGATTTATCCAGTGCATGCATAGCTGGAATTATTAGAATGGCATTCCTCATCACACTCCTTGATAGTAATGATCAGCCATGGGACACATTCGGGACTTCTGTAGCGTCAGGCATTGAAATGGCTCTCGCGATTATCACCTCTAGTATCCCTGGACTAAAACCTCTATTCGATCGCCTTTTCCCCAAGTTCTTCCCAAACTCTTCTAAGGCACGGAGCAGAGGTACACACCAGAAGGCATATGAGCTGGGATCCAGAAAACAAGGGTCGGGTTTTGTGTCGATTGGAAATAAGCGAGACTATGGGGATGGAGAATCGACTACGGCGATAAAAGTTGATTACGATTATTCTGTCCAGATCCATTCGAGCGACGAACAACTCAGAAAATAGCGAGGGAATTCTTGATCTTCGAAGATGGCATCCGGGCCAGGATGTATGCCCCTTATATAGCGACGAAATAATGGAACATATGATGGTTACATGGATGTCTATAGCTGAAAATTGGCTTTGTTTCGAGGTACAACTAGCCATTTTGCGAGACTAAAATAAGACTTGCAAATTTTGGATAAGTTTGGTGGATACCATGTCTTCGAGAAAGCCTGCGATTGTGATATCGATTTCATTCTCATTTACTCAACAACCCATCCCCTTCCAGGTATCCTCTTCTGAGTTACTTTCCTTGCAGGTAGAGGCCAACCTATTCCACCAGTCGCTTCTGCTCTTAGATACGGTATCACCCAACATTCCCTTACATTCCCATTACCTTCTCCTTTTGCCTTTGGAACTACTTCTTTGATAGGCTTTCCATAATGCAAAAGCGGTGTTCCCTTCGACAACGCCGCAAGCTGACCTCCAGTTATATCTGTGAGAGCATGCATCCTTGTCTTGGGTATTTTCTCTGGGGTAGCCACTGAAGGCGCCGCTCGTTGGAGATATGAGTAAACGATATACTCTGGGCACTCTTGTGGACTGGTGTGCGCTAGTGGTGAAGAAGGGTGGATATATACGGCTTTGTCTTCGTCGTCGCTCCGGAGGTGAGATGGTAAGAGAGTCATGTAAGGAACGTCTATCGCACGACCTGGCTTGCGTTGGAACTCTGGGGGGTTTGGTGAGAGATCTGCTCGTATCGCTACATGGTCGATAAAACCTGCAGCAGCCATTTGTTTCAAGGCTTTCACCTGTTTCGCTGTTGGTGGATCTAGCTTCTCTTCATATTTTAAAGATCCAAAGGCCTTGATATTTGTACGAAGTAGGTTAGTGATTTGTTTGCGAAGTTGGGCAATCTCCTTCAAAACTTTGAATCGAACGTAATGTGCTCGGCACCAGTCTTCGGTTGGCTCATGAGCAAATTCACCCACTACTTGTAGTAGCTTAATGGCATCAGATTTTTCATCCAAAAAACAAAAGTCTTTTTGAACCTTATTGAACTGACGTCGAATATCGGTGCGTAAATCTTCTTGGATGCGATCAGCACTAGTAAAATATTCGTCTTTTTCCTTCTGAATAAATACAGGGACAACTTGGTTTTCTGGAATGAAAATTTCGGCAGCAGAGAGGGCAGCTACCATAGCAATGGTATATGGAAGGCAATTATGTAAATGTCCCACAAGCAATATTCTTGAGAACCTGGGAGAAAGAGGAAATATCGACATTGTGATGCCCGTCGGAGTAATTTGACCTGTTGGATTAATTGCTGATAGGTATGTCAAAAGCCTTTCAGAACTTGCTAGACTTTGCCTATCTGGCGGTGTAGGGAATGGGAAATTCACAACGTGTTGTAGGTTCATTGCTTTGAGTTGGAGTACCACTCCTTCAATAGGCATTCGTAATATCTCGGGTTCAGCAAATTCTTGGAAGTCTCGTTCAAATACAGCCGAAGAGTAAAGCCGATAACAGTGTCCGGGACCCGTTCGACCAGCTCGACCAGCTCGCTGATTTGCGCTTGCTTTGCTGACCCAGCCGACTTCGAAGCTCTGTACTCCGGTTAGACGATCGAATTTCCGTTCCTTCGATCTCCCACAGTCAAAGACGTAACGTATACCTGGGATTGTTAAACTGGTCTCGGCGACGTTCGTTGCTAGAACGATGAGCCTCGACCCTTCTGGTGGAAGATCGAAGACCCGCAGTTGCTCTTTTGTTGGCAGTAGTGAGTAGAGTGGAAGGATATGCATTTTTGTGGGGCCAGTTTCACAGTCTTCGTCTTCGATTTTAAAATCCTCGTCATCATTCAATTCAATTTCTGCTTCGTCGTCTTCGTTGTAATCATCGTTTTCATCAATAACAGTATCACCGAAGTCAATATCTTCAGCTTCGATGGGAGCATCCTCTCCTGAGATGCGAACTTGAGGCCCTGCAGATGTTTGACCAATTCGAAATGCTTCCTTCAGCCTCATACTTAATTGGGTAATTTCATTCTGCCCAGTTAAAAATACCAAGAACCCACCTGGGGGGAGTTTTCGATGACCCTTACTAATTTTGCGAAACGCCTCCTCGACATAATTAGCGTTCGTTTTCCGAGCAAAATGCATAGTGACGGGATATTGTCTTCCCTCGGCCTGAAGGACTGGTGGGGGAACGGAAAAGAGGGTTTTGTTTTGCGTGAAATCGGTAATTCTCAATGTTGCTGACATGATGATGAGTTTTAGAGGCTTGATCGAAGGGTCCTCTACCGCCATTTCTTCCCGTAACTTTACAACGCGGCTTAACATCCCAATGAGAATATCCGTATTTACACTTCTCTCATGGGCTTCATCGATGATTATCGCCGAGTACTTTCGAAGAGTAATATCTTGGGCGACTTCTCTGAGGAGTACACCATCAGTCATAAACTTGATTGCTGTCTCTAGGCCAACTGTTCCTTCAAATCGTATTTGATACGCAACATGTGCGCCATGGTCGCCCAGTTCGTTTCCAACACGCTTAGCCATACTGACAGCTGCTACTCTTCGTGGTTGAGTGATTCCGATCATTCCAGGGGTCTCGGAGTTAGGTGATCCATAGCCAGCCTCAAATAGGAACTGGGGAACCTGTGTGGTTTTACCAGATCCAGTAGCCCCATAAACAACCACAAGATTATTATTATGCACAGCCTCCATGATTTTTTGTTCCTCGGCGACGACTGGAAGCTGTAAACGAGCAGTCTGGATGTCCTCTGGTCTTTTCACGGTGACACTGTAAGCTTTCCTGGTTGTATTTGTAGTAGGTTGAAGTTCTAAAGGCAGCGGCTCCTGTTCCTGAGCTCTAGACTTGAAACCTGGTATTTTTGGCGTTTCTGTTGCATTTGCAATATTTGATACCGGCTGGTACCCAAGCGCTTCGTTCAATTGCTGGTTTGCCCACGCCTTGAATGCTGACGACCGCTCCTTCTTCTGAGATATGTCTTCTCCTTCCCCACTATCTTCCGACAGTGAATCCTCGGACTCTTCATCGTGTCTCGAACTACTTCCAGAGTCTGAGGTTGATAAAACTTCTTCTTCATTTAAGCTTTCTGTTGAATCTGCCTCATCCAAATTAGATTCCAAATCCTCATCCGTGTTGCTGTCTGCTTCTGATACTGAGCTGAATCCCTCCCACGCTGGCTCCTCAGGGGCTTCGGGTATAAGTTGAATTTTTGATTGAATGCCTCCTCGTCGTTTTCGTTTCTTTAGCAACGGCTGGCCCTTTTCGTCAACCTCTAGAGGTCTCTTAAGACCCCCACCAAATGAGACAGAAATTTGTGGTTTCGGAGTTGGCGCCGTATCTAAATCTTTGAAGAGGTGAAAAGACTCATTCTTCGATTCGGTATCGCTGGACGATGACACCTCGTCGACTTCCTTGACCACTCGCTTTTCGAACAAAATTTCATCGTTATCGCCATCGACATCGATTCCTGCCTGTCTATCCCTCAAAGCCCTGCCTAATCTCTCCCGCTTCGTCTCTCGCCCTTGTCCTAACTTTCTACTGCTTTGGAAAAGGCTTGTGTCAGTTGTTGTTTTTGCCAATCGTGAGATCAGTTCCCTATTCTCATCCTTCTTGAGTTTGGTGTCAATGTATTTCTCCAGCCGTTTTGCCTTCTTGCCACTTATTTTAGTGTCCCCTTTCCGCAGCTCTTCCCTCAGTTGGCGTTTTTTCTCCTCAATTTCTGATTTGGCTGCGGGGATGTGCTCGACGACATTGGAATCGGAAAAAGGCTGGGCGTGCTTGTCATTTTCTTTCAAGCGAGCAATAACTTTATGCTTCCGCTGTCTTGGTACGAATTTCTTCATGTTGAGGCTTCTAAAGTATGCAAGTCCATTGCCGGTACTTAGGAGGTTCAGAGCTCTAAGCTCAAAAATTAATATTTTGGACTTTTCTAGGCAGAATTTATCGCTTCAGGATGGCGGTCAGGCCATGCCACAGACTTGCAAGGCTGCGATCAAAGGCTGAATTTCTTCAACCCCGCATACCCAATATGCCAACTCCCACAATATCCGATGGTCTGCAAGGCCTTGAAATTGACGCTGGGCCGGTCCCAATGTCATTTCCCGCAGTTGCAAAACATGTTGGGGGACTTGTCAATGGCGTACAAACTGACCTTTCGTCGGTGTACTTTGCGGACAAGATCTTAGTTACTATTTCACAGGGAGGACGTCTAGCTCAATGGGTAAATGATGATTACTTTTTCACTGTTTGACCGCACTAATATTTTATAGATACAAGTCCCCCTCATATCAGCCTCCCCCACCTCATTTGACACAGCATTGCCCGCTGAAGGCGCAGACATGCTTCCTCTCAGCCACCTCACTCCGAAAACCCTCCTTGGTGCTGGAGGTGATGAGCGCGAAACAATCGGACATTTATATGCTAGCCAGATTGCGTCTGCAATTGCGAAAAGAGACCCAGAGGAAACCCGGACAGTGTTAGTCGGCTTCGGTCTAGAAGAGATAGATACGGAACGGGAAACATTTTTCGACATCATTGAACTGGTTCAGAAGGTTATTTGAAGATTCAAAGCAAGCACCATAAAGCCTTCTATGAATAAGAGCCAATTATTGATGCATCCGAGATGCACGGATGACAATGGCAAGAATACGAGGTCATTGTAAGGTGTGATTTGATGGGTGGAATTTTACGACATGAACCGATGACAAAAATCAGTAATTGATATCATGGTTACCTTACAGTGGTCCGTCGTCTCGAATCTCAATGCTTTTCCAGGGAGAATAGTTACACTCTTTAATACGCTGTGACAGTGACCGCACCTGGAGCTTGGGTTTCTTTGGCCAATCTCTTACTCATCTCGTCGTTTTCGAGCTTAAACCTTAGTTGGCACCCTCCAGAGTGTTAGTTGAATTGAACAGGATATGTTTTAGTGTTTTACTTACAGTCTCCACACGAAATTGGCTCATACTTAGGCGGATTCTCGAGTGATGTACAGGAAGGCACAACTCCCTCGACACAATTGAAATTCAAGCCTACAAAGCTTTCAGTATAAGGACTAAGATTAGAACTCCGGAAGAATGTACCGAAAAAGAATGGCATCGAGACTCGCTCCACAGTAGATCTGTTATAGACCCTGTGGACAGTGCTCTTGTATATGTCATTGCAGAGTCTCATCATAAAATCGCCAATATTAACGACGATTGTGCCTTCCACGGGTACAGCTTTGATCCATTGGCCATCTCTGTTCAGCACCTGCAGCCCTCCCGTCATATCTTGCCAAAGGAGAGTGAACAGCTGAAGGTCAGTGTGGCTTCCAAGGCCAACAGAGTTATTTGCCTTCTCCTCTTCGGTCGTCGTCGGGTAATAGTTAAAAACTCCATCTGCACCTGGATATGTTGTCCTACTATCAAAATAGTCCTCGGCGAGATCAAGACTGAGCGCAAAGATCTGGACAAGCTTTCTTGAAAGCGTCAAACATGCCGCCCAGTATGCTAGAACCTCTTCCTTGAAATCTGGAAGGTGAGAGGTGCCTTCCCAAACAAATTCTTCTCCCCTTATCCAAGGCTTTACCTCGTCTGGAATTGCATCAAGTGGCTTTGTATCTGGATCGTATTGCGGAGAATATCGCCATCCCATCTAAATTTGATTAGCCCGAACGTGGTTGCCCGACCTACTATATTTACCGATTCTTTGACATCAACACTCTCACCAGGGCTTATGTTGGTTGATCTTGGACCTTTGTATCCGTTGAAATATTTGGATTTGGACTGCGTAATTTTCATCTTATCTTCCGTTGATTGCTTGAAAAATCTGCTATTGTCAACATGACGAAAGCAAGAAAATCAGAGAACTAACGTGAGAAGTTGCTTCTTCGCATTGGCAATTGTCTCATTCTTGATGCTATGGTTCTTGATGTAGAAGAATCCTGTGTTCACTGCGGCTCTTCGAATTTCCTCAGCAAGTGCTTTACGTTCTTCGACCTTTGATGAATACAGGGGTGAAAGGTCAATAATTGGAATTTCATCCGGGGTGCAATCTCGTGGTGGTAGATTGATGACATCTCGAAATACGGGACCATATGCAGTCCGAAGCTCCAATTTTGAGGTGGAAGGTGTGAGAAAAGTGGTTGTTGCCATTGTGTTTGGCAAGGCGTTTGAGCTGTGAAAGTACTTGGATGCTTTTGTGCCCACGCAAGGTTATATTACCCCGCCTTGTCAGATATATAGAACACTGGTTGCATTTTATCTAGTGTGCGTCGAAATATCTTTGTCTTTGGCGAATCGGTCTACGCCGGTATCCGAATCAAGGTACAGGATATCAGGCATGACGTTCAGCAATTCTTTCTACCAGAGTAATCGTTCCTCATCTCCTACAAGTATGCAAAAGCCAAAAACTCACCTAGAAAGTGATTACAATTTCTGCATGCCACCAATCACTAGACATTAACACCATTCAAGTGATCAAATACCCCATTTTTGATCACCTTCCTCCTTGGGATATTGGGGCCTTTCTGCTTGGCGGATGCTATATGGCCGTTTTCGATCCTCTTATCTCGAAAATTTATGTTCGTCCATAGCTTGCCGCGTCATATCAACTTGCATATGGGATTAAGTCTATACATTCTGTGGATATGATTGGCACATGACTAGTCCCCAACGTAAACCGACGGTTAACGTCGTTGGTATCTTTCAAGGCCTCTTGGCGAGGACGCCCTAATGCGACAAGGCTCTTCAGCATCTAAGCCAGTTTAGCAACATGTCGCTCATCTTTATCACAAAGGGCGTTATCGGCCATATTAATACCAGAAACTCTCCGCTTATGCATAATATTCTCGAGCTTATGATAAGGATTAGATAGCAGAATTGAACTCTAAAGTACAATAATACCATGGTTCGCAAAATTTCGACTGTAACACCAATTTCCATTGATTATATTCTAAATACATCTTGTATAGGCAACAAGATGGCTAGTGGTTTAATTAGACGTGTCCGTGAAGCCATACCCCGCGCTCACCTCAAGGCAGATGGCGCCAAAGATGTGCATGGGGAGGACATGTGGTTGGATAATGATGATATACGGCCCTTAAAGCTTGCAGACCGTACCTGGAACCTTTGGACCTACCTTACCTTTTGGTTTTCAGCCAGTATGACCTTTACGTTATGAGAACTCGATATCTATTAGTCTGACACTTTGCTAGCTGCGACGGTTTCCAACTGGTATGCTGCCTCAAGCGCTCAAGCCTTGGGTCTCAGTATGTGGGAATCATTAGGTTGCTCAGTTGGAGGTCAGGTACTTATTGCTATTGTCATCGTTTTCAATGGTCGAGCTGGGGCTAAATACCATGTGTGGGTAATTCCCCTTCGTACGGCAGGCTACAACACTGACGCACTCCAAGTGGTTTTCCAATTCTCAACAGGGCTGCCTTCGGAATCTTTGGCGCGTGGTGGCCAACATTCAACCGTGCAGTTATGGCCATCGTGTGGAACGGTGTGAATGCAGTTCAAGGTGGCCAGTGTGTCTATGTAATGCTGCATGCTTTGACCCCAAAGATTGCGAACATCAAAAATGTCATGGGCGATGGTTCTGCTTTGGACTCCGGTGGAATGGTTGGATTTGGTATCTTTTGGATTTGTACCTGCTTCTTCCTGATAATTCCAATACCCAAGGTGAGGAAATACAATATTTATCCCAGTCACTAGGGTTAGGGTACTAAGTGTTCAACTAGATGAGAAAATTAGTTTATGCTAAGTTGGTGGTCTTTGTCATTTCGGCCATTGCAATGTTGGCATGGACTTTGACGAAAGCCGGGGGAGTTGGTGAGGTTGCACGTCAGCCTGGAACAGCGACTGGTTCAACAAGGACCTGGCTGTTGATTCGCTTCTTCCTTCTTGGAGCTGCAAATTGTGCTACTTTTGCATCTAATGCTGCTGATTTCCAACGATATGCCACAAAGCCGAATGATGTTATTATTGGCAATGTTCTGGGGTTTCCGTTGGCTAATGTAAGTTTGTCACCTCTCGCTCAGGTAGCAGAGGAAACCTTGCTCATACAGTACACTATAGCTTATAGTCTCCCTTGTTGGTAACCTTGTCGGTTCCAGCAGCCAAGTTGTCTTTGGGAAGCTTATCTGGAATCCTTTGACTTACTTAGACATGCTCCAGAGCACTGACTACACGGCTGGTAATCGTGCAGGCTGTTTCTTCATTGCCGCTTGCTTCACCTATTCCGCCATCTTCTCCTCTATTTTCGAGAACTCGCTCCCGGCAGGAAACGATATTGCTGCTTTATTTCCGAAATATCTCTCTGTCCGAAAAGGGTTTTTCATCTGTGCTGTCATCTCATTCGCCATAAACCCGTGGTATTTACTCGGCTCCGCAAGCATCTTTATCTCCTTCCTCGCATCCTACCAGATTTTCTTGTCCTCAATCACAGGCGTGCTCCTTTGCCACTACTACATTATTGCTCGCGGCTATCTTGAAATTGATGATCTCTACACATCTCGCAAAGGTGGTGTTTACCATTATTTCTACGGCTGGAATTGGCGCGCATACGCTGCCTATATCCTTGGTATAGCTCCTAACTTCTATGGCTTCTTGAATAATATGGGCGTCTCTGCTCCTGCTGGGGTTACAAAATCTTACTACTTCGCGTACGAAATTGGGTTATTTGTCAGTTTTGGGAGCTATTGGTTGTTCAACTGGATGAGTCCACCGGCATTAACGTTCCCGTTAAGTGAGTGGAAAGAGCCGAAGGATTATGTGAGGGTTGAAGAGAGGGGTATTATTATTGAAGGGCGAGAGGATGTTGAGAGTGTGAATTTGGAGATGCATGAGAAGAAATTGGGAAGCCATGAAAAAGGTCAACCAATGCCCACGAGCGTCAACTTTTGAGGTGTTGCTCCGTGGTGCTTGAGATCAGAAGATTTCACTACCATTAACAACATCTATTCTTTACTTTTTATTGGATACTCTCTTACAGGTCGCATAATGAAATCTGAAAAGAATAATAAAAAGAGTTTCTAATTTCCATTTAACTCCCTGTACACCCCAAGTGATGCTTGGCACACTCCCCTTCAATAGGATGCTCTCTATTTCAGTTCCATCGAACTAGGCCAGCGCATACCCAAAGCCAATCTAAGATATGTAATTTTATCTAGTAGATACAAAAATTGTTCCAGAGTTGAAAGGCCAGCATGGTCGAGAGACACACACACTCCGTACACAAAGCCTTACTTACATCCAATCAAAATCCATATTGACCAGTGGCATTCACGAAATGGATAGAAATTGCGAAGTGCAACAAAATATGCGCTCGGGAGTTGCTTGTCCAATTAAAGGGTGACGATCGGATCTCCGCTGATACTGCTGCCCCGCTATTCGCTACAAGACCCCCATCCTCAATTGTCACTTCAACACGTTAACATGAGCCTGAATGCAAATATCATTTCTCTCAAATTTAGCTCCGAGGGTATTGTATATTGTTAGTATTAGATTCTCAAATATATCGATAGTCTTTGAATCAAGTCTGTTTGGAAAGATATATATATATATTGAAATCATGACGTTATATCCAGGGGTTGCGCTTGTGACGGGAGCAGCATCAGGTAAACACCTCAACTATTTTCCCTCATAAAACTTACACCTCTTCTGACATTTTTAGGTATTGGCCGAGTAACAGCCCTATCCTTCGCCCAAGAAGGTTGTCTCAGAGTTGCTATTTGTGACAGAAACAAGGAAGGTCTCGACGAAACATCAAGATTAATTACTGGGATAGCCAGGGGTGTAGAGATTGTGGTTTTGGAGGTTGATATGCTAAAAGAGGGAGAAATAGATGGAATGGTGGCGAAGGTGGTAGAGAGGTGGGGGAGAGTTGACTATGCCGTTAATGCTGCTGGTGTGTTTTCATGATATATCCCATTTCTTTCTTCATCTCTAGTCCAAGGACATGACTAAGGGGAGGGATTATAGGGGTTATTGGCAATAACAAGCCATCTACAGAGACGGCAGCAAGCCAATTCGATACAATAAATGGGATCAATTACAGAGGAGCATGGTTATCATCACGTGCGGAGCTCAGGCAAATGTTAAACCAGGAACCGTTACCAAGCCATGATGGGAGGCCAGGAAATAGGGGGAGCGTGGTCAATATTGCAAGTCAATTGGGTGTTGTGGGGAGACCTGATGCTCGTGAGCCATTCCTTCCATGTCCTTGCGTATTTGCTTGAAGGATTTCACAATTTTGGTAGATAGGGAGAGGAGTGATTGCTAACAAGAAGTGACAGCTGCATACTGCGCGAGCAAAGCTGCGGTAATCCAAATGACGAAGTGTGATGCTATTGATGTACAAATTCATATTCTTCCTGTTTCTAGCGCCTTGCTAACACGAGGCTAGTACTCCAAGCACAATATTCGCATAAACTGTGTCTGTCCAGGTGTTATCGCGTTCGTTTCTCGCCCCTTTTCTCAAATGTTCAACTAACGAATCAGCACGCCGATGACACAATCAGAACCTACCTTTGCAGCTGCTCTAAAGCCCGCCATTGCGATTGCGCCAATGAATCGAATGGGTACTGCACAGGAAGTCGCAGACGCATGTTTATGGCTATGCTGTAGTAAGGCAAGCTTTGTGCAGGGCCATGCTTTGGTAGGTCTCCAAACTGTGCCTTCTTTTAGATTAGTAACAAGGACTGTGACTGTGACTGACTTAATGGTGGAATAGGTGGTGGATGGAGGCTATGTGATTAACTGATGTTTTGTCAGCACTTTGATCTAAGGACAAGAACTTAGATATAAGTATATGGGTCTCTGGATTGTTCAGATTTATATCTTGCACTTCCAAGGGGCTTGCCTGCACAGGAAGGTTGAAGGTTAAGCGAATCAGCGTACCAGGAAATGCAATCTAGACTTGAACTAGGACCCATACCTATCAATTCGAAATTGGAATTGCAATCATTTCATTGATTCCGTCTTGTTTCATTGCTTGCTACTCAAATTTCATCAATGGCTATGGCGGCGCTTATATCAACATGTCCTCACCATCTTCAAGTCACGTGTATCATGCCTTCTCACTTTTCGCTACCGAACGGCAGCGGCTTACGCAGTAAGAAGTACCGTAAGAAAGAAACGTCTGATATTATGGCGACGCGCGTCTGTCGGTAGTAGTCTTCCGCGCGATCTCGGATCAGATTAGGATTTAGATCCTGGGGAAGTGATTCAGCCCCTTCGCTTAATTCTCGGTGTCCGACGCCACATCCCCCCCCCTTTCCTTCTTGGCTTTCCTCTCTCACAGTTTGATTGGAGAGCCAAGGAGGAGTAATTCCTCACAAGGTTGATTCATTGGCAATATTCAAGAGAGTTGACTAATTGATCCATAGACGAGGAAAGAACGTGGTTTAGTTAGGAAGAGATGTCTGGCAGTGCCGCTTCTGTGCCGAAGAACCTTCTGTGAGCATCCAGGGAAAATTAAGCGGATTAACCCCAGATCTGCAGTGATCATCACATCTGTACCTGCAGCACAGACAGTACTCCATGTGCCTTTCTTATGATTCGGGTCTACCAATCACAGGAGCTGCAGTGCGAGAACCCCCTTGTACACTGGTTTTCTACAGTTCCTTTCTTTTGGAGCTCATTTACATTTCTTGTACCCAAATTTGGGCTGTTTATTGTTCTAGGGGGGGTTATGACATTAATTTATCACCAGTGTTGAAGTCAACATTTAGGTTCATGCCTAGCTACATGAATGCTAATTGTCCTAATGTGGGTGTGAAGAGCGAGCCGATGCCACAGAACCTCGTTTTTCTGAGCTACTCGGGAGATGACTTGCATGGGTCAGTTTCTAAGGTTGAACTGCAGCAGGTGGCTTACTGCATGCAGCACGTGGTTGGCATCCCCGATTCACGTGAAGCACATGTGGGAAGCGTTGTGAAAGCTTCAACCACTCAATTGGTGACATCGTGCAACTTCAGATGAATTCAATTCCTAAGGAGGCGAGGCGAAGCTCAAACTTACTTGTTGGTGTCGTAGAGCAGACAATTTAGGGCAAGATCGTCGGCGTGAGGATGGTATTATACTGCATTTACGACAAGCGAGCGAGCTTATGGTGTTCAAAAACTGGACTGGGAAGGCAAATATTACGGATTATCCTCTTCAAAACTCTTGGGGCTCTGGTTGCACAATTACCCTATGCGCATTCCCGTGATTTGTCCATCTTTGGTTACTGCTCTCTGATGAGTTTCGCCAATCTAGGACATAGATCTGACCGTATACTCCAACTTTATGTTACATTCATTCTGGAAGACTGGATCCACTCTTCCTTTCAAGCTTCTAGCGCTTTCACCGGTTGCACTTCCAGTTTACCCTATTCTCAATTCCCACACAACTTGTGCCGCAAAACACAAAGTCATCTGGTCCTGTCAGTCCTTTTCCCAAAATCTCCTCTACTGCAATCGTAAGCCATAATCATCCAATCGACCAGCAATGAGGCACAACACCATACGTAGCAGAACCTCATCCTTTGAAGTTTGAATGAGCAATAATCCACTACTTATAGAACAGATTGCACCTTCAATTATCTCTCCATCCTCACAACAGCAGCAGCTTCAACAATAACAACACTGCAACAGTTCGAGCTTCACTCACACCTACCTCTTCGATACAGTTCTCGGTTCGATTAAATTCCAACCGCAATCATGATGTTCAAGCAAGCAACCGTCCTTGCCTTCATCGGCTTCACCACTGTCGCTTTCGCAGTAAGTGCCATTCGCCTAGTCTCAATGGCATTGCCTTTCCCCACAAACTAACACTTCTTTCTTCCCAGGCACCAACCACTGTCGCTGAGCGTGGCATTGGCGAGGCCGCTTGCCGAGCTGACCCCAAGTGCCTTGCCCTCCTCGAGTGGGCTCTCCACCACGAAAAGCGCTCCCCAGTTGAGGAGCGCGGCATCGGAGAAGCAGCATGCAGAGCTTCCCCACCATGCCTCGCTGCCCTCGAGTGGGCTTTGGCACACGACCACAAGCGCGAAGTCGAGCAGCGCGGAATTGGTGAGGCTCAGTGCCGAGCTGATCCCAAGTGCCTGGCTCTCCTCGAGTGGGCTCTCGCACACGACCACAAGCGCGACGTAGAGGCTAGAGGAATCGGAGAGGCAGAGTGCCGCGCCAGCCCACCGTGCCTGGCTGCCCTCGAGTGGGCTCTCGCCCACGACCACAAGCGCGAGGTCGAGCAACGCGGTATCGGCGAGGCCGCTTGCCGAGCTGACCCCAAGTGCCTTGCCCTCCTCGAGTGGGCTCTCCACCACGAGAAGCGATCCCCAGTTGAGGAGCGCGGTATCGGAGAGGCAGAGTGCAGAGCTTCCCCACCTTGCCTCGCTGCTTTGGAATGGGCTCTTCACCACGAGAAGCGCGATGTTGAGGCCCGCGGAATCGGAGAGGCACAATGCAAGGCTGACCCTAAGTGCGCTGCTCTCCTCGAGTGGGCTCTTCACCACGAGAAGCGAGAGGTTGAGGAGCGTGGAATCGGTGAACAAGCTTGCCTCGCCATCCCTGCTTGCAAGGCTGCTCTCGAATGGGCTCTTGCTCACGACAACCACCCAAAGCGTGACCTTCCTGAGTTCTTCGACCCAAGCAAGTGCAAGGACCCAGTCAAGTGCCAAGAGCTCCTTGATGAGGTCAACAAGCACTGGTAGATTCTGATTGGCTTAGACTGATTGGGCTATGGTGGATACAAAATTGGTGCTGAGTGGTGTATGATTGAGAGTGGGTGGAAATGGCTGTAATTTGCATTTAGACTTTCCTTTTTCATTTCGTCGAAAAGGTTTAGAGTTGGAATTATTTCGGCATAGATCAGGAAAGGATTAGGCAAAAAGGAGTGTATACAGAAATACAATTTGTTTATACTCAACCCCCCTTCGCGATTTGTGATCTGCGCTTTCGCACTACAGCCTATGCTATATCTCGTTTGCTTTTTCTTGCATATGATATAGGCATTTTAGTAACACCGCCATTTTCAAAGCATTTGCATACGAGATTTCGGTTAGTCTTACTGTTACTATAGAGTTGTTTCAGCCTTAGTAGGGTGATCGCTAAACGGGAATTCGTTGCAGCTTAGAGAATCCCCGAGTCCAGGGGCTTAAGCGAACTCCTTTCCCCGACAGCAGTTCCCGACACAACATATAGTTCGGTGTGCACCAGGTATAATTTTAGCATCGCTCCTTATGGCAATGGTTGAGCTCATGTTATCTATTCTGCGTCCTCCATACTTCTTTTAGATGTAATGTAATTTAAAAGTTACTAGAGGTACCTCCGCAATGTACGATAATCATGCCACATAGGAAAGTGTATTCGTACAAGTTTACTTGACGCAAAGAGAGGGAACTTGCAAGGAACTAGAGGCAATAGATCGCTCAATCATATAGTATTCTTTGAGCATAGGGTCGATGGGGAAACAATTGTTAGGAGTGTTTTCTTTTGAAGTGTTTTCGGTCAAATAAAAAAGGTCACGTGCACCCACCGATCCTATTCGGCAAGTAGAGGGATATACGCGAGCAGCTCGAGTCTATTGATATCAAAATCCAATGGGTTTCTATACTATGGTGTCTATAACAAAGTCTCGACTCTAAGTATAAGTAAATTCTCTGCCCCGGATCCTCATAATAATTAGAACCTAACTTTTCTATCCATTCCCTACGATGCCCCCTTGGTCCATCAAAATCTAAATCTTTCGCTAGTTTTAGGCTCTATTATTAACTCTTTAGCATTAATTAACCAAATTATGGGCTGGACTTCTCATACCTTGTTGCGAATGATGAATTCAGTTCTTAGGCGGCTCCAAGTGAGCCTCAGTTCTCTTGGGGTGCAAGTTGATATCATGTGGGTCCAAGTATGCCACATTCATCTCCGACTTCTTCTCCTTAGGAAGGATTGGGTGAGACTCGCCTTCGTTGGTGGGGAGAGAAGTGGTTGTGGTTTCGACACGTTTGTCGAACCCCCCTGAGCATACCAAACCCAACTTTGGTATGTTGAGGCAAGGAAAACCTGCTGTGCGTTTCTCGTTGTTATCAGGAAGAGGGGCAGCTGTGGTTTCGGCACGCTTGTCGAATCCCCCTGGGCATACCAAACCCAACTTTGGTATGTTAAGGCATGGAAAGTTTGTTGCACGTTTCTCATCATTGGCAGGGAGAGAAGCGGATGTGGTCTCGTCACGCTTGTCAAACCCCCCTGCGCATATATAACCCATTGCCTTTAATTCTGGCGATAGAAAACAAGGAAGACCAGCTACACGCTTGTCGAACCCTCCTGGGCATACGAAACCCTTTGCCTTCAATTCTGGTGATAGAAAGCAGGGAAATTTCGCTTCACGCTTGTCGAACCCCCCTGAGCATACAAGGCCCTTGGCCTTTAACTCTGGCGATAGGAAACATGGGAATCCCGGTTTGGGGGCCTGTGAGTATCCGTTAGAATACAAGTGAAAACTGAGTGGGAGATATTTTATAAGTCAACGTACAGCTGCGACTGAGGCTACTAAAGCCAGGATGGCTGTTGTGATCTCGGCTGTGAAAAGCATATTGGATGGGGTGGAGGCTGGATAGCTATCTGTATTGATGTTGAGAGTGATTGAAGTATTGATGTGATAATGGTGATTAGAACAGGTCTTCCCTTTGCCTTAAGTACTCAAGATCTCGGGATTTTACAATATTCCTGCAAGGACAATGGAGTGTCCTTGCTAGATGCTGAGGCTTGCTGACAATACAGCATTCAACATCTCGGTGGAAAACAGGCTATTCACATCAAAATCCCCGGTATACGAAACATAACTTCCGTATTCAAACTAAATGATGCAAATTTTTGTGCTGAAGTCTCCTTGGCATCATCAAGACCGCATACACGCGAAGTATACCGTGTCACCCATTGCCATCTTCGTTGCATCCCTTTCGCAAGACATACCGTATTATTTGTCACACAAGCGAGTGTAACTTCGGTACCGAGCTTCCAGCGGCACTCAATCCGAACTACGTGCTTATCCGGCCACGAAATCGAATGCCGCGATTGACGATTTTGACCCGAAGTAGATTGAAAGAGTTGTCAGTTTGTTCTGGAAAAATTCAAAGAACTGTATTTGTGGCACAGCTATAATCCCCGTGACATGCTTCCAACTGCGCTGTAAGCAAAAACGATGTCGTTCCATCCTTCCATGGCTTAAGCGACAACTCAACACTTCCCCTTTTCGGGAGTAATCTGACCCTTTTGACATGGCAAGATGTACATAACTCACCAGAGATTCTTCGAAATGAACCCTATACACAAATTCTACCATCACTGCCCCCTCAGCCTGCCACCATGGACTGGTTCAACAACCGCTCGTTCTTCCGCCGCTACCAGCCCCTAAACAACCACAACGAAGATGACAAAGATACCGAGTCGCAAACCTCTTCCACACCCTTCCTCCCACCTTCCACCCCATTCACAACCTCCCAGAGCCTCTCCTCAGCGCCCATAATATGGCAGCTCGCCGCTATCCTCTTTCTCTCCCTTAACATCGCTCAATTCTTCCTCAACCGCTCCCGGCATCCACCAGGAACGTTCGAATCCGGCTTTGCGACTGATTTCGCGCCTGCTTTAGGGGTCGTTAGTACGAAAAAGGTCCTCTTCGAGGGAAGCCCTCTGTTCTATGATAATGGAACGATGGATTTCCCTAAGCCGCGGGGGCTAAGGTATGCAGGGGAGCCGAGCGACGAGATTGATAGGAACTGGAACGCCCTGACAAGAAGTAAGTATTCACCGTGCGAGAATTTGATCTCTTGATGCCCGGGTTTAGGTTTCGGAGTTGGGGCAGAGTTCGATGCTGATGTCTAAGATAGAGCGGTACTGGGTCGTGTCTGAGGAGGAGGCCCGGACGGCCTGGGGTGAAGGCTACAAGGAGTTTTGGGACGAAAGTACAAGTAATTATATCGCTGGGTATGTGTCAATCCCCTTTGTATTTCTTCTTCTTTCCAGGCCTCCTGTTGTGTTCTCGCAATCTATCACGCCCATCTCGGCATTTGCAAAAACTAACGCATCCTAGTTTCGATATGCAGCATACCCTACATTGCCTTGTAAGTGTAGATCTTGACTATCCCCACGTCGCTGTGCCAGATCCTTGAGACGCCCCCGTAATGCCCAATCAAATCCTATCTCCTACCCCCACCACCGTCCCCTTTAGCATTCTCACCGGCTAACAACCTCCCCAGAATTTCCTTCGCAAAGCCTTCCACCCTGCCCGTTACCCAATGAGCGCTGTCCACGGTGATGTCCATCGCGACCATTGTATCGACCATCTCCGACAGCTGGTGATGTGCTACGGCGATATAACTCCCATCCCTACCAAGTACAGGCCAGGAATTGGGCGCAACTACGTCGAGAGTAACAGGTGGCATACATGTAGAAATACGGATGCGGTGCTGGAGTGGGTTGGGAAAAGGTTTGAGGAGAGTAAAGAGAAGGTGAGCCAGGCGAGTGGTGGAAAGGCGAAATTGGTTGATGAGTTTGCTGGTCAATGAGGGGTAATACCGAAAGAGACTTAAAAAATATAGAAAAATGATAAATATCTAAGATACCACCTTTATACATTTAATAGCTTGTCTACCTTTGCTACATGCCACCCACAAGTGGTCACTTATCTCGAGCCAGAGACTCCTTTGGAATGAAACCAAAAATATTGCTTCACTTAAAAATTATTAGACAAGAGGAGGTTAAATTGACTCACAGCGACGTAAGTATCAAAGCCAAGAATATAGACCTTTTAATCTGGAGATCTACTTGAAATTAGTAATATGATTTAAGACCCACCCACGTCTTATGCCACATTGACTCAAGTGGCATTCGAGCTATTTCAAGATATTCTGGTGATATCTGACATATTGCCCATAAAAGGACCGGGAGATTAGACTAAGACACGAGGGCTAAGAGATATTTTTAAGATATCTCAAATTCCTCGCCTGGGCTTTCCAGATTCTCAAAGCAGCGCCCATCCATCCATCCCTGGAGGTAGCACTCTCCAACCAGATGCCAACCCTTCGAGCCCGAATTTGCATCCTGACGAAGAACAAATGGAACCTGTACACCGTCGAAAATACAAATACGATCCTCGACCTCTGCGTCAGCAAGAACCAGGCCAAGGAACCCCTTTTCGGTGATTGCAACCCTCCGCCCGCTGACTACAGACCGATACATGTCCACAAAATCCAGAGCCCGGGTGTTGGTGACAGTAATATCAAAATGAGGTCCTCGGAATTCTTCTTGCCGAGAAGGTTCAGCATGGACGCGAATATAATAGTCGTCAGCTTCATAAAGCAGCCGTCGGAGTTCATCTGACTCGCTACCCCGAGTCTGGCCGTCTGCCAGTAGTAGCCGCCAAAGGATCGTAGGGTACATCTCACCAGTAAAGTAGGGCGAGGCACTTCGAGCTAGAGTTCTCCACTCCTCTTGAACTTCTTTATTGTCTGGGATGTCACTATGCCATATCGGCATTCCCAATACTTTGATTCTATCGATGGTTTTCCCCCTCACATGGAGTGTGCAGTTATCGGTGGAAATTCGGAAGTGTGGTGTTGTCGTTCCAGCCGCAGCGTACTTTTCCGATGGTTTGAAGCCGAGGGTCTCGCGGGTGTGCGAAACAGTGTTCCAGTCGGGAATCCAAGACGGCAATCCAGAGAGTCCCTTCGGATTGCGAACGCAGCAGAGCATTGCCAAGGAGCGGTACTTGTAAATACAGAGTTTTGCAGCCTCGATATATATTTGTTGACAAGTTTGATTATAATCTGGGGTAATCTCTCCCTTGTGAGTATCTGATGTAAGGCCAAGCAGGCCATATACTTTATCTCTTGGGTTGGCACACTGCAGATCGTAAGTTTGGCTGAGGAGGTATAGCAAAGATCGATCTTCTCCGTAAGCTATCCTTTTCTTCAGCCCCCGAATGATTTGCACAACTCCCAGTGCCTCGAAATGATCTGTCGTGTCGGTTTTGAAACAAAGGGCTGCTCTCGCCATGTCATTCCATTCCATGGCATACGAACCACAATAGACTCGACACTTTGACCCCAGGACGACCTCTTGCACGATCCACATCCTTCGGAAGTATGGCCGTTGAAAGATGTTTCTAAATGCTTCCCAACTGTCCGAACGTAATGTCAGTATGCCAAGAGTTCCGATCACATCTGGAAGCTCGTCGGTAGTCCTATCGCCTTCCTCTGAAGTTTTGAAGCAGGAGAGCAGCTTGGGCAGAAATCCGATCACCAACTCAGTATCCTCTTTTTCTTCGCCGAGCCAGATGTTCACAACCTCCGCACCCCTGTATATCTCGCCCATGAGACTGACTTGTTCCGATCTCTCAGCAAGATCATTTTGGTCGATGCAGATTTGATCAACCCATAAGATGCGAACTTCGTCCAACAGGCGTAATCTAGATAAGGCGTCATAAAGATTTGCTGTGAGCGGGATAGAAAGCCCTTGGCAGTGTAATACCGAAGTTGCCTCAGGGGCTCCCCAGGTGTAGGAGAGAGCTTCGTACACTGGATCATTATCGATGCACGCTAGCTCAAGGCGCCCGTGCAATGCAGATCCGGCTTCTCCAGGTTGCAGAATGAGGAGACGGATATGTCGCTTTGGCAGCTTGTCATAGATGCTCGTTGGAGACATGGATTACCTTCCCAAAATATTTTATTAGGGCTGAACAAAAATAAGGTGTGGAAACCCAGAGATGGACTCGCTTTGTGTTATTGGAGAGATACCTGCATGTGGCAGGGAAAGCGTGATACAGTGCATACATGCAATGAGTAAGCTAGCTAAGCGTGAGCTGTAGCAATAATCATTGGAACTACATGTGAGAGAGCTAAAGAAAGAAAAAAAAATCATTGCACGAGCACCCATCCTATAATTATGTCAGAAATCCGGTGGAGAATGAAGGAGATCTATAATATGGTATAAACATGCACTGATAGCTCTAGAATCCCCTCTCATCTCTCCCCCTTTATACACAATCCACCTCAAACACTCGTCTCACTCACATGACTACTACTCTTCATCCCTCCCACATCCGCAAACCGTAAGTTTCTCAACTCCATTTCATCACTCTCCCTCTCTCCCTTGACCCCGTACTGCACTGTATACGTCTCGCTCTTCATAATCCCACTCCCATTTAACCCTCCGTTACTTTTGCTCTTCCCATGACTTTTGTTTACGGAGATATTCCCGGCCATGTGTGAATGGCTGTTGTTGAGGTAGTTCTTATTGGAAGCGTGTTGCGTGGAGCCCAGCATCCTGGGGAAGAGACGGACGAGCAGGACGCGGAGGGAGGGCATGCATACACAGATGATGCCGACGTTAATCTCGACCGAGGACCAGAGCGCGGTGTTGAGGTTATCCCAGGTGGGGTTTTGCGACTTCGCGAAGTGGACAAGGGCTTGGAGACGAATGATGGAGATGACCGTGACACTGGAGCATGGTTAGTGTACGGTGATATCATGTAGCACGAGGGAGGGACATACAATGTGCCGACTACAAACATCATCGCAACTCCGATCTTCTTTTTCCAGTGTAGCTTGAGCCCGGCGATCTGTGACATGGGGATTCCGAGCATCCATGCATCCAGTAGAATACTGATCGCAGCGTTCGACCAACCCAGGCTGTTGACATCCAAGCATGTCCCTTGATGCTCACCATCCCAGTTTTTCCAATAATAGCTAACTGGTTGACATTGAAACAGACCCACGAAGATGAAAGTGATACCGAAGAGAACGTCGAAAACCACGGTTCCCCAAAGGAGGCGCTTGATGTTAGCTGCTGGAAAGATACGCATATAGAAGAAGAGCAGCGAAAGTTTCAGGAGCGACACTTGCGCAAAGTAGAGGATCTCGGTTGCGTAAAACGCATGTATAAAATCCGTAATCTGCTTCGGCGTCGAAACCCAGATGTCCTTGCCCAACCCATTGGAAATGAGGCCATGGGGAACGATCACGGAACTTGGGATACCAGAACCGAGGGTAATCAGAATGAAATAGTCGTCCAAACCCCAAGGGGAATGGACGATGAATTTCGAAGCAACACGCAAAAGTACGGTAGCTCCGGAAATCACTCCTAACGTCGTCGAGACTGCACTATACATGTCACCTTTGTTTCGAATCGGAACCTGACAGAGTGTCGAACTGGTGTTTTTCACAACTACACCGCAAAATTAGGAATAGTTACACGGTGGAAGAGTGTCGGGGACGTTACCCAGCGACTCTTTAATGGTGCAGCTTGTAGCGACACAGAGTGTGACATTTTCCTGAAGCTTCTCATTCAGACATATACAAGTCTGGTTGGTCGCCGCACACGATGAACTCGCAATTGCTGTGGACAAACATTTCAACTAGGTCTACGTCAGTCATGTTTTCTTTTTGATCGGAAGTCTCCTTGGTTACCCACTCCACAGCTGGGCAACGACAGAATTAATGCGGTTGAGTTCACCGCAGCGAAGACCCGTGGGACAGTGCCCAAGAACAAGAAGAGAGAACCGAAAGCTCTCTTCATCGTATCTTTCCTCGCTCGTCACAGCTCATTCTCTTCTCAGAAGTTTTAAGTTCGTACGCCGTCTCTAAATGGAAAGACAGATTAAGTTCCAGAGGAGGTTGATGGCCCCCAGGAACAAGGGTGGCAATTCTACGCAGTAATGGGATCAAGTCCTTTAAGTGGGGACGTGGGACTCGAGCTCTTCTCCTCATGTTGAGGATTCCTTGTCTCATCCAAGCCGCTGAAGCAGACCCAGGTACACGAGCCAGCATCTGCAGCTCTCGAACACACTTCGAAGCGAGCCATAAGGTCGATGAAATCCAAGGAGGTGGATAACAGCACAGACCAAGATTGTTTGTATCTGACCCTTCAAGAGGTGTGCAGATGAACTCATGCAGATTATATCGGCCCGCATTTTTTCCATGTTCTATCTACATCTGGGACACATTCTACTTCATACAGGAAAGAGGGCCGCTCTGAACTAGCAGTTTTTGAGTCAGGACACCAGTCGAGGGACGGCAACTGCCCAAGCTAACGGAGAAAATTGGAGCGCGGAACCCAAATTTGACAACCGCTCGTTCTTTCGTACCCCAGACTCGCGCCATAATACGGACTTGGTGTGGCGTGTGGGAGTTGGGGCGTTGCGCCGTCGTTGGTGTCTTTGGCGCCTTTGGCGTATATGTCGGCAGGTTTCTGTCGGTCGAGATATGTTCGCCGCTTAGATGGATATGAACTCGGCAGATCGTTCGCTTCTGTTGAAGATTCCAACCCCCTGGAATTCGAAACACGGACCGCAAAATGCTGAGATTCGCCCTTGCAGGTGTTTGGACCCTCGCTTCCCCAGCAATTCATTCCCTGTAGTCATCATGGGTACGCAGGATGGCAAATGGGTGGATGGCGAATCATGGTGCGTGCGAGTCACGGTCTCCCTACCGGATCCAGCTTCTTCCCGGTGTGCATTTACAGCAAGCTCTTGGCATAAAACGTCGAATGCTGGAAGCTTGGTGGAACCTTTAAAGAAGCGTCCTCTGGATTCCCCAAAGTGGACACGAGAGTTTCTCATTGGGGACGAGAGGGTGGGCTCAGTGTGAGTGGGCTCGTGTGCTATGATGCTATGGGGCTACGATGCTACGGGGCTACGATGCTACAAGGCTACGATGCTACGGTGCTACAGTGCTAGAGGAGGAGGTCGGCGATCAAAAGAATAGAGTTCAATAATGACGATGGTAAATGCTCATCATTCGTGGGGATAAACTTTACACATCGTGAAGGCAAAACTCTCGTCAAGCATGTTGAAAGTAGTGTTTCCACTCTCCGAGCCGCTCGTAGTAAAGAAATTGTGCTCTTCTCACGGGTGGTCTCTGCACGACTCGTGTCCGAGTATCATCCGACAGTGGACCCTTTTTATGAAAGATACCGCTCGCCGCTCCTCGAAAGAGAAGGCGCCCTTTATCATACACCGGCAAGAGACTCCTTCAAACATCAATTTCGAACGGGAGGGCCAGTCCACTTAATCCCCACTCGGGACGACAAAGCCATGAAATACGGCCCGCAAAAAGAGAACAAGCTAATGTGCCAGCCCTATCATCAGTCATAGATCCCTGACCACTCACATATGCATTACAAATTTATAGTGCGATGGTGGCGGTCCCCGACGGCCGATCCGCTCTTGTGGCCAAGAAGATCAAAAGGGGCATCTCCCCCTCAACCTCGATAGTATACGCAGCTTGCGTTGCGCACTTTACGCGATGTCGGTAATCTGACGTCTTAGCCTAGGACTTCGTAGTAGTGCTTTCGTTAGCCTTCGGAATAACTTCATTTGAGTTTGCTCCGGTTGTTTGCCTCCACATGCCGGCCAGAGGTTCAACGATCGAGAATCGGCAGATGTAAACCGGAGGTGATATCGGAATCTCGGAAATCGCGAAACGTTGTGAGGGTGCCCAATAGGAAGGTCTCCCTCGAGTCGCTTGTAGATTCGAAAGTCTGGATATCGGAAATGGGAGACGGCGGGAAAGCAACGTCAGAAGTTGGAAGCAGACGATTCTTGCCATGGTCCCCTCGGAGAGCTCCAAATGAGAGAGAGATCCGTGGGAGATCATCGCCTGTAGAGATGAAATCTTCTACTGCTCGGTAGGCTCCGAAAAAGAGGGATTTTTTCGGTTGCTGCGCGAACTATAACACACGGAGTAAGACCATGGAAAGAGAAGTTGTCTAGATAAAGAAGAAGTGTGAGTCCTGAGTAAGCGATTTGTATGTTTCTAGAAAGTAAAACTGTCACTTGGCTGTTACCGGTATTCGGGCCGTTCCCTTTAGTAGTGGGAAGGTGTGACTTAGGGGTTCTTTCTTGTTTCTAATCTCCGGCTGGTGGGAGTGCATTGCATTGTTAGTCGATTTGGGAAGAAACAGGTTGGAGGGGGCAGAACGGAGGAAAACAACATCTCCAACCACGTGCGACAGGCATGTAGGAATAAGGGCTTCAGATGAACAACTTGAGAAGGCACAAGGAACTCCATGTGCAAACGTGGTCGCTGCCACGATCGAAAGTGTTCGTGTTGTGCAAGTGTGGTTATTGCTATTGTCGAGAATTTCTCCTGTAAGAAAGAACCTCAAAACCTCAAGTGTTGTTGATCCTAGAATATGACAGAAACTCAAAATCTACTCCGCCTCGCCCCCGCTCAAACTATCGAATGGATGCCTCGGAGCTTTCGTACTCTCTAAGATTTGGTCGTTATGTAGAGCCTTGTACAAACGACAACATTCGTAACAAAGATACCGAGGTTGATCTAAAAATGAGAGTTTTCAAGAGGATAAGATGCTTTCTTCGTGCTCTGATACCTTTCTTCTTCATTCCTCACCTCACGTCACTCATTTAAACTCAGGGACTCAAGATGAAGTTCTCTACCACAGTCTTTACCACTTTTGTTCAAGCCTCTTTGGCTTTGGCGGTCACTGATGATTGCCACTGTTTTCCAGGTGATTCTTGTTGGCCATCGGCTGCCAAATGGAATGCGCTCAATACCACAGTCGGGGGACGGTTGATCGCGACTGTACCAATTGGGACGCCTTGTCACGATCCAACCTATGATGCCGCAGCATGTACTGCGTTGAAAGAAGCATGGGAACTTCCACAAACGCAGTGAGTTGACGTGAAGAAGTTGTGGTTGCGAGAGCGTTTCTAATCTCGATATAGCCTAGCCTCATCCTCATCTGTAATGGCTCCCATGTTTGCGAACCAAAGCTGTGATCCCTTCACTGCCGAATCAACAACATGTGAACTAGGAAACTATGTTCGCTATGCTATCAATGTTACCACAGTTAACGATCTCATCGCTGGTGTGAAATTTGCTGACGATAATGATATCCGTTTTGTGATTCGCAACACTGGCCATGATTTCCTTGGTCGATCTACCGGTGCCGGATCGCTTTCCGTATGGACTCATCACCTCAAAGATATTGAATTCAAGCAATGGTCGGATGCATATTACACCGGATCTGCTGTCAAGGTTGGAGCCGGAGTCGAGGGATATGAAATCATGGAGGCTGCGAATGCACAAGGCTTGGTAGTTGTAGGAGGTGAATGTCCGACAGTGGGTATCGCTGGTGGTTATACCCAAGGCGGCGGACACTCGGCACTCAGTACAATGTTTGGTCTTGCTGCTGACCAGACTCTGTCATTTGAAGTCGTCACTGCTTGTGGAAAGTTGGTGAACGCTTCCCGAACAGAGAACGCTGATCTCTACTGGGCTCTGTCTGGAGGCGGTGGTGGAAATTATGGAATTGTCGTTTCCATGACCGTCAAAACCTACCCTGATGCCATGGTTAGCGGAGCTGGACTTCAATTTGCAGCTGCGTACACGACCGCGGATAAATTTTATGAAGCTATCGATAAGTTCCATACACTTCTCCCCGCGATGGTCGACAATGGGACTATGGTCGTATCATACTTTACCGATACTTTTTTCATCATCAACCCAATGACCGCCTACAACAAGACCAAGGCAGACGTTCAAGCCATTCTCGCTCCATTCGTTTCAGTCTTGAACAGTCTCAGCATTCCATTCTCGGTATCATATACCGAATTCGCGACTTACTACCAGCATTACGAGACCTATATGGGTCCCCTTCCATACGGCAACATCGGCGCCGAGGAGTATCAATTTGGAAGTCGTCTGGTCCCTCGCTCTGTGGTAGTAAACAACAATGACGCCCTTCAAACTGTTTACCGAAATCTCACCGAGAATGGTGTCATGCTCGTAGGTATTGCCACAGATGTTTCGGGTCCAACAACAAGAGGAAATGTGTCGAACGCTGTCCTACCGGCATGGCGTGATGCACTTGTACATGTCTATATCACCACAGCCTGGAACTCAACCGCGCCATTCTCTGAAATGGTCCACGACGCCGATTTGATCACTAACGAGTTTGTACCACAACTTGCTTCTGTGGCTGGTAGTAGCTCATACATGAACGAGGCCGATTTCCAGGAACCTGATTATAAGAACGTGTTCTTTGGTGATAACTACGCTAAACTGTTGGCTGTCAAGGAGACATGGGATCCCAACAATGTCTTTTACGCCACAGCTGCCGTTGGATCTGATGTCTGGACCGTGGCGAAGGATGGGCGAATGTGCAAATCATAGAGAGGGCGTAACGATATACACGAATTCATGTAATATATCTAACCAAATGACTGCAATTGAAGCAGTTAGTATGTTATACCGTGAAAACATAGAAACCTCACAATTATCTCTTGGGGATTATCGCAGGAGTCGTTCTCTCTCCCCGACAGTTTCCATAGCATGTGAACACTGGGTCTGCTAATTTTTCTGCATTTGTTTGCGGTTATGACTCAATGACAGTGCTGTCATCATCGTGATCATCTTCATCACTAGTGCCCTGCATTTCCATCCCTCCATCCAACATTTTCTTCCAATTGTCTGCAAACTCCCTCATGGCGCTCTCCCCTCCAATACTTGCATCTACAACATCTTTTGGCAATTTATGTGCGCTGTATTGTGGACTTACAAAGCCGTACGCTTCTAGATCATCTTTTCTTACTAATCTAATTTCAGGTTTCCACTGCAACTCCTCAATATCCTCGTCCTGGGTGTCTTCATCACTACTTGAAAGAGGAATCGCTGGGCTTAAATCCGATTCCGAAATCCCAAGCAATGGCATCGGAGGGGAGAGGTTGAGTAACTCTAGCCAGGAGAACAAGAGAGGATCAGTCCTTGGTGCCCATGGATTTATGTCCATGAGCCTGACCTTATCATATGGATCAGGAAGATACGCATCAAAGGTAAAACTGTCATCTGGAAAGGTCCCCTTCAAAGTTTTGTTGAAGTATTCCTCTATCGTATCTCGTATGTGCTCTTTCATTGGAAACAGAAAGTCAAAATGGTTAAGATCTCTTTGACATATGGCAATGAGCCTTTTTCGCTTTACAAAGCAGCGAAACTCGCATGATGGGTTCACTTTGAACCATTTTCTTAACACCAGAACATATTTGATCTCTTCTTGCCGAAGAGTGTCGTCTGGGGCGCAACTGTCAAATGCATGTTCCAAATCGTGTGTTATAAAATCCGATGATTTAAATAGTAGGTATATGTCGTTGGGAGTTGCGCATTCCATGCTATTCTTTGTCATGCTAATCCATGTGGCATCCTTTGGGGAAGACCAATTTAGCTTTGGTGCAACAAGTCCTCCCAATTCGGCAATTGTATCTTTGATCTGTTGATGTATTTCGGGGAACTGAAGAGAAGGATCTGGATCTGGGCTTTCATCCCATCCATCACTTGTGGTATTGTTGTTATAATTGGCGCTTGCGACAGCAGTTTCGGATGGTAGGACAATGCCATCTTCGCGAAGGTAGGAGAGGAAGGCTGGAGATAGGGGAATGATTCTAGATTTTAGAGCCGATGATCGATACCTTCAGAGGATTGTTAGTTAGTTTCTACGTTATAGAAAAAAGAAATTCGTACTTTGGGTGCCAATAATCGTAAGAGCAATGAAGTATATGTGACTTTGAGATTGGTTGAAATGGAAGCCTCGTGAGAGGTTCAGTCTCCCTTGAGGGAATCGATGCTTCTAAAGCTGGCATTTTGTAGTTTCTGGTGCAAGAATTTCTGAAAGAGGAGGTGAATAAAAATTGGGAAGAAAGAAATGTTGCGCGAGCTTTTATTGTAATAATTTGTGAATACTGACTCACAAAATAATTCACCAAATCGAGGGGCAATCCAATCAATAGGGGCAGAATCCCTGACCGCCCTAATTAATCAGGATTAGTTCAGCCTTTCTCTCTTAGCAATCTAATATTTACGTCTTCAAGGCCATCTACTGCCTTAGAATCCTAGCCTAGCACTTTCTTACCACTTCGCATTACTTTTCTTGATATTTCCAAAACTCACTCGGACATGTCTTCGAACGTTGGACTCACCACACCCCGTGGTAGCGGTACATCAGGATATGTACAACGGAACCTTGCGCATCTACGGCCCCGCGACCAAGGGAAACCATATTCCACAGATTTTGAAAGCATGAAGCATAGGCAAAGACAACCGGACAAGGAGATCCTTGAGCATGACCGGAAACGGGATGTCGAATTGAAGGTGTTCGAGCTACGGGATCGCCTGGAGGACGAGGGGTATGTACTATAATTATCTCCTATTCTAATTGATTGACAAACTAAATGACGTATAGAATCGATGAAGAAGAAATTGAGACCCAGACCGAAACTCTGCGACAGAAGCTGTTAAAGGAAATGAACAAGGGACATGGACCGAACGCAAAGGGGCTGAAAATGCATCAAGTGCACGAGCTAGCAGAGGCAAAGATCAAACAAGATGATAGATTTAGGAGTGCTCTAGGGATCAGTAAAAACTACGAGGAGGGTAGTCATTGGAAGAGAGACGAAGAAAAGCGGATAGCGAAGCTGGAGAAAGAAAGCGAGTTGAAGAAAGGTGAAGATTAAGTAATTATTTAATTCTTCTTCGGTGGATTTGTTTGGGTTCTGGGCTTGATGTATTGGGGCATTAAAGCATCACTGTATTGTTTACGCTGGATTATTTGAGATGCGGTCGCATTTCTGCGCAAAATTGGCAGGTTGACCTTAGCCAAGTACGGGAAAGAAGCTTTCCATAGAGAGAGCCTAAGCATGGTGGATCTGGTGTAGGAATGGCAACTATTGCTGAGATTAAGGTTCGAACCAAACTCCCCCGTTGCACTCACCCAAATTTTAGTTTCCTAAATTGTTATAGTTTGTGTCTCTTCTCTCCACTCGCAATCTTCCGGAACTCCTCCTGCGGTATACCAGCCTTGAATCGCTCTAATCCGCTAAATACTTCTGCCACATTCTGCGCATCCATGACATCCCGTTCTGGTTTTCTAATGAGCGCTTTAATTTTGGTCAAACTATCCCCGATCAAATGATCTCCAAGTCGATTATTGATCTCCTCGAACACTAGGTTTCGGAACTTCTCATCCTCGCCTTTGCCGCAGTCGAAAATCTTATTCACAAATCCGACTTGTAACAACTCCTCTGAGGTTATTCGCTTACTCATAATTAGAGCCTCGTTTGCTTTGCTTATTCCTAACCTTTGGACAAACGCCCGGGAGGCACCACCCTCCGCAACAAGCCCCAGACTCGAAAATGGCGTTAAGAGAAATGTGTGTGGGACACAGTAAATGAAGTCGGCGAAGGCAATCAGAGCTGCTGAGAGACCAATTGCTGGGCCGTTAAGTGCAGCGACAAGTATTTTGGGATGTGTGTAGAAGGCCTGCGTTATGTAGAGATTATTGGCCACGAAATTCTTTAGCCAGTGTCTGGCTAGATCCGTGCCTTCTGGCTGTGCTCTACTGATTCCAACATCTGCTCCTCTATGGTTTACATCAGTACATATTTTAGACCATGGGGGGGTTTTGCTCACGCAGAGAAATATCGACCTTCAAATTGATTAGTCTTGTAGCTTCTAAATGGCTAGGTCAACTTACCCTTTCCAGTTAAAACAGTAATGAAAACCTCATCGCGTGTAGCGATCTCCCTCATATAAGTTGCAAGCTGATAGTAACCATCCTGTGTCATCGCATTAAGCTTCTTGTCGTTGTTAATCGTGATCACAGCAATCTTCCCTCTATACTCAACTGTTACTACCTCAGCCATTTTGATCGTTTATATTTCAATTGACAAATGAGCTCTTAAGAAATAATGAAGTAATAGATAAGATTAAAAGATTGATTTAATTTGATGTTATGGGGAAGATATCTAAAGAAATTCATATCGTGGGGAAGTTCGATAATACAGTCGACAGAGCCGGGCGTGCCTCGGCTTGTATTTCACACAGGGGTTCGTATCTTGGCAGCACGTGAGGCTAGATTTGATAATCGGACGACTTTGATATTCGGGATCTAGAAAATGTTGTTGTATTTCACTTTACTGCGCTCACCCAATTCCCCTCAGCACATGCAATTGAGTGTTACCGGATAAATATACAATATGGGAGGACCAAATCTTGAGGTCTTTAAGGTAAGCCCGTTTCCCCATCCCTTTTTGCCTCCGTTTAGCTTGAGGACACCCTTCAATCTATCATTCCACCTGCCATTTAACTCATAAACAATGTTAGTTTGGCATGTACATTATGTTCCCGATAGCGATAATGTACTATTATGGCACCAACCTCGACAAGCGCTTCTCCGTCCCAGATTTTTGGCCAAAGCCCGAGCAGACGAATCGCATACCCTTTGAGAAGGATGAAATTAAGAGTGAGCTGGAACGCCTGAGAGCAAGGAGATTGTATTTGCGGGATAAGAGGTTGGCGGAAGAGAAAAAGGGCAATGAGTAGTTAGTGGGAAGGACTACAGTGAAATTGGAGGGGGTTTGGGCAGAGTGATGCCTCTAGAACAGGTGATGATACAGTGCTTTACGATTTAAGAGGGGTGGAGTACAGGAAGAGAAACATCAGTATATACCTCTTCTGGTAAATCTTACATGAGGAATTTCCTGGTGGGCGCATATCAGCATCACCAAGAATGAATAACTTGGAAGAGTTGGTGTTATGCATTGAAGATGTTGGGAAACTGATAACCCCACTACTATTGTACAAATATATTCTAGTGTACATTTATAGAAATTGTACATAGTCTATCAGTCTAGCTTGCTAGCAAATTCCTCCCAAGCTTCATCACTAAGACTTCCCTGCGTTGCATTGGCGTAAATAGCTTGAACATCATTATGATCTCGGACCATATCAATGAACTCATTCAGTGCTGTCAATGAATCTGGTTCTGCTGCATTTAAAGGCGCTTTGGTGTCTTCATTCGGATCCCATATAATCTCTGACGCTTCGACCTTCAAATCCAAACTCTTCTTCATGGCCTCCGCTACAGCTGTTGTTTTAGTGGGTTCTGTCCATAAGACAAGAGCTCCATCTTCATCAGTTTCTACATCCTCAGCTCCAGCTTCAATGGCTTCTTCCAAAACATCGTCCACACCAAGGTTCCTTTCATCCTTTTCAAATGCAACCCGTCCCTTCTTCTGGAACAAAAAGCTCGTTGGGCCAACACTCCCTTTCGCCACCTTCACGAAGACTCTCAATTCGCCCAGTGTCCTTTTTGCGTTGTCTGTTTCAGCCTCGATTATGACAGAAACATTCTGTGGCACAATTGCTTCCAGGGCAACGTATTGGAGAATTGCTCCACTAGCAGTCTTCCCTTGACCTCGTGCGATTGCAGATTCCATATGAGCTTTAGGCAGGCCAGCTATCTAGTGTGAGTTACACTACTTGGTGAATAGGAAGGAATTATACCCCGTCAAGTACCTTTCTTCGCTTTTTCAAGCACTGCTGCCAGTTTGAAATTGAACTTGGGATCTGGGCCATCCGCTAGATTTATTAGCTAGAATCAGTGTGCTAAATGTAGAAAGAGCCTACTCTTTGATATAAGAGCTATCTCATGTACAAGTGCTGCATATGTCTTGCTCTTCTTATTATCCGCAGCACCTTTGTCATGCTTGATTTTTGACCATCGACTGTGTCCAGATTGCATTGCGAGAGTAGTGGAAAATGGTCGACATCGTAAGCATACAAACTTGCCTTGAGGGGCAAGAAATCGAAGGCCTCTTGAGAAGGCAGCCATTGAGGAGAAGTCCAGAAGTTTAGTGCTCTGCCCCATCCGAAGTTTGAATTCCAATGCCCTGACTTCCCCGCAAAATAGTTTATCCGTCCCCACCGAACCCTGGGTACCTATCATAATCAGCATCTCGAATATCCAGGAGTAGAAGCCAGCCTGTCAGCCAAAATTAAACTCCTTCTACGTCCTCCCAAAGGTCCTCCATAGACGTGTCATGTCCTCGACAAACCTCCCGAGCTCTGCGAACAGCTCCAACGAAGTACCAAGTTCTCGCGCAGAGCTATCCCCTACCCCCGAACTCGATATCAAGAAACTCCAATCCCTCCCTTCAGAACAACAGGATCTTTATCTCCTAAACTTTGTTTCAACACTTACAAAACATGTCGAAAGTCTCGAGCCAGATGACTGCACTGCGCAGCAATTGTACCTCAAACGAGAGCTACTACAAATCCTTAATCTTGGGGCCCCTCCTCCAACGAGAGTAATTCGAAATAATCTTGGGAGATGCTTTTCGCATATACTAGGAAAGGGAGATAGGAAGTTACTGTTTGAAACAATTAATGATTTAGTTGCTATAATCAACAGCGGAAAGGGAAAGACAGATGGGGATTTGAGAACTAAACATGCAGCGGTTTTCTGCCTGGGCGATGTCTTTGCTGCAGCGGGAGATAGTGCAATTGGGCTACATCCTTTAGCGTGTACTTCCTTGGTGAAGCTTTTGAAATATGCACAAAATAATGCTGGGTTGAGGGCGGCGATCTTCAAGGCGCTGGGCAAGATTGCTGGGATGGTAGAAGGAAGCATGGATGAAGCTATGGCAAGAGATGCTTGGAAACAAGCCAGGAGTTACGCATCAGGGGACAAATCTGCTTTGGTTCAAACATCGGCATGTAGATGCTTAAGAATGTTCGCGAAGCATACGCCTTATTTCGACAATCAAAGCGACTTCGATAACCTCAAATCCTCGATATGGAAAACTATTGATTCGTCAAGTTCTTTGGTACGGCAGGCTGCAGGCGATTGTTTCGCGGAAGCCCTAGTAAAGAACTATTCGGATGCTCCTCCAGTGGACAATGATTTGCCAAAGATCAAAAAGCCGAAAAGAACGAATACTAAGCGGCAATCTGTAATGATGGGAGGTGATGATGAGGAAATACAAAGGCCTGAAAGCCCTGGTCCAAAAAAAAGTCAAATTCTTATCTTTTCACTACACGATATGCTTAGACAATTGTCGACGTTCTATGTCAAATTGTCAACGAGTAACAAAGCAAGAGCTGGAATAGCTGTTTGCTACAGCAGAATATTCAAGAGCCTCAGTGAGCGAACTGTTGAAACAAGCTACATGAAAATTGTAGATCATCTGACTATTGACGTTTTAAGCCATGCAAATATTACAAACAACCGGTATCGATTATTGACTACCCGACGATTCGTTCAGATTGTCCTGGAGGATGTTATAGGACGAACGATACTAGGAGAGGCAGGCCAGGTTGATGCTGCAAAATCATTGATTAATGGCGTCCTGAAGAATTATCCTCAAGTAATCAAAGAACGAGCAGAGCCTTCGAAACATGCGCTTATTGCGGTTTTGAGTGCTTTGGCGTCGTTGATGAAGATTCTCGGATCAGCATCGAATTCGTTTGCAGATTCTTGCCGCGATGGATTACTGCAAGTCCTGCAACATCCCAGTTACTCTGTTCAGATCTATACATCCTACTGTTTACGAACATTCGCATTGGCGTGCCCGCAGCAATTGCTGCCTTGCCTCACGATTTGTATGAATAGCGTAAATAGGGAGTTGAATCTGTTGTCATCAGGACGAAACTCACCCCGAAGGTGCATAGGATATGCAAATGGACTATCTGCTATGATAAGCACTGCGCCTCTTCAACCTCTATACGGTTCCGTGGATGTTAATAGTCGAGTGTTGTCTCTTGCGACTGGGTTACTGAAGTCCAGCAGTAAGTCGGAACTGCGGATTTCCAGTACTCAGATCCAGGTTGCGTGGATATTGATAGGAGGGCTTATGTCCTTAGGGCCCAATTTTGTCAAAATCCATCTCTCTCAGCTTTTGCTTCTATGGAAGAACGCTCTCCCGAAACCACTTGCCAAAGACAACACGTCTCAACGAAGCTTTCTCGAATCATCATTTCTCACACATGTTCGAGAGTGTGCCCTAGGCTCAATTCTCGCTTTCCTCCAGTTCAACAGCAGGCTGCTGACTGTCGATGTCTCAAAACGAATTGCAGCCATGCTCCAAAACACTTCAGCATTTCTTAAAAGTCTTCCTGCTAAGAAAACGACGGAAGACATTACTCAACGACTTACTCCATCACTACAACTTCATGACCTAGATCTCATGACTCAACGACGTGTACTACAATGTTACGCAAAGCTCGTAAATTTAAGTCCTGCTGGCGGGAGTGAAGCATTGCTACAATCAAATCTACTTACGCTTGCGGTTTCATTTTTTGCGGACCCCGATAATTATACCCCTAGCTCGCTGAGTGCTTCGATAGCAAACTCTGCTTCTACTTTCGAGAACATCTGGGATGTTGCAGATAACTCTGGTTTCGGCATGACAGGCCTGGTTCGTGGCTTCAAAGTGAAACGGTTACCTGGCGAGCAGCAGAATGAATCTACAGATAATTGGATGGAGGAGAGAGGTTCCGATGCATCCATCTCAAGAGTCCTCCTCTCCCCCATCTGCAGTTCTCTTGAACACGATTCGCTAGCATTATATCTTGGCGATCTAAAGGATTTTGATACATTACCTGACCCACCTGCTACAGAGGTAGTGAACATAGCTATCAAGTTGTTTGCAATAGCATTCCCGCTTACGCCGGCAAAGATACAGGAAAGCATATTGGAGCAGGTCACGACCTTCATGTCAGCAGGTTCGTTGCAGAGAGATCCAGGGCGGAAATCTGCAATGAGTATCAATATTGCAACAGCATTATTCTCCACCTTGAAAGTAGCTGTGAAGGAGACGCAGTCGCCTGCTGGTGATCTTACTAATCCTGCGGTAGAAAAGCTTATGCAGGAGATGATACGTTCTTTCGTAATACATCATGATCAATATGTGCGAAGCATCGGGTTCGAGGCCTTAGCTAGGTTATGCAATAGCTCAGGCAATGCATACACAAATCAAGAAGTCAAATACCTGATTGACACCATTGTAGCAAATCGGGAACCAAGTGCCAGAGCAGGGTGTGCAATGGCCTTGGGCTGCATCCACTCCCAGGTTGGTGGTATGGCAGCTGGTTTTCACCTGAAGACTATTGTGGGTGTCCTAATGTCCCTCTGTCAGGATCCTCACCCTACAGTGCATTTCTGGGCTCTGGAGGGTTTGACCCGTGTTGCAGATTCAGCTGGCTTGACTTTTTCAGGATTTGTATCGAGCACATTAGGTATAATTGCTCAAATGTATGTTGGAGACACACACAATGAGGACCTCGCCTCTGGACCTACCTCGAATCTTGAGTTAGAATTATCAACAACGGCTGTTATTTCACGATGTGTTGACTCTATGGTCAATGTGCTCGGCCCAGATCTTCAAGACTTGACGAAAGCTCGAGAATTGATCTTGAGTCTTGTAGGCCAGTTTCAGGCTGAAGAGAACACACATGTTCTTGCTGGAAGCCTGAGATGCCTAGAGCATATTGCACTGTATGCTTCCGGACATATGATCTTCATAGATTATGTTGTTCTCTTGCAAAAAGAATTGATGTCACCACACCCTGAGTTAAGAGACATTGCAATCGACGGACTTTATAATTTGATGAAGCGAAACTCCGAAGACGTAGTAAAGGCTGCTAAAGACGGCTTTGAAGATCAGTTATGGCTTGCGCTAGATTCTGACCCCAGTCATGAGGGGATCAAGAATGTTATTAAGAATTGGCTACAACAGTCTTGTTTGCCGGAGACTTCACGTTGGCTGCAAAGGTGTCAAAGTGTTCTGACAATGACAAGAGCTAAAACTGAAGACTCGGTTGCAACAACTGCCAAGGTCAGCGCAATGCCCGACCTTCAAGACGAGGAGGTAGCTGGCTTTGCTGCCGCCTCTGGGGCGGCCAAGGACGATGGCCCTGCCGCGAGAGGATCTGGCCAAGAACCTTTGAGATGGCAGGTTCGTACCTTCGCAATGAGCTGTCTTGGGGAAATGTTCGCCCTTATAAGTAAAGCCTCAAATCCGGATGAACCGACACCCGCAGAGATGGCTCTGCAAAAGAAGATCGCGGATGTCATTCGAATGGCATTCTCAGCTTCAACATCAAATGTAGTAGAGTTGCGTGTTTGGGGTTTGAAAATCATCGACTCTGTCTTAAAAATGTTTGGAAAAACTCCTGATCCAGATTTTGCGGAAGCACCTCTCCTGGAACAGTATCAAGCACAAATCAGTTCAGCCTTGACACCGGCTTTTGCTTCCGACTCTTCTCCAGAGTTAGCTTCAGAGGCCGTAAATGTTTGCGCAGCTTTCATTGCAACGGGTATTGTCACTGATATTGACCGAATGGGCCGCATATTGAAGACCCTTGTTACAGCATTAGAGAACTTTTCAACTGAATCCGAGGTCGCAGCTATTGGTGATTTGAAAGGCCTCAGCTCGAATGCTCAGGTCATGGTAAAAATGGCTGTCTTCTCGGCCTGGGCCGAACTTCAGGTTGCAAGCACAGATCAACAGTACTTGGTGGATGTTTTAAAGCCATATATTGGAACACTTACACCGCTCTGGCTTGCCTCGTTGAGGGAATTTGCACGACTTAGATTCGAGCCTGACATTTCAATGAGCTTAGGTCCTCCATCTCTCTCAGGCAGTCTCGACAGTATCTACTCTGCCCTGAATCGTGAAACTCTATTGGGATTCTACCAGGACTCATGGTTGAACCTAGTCGATGCAATAGCTAGTTTAATCGAGCAAGACAGCGAGTTCGTCTTTGATGCTTTAGATGGCAAGGAGACTGATACACCCACTACTAATGGCCACCCGAAAGGCAACGATATTAATTATCGTGATGAACCTGTCGCTTTCTTCTTTGTGTTATTTGGGATTGCTTTCGAGGCCCTCGTAGCTCGACCAGGTAGTGACGCTCTTGCTTCAAAGGAGCAAACTCTGGAAATTTTGCAAGCACTGAAGAAGATACTCCACCCTAGCGTATCAGGCCATGCAATTTATCGCGAAGCAATCTTCTCAGAGACAATGGATCTTCTTGACCGGCTTGTTCTTACTGAAGGCTTAGATGTCCAAGGAGTCATTGTTCAGATTGCACGAGGACTCTGCATATCCCATCCTTCAGCTACGAAAGCAAATCAGACTGAAAGCGGCGATCTATCTGAGGACATCGAGCAATTGTTTGAGCTTACTCGGATTATTGTCCTTGTTCTTGCTGGTCTCTTGCCGAATCTCATCGAGGCAAAACAGCCCGCCCGACACCAGATGACCGATGAGGCAATTGTTCTAGTCCGTGTCGCTCTAAATGCGTTGGTCGATGCTGCGGAGGTATTCCCTTCGATCATCAGGACTGACCTACATGCTTGTATCATTCACATATTTGCAACTATCCTCGGAACAGCTAGCTGCCAGGCTATTGTTGTGCCCCAGTCTCTACCTATACTCAAACGCTTCATTACTAGCATTTCCGGCGATCGTAAAAGCAAAAGGGAAACTCAAGACACCAACCTCACACAAGTTCAGGGTTGCCTCAAGCGTTTCCTTTCAATCTACCTTAATGCTCAAAAACGGGAGACAGAAGCATCGCTTCCATGTGTCAAAAATACCCTCCTCGCGTCTACCCTCCTTCTCACAAGTGGCAAGAACTACATGTCTGCTAGCGAGCCTCTCGTTGCACGCTTCCTCGAGGAAGTCATCGATTGCCTGAGTGACCGCATGGTAAGCATTCTTCTTCTACGGTTTTAAACAGTACTAACTCCTTCTCAGACAGCAAAAGTAGCATCAAACTGCATCCGCACCCTCCTCCTTCATTCCCCTAAAACACCCGCAGACCAAAGCATATCCCGCTTCCTCCTCCCCCGTCTAATAACTTTCACCACAGCAACCTCATCCGAAGACCCCGAGAATGCACGCGCCCTCGTCGCCCATGCTCTCACCACCTTTGTGACTACCCTCTCCAGTCCTCAGAAATTGCCAGCGATGTCTGTCATCGTGCCCACTCTCCTCTCACGCGCAAATTCTGAGGGCGAAAGTGTATACAAAGAGACGAGCGCGCGGTTGCTGGAGCTTGCAGCAAGTGACCAAGGTGCATTTCGGGGTGTTGTTGGTGCGATGGAAGGGCCACAGAAGGGATTTATGGAAAGCATCATACTAGCAGGAAGGAAAGCCGGAGGAGGGCAAAAGGTTGAAGTTGATGATGTTGATGGGAGAGAGCCTACCATTGCGCTGAGGATGAATTTTGGGGGGTAGGAATACCCGTAACAGAGAGAGGAACAAGAAGAAACAGATTTAGATGAGGCTATGACTCAAAAATTAATCAAGTACGTTCAGAATACCGATCGGCTTGTGGCTCGCTGCCCCCATTATAAAGGTCCGACTGTGACTAGGTGTTTTTCCCAAACGACACGGACAGGCAATGCGTTTTTAATAAATCTCCACTAGAGTTTCACCAATGCGATTGATTTGCTGTATAATATTTTCCTTCATTTACTCGTGATCACGACCGCCATAGCCCATGTTTCCTCACTCTCAGCGTCAATATTTCTCCCGATAAATGGATTAAAACCCATCACTAAAGCATATCCCAAATTTCCGAAATTCGTCAACTATTCCACAACCCCTTGCCCTCTTTGGTAAGATTGTTGGCTCCTATGCCTACAGAGCAATATCAAGTCATCTATTTACCATTACAAAAGTCTTACTAGCATACTACGAATCCAATCTACATATATCGAAAGGCGGGGGAGTAGTCTAAATGTCGGCTAGTCATATCAGTTTACCACGGATACCATATCATTGCGAGATCTCTAATCAGCATCTGTAATTAAATAGCAGCTACCAATAGTTACAAGTATTTTGAGATTCGTCAGGGAATCTATCAAAAGACGATCAAGGTCTCTTTTCGACGTACTATCTGAGTGATGGATATTACTCTCGGGCGTGAATTAGAAGCCAGCATTCGCCTAGCTAGACAATAATAGAGCATATAGTCTATCATCCAACGTTAGATGGTTCCCCCTTAATGCTGTTAAGAATGAGAAAGTCAGTGTTTGAATGGGAGTGTTTTGAAGAGGAAGAAGGGTGGGGGGGGGGGGGAACCGCATGTTAATATATAATGCGTACTGGAGGTTACTCACTATGTTCTAAATCAGAAGGGTGTCGTAGTCATCAAAGCTAGAAATATTGTCTTTAAGTACAGGGTAAGTTTTGGTTATAGGCGTGGTTGTAGAGGCCGGGAGGCATCGAAAGGGCGGCCTGCCGTCCCTGGTGGCGGTTATGCTTCACTTACGGTTTCGGGAAAGGGGCCTCAGACGCAAAAAATGACTTTCAAAGAATGCTGCAGGTTTGCAGTGCCGGTTGGATTTAGATTATGAATTCAGCTGATGTTTCATTCAACTTTGATGACAACCTTTCCAAAGTGGCCACCTTGAAACAGGTATATAAGTGCATCCTTGCTTTCTGCGAACCCAAATACCCTATCAATAACAGGCTTGATTTTCTTTTCCTCATAAAATGCTAACATCTCCTCAAACCTCTCTTTTGGACCATTTAGAATGCCTTTTAGTGTCACATTTCTTAACAAAGCTAAAACGTTCGTGTTCAATCGATCACCCGGGGCATCTTCCTTTCCAGAAAGATACCCAATGCAGTCTATTAGCCCACCAAATGATACGCAGTTGAAGGATTTCCGCAATGTTTGTGCTCCGCCATTTTCGAATATAATGTCTACTCCTTCGTCGTTTGTCATTTTCAACACTTCTTTGTCCCAGTCTGTAGTTGTCCTATAATTGATTGTTTTGTCTGCACCAAGTTTATTGGCTTGTTCGAGCTTCGTATCCGAGGAGGAGGTTATAATGACTATCTCAAGTTAGTAACTATCTAGGATCGAGCGTACCTGAGAGGCTACCTTCAGCCCCACTTGCTTTGGCAATGAGTAGCCCATTCACAGCTACACCTCCAGTCCCTTGAATCAGAACAGTTTCACCCCTCCCGCCCGCTTGTCCCAATGGTCTCATCCCATTTATCGCCATCCACGCTGTCAACCCCGCTATTGGCAATGTAGACGCCTCCTCATCGCTAAGATATTCCGGCTTCCTTACCAGTCCATAATCCGGGAACACCCTATACTCAGCCAGCACACCTGGCAGTGGCAGACCAAGCCCACTTTTCATGTGCACCGCCTTCACCTGTCCCTTCTGATGTGTCTGGTTGAATATACTAAGGACCTTGTCGCCTTCTTTCCAGGTCGGAGAATTTGAGGTAACAATTGTACCACACATGTCAGAGCAAGGTACTAAGGTGGGAGCTGGTCCCCCAGTCGTTTTGTGGTGATTGTAGAGGCCCATCACAACTTCCGTGTCGCGATAATTGAGGGATATGGCATTGATTTTGACAAGGACTTCATTCGGCCCTGGCGCCGGTAGCGATGCTGTAGTCTCCTTAAGATTTTCGAGACCATCTTGAGAGGTAATCCATTGCTTGATCTCCGTTGGAAGTGCCATTGCGGTGAGTTGTAGGAGCTCGAGGGAAAAGAGAAAATTACACAATTGAGCAAAGTGAAGAAAGAGAGAGTGACAGAGCAATCAAGTGAAAAATTAAATAGTGAAGAAATAGGAAACTATGATGGTAAAATTACCCTACCCCACCATAGCTTGGTTGTTTTGTCGGAATTCCGTCACTAATGTTTGATAAGAGCTTCTTGGGGTTTGCTCGAGTCAGATTCGCCATGGCGCAGAAATAAATGACTTGGCCATGAGTAATCACAAGGTCCCGTGATATCTTGACACTGCGCATCTTGGGAGTTTCATTTCACTTTGGCAGATCCATAAAAGTGCCTTGAAATAGCTATTCTCAGTGTTTCAGAGCGATCAACCATTAAGATACGTTACAATATTAAAATCAAGTGGTATTGATTATGTTTCTTTAACCCTCTTCGTGAAATTATCCTGATAAGGACTGGAAGTTATAAAATAAGCTCATCCTGTTCGGGTTTTCCTGGATCTTTTTTAAGAAGGGTTTGGGGGCTGGGGAAGGGAAGATGGGGTTCATATGCGTTGTGAAAATTTAATTATATCTAGTTCAAGACTGATTCGCTTAAGTGTGATTTAGAAATAGCAAGAAAACGGGTGAACAAGCACACGTTGCAACATATTTAGCTTCTAGGTTGTAGGCACCAGTACATTAAAAAACAGTTTCTGATATATCTCCCCTCTGTCATCAGAAAATCTCCAAAATCAATTTCAATTCATGAATATATCCTAGCTTTTTGTGAATAGCAGTTCTAGTATTTACAACTTCGACGGGGTATTGTGTAACTGGATATCAGGTCACTAAGAGATTGCCGGCAATGAGCAACCACTAATCCTTTGTAGGTATGACTCCGGACATAATACTTGTCATTGAGGAGGTGTTTTATACTCGCTTTTCTCGATCCCGCTAGTTGCGACTTGATAATGTACTGACGCTTGGAAACTAGCCTTACTGCGACACCCCAGAAGTATATATGTCGTTTTGACTAAAATTTTAACGAATAAAAGATATTACAACAATATTTATGTACCGGAACATACTTCTGGATAAGAAATTAATCTAGAGGTTTTCGCTAGATCAAGACCATATATAGTTCATAATTCGAAATCAGACAAAATATTCTGTGATAAAGTGTGCCCTTCACTGGCAAGTGACGTGTGATTGCTTCTGAACTATAAAATTCTAGAATCCTTGATGTAAATGTCCTTGGTACAAGTTGATTCGAGTAAAATGAGTCTGACAGGGATAGGTGGGCAGAATTATCTAAGGATATTGCCTGGTTTACTCTATATGTTATCAATTATCAAATACACCGACACCACATCCTTTATACAAGGTGTACGTAATATTGCTGTATGAAATTGCTTTTATAACATAGGCAAACATTTTATTTCCCAGGATTTGTCAATAAAAATCCTGGTCAACTAGTATGGAGCTTTTGAAGCTTTAAAATCACTGCACAGGACTGTCTAGGTCATGAGTTATCAGAGCCCACGCATTTGGTATTCCTAATTCTAGGCGCGGTGACCCAAGTTGGTGTGGGAGAATATGAAGTGTTTTAATCCAGTGCACAAATCGAATCTTTTAAGTAATACAAGCTTGTCCATCTTCCGGTTGCTTTACAACGACTCCAAAAATATGTTTACAACTGCCTCGATATTCCCAGTACTTCCGAAAAGCCTATTTCTTGCTATACTTTTGAAACAACATATATATGTGAAACCCTCTACACTTTACACGTACTTCTTCCCAACTACCGTTCTCCCAACATTTTCTTTCAGCCCTACCCCTAACGTCCGTACTCCCTCTGATATTCTCTCTACCACTCCAATTTTCACCTCCATTTCTTTCAAAGCATTGGTCATACCAATTCCATCCAAAGTTCCTCCACCAGGGGGCAAAGCGATATATCGTGAGTCCCTCACGAGCAACGAGCTGTATCCGAGAATCTCTGGGTTAATTGTCAATTGCGAGAATACCACGCTAGCAAGCGCTGCAATAAGAAGGACAGATGCTGCAAGTAGGAATATGCCAAGCCATAAAAATGGCACCCTATAGACTTCTTGTAGCTTTGAACTCGAGCGATTGTTGACTGGTTGTATTGTGATATCTCTGGTATTTTGGTGCCTGTAACAAGAGTGTATGCTTGGCTGAGCATTAGGTACGAGTTCAGAAGCTGTCCTAGGCGTTGACTAAACTCCTTTTCTGAAACGTTATCCAGGTAAGCATACGTATTGGTATTTACGACAGAATTTGAAGCATTCTGAATGTAGTAGAGTGCTAGGTCAGACCTGCCGTTGTTGCCTGTCGCCTTATTTGCTTTTGGCAGCGCAGAGCTCATGTAGCGAAAGATTTCTGGGAAGGAAAGATGCGTGATATTTGTAGAAGCATGTGGTATCTGGGAGTTTCGCTGTGCTGTGACCTCGCAGTTGGTGGACACTTTGTCAAGAGTACAATCAACTCGAGACTCAACGTATGATCTCCGAGCTTTGCAGTAAGCCTGGGTGTAATTAATCCGCGGGCTAGTATACATTTGAGATAATACATTATAAGACTGAAAGAGGAGGGTAGCTTGTGTTGCTGGGGTGTCTATCTGCATTAAGCTTCGACTCGATGTTTGATCTAAGTTGTGGCGAGGGAAGAGATCATAAAGAACGCCGAATTCTTTATATGGACTCCAATAAGACTTATCGATGAAAGTATCTAGGCCAAGAGCCCAAGTCGTCTTAGCCTGGCCGAATCCGCAGGGATCAAAACCAGCCTCCATACTAGTTGGTAACGATGATCTGTTTTGGTACAGGGTTCCTTGAAAAGTACCATTTTGAATATTAGGGCAGGGGTAGGACGCTTCAGGCTCCCGTCTACAGGCAAGAAAAACATCTAGAAGAGTTGAGTTAAAAGGCTCCAGTGACGGATTTGTAGTGATATTAGAGCAGTGTAACTCAAGATAGCTTGGTTCTACAAGAAACGAGGAATTTCCAGGTGGTATGAAATTATCAAGGACGGCATTCATCGACCCAGGACTTAGGGCAATCCATGATGAGAATTGTGAAGGCGCATCCGTGTCAAAATAAACTATTGAAGATTCGGTGTCAGTTATGTTGAGAGTTGTTCCGATTAGCCTCAACGCTGATTGGCCTCCAAGCGGAGACAGTGCCCAGAGTAAAACTAGAGAGACACCAATACTGTTGAGTGCACATAGTCTGAACTGCGTAGTTAGGGTGCTTAGCACTGTTCTACTACGCATAAGTTGCTCCAATATTCTTAGGCTGGAGCCTTTTTTTCAAGCTTCCAAGCCGCCGCTTTTGTAGCGGCACGGGAGAAGACAGCTGCGAAAACTATTGGGAATACTGTAGCAGCCTTAAACCCTTCATTAGTGATGAAGCATTAAGATGGATGGGGTACCGAGTTCTTACTATTCTTGTTTCATTCTGTTATAATTGCCATGCGTGCTCCTCTACGACCCTTCCCCTTGTAGAGAATATTACCCCAGCGAGGGCAAAAAAGGGAATTGTGCTGACAATGACGAAAACGTCATATAATGTAGCATACCAACTTCGCGCCTGGTGCCTCAGCGTTGAAGGTGAAGTGTTCCATCCTTGAGCTGATATCCTTTCACTAGTCACGTTTTCCTGCCCTATCTTAAGTCCCTCATTTCTCATAGACTCTGATATCGAAATTTCTAATTTTGAAGTAGGTTGGTTAGAGCGATATTTTGGTAGAAGTGCTAGTTCGCTCTCGTCTGGAATCGGATATCTTGAAGTTGTTCGGTCAATCATAATTTGTTGGTGTGGAATGTGAGGAGCTTGAAATTAATTGAAGTTATAAGCTGAAAACTTAGGGCTAGCAGCTAAGATTTGACAATGGCGATGCTGAAATACTTAAACAAGGGTTTTATGCTGATGAATGGCTCAATTTAGCGTGTCGTGTAATGCTAGCGGCTGTGGCAGGTTTTGAAGTCAACCAGGCTGTAAGCGATTTAGCGAAACCAGTGAGTTGGGCCATCTCGTAAGAACACTCTAGATATGACCACATTGATTTCGTTCATCTTAAGGCACCTTTATTAAACAACACCCAAGTGAGAGTAATTCGCCACGTTATTCGGTGGGTTGCTTTGGTTGGGGTACATCGTAACAACTGCGATATCAAGGTATCATGAATCAATTTTCCCATTCTGGTGTCCCGTATGGGGTTAGTAAGCTTGCTGCGTCAACACCGTGATAAGTGTCTCCGCTTTCTCACGAACCACTACCCCACAATAGGATGGTGGCAGTAGATCGCTATTTTGATATTATACAGTCTTTTATGATTGACTTGGTGGCCTCCCTTACGGCTCCCTGTATGACTTGTTACGTCCACATCGCAGCTTGTTAAGTATATATTCAAGTAGTTGAGACTTGATGGCCTCTATATGGATGACTGATTTTATGATATAGCCAGGTAGTAGTACGGTTGTCATCCGTGAGGGTAACAATGAAGCAGATAGGCGGAGGAGTAGGCAGAGCGATAGCTCCTATATTGTGGAATTGCTTGTCTGCCCGCTCAGGAATGATATCCCTTTTTGCGTTTGTCCAAGTAGCATCCCAGCTTTCAAGGCGAAAAAATCATCTTGGCGATGTTACAGAATGATGACCTTTGTAGAGGGCTTGTGGTATATCCAAACAAACCTCCAGAATTGGGGTGTAAATGTAGGGCCGACAATAGATTTCTATGATTCTCTCAAGGGTTTCGTGTGCCAAATCTATCAATAGTAATAAAAATTTACCATGCAATATCACAAAACTGGGCAAATTGCCAATCGCATCGGTCTATTACAAACCCCAGCTCCCTCTATCTCAAAGGCAATGACATGGTTGACATGGTTGACACTAAAATATGTTACATACTTATTCCTACTGATCTTAGACTTCTCCGTACTGTCCCCCAAAGCTATAGTCCCAAAATAACTGACGGGGTCCTCAACCTAGTCTCTGAGGTACTGCCTTAACTCGAGCGGTTGATATTCGAGCTCTCTAGACTTGTGCAGTCTGCTTTGCGGAACTCTTCGCAAACCGGGTCTTGAGAATCTTTCTAGCGAGCACAGTTGCACATTGGCTCGCCCTGGTACTTGTTACTGTAATCCGCTTTAGAAAACTATCACTATTATCTCTTATATAATCTCGAGTGTAGTAGGCGATACTCCATCAAATAAGCGACCCTTATAAAGCTCCAGATAGCCAACCCTTCGAAACTTCACGCCTGCGCCCACCTTCTTTAATATCAAGCAACTAAGGTTATCGCTTTCTTCCATTCTACGGCAAGATGTAGGGCCAGCACACCATGTCATCTCAGGTAGCGTATTTCCTCCAATGCTTAAAAGAAAGGTTTGCAAAGATGCCAACTCATCGATGCTATATCCCTTGTACGGTTCTCGAGCATTTCCTTTGGCATCTTTACGCTCGGACGAAGATAAGAGCATAAGCGGTAGACAATACAGATTGTCACCCTTCGTTACTGGTTCGTCGTAGAATGCATTCGCAAGGAATTGTTCGCATGTTCGGGTTTTTGATGGGAAAGCGACTTGGAACTTTAAAAAAGACCGACAAGCCCGAAAATCGTCTGAATTATACGCCAGACAACTTTCCGCTGGGATGATTGTCTGGATTAGGCCTCGTAGCTTTAGAGGTAGAGGCGTAGATGAAGGAGTTAAATGTGTAGCTAGAGGCGTGGGATTCTCACATAAAAGTTCGAAGAAGGTGACGGAGAGACTGTTTACGTTGACGTACTCTGAGGTTATAGAATAATTGCATTCCATTACCCTCCCCTCCCTTTCGTTTTCATCGTAGGTGATAAGTTTGCCAGGGCGAGATGCCCACGACCATGACGGTTTTGGCGATGTCAAGCTGGCATCTGTGGCATTTTCTTCATTTTGAGCAGTGATTCTCCAAGCTAGTCCGTAGGCCAAATCTGATTTCCATAGACCATACAAGAACTCATCGCCTGAGGTTTTGAATTTCGCGGCTAATCCAGCTAAGGCTATTAGCCTATCAGATTCATGTGTGAAAATTCGGTGGCTGTATATCTCCATAGTTTGGTACCACCAGAAAAATCTTTGCCTCACGTGAATTTGGGCTGAAAACCTCCTAGTTGCGTCCATCTTTACATACCTGTCGAAGTCTGACTTGTTATTCGAGGGGATCAGTCCCATTGGTAAGCCTTCAGATGCAGTTTTGGAAGCACAGGTCCAGGAAATTCCCCTTTGAGAAAAGCAAAGAGTCCGCGGTGATAGGTATTTCTCTTGAAATGTCCAGCCACGCTTGTCCAAGTACGCGGGCTCTGGAATGTACCAATCATGACACATAAGGAACGCTCCCTTTCTAATGACTCCATCTTCCTGGGGGTATTGAATATTTAGCGTATAAGGATATGTCTTTCGGGGATCTCGCTCAACAAAGAGTCCAGCATGGCTGTCTTCTCCAAGTGCAGCAGATATAGTCAACGATGCATTAGAATAGATATCTCCCATTCGCCCAGATTGCGTCTGCCAGTCACTCTCGCAGTCTTGAACAATACACAGCGAATCGATCCAGAGGAATCGGATGCCGAGATGCCGGCAGACGACTACAGCGTCGGTGAAAGTCTGTGGGAAAGTCGATTCATCCACAACCTTCTGCCGCAGCTCAAGATTTTCGTTTTTGGTGAGGTAATCGCGTTGGCCTCCAGGTTTGCCCCAGCAGTAGCTGAGCGCCGCATATGATCCGATCCGGTCTTCGCCAACAGAGAGAAAGATATTTTGTGGGGTCTCCCTAAACCCAAGGTCTAGCACTCTATATGGAAGTATTGATTCCAGTTGAGGCTGGTGGCAACAGTGTTCATGGTAGTTTGCGCAATCATGAAGCCAGCTAGCTCCTAAATCTAGATTCGTGGGAGACCCTGTACTCGAATTATATTCCATGGTCTGGCTCTTTGGAACAAACTTTGCAAAATCTGGGGAATCGTCAATCAACTATAGTCAAATTAATAAGATTTGACATCGCATACCATTTAGATCCTTCAACCTCAGATTGCCTAGACTCTCCTGTCCGAAGCGTACGTCGAGATCTCCAACATAAAGGTATTCCGTATCCGGTGTGTGAAAATCAGGTGCTTGAAGAGCAAGGTACACTCTATCGTAACTATTCTCGCTACCGTGATTGACCTTTGGGGTTTGAGGCAATCCAAAGAATATTTGAATGCAGAAATCGCAACCGTTATTTGCTGATTTTTGCAGTGATTCCAAGTTGCGATGGTGAAAGTAAAAGGATTGGTGGGGACCTCCAACAAGCCTCAAGTCATTATTCAAAACTTCTTCCTCGCTGTATTCGTTTGGTTCATCCCTTTGCCATTCGTCGCAATATGATAAGAGGTAGAGCTTTTCTTCCTTTGCCAAGTCGAGGTATGGCTTGAATTGGATATTTTGACATAGATTGCAGAGCATTCTTTTTCTTTCTGACTCGAAAATATGAGAATGCGAGAAAAGATTGTCGAGATACATAAAATTAATATAAGTTGTGTGAAACTCGAATTAAGGCTGAGCCGTTATGCGGTGTATCAAAGACCAATTATGTTGCTTGGCAGGTCGGTGACACAATTAGGGCGAAGGGGCTGTGGGGAAATCGGGGAATGCCCTTACTAGGAGGCTCGCCCGACAATGATAACTGCTACCTATAGGCCCTCTTCACGGAATCAAGAGAGAAGAACTTGGAAAATACTCGCCTTCATATAATCACGAAATAGTAAGAATTTACGGCTATTATCCTGTGATCGATAGAAACGAAACCACCTTCTGCCGCCATCCTGTCCGTAAATTCGATTTCACGGAACTAAAAGGCAGGGAGAAATGACCGGCATACAGGTTCACCGAATGCTTCTACTTGGTAGTAGGGATAAATATACGCACCCCTTCAAATACTCCTAGCACCTTCGAGCCCGTAAATACAGCAAATATAGCTTTGCCACTGGCTTGCTTCCTTGCCGAGGCTGAAGCCATTATATCAGGGGCGTTTATTGAACTCTACTACCAAGTATAATTCATGGATGCCGACTCACCTAAAAAGAATCTGTTCAGTTATCAATCCGTTGTCTAATTTTGAGGTCTTGTAACAATCTGAGCTATGGGGATCCGGATTTTTACAGCCTCACGACGTCGTACTACTACACGCCGACTTCTCAATTCCTCTCCACTGCCTCACAACTTCTACTTCTGCACAATTCTACAGCCTCGCACTCTCGATTAATTAATTACATTAGGCAGTATGGTATCTCAGCCAGCTTTCACTGTCACCTCAGCTTCAAGGGAACTTTTCGGGTATCCGTACTCGTCCGCGTGATACCTAGGCTCTTTGTCCTTTGGGTCCATTGGCATGCTCCAGGTGAAAATCTATAACCAGTAGTTTACTTTCTAGTAAGAGGGATCCAGATTTCTCAATCAGGAACCTTCAAAGGAGCGGAAACGGATTCCCGGGCAAAATTCAGTAAGAAAACTGTAGCCAGGACACACTGGACGCCACATTTTAGTGCTCATGATGCTCAGGCTTGCTCAAGCCCTGCTCCGGCATGCTTACCCTCGGCTCAGGTTAAAGCAGCAATTACTCACGTCCGCAGACTAAAACGGAATCAGCGAAAGGGAAATTCGATCCTGAGTCTAGGGGTATCGCAAAGCCAAACAAAGCCAAACAAAGCCTTGCGGCACTACAACGTACTCACTAAAATTCTATGATGGTTTCGAAGGCATATAGAGAGTTAATCAAAACAGAATATACTCTCTTCTTGATTCTTACAGGTTGTTTAATAGAGAATATTGGTGAGGTCCCTAAGCCCATGGAAACTAAACATGATAAGTGTTCGACAGCAAATGCCTAAGTTTTGTCTTGTTTTATGTGTTAATAATCAGTTGCACATCTCCTCTAATATTACTTTCCTTAGATCATTCATCTAAATAACTGAGCGAAATAGGTCTCGGAAAATGAATACCGTTGTATGTCACATGAACTATCACTTGATCCAGTATAGACACAAACCACCGGCTTTAGAGTCTTGTTTAGAGTTATCATGTCACGGAAGATGGCGCGCCTGAGGCATACTGGAGAAGTTCTCCTGCAGTCACTAAGTACTGACTAATCACTTCACAACCCTGTACATATAAATAGCTATGCTCTTATAGTTCTTCTAGAATCAAGCGTCCTATTTATCAATCTACTACGCTCACTTGAATGCCTTAGCAGGAGTTCACTCTGTTGGTACAACTATCCCACGTTACGCGATATATTAATTTTTTAGGAAGCACTATAGGTTTAGTATAAGACGTTACATCTGCCATACTGAAAGCAAACATTCACGACAGTCACGTGAGCGTGGAATTCGAGGTGCTTAGCAAAGGGGCTCCATAACAGGCTTCCTCATATTTCGTTCTTGGAGGGCTACAGGTTAGTTCTCTGATATTCAACCTACTTCAAATCTCGGCTATGTACTGGCTCTTGATAACCCTCCTGTGGCTTGTAATTTATCTAGAAATTTAGAAGTAGAGACTTTGGGAAGTATAAACTGCTCTCTAATTATATATTAAGGGTACAGGTTTTCTAAATCATAGTCTCAAGGACTGTAACTAATCATTTACCATTAACTCTTTCTCACCACCAATGCCATTTCGCGTCAAAATTAAATACTCATCATTTAGACCAATCAAACGATCGCGACAAATTTAATTATATCCACCCCGACCTTCATCGCAAGTGCATTCGGAGTTCCCACACTGAATAAGTTAGCACAAGAACCCTTCAATAGCAATCACAAACTGGACTCGACCCGGCTGATAGTGAAGGTACTTACAGAGACACAAGGACCATTGAAAGACCACATATTTCCGCTGATGTTCTTTTTGACTTGGCTGCTAGAAAACATTCTCATTCTTGGCTATGTTTCTGTAGTATGATAACGGCTGGATTCTTAAGCGTTCTAGTAGTGTTGCAGTAAATGCGTGTATCGGTTTTTTGTAGAAAAAGTAAAACTGATACTTGACAATTAAATAAGTCGCTGAAAGTACGTTGAAGATTGAATTGCATTAAACTGAAGTAGAGCAGATTAAAGACGGAAAGCCCCAGATATTTATAAATCTCGAAAATAAAGTTACACAGCTTACACGCAAGCTCATGAGTCAACAGCACGATTGTAACTGTCTGCCTTCGACAGAATGTTCACGAACATAAGCGAGTACGTCACTGAAATGGGGAGAAATATAAATGCGAGAGGCCTCCCGTGACAGGAATTGTCTTCTTACTGTAAGAGTTTCGGATACCCCGTGTAGAAGCCTGACCGTGGCACGAAGAGAAAGAGAGGTTCTCAATAAAACTCTGAAGGCGTCATTGAATCGCTAATAAACCAGGAATGTTTACGGAGAAGTTACAAAATAGGAATAATAATGGGAGGAATGAAAGCTCGAGGTTAGCATGAAATAGTAGATCATATTGATATAGTAGGGGTATGTGTAATAGCCACATTAAAGCCTATTGCTAGGTAAGGATTACCGTAAAACCGAGTGTGCACAAGCATAGCTACCAACCCATGCTAATGAAAGATGATAACCACCACCTCTGTTAGTAAATCTCACCCAACCATTTCAAAATACGGAACGGCACCATACTTCCAAACCAAAAAAACAAAGCATATACCATAACCTGCCTATTTCCATTTTCCCTGCGACCCCGATTGAAATTTGTGTCTTGGACACCTCTTATAGTTCATTTGCCAATCCTTGGTATAGCTAATGTTCACATCATTCTTCCAGAGGTGCCATTTTACCTTGCTAGACCTCGAATATGAACCACCGTGGCTCCTTGGACAGCCTTAAACAGCAAAAGTGAAGCCTTCCACTGATACCGTGGGCTGTGGCTGTATGACTTACACGACCCGGATCACGGACGAAGGTTGAGAAGCAGCCTGGTTGTTAGCATAAAATGGTGCTCTCGTACATTAAACCTTGAAAGGGGTGGTTATCACATAGCGTAGTGCCCCCCACGCTTGGAGAAAGGTGAATATATTAACTGATGGCGTGGGAGTCGAGCCATAACTGGCTGCTGAAAGTGCAGTCGGCGATAAGAAAGTGCTTGCGGCATAATTGCCATCAAGACCTAGGCCATCCCCATTACCCAGAGACGTGGAGTCTTCAATTCCTAGTAGCGCATCACTCGGATCGTTTTCGCTAGGCTCAAATGGGCTCATGCCATCAAATGAGAGGTCGATGTTCTGAGGAAGGTATGTTGGACCTAACTCCGAGTAGTCGTTAGAATTGGGTTATAGAACGGCGGATATAAAGTTCTGTCTTGGCTAATTAGCCAATGAAGCTCTTTGCAGAGTTAAAAAAATCGCTCAACCTCAACGCCACTAAGTCCCGGATTGGGATTAAGTGAACCACCGAAGACTGGTGGAGTTTGTGGTTAAATGACTGCATGTGGGTGAGTTCAAGGGCGGGACAACCAGGGTGGTGAGAAAAGTGAGGCGAGCGACATTTACTGAGAGGTTACACAGGGCCAAAGTTCCTAATATGTGGTGGAAAATCAAAATTTTGTGATGTGGGTGGGCACTGACTCCTATGCCCTCAGCATGGAATAAGGGAGCTTAAAATCTAAGTAAAAATTCCCTAGTAGAGAGCTGAAGTAACTGCCTCATTCTGCACAAATAGACACTGCACTGACTAGCATTCGGGATGTATTGAACAAGATTCTAGTCAATGTGGGCTGTATCTCTTGGAAGAGATTCTTGGACAACAACAGAAACTTGAAAGAACATATATAAGCCATTTGGACCGTACCGCCAAAGGTAGGAAATTATCAAATATGTTAACGGCCACATCTCCTTGTTTCCACACAGCATGCATAATGACAGTCCCGCAAACAAGAAACACCACGATTAAACCCCAAGAATGCAGCTCAAATGATAGCAAAAGATTATCAAAAGCTGCTCAGACTCCCCCCGTCGCTCAAGTGGTGTTGGTCGCTATCAATGATTGGCTTCTCGGCCTTTAGGAATACACCGCTAGCCTAATAATTTCTATCGCGGTTACCACTTTCTGCTCATATTAATATTTCATTTTCTTCTAAAGTGACTTGTAGCCTCCTCAAAACCTAGTCCCCCACCCGACCAATTTGGAAATAGTGGAAGAATCTCAACACCATCTTTATAACATAACTGCTCTCTCGCGAGCAATTCACCCCCAAATGCTATATTTAGCTCCCGTATTGATAAATTGGGATCCAGCTGAACCTCTTCGCATTTCCTGAACAGGCTTGCATTTTGAGATCGATGACCAATGATTTGAACAATAATCTTTCTGGTCACATGGCTGAGGGTCTGTCGCAGGTGTCGAAGGATATCGAGGTGAGCCAAATGATCTGAGGATATGGATCCCACTTTGGCAGCTCGTGAGATACACCAAGAAAATCTCCAGATCGTCCTTGTGATGCGGTATGGAAAAAGTAATATGAGTGTTTTCAAATTTTCCGCCAGTGTTTGAAGGTGATGGAAAAACCACGGGTTAGCGCCGATTTGACGGATCGCTGTAACCTCGAAAGCAATGTGTTGTATTTTGCAAGAAATCCTCAGGGGAATATTTACAAGTCGTGGAAAGTTGTTAGAATTGAACACGATCTCGCTTTGATTCCATAGTACCCTTCTGGCTTCTGATGATATCTGTCGACAAGTGTAACAAATGGAAAGGTCTAATGGCGACCCTGACCATAGGTTAGAGCCACGAGAAATAGGTAAAATTGGTGCCCAAGGAATCAGGGTTAATAATCGTTTTCTTGGTGTTGTTATAAGTTGGTCAATATGAAGAGATCGGTCTTCGTAGCTGAATATGAAGCGCCCTGTCGGAGACTGGAAGATAAATTTATAGATCATATCGCGAACCTCTCGGGGGAGTTCTAGAAGAGAAGGGGTATCCATATCAGAAAATGCGAGGGCTAGTCAGTAAGAGATGGTATCCAATGCGTGAATATGTGAGTGGAGTGAGAAGGCTGTGGTTTGGAAGGACAAAGTGAAAGACGAGGTATCTTGTTGTTTCTTTATTAGTCATTGACATGTCGTGCATTGCGCTAGCTGACTCGCGTACCTAGGCACGTAACCTTAAATGTGACCCCGAATCGCAGTGCTATTTACACTGTCAGTAGCTTCACATTAAATAACTGCCATCGAGTTCAAGTCAACAACCGTCTCTCTCCCTTATGGACGCGTATTAGAGTCGAATTGGTGCCTGTGATTTTCGGCGGCCTCTTGCCCAACATGGCGTCTCAAGAAGCTCCTCTTGATGAGATGCGATGGAGCGATCCCTTTCTCGCTCAAGCAATGACTGGCATCCACTCGAATTCAGTCCTTTTCTATTTTGCAGCTTCGCCATTCTTCGACGCAACCTCTAATAATGCAGTTGTTTACAGCCAAGCCATTAACGTTGAACAAATGCGCCACCTGATATCGACGCGTGAGGCCTTCGAAGGCCGACTGAAGACGATGGCAGGAACAGAATACATGGTTGCGCAGGAGCCAGCAGATCCTGTAACTGGGACTGGAGTATGGGTGATAAATAAACAGACTAGAAGGAAGAGAAACAATGCAGAAGACGAAGTACTGGTGCATTCCACTTATTTCGTGGTGGGTTGGAACGTTTACATGGCGCCTTCGATGTCCGATATTCTGGGTATGAGAACAGTAAGACACAATGACCCCTTTAATGGGAGATTGCAACGCTAAATAACTCTAGCTTTCAATCCTCACTTCTCTTAACAACTTCTTTTCCTCCGCTGCAGCTCTACCCTCGTTCACACCCTCGCTCGGAAATACCTACTTGCCCCCGCCTAAACCACGGTCTAATCAAGGCTCTCAATCTCAATTAGGGCAAGGAAGTAAAGAGAACACACCCCTTCCAGAGTCTCTGCAAAACCCAAAGAAATCCTCCCAGCCGACTACGAATAGCAGTACATACCTAGCCAATCGTCTACTCGAAGAAACATTGAATATAACCTTGAAATACGGAGAGGAGTATATGGACGAAAACCCCATAACGGGTGAACCTGGGGCGTTCCATTTGAGTACCACAGGTAGGACTGAGAAAGACAAGAGCAAGTTGATGGTTCCAGCACTGTCAAAGCCGGGCACTGGGACAAGTAGCAAGGCTCCTACACCTGCCCCACCCCCCCTAAAGACAGACTTGGAGCCTGCGAAGAGGAGCAAGGGGGAGAAAACCCCTACAAAGAGTCCTGGTTCTGCGAAGCTGAAACGAAAGAAGAGCAAAGTTCTTTCTGCCGGGGGCATCAGTCCAAAATAATAGTAATACGATAGGACTATGTTCATACGGCTTGGACGACCTGTGCCCTTGGTTCGGCGTTATGGGATGGAGCAGAAAAGGATATACCCAAACAATGTAAGAACAATGTATTTACGAATAACTCGTGTCCAATTCCTCATTCAGGCCTCGTCTCTCCTTGAAGTGTAGCTGCGCGTCAGGTCTAGGTTCATTTTGATTATCAATGAATGGGGGAGCAGGGATCTTGAACAAGGAACCCCGTAGGTCTCCTATGAGTGCGAGTTATCATGAGCTTTTGGGATTTGGTTGTGACCCTTCAGGCAAGGAGTTGAGTTAAAAGCTATATCTCAGATTTGTTAATTGCAAAAACAAACAAAATACTAAAGCGGGTTATCGCGTTAAATTCTTCAAGCTATCTATGCGTACATATTTGCGAAGTTTCTATGACTGCATACTATGCCCAATGATGCCACGCTTAGAAAATTATTAGCTACGCTCTGCGGCACTAGCTTTCAGGGAAAGATCACAGTTGAAGGAAGCCGGCATTTTCGTTCCGGCCATAGAATTTTAGGGGATAAGAGCTATGGTTGGGGCTTTCTAGTGTGTTTAAACAGCCTCGACTAGGAGCTTTTGCACCTCTAACGAACTAATAAGAGACGTAGCTACAGCCGTTTAAATAAGTGGGCTTTTTTTGCTTCCCAGGCCTTATTTTAACGGAGATCCCATTAGGACGCGCCAAAGTATTATCACCAAGTTTTATATTTTAGCTTGTCCAGGGAAATTCACTCGTCTTATGAGCCAGGACATCAAATGCTAAAGGATTAAGGTCAAACTTCAACATGGAAAATTCATAGCTCGACAAATGTTCACTGTTAAAATTCATTAATTAAGAGCATTCCTACCCAAGGCCAGCAGATTCAATTGTCATTTCTTTGTGTAGCCTGTTTCTGCATAAGCCTTGTCCACGAAAACGAATTACTTCATGTATCATCACAAAGGTAGTCTTTTGCAAGACCGTCTGCAAATTATCAACCTTCTACACTTGCTATAAAACTTAGCAATTCCTAAATATATTTACTTGCAAAGCTCTCGCGCCACACCCACGCATTCCCATAACAAAAAGAGAGAAAAACCTCAGTTGCTCTGAGAAAGCACTCTTCCCCCCTCAACTCCCCCCCCCCCCCCTTTCAAAAATATTAAACTGACTATCAAAGCTACTTTATCTTATTTCCAACCTTTTAATAAGCTCCTTAGCCAATAACTAACCTTGTCGACCTATCGCCTCTGCAATCACAACCATGGACCCGATACGTAAGCAAGCATACCTGCAACCTCACAGGTCAGCTCGAACAAGTATCAGCACTAAATACACGAGATTGAATTTCATCATCAGTTTCATCAGGGCTTCGACAAGCAGAAAATATCCATTGACACGCATAGCACGATGGGCTTCAATTTCAAGTCAATTTCAGTAGTTTAGAAATATTTACAAAATGTCCTCTCAAACCTACGAAGTCGACCCAAACCTCTATACCTACCCCTTCCAACTAACTCCCACCTTACATCGCTCCCCATATCCTTTCCTCTCTCCAAGTTCACCAGCAAACTCTGCTGCAGCAGAGGGGAAAATTATCCTCATCACTGGCGGCGGGACGGGAATCGGCGCAGCAGCAGCGAAGACCTGGACCCAGGCAGGAGCCTCCGGCATAGTCCTTGTCGGTCGACGTCCGAACCTTCTTGAAGACATTTCCTCAGAACTACGAAGTGTGAACGGCAAGGTACAAGTGCTGGTCGTGAAAGCAGATATCAGTCTGCCGGACGAGACAGAGATTGTTTTCGTGAAAACCAAAGAGGAATTTGGCAGAACAGCAGATATAGTGCTTGCAAATGCAGGGGTATTTCTAAGTTCTCAAGAGAGGATCGGGGAGGGTCATCCGGAGGTGTTTTGGAAACATTATGTTTGTTCTCGACCTCTCCCTAATTCTCTTATCACCTCATGTCTCGCAGTCAGGTAAATCAAAGCAAAAGACAAAACATTTCCGAGCAGTAAACACGTGGGTATAAGGCTGATGGCGATATAGGAGGTCAATGTAAAAGGCCTGTACAACACAATCCACCAGTTCATCAAAACCCAACCCGATCCTAGTAAGCCAACTGGGACAGTGGTAGCTGTAAATGCTGGATTTGCGGGGATGGTGCAGCCTGGATTAGCGGGGTATTCAACGTCGAAATTCGTAGCTCATAGGTTGATGGAGTATGTGCAAGCCGGTACGCTCTCCTTGTCTCAATGATTTCCCCTGAAAAATCTGTATATAATTCTTATAACCACACAAGAGTACGGCACCCTCCGCACATTCACCGTCCTCCCAGGCATCTCACCAACCGATATGCTCATGAAAGGTGCCGAGGCCTTCGCCAAAGACGATGTAGCGTTAACAGGGCAGCTGACGGTTTATCTGGCGCAGGAGAGGGCGGATTATCTGAAGGGTCAGCTAGTGAGCGTTAATTGGGATATGGAGGAGCTGGAGAACTGGGCGGAGCAGATTGAGAAGGATGGGTTGTTGAAGATGAAGTGGATTCCGATTATGCCTGTTGTTGGAGGAGGGGGGTTGCCCAAGTTACACAAGGGGGAAGGAATATGAAGAAAAGGGCGAAATAGGATGTTATAGGTTCTATCATAACCATGATATACATTAATAACCTGCTCTATATTTGGTTGACACTAATCAAGTGCCGCAAATTGGTCTCGGTTTCAATTTCCTAGCAATTAGGAATCAGCATAATCATTATGCATCGAGCCATATTCGACTCACAATGGTATCCAGAATACGCTGAAGCTGCAATATCCTAAACTTTTACCCATGTATTGCTGCAACTCCTAAAAATCCCTACATCATTCTGTGGAACTATCCTTTGATAACGCGAATCCCATCATCGATTTGAAAGTCGAAGGTGTGTCAGGAGAGACCAACTCCGCTGGTGGCTGAGGTGGGTCTTTGTTGTCTAGCGGCAACTCGTACTTTGGGCTTTCCGGGATTGCTGGTGGAATCCCTGGTGTAGAAGGTGTTTGATAGCTATCACTCTGCTGATTCACGCACGAAAGTATTAGAATTCACATTAGAATAAAGGGTTTGGAAGGAATAATACTCACATATGATGAAACAGGTATTTTCTTAATATAACCCTTATCTTTTGATGGATCCGCCCATGCCATAACAATTGTCTCTTCGTCTGGCAACGTCATAAACACCATTGCAAGCGAATCTGACCGCGAAGTGAGCTCCTTCGATGTTGCAATTTTTTTAACATCCATTGGACTCGAATTCAGGTTTGAGATCTTGTATAAATCGCCTCTATCATTGACAATCGCTAGCTCCTTGCCCGTTGGGGAGAATGCTGAGGTCTGAATGCGGTTACCGAGCTTACTCTGGCGGTTCGATATCTCAGTCCTGATGATGCTTCGATGTCCATCCTTCGGTTGAACAATTACAGGTATACCACTTTGAGTCCAAGTCGTTATACAGACAAGGTTGTCATCAGTACCAGCCCCAGTACGATATATGGCTGATGATATCCCGCCATCTTCTGATTCATGAAGCGGAACCTGATATCGACAGGCTGAAATTTCTTCGAAGTTTGAGAATGGAAATCGCCATGAGTATACTTGGATCATACCACTCTTGGGACTACGTGTACTTGCAAGTAATACTAAACCATCGTTTGAGAAGGCAAGTGTCTCAACTGGTTGACACTCCTTGCATTCGTTATGATACCGAATATGAAGGTGATCTTCTCTAGGCTGATCTCCAGTATTTGTTGTTGGGAAAAATCTAACAATTGAGTTGTCAAATCCAATTACAACGTAATTCTCCTTGGGGCAAATAGCGATACTTCGACACCAAAGTGATGATGCCATTCTATATTCGACAGGAGGAACATCTGTTTGAAGAAGGTTCACAATTCGCAACTAGAAATGGTTGTAAGTGATGTTTATTAAAGAGATGAATGATGGCTTACTGTAAGCTTTTGATCTCGAGTGCCAATGATATAAGCCAAGTATACCTTCGTTACTGCCGCCAATACACAGGTACTTTCTGTGGAAACAGCTCGTCCCATGGTGGGTGGCGAAGTCCCAACATCCCATACATAGATATTCAGTTGGTTCCAGAAAAGAGCATATGGTGAATTCTGAGACAAATATACATTGATATTCTTGCCACTTTTGCCCCTGATGGTCTTTTTCGAAACATGGGTTAATTCTTTTAGAGAGATTTCTTCTAATCGTTGAGACTCGAGTAACGTTGAGGACAGAGAACTTGAGTCTCCCGAGGCACTAGTTGACTCTTTTCTAGACCCAAACCTTCTCCACATGCCCTTGCTCTTTTCCGGGGGCGCCATCACTGGAACAGTCCTGGTCCTCAGAGGTCGCACTGGTTCGAAGGATACCACCGAAGACATTGATTCCAGTCTATTTCGACTAGATGAGGGACTTGTTGACAGGCCTGGAGAGTTTGGTGGCTCTCGACTAGAATCACTTTGTAGCAGTGTTCGAGTTGCGGCATCTTTAGAAGCACCACTTTCAGATGACTCTCCAAGGTTCACATCTGCAAAGCGACGAAAGCTAGGAGATACTGGTGATAAGTGTGATTGAGAGATAGACCGTGAATTCTCGGGTGAATGTCGTCTGGGTGCAGGTGGTGCATCGTAAGTCTGATTACTAGCTGCTAAAATATTGCCATAACTAGGATTGAAAAGTGTGTTGGTTTCGGCTTTAGGTGGATTTTGTTGGAATTGGGTTGGAAGGTGTCTTTCGACGTTGATTGTATCTGCGTTCGGTTCGAGAGGCTTTAATCGTCCCCAAATCTGACGGACAATCGAGATTTCCCTCATAAAAGAGATTGGCTCTTCGCATTCCAAGCACTTAGAACCAAGAGGCAGCGTTACCACCGAATTTTCTGTTGAGTCTGCCTATATATGTTGTTAGTAAGCCACTTTTGATCGATTTAAATGGATTATGAAGTTTATGTTTAAGAACTTCGCCGGATATAGGAAGGAACTGTTGCACGTACTGGGTATTTCAGGTGACCAATAGCCCTTAATTGGGAGTCACCAACTAAATGGCACTTTTCACAATCCACTACATACAGTCTCGGGCGTGATGTTCTAGACTGGCCACTTGGATCATCAAGTAAGGCGATATTCTTCGTGATTTCTGCCATACTATGCATCATCTCTCGATCACTTATTCTGGAAATGACTTGACGTTCCTCCAATTTCAAACAGAGTGAGTCTAAGGCGTCAAGCTCTCCCTCATCTATTTCCAAATTTGAGGCTCTTCTTACAACCAAGCTCGGTGTATTAGGAAGAATGATCCGAAAGATTTCACTAAATGTTGATATCAGATCCTCTCGGGATAGATGACCCGGCAAGCGCATTGTTTCAAGTGACTGCAACACTGCATTGCGAGCTCTTGCGGAAGATGCTTGCAGACGACAATCACGGGTTTCCCTATTTGCAACATATTGTATTGATGCTCCAACTATGAAGAACGATATATCTCGCAGAGCCAGAAATTGTGAAAGCCAATTATTCGTAAATCCGTTATGCGTGACTATTGTTGATATATTTTGGGAGGATAGGCTTTCGGTGAGGGGGTACTGTGCAAGATAAGTGGTTAGCATACGATATATTCAGTGCCCACATATAAGAGCCGCATATTTACCAATTCCGAAGCCAAGTTTGGCAACTCATATTTTAGCCCAGGGGGAAGTGCTAGAGAATCAGGATCAATGCGCAAAGAAGCTGTGACCTCCTTGCAGACAAGTAGAAGGAAAGACTTTTCACCAGGATAGCTATCGAAAACGCGCTCTAAAGACCGGTGAATACGAGCAAAGCGATCTCGTCTATCTTTTGTTCTCTGGTTCGTAGGCGCTTTCGGGTGCAAAGTCAGAATTCGTAAGGCACTCAGCAAAAATTCTGCAAGATATTTGTCCCTCAACGCCTCCACTTCCCAAAGACTCTCTCTTGCTTCCACAACCGTCTGCAAGACAAACTCGACTGATCTCAGTGTTACCTCCCAGCTCACCAAATACCCTAGATACCATCCAACTTGGAGATTTTCGGAGGGAAGCGTTAGTCGCTGGGTGTTGAAAATGGTGTTGAGCTGAGCGAGAAGTTGGATCACCAGGTGTTGGTAGGACTCTTTGTCGCCTTCAGAGTATATCCTCTCCAACGAAAATGTGCCCAGAAGCTCTAGAATTATCGTGTCAATGTCGCTGCGAAGGACTAAGTGCCTCCAGACATTAGTGAGGCGCATAAAAAGTGACGATGAGGCTGGAGAAGGCGCCGCCATTGCGGGATGTCCTCCCCAGGAACGGGTCTGTCAGTATCAGCCACATATGCCGGACCCTGAGTTATGGACTTTGCCACGGTCACAAAGTGTGTCGAGATGTTAATTTCTTCGTTTTTCCTTGCGCAGAGCTATACAAAATATCCAGGTTTGATGCTGATTTCGGCACAATTTCTTCTGAATTTCTTTGAAAGGCACCGATGATCGATTAGCGCCATGATGCGGCTGCTCCCAGTCACTGCCACCACTGTGTTGATGGACTCAGGCAGCAAGTGGTTGCTTCTAGGGTGCCATGCTAAACCTTAACTAAAAGGGGGTATATAATTCGGTGGGTGAAGACCGTTGTATCTCTTCCAGAACCAAGGGTTTACTGGTAAAATCCTCTGTGATACGCCCGGACTGGGAAGTATACGTATCGACCAGTGAAAGAATGAAGAGCAGTATTGATTACTGTAACCGCTGAAAATTGGCTGAAATCCATGTAAGTACTTGTACATCTGTCAGTGCAACACGGCATGTGGGACAGAAGTTGGCTGGTGATATGTCGTTGGCAATCAGCCTCGCCTGCGCCGACCGAGGAAGTTGATTTTGGCTCAAGGACCGCAGTTTCCCCACCAAGTGCTTGACCATAATTGGCGGAGCTCCAATTTATCCACACCTCCTTCATCATTCTCTCCCCTGTCTTCACTCCGACGGTTGCGCACACTAGCACCGGAAGCCAACTGGCTAGATACCAGCACCCGGGATGCTGCGCAAATCATAAGAGACATGGTTGTTTCTTCTGCACATCTGCGTCGGGCGCTATGAATAGTGTTTCCAGCAGGAAGGTCATAGATAACCATGGGATAACAAGCTCGAAGAAGTATCTCAAGAAAATGGAGGTGGCTGATATCCAGTGCCGGTTGCTCTGCAGAGTGTGAGTGGCGTGTTACCCACAGGAACCACTCTGTGTTACACATATGATCTTGTCTATTCGGTAGGTGTTGTTTGATATGGATGATGTGCATATGTATTGATTGTTGTGTGACAAGTCCTTGGTAGGGATCTGTCGATTTCCCCCGGTCTTACGCCATTTGGTTTTTGGGTCGCTGGAGCTGTGCCACACTGCTGCATCCCCTCCTCGACAGGCATACTGGAGCGATCGACCTTATTATAATCCCTTCAGGTCTGCACTCGAGTGGAGAAAGCTCAAGAGCTCCGGTTCAATGTTGTCAAAATGACTGACCAACATGAGAAAGCCCCAGAGGCAGTATTTCCACAGATATTCGAATATGATACAACACCAACACACTCGACAGCGAGTCCTGATATATTCCAAAGAGCACCATCTATAGATGAGCCGGTATATGTTGAAGATAGGCGGGAGCGGAGGGGCACGGGTGTTTGGTAAGAACCTTAAGTCTTAGTCGTCGATCGCTGCTAATATTTCATAGGAGAGTGCTCAAAGAAAGGCACATTAATGTGAGCTTTACCATAATTTTCTCAGGAGCAAATTTGCATCAAATGTGCTAATGAATGTGGCATCGCAAATAGATGATCGCATTTTCTGGGTATGTAGCACGGTTTTGCAATGCAACTGATTTATGGTAGTTAACAGTTTCTAGCACGATTGGCAATGGTCTTTTCTTAGGAAGTGGCAGGTCTCTTGCTTCTGCAGGTCCGGGAGGAGCAGTCCTAAGCTACATACTTGTCGGAACCATCATATCGTCCGTTATATCATGCCTAGGCGAAATGACTGCTTTGATGCCTGTCAATGCTCCAGTCATGGAGTTTCCACGGCGATATCTTGATCGAGGGGTTGGTTTCGCAGTTGGTTGGATATATTGGTAGGTGTTGAAGATGAAAAGCTGTACATTGGTGTTTCCGTGCTAAAGTATTACAGGTTTGCGTATGCCGTCCTTGCTGCTGACGAATTGGTTGCGGTTGCGAATGTAGGTCTTGGAATCCGTAAAACCTGTCAAGATTCCACTGATCACATCATTAGACCGTGGCTTTCAAATACGATGATGGAATAACATATCTAAATTGGAAAGTCGGAAATGAAGTAGATGGAGCTGTGTGGATTGCTCTCTTTCTAGTCATTGTCATAAGTATCAATATGCTTCCCGTGAAGGTACGAATCCTTTCATATTCCTCATCTTTGCTCGTCTTCTGCAGCATGATGTTGTGAGCGAGACTTCGATGACAAAACCAAACTTTTCAGCATCCTAACTATGTTCATAGTATTTTGGAGAGTTTGAGTATGTGTTTGGTTGCCTAAAAATAACTTTCATCACTATGCTCATTCTGCTAATGGTAGTACTGGATACAATGAAACGTAAGCGTAAAATCCTCACATACATAATACTAACACTAACCTCAAAAAGCTCGTCAAAATTCGTATCACAATGAAGTCATTGGAACAAAGTGTAAGTCTATTGTAATTCACAAAGAAACTCTAACTGATCTTCAATTTAAGATTGGAACTCTCCGTACCACTTCTTCAACACACAATATGCGGTCAAAGATTCTAATGGAAATTTACAACGAACAATAACAGGCAGCGTTGGGACCTTTCTCGGAATATGGTATAATTGGCCAGTCCCTTAACAGCAATTTCGTTGCTCATATCATTATACAGGACAACGTTTGTTAGAATTATGTTTGCATATATCGGCATGGGTCTGTCACACTTGGCCAGACGCTCTCACATATTGTACTGACGTCTGCCACAGATATCATGGCCGCAACCGCTGCAGAAAGTCGAGCACTAGCAGACGCAGAGAGTATGAAAATGGCCGCTCGAAAGATCAACATTCGTATCATTACTTTATATACCTTATCAGTTCTCGCAGCATCATTTGTAGTGCCCACGGACCATCCCTTCATCAACGGCAAAGGGCAATCTGTTGGATCACATTCCGTTTTCATCATCGCTGTTGTTGAGGCCGGCCTTCCAGCCGCAGCTCACTTTTTCAATGCAATATTTGTCTTTTCATCCTTCACTTGCGCCATCAATAGTATGTGGGTCGCTTCCAGAGTGTTGCACACACTGGCACTACGCGACCAGACTGGACCAGACTTTATTACTGAACGTCTGAAGCGATGTCACTCTGGAGTGCCCGTGAGGGCAGTGCTAGCTACAGCTGCTATGATGCTAATTGGATTTATGGGGCGTACGGGGGCACCCGGTGAAGTATGTTCTCAAAATAGGATCACATCAATCTTAAATCCAGTGCTAACACGGGACAGCGGTTGGGCGAATTGGCCTCAAACTGCACAGTTTCTTGCCTCATTGTCTACGTCGCGATATGTGCAACTTATCTTTCATTCTTTAAAACGTACGATATCATGTCTTTCCGCATCTTGAACACTGACTAATTAGGTATATAGACTTGAAGATGCTAAATTATACGGAAATGCTTCTGAAGCTCAAACAGCTTGTTACGATCGAAACCACCCCCGATATCCATACAAGAGCCACGGGCAATGGTTAAAGGCTGCCTATGGAATGGTTTCGTGCATGCTATTGGTTGTTTTTAACGGTATCGGGGCATTCCTGGAGAGACCTTTCGATGTTCGAAAGTTCGTCTCCTCCTACATCAGTCTGCCAGTCTTCATACTCCTTCTCCTCGGTTATAAAATCCGTAAACACGGCTTCCACATATCCCGATGGGGTCCAGAACGATCAAACGATTTACGAAATACAATACAAGCCTCAAGCGAGATTCGCAAAGGAAGATTAGAGTTCCCTGATGAGGGCTTCACGAAAGAAAATGGTAGGACCTTCCTTCAATGGGTTTGGGTGTGGATGAAATAGGCTTCTGATGCTGCATGTAATTAATATAACGTACATATATGATTTTGCAATTTGTTCGATTCTTGGAAACTCCTCAGACCCACGTGTAAGTCACACTTCATCTGATGAGCAGTGCTCGCAACGGTCCGCAAGTCCGCTGCCCACCATCACCTAGAACTGTAGATGAAAATAGAAACCCTACGGTTAGTGACTCCCCTCCAAATTACCACAGGTGCCAATCTTCCAGATTAGGATTGAGCAACCTTAACCCCTCGCTTTTGGCCCCCCCAAATTCTGCGAGTAACAAGGTAAGAAATGCCACAGCCCCCCAGACAGCCAAATCACACTGATCACTTCTCAAACGCCAAACTCGGTGCCACACAACTGCCGCTTTCTCTGCTTACCTTTCGCAACCAATCGTCCAATCTCTCCACGCAGTGGAGCACACATCTTCGTGAATCCTTCAGCCCTGTAGCGCAAGGCACGGGCATTTTTCTCCAGCTGTGCGTCCGGTGAAGAAACTGTGCCACAGCAAGCAAGCAACCTGTAAGCATTCGCAACCGATTCGATGATTGCACGAAACGGAGGTTTCCTTGAGCGGTGATGAATTGTTAGAAGTAAATATACATTTCGAAATCTCCGACCAATGGGTTTACAAGGACGATAGGCAGAAATTTCTGGGCGTCCGAAGGGTTGCAGGAGGTTGGGTTGGGTGTTGACCAATGGGTGAGAACGATTCGAATGTACAGCCGAGACCTAACTCTAGCACCAGTGCGAAGTTGGAAGTTGATAACGTCGAGGAGGTGTACTATGCTGATGGCCGATCAAATCTGAGGTTGTGTCCAGGAGGTGTTGTGGGACAAAAACGGGGTTGTACAAAGTGATGGGTACACAGTACATGTCAGCTGGCAGCTCTTCGAAATTTCCAAGTGAAAAATGTGCCTCATGAGCCACAGCTAATACCTAAAATCATGACGTCCATCTGTTCTTAGCTCTTTCCTGCAAGTTTTTAGAACTGCAGAAAACCAAGACGCATAGCCCCCAAGTCTTCTCAACGTGGAAATACCACTATAGCGCGTGTAACAATAATTAATATCCTCCACATCCTTCGCCCGCTTTGGTGTTTGCGAAAACGTGGGAAGCCTGGCCACAGTTCCAAGAAATTCAAAGGGTGCTGTAGACGAGAAGGATTCAGTTGCATATCCTATCTACCGAGAGGTGCAGGTGATATGGGATGAATATTTGTAGAGGTTGTGGTGATTAAGGTACGTGGAGGATTTTGGGTAGGCACTGTGGGCTTTGGGGGATGGCAGAAGTGGAAATGAAGTGATTTATTCCTTCCTCCGGCTAGTGTTACTTGCTACTAATCCCTTGAGATCAAAATGTGAATTCCCCGACATGAAACCTTGGCCATTTGGGCAGACTCTCATCAAATGGGCCTCGATCAGGAGGCATCGAGATAGCCTCTCCTTCCTTCGCCTAGTGTTTCCGAGTGTCTTTTACATCGGGCCAACATTCACAGGGGACAAGACGCACTTTGGATAAGCACATAATATGTGTTTTCCGGAATGAGAAAGTGTTGATATGGCCGTTCCTTCCTTCATTTAAAAAGCCCAGTTCACTTCAAGTGCCGCGATCGACGTGCGGCACCTCCCAAATTGATATGCATGCTCTCCTAAATGTACCTATACATCTTCAAGTCCGCAGAGTATTTTTCTCTGGCGGCTTTGTTGATCTTTTGGTTTGTGGAGGTCTCATGCATGAGAATATATACTGAGCAACTACATGCTCTTGGAGACCCTTGATATGAATGCGTTTTTGAAGAGACAAGTTTAGCTATCGATGTAATATAAAAAACGTGTCTTATTCAATCCGCCCCTAACTCTAAGAAGAGCAACCCAATTGAGCTTGCTCATCGAGTCAGAATATACTAAGGACAAGTCATTAATTTTACGAGGGTTTCAAAACGCTCTACAATATGTGAAGAAGCGAAAGTCAAAACCCCCCCTCACTATCAAAAACCTAAATGATTAGAACATCAACCTACCCGGATTATTTGCTGCAAAAACATACCAGATTCCTGGAATTTCCGAAGTTAGACCAAAGGAAAAGGTTCCGTTCGTAATGCCGCCGGTATTAGATCCTAGCAGGCACTCCAACCCTTCATTCTTCAATGATCTCCTACTACTCTAACCTCCAAGAACTAGAATTATAACCTCTGAAACAAGAAAATTTTCCAAAACTCGAAAATTACTGTCCCCCTCGTACCTTATCTCGCGCATCTTCCTGTCGATCTCAAATGCGTCATCAAGAACCTCGGTGGCCTAAGCAAACTCGACTTAACAGTGAACTGCTCGCATCTTGTACAACCTATAGCTACTTCTTCTAATGCCAATCATTATTATCCAAGGAGGTAACGCAGTCATGCCGTTAACCCCAACAGTTTAATGAAACCCGTTGCACCACTAGCAAGATCATGATATCTATGCACTTCAAAAACTAAGCAAGCTGGCGTAAAATTAATTGCTGACTCTAAAATAGATAATCTTGTGTTTACGGAAATGGTACATACTGGATGTTATTCTAATTTCACTCTCTTTACTACCAGGCACGACTTCTTACTCCTGTCCTCACGCTTTTTGCCAATCAGTCATGCACAAAGAACCTCTTACTAAATTCTTCAAAGTAAAAAATTTCGAAGAAACCATGTCTGACTGGCTGGAGTTGACATTTAACATTGAAGGAGTTCGCACTGTTTACCAAAATTATGGCAAGTAATATGCTGAGCGAGGGCAGCCTTCTGACAGAGATGCAACGGGAAGGGGGATGGAAAGCCAGAAATTTAAGACGATACTAAGTAGCTGTAAATGAGAATGCTAAGCCTGTATTCTTTGAAAAGGAGGCCAATGAATTTGGTGATTAGCGGCGATGCTGCTTCCTCGAGTCTTTTGTGCAGCAGCTTTGCCGATGTCCAGATATGAAAGATCCGTAGATATTATAACCGCGTGTTTCAATTATTTTTCATTATGTCTGGGGAAGTTTAATATTAGCTATGTTTTATGAGTGTAGCCATTCAAAAAGGTTATACTTTTTAACTTTACGCGATATGTAAGTCAGAATACTTCATGATTGCTAGTGACACATGTGTCGACTCTCTTAGCTAATATTCTTCTGCATATCTCTAATTAAGGGACTCCGATGTGATGCAAGGACCCGGAGCGGGAAATATCTCGAAGTGGATTAAGAAAGAAGTGACAACCCATATATCCTGTAGTCCCCCCCGATGAAAAAGTCAAAAAATCCCAGACCGATCGCGCCACACCATCGAAAACTGATCGAATAGTCTAATTCATGATAAAATTGCTAGCATACGTTTTGAATAAGAGCATTGTCACACCCCTCCTACCCGTGTAGGCCAACTTGTACTCCACGCCCCATCGAAGCTAAATTAGCTGCATCCTTTAGAGCCACCGCACCATTCATCTTTGATAATATATCTATACCCTCATTATACTAACTTTCTAACTTGCCGGTTCTGGGACAGTACTCGATTTTAATTATTCAGGCCATAGTATCGTCGATACCAGCCTACCAAGCCTCCTCATGCTTCTTCTCAATGGCTTCTTTGTGACTTCTCTTGGCTTTATCCAGTCACGGTACTCTTCGAAGCTAGAGTCATCCTTATAAAGCTTGTTGAAATCCTCAGCCTCGATCTTGGGGAAAATGTTGTTATTGGTCTAAACCTGAAGCTTCTTCAAGCCCTCATTGTATTTTCATCTAAGGTATCTGTGCCTCACTTACCCCGTCTCTATCAATGTAGAGTTCGTTAGACCTTTCGCCTATAAGGACAAGCTACAAACCATTTGGAAATAGTCTTCATTTTATATGATGTAATTGGAGTCACAGAGCGGGAAAATCTCCAACGCAAGACATTTCAGAGTTACTGTAGAAGCCAAAGTAAAAGCGTAAGGTTATAGTGCTTGGTTGCGACCTGTTGGGACGATCTGTAAATATAAATATAATCTGAGGATTTTTTCGATTGTGTATGATAGTTTAAGATTGAGTTAGTGTGATCTAGAAGATATTTTAAGAAGAAGACTCGCCTGTCATATAGATAGACGTCTCTGGTAATGGCGGCGGCCTCCTTTGTTGAAAATCTCGCCTATTCCATACATTGACTTAGCTAGTTTTGGTGCTCTGTTAGTGTGAAATTCCCCGCGATGAGAATTCACATAATACTTAACTTATTAGTTATGGCAGTACTGGTTTCCTTTTAACTTGACTATTTTTCCACAAATTTAAAGATGGAATGTTCAAGGGTCTTCATTGACAAAGCCTGTTAAAGAATTTACCCCACTTTTAACCCAAATTTTGAAACTATGATCCTAACTCTGCATATGGGCAGATTAATACTTGTACCCTCCTCACAAAGAGTCCTATTACCGTATAAATAACTCGATCTCTGCGCACTGTTCATGGTTTTCATGTTTACGACACGAGTTAACTTGCCCCAGATATCATAAAGCCACAAGCTCATTTTGATTGAGAATGGTAAAGCAAGAAAACGTGCACTTCCCTCCATGCTGTGGTGATGCACGAAGTGAGTGACAAAAGCCATTTATTTGCTAGACCTACGAGTGGAACCCACATAAGGTAGGTGTCGTTGATTAACTAGTGTGTGAGTTCCGGGTGGAATCCAAGGAAGGCTGTCCTTGGGCACATGCTCGACGATATTGAACGGTGAGAGGTGATTTAAAGTGAAAGACTTTAAAAGCCTAAATCGTTTAAATACTCAAATCAAGCATAGATAAAATTTCTCAAGATAAAATCCTGTTTCACATCCTGAATTTTGATTTTTTTTTTAAAAAAAAGAATTGGTTACTGTTTCGTTCACTTTGTATCACTTAGGGAATAAAGCGATATACAACTAAGAAAATAAATCAGTAGTAAACCTGACATTACTATCCCTCCTCTCAGACAGTACTTTCTCATGAGAACGCGTCACATTATGCGTCCCAAGTCTCCACAACAAGCTCCAAATACCCCCTAAACCTCAGCTTCACAATCTTCAAACATTTTGGCCAAGCCAGGAAACTTCCCCTTGCCCTAAAACGCCACATTTCATCTATCATGTCTCTAGGTAATACGACCTGGTTCCTGAATTGATCGTAGGAGGGTCAGAAAACAACAGCATGAACGACGCCAACTCCCAACGCCTCCATGGAAAAGAAAGCTCACACCTTAGGATTTTGAGGATGCAGTAGTGGAAAGTGTTAAGTCATCTTGGTCACGAGAAAGATATGGGGTTGAGGAGGTTGTGTGTTATGTGATTAATGTGGGTGCTCCGCGTTGATAGGCTTGATAGATGTAATCTTCATTGAGAGAGGATACATGAGTGAGTAACTGTGAGTTTTAAATGCTGTTACCGGAAGTTGTAGTTGAGTGAAAAAATGCAGACTGTGTGTTAGAGCCGTTCGTAAATTTAAGGTCCAGAACTGAATCAGGCAAGTAAAGTCTTAAACCCCCTAGCATGACTTTTGAGATGAACGTGGGTGAGCAGGGTGAACAAATATGAACGAGCACGATCTCTCATGTTCCCAGCTCTACCTACCTCCTGTATTTCCTCAAAATTCAACACAACAATATTTTGGGACAACGCTGCTTTTTGGTGATTCTCTGGTGTCTTGTCGCGATACACGCCTTTATATTCACCTTTAACAACCTCACACCCCCGCCCTTGACGCGGCTCCGCACCCTACTATTCTGAACTCAACACCAGCCCCGACATCTCCCCCCGCAAAGCCACATTCTTTTTGACATCTACACGCTAACTTACTATCATACCGCCGCTTAACATTGACCACGCGTATCTCTCGAACTCACACCCCCCACAACCTTAATCATAGTCAACTACAACCAACGGGTCCCAAAATGTCCCCAACCCCACCACCCAAGGAGAAAAAAGTCGAACTCTCATTCACAAACTGGGTCCTCGGCGGCTCTCTTCTTTCTATTAATTCATCCCAGACCACCGGGGTCTCAAAGCGTGTGCGGAAGGTGGTTGTTGGTCAGGTTTGTGACCTCCAGTCATCTTGTTTCAAAATTGGGGTAGAGTTTGGAGAGAAAAATATACTTGCTACTTCAACTTCTAGTCACACCTTAGTGGGCTTGTACCCCTTTTCTTAAGGGTGTAGGCATAGAGACGGAAGGAGAGAGTTTGCTGACAAGAATACGCAGGATGGAGCGAAAGCCGTAGTCGAAAAGCCAAAGGATACGATTATTGTTGAAGTCAAAAAGGACAGTAAGAAGGACGAACCAGCTAAACCCGCTGAGCCAGCAGCAGCAGCTCCTGAACCCGCCCCTATCAAAGAAGACAAACCTTCTGATGCAAAATCAACACACCCAACTATAGCAACCACAGCAGCCCGCGAATGGGCCACTGAGCAAGATGAGAAGATTCGTAGCATGAAAGCGGAAAACAAATCTTGGAAAGAAATCTCACAAGTGCTCTCTATCCCGAGGAAAGACATAGTAGCTAGGTGGAAAGTATTGTCTGCTGAGAAGAAAGATGACGCGGTTACCGAAACTGTTACCGAGACACCTGTGGAGGAGGTAGTTGAGATGGAATTTGGGGCGCTGGCTAGTGAGGATTTGAATTTTGGGTGTGGAGATTGGGGTGTTGAGGATTCGAATTTCACGCCTGGTCCTGCAGAAGATAGTACAGATAGGCCGGTTGCTGAAATGAGCGGTGCACTTAATGCTTGGGGCGTTCCTATGAGCACCCCTGATATAAATAACGATGACGGTGGTGCTACTAGTGCCTGGAGTGGCCCTGTTGACACGAATAACGACAGCAACCAGAATTACAGCGGCGGGGGGATCGGCTGGGGAGCGACGGCTGCACAGAAGGATAACGGTAAGGGTCAGGGCGGTGGGAAAGACAAAAACAAAGGCAGCAAGAAACCCAAGAAACAGAAGGGGGGTGGTGGGAGCGGGGGAAACAACCAGGATTCTAACAATAGCCAAACCGAGAACCAGGATAGAGGAGGGAACTCAGGTTGGGATGGACAGCAAACGCAAAACGTTGACATGAACCAGAACCAGAGCCAGGATTTCTCAACCTCCAACAATAACAACAACAACAGCAATGGCACCTTCTCACCGGCCAAATCTTACTCCTCTCCGCACTCTCCCCACCATGCTACATTCTCCAAGACCCACTTGTCCTCTGCCAACTCCACTCCTCTTTCCTCACCCTGCGCATGTCCAGATTGCCTTCTCAAAGACGTCCCCCCAAAATCAGGAAGACTGCGACCAGATAATATTTGGAGCCGAGAAGATTGCGAAATATTAGAGGAGTTGGAGAAGCGATACCGAGAGAACAAATGGCTTGAGATTCAGGCGGCATTCTTTAATTGGACGGGGAGGATGGTAGAGGGGGAGATAATTGAGAGGAAGTTTAGGGGTGATGGGTTTATTTGATACTGGCTGAGGCAGGAAAGGGAGGGTGGAGGTCATTAGAGAAACAACATTGTATTCGATATTCGCAGAGACTGTACTAGGATAGGTGGGGAATTGCTGGTTGCTCATGACTGGGGACAATCAAGGGCTCTTATGTGTGAAATAGCAGGGAGCTGTTTATTGCAGAGAGAGCATTGAGCTGAACCATATACTACCGGGAGAGGGGCAACTAGGAGTGTAACGCTGCTGTGAAGTAGTCAGGAGCCATAATTGTAATATAGACTTCGTCACAGATGTGAGGCCCCTTCTTGAACGTGGGAAAATTGGGTCCAACGAGGGTAGGAGCGACACCCAAATCCTCACAATAGAAAGAATCCAACACATAAGTATTGAGACTAAATAGTAACGGAGGTATTACAATCTTAATTCGCACTAACATCCATGCCCAACATATTGAATCGCATTGACTCGCCATATCACGACAGCCAAGGGTATATCGAAACCACCAGATGCACATCACCCTTCTTTTATACAACGCTTGCAAAAGCTGCAAACACTCGAAGTAATGCTGAACGCCTCGAAAAATGCCAATGCCAAACTCTCTGCCCCATCCATTATTAAAACGTCTCCACCATGCTGAAAATGCGACGTGATCAAATATGGTGATCCGTGGCTGATAACGAAGGGAATTTCCACCTGTATACAAACTCAAAGCTTGATTTTATTGTCAAACTTCGTGATATTATGACTAGACTGCAAATTAATGCTAGCGTAGGTCGGTACTTGGAGACGTCGATCTGCGATAGCTGGAGGTATAAAAATCCGCCTGTACTACAATCAAAACTTTTCGTACGTTGTACCCAATAGAATTGATTATCGCAAATAGCCGTTTAGTATTTCGGAGCTCTCGATATATGTTGGCGAATATGTTCAAAGAATGCTCCACTTTTAAACAATGTCAATTTCGAACTTCCAACCTCAGATCGCATTATCCATTCCAGGGCTGTTCACATATGGAGCAGCAGAAACACCACTCTTCTTTGGAGGGGTTGTTCGTGTTACCGAGCTTCCACCAGGTGTACTTCCAGATGCAGAACCGGCAGGGCCTTGGGCTCTCTTCATCATTTTCCCCAGAATTCCAACCATTGCTGCAGCATCTTCAAACATTTCGTCGTCCATTCCCTCTTGGGCATTGTAGACTTCCGCAATAGTATGCTTTGCCAAAGCTCGCGAGTTGTCCCGATCATGTAGACAGTCGTAGAGAAACGCGCAGAACTCGACGCGAACCGAGAGACGAATTGGGTGGCTACCCCACAAGAGCTTCTCGGAAAGTGCTGAAGCTTGCTGGAAACATTGGAGCGCTAGTGGACGGTAGTCTGCAGCCGGTACCAGAAAGCTTGGAGCGAAGTCGGGTGGTGGAGCTAAAGATGTGCCGCCAACAGGGCCTCCTTCCAAAGGATGAGTTGGTTGAACGGAGCTAGGACGAAAAATATCTGGAGAACCTCGATCTGGCGCCTTGCCTTTGTCAGGCTTGGTGACACGCGGAGACTTCAGCCCTGGCGGTGTAGAAACCTGATTCGTAGTCTTGAACGTAACTGGGGGATCGTTGTGGAAGAGCACATAAAGGTGATAATACGACGCCCGAAGCTTGTACGCGAGGACTTTGAGCTCTCCAAAATTAGCTACCATTGGTAGTACGGCCTGCTCCAGCATCTTCAAGCCTTCTCGAGAGTACCAAATAATGCGACAGTATAGATCAACAGATTTTGTGTCTCGAGTAGTGTCGAGTCTTCGCATCTTCCGGGCCTTGATAACATACTCCGACAACATAGTCAAGTTCCCTAGAATCTGGTAAAGGTTTTTTGACAGAAACGCGTGGTCGACCGAGATGTTTTTGGCGAATTGTGCAAGAAACTTCATATCTACCTCTGAAGAAGCCATAGTTGTCTCCCTGGCCTCAGTGGGGCCTTCAAGGGGTGGGGAGACGAAGGTAGGATACCGGTATGGCCGGTCGGGGACTTGGAATGAAATCGGATCCGCGAGACTTTGTTGCCGTCGAACTTCGTTCCTGTTATGGGGTAAGGTCCGTCTCCAGAGAGGGATGCAAGTAAGCAATTGCCCAGGCTTCAGTGGTGTTTGCAATGAAGGGGGCCCTCCATGGTTGTTAGTGATGTGATAAGTGGAGATATTAAGAGAAAGTTCTTACCACAAAATAAATAGATCTGTTGTTCTTACTAAAAGATACGTTGTGAGCAAGTTGATGCCTGATACCTTGGGGCCTGGCTGGAGTTGAAAGAGAATTCAACTGAAAAATCGATTATAGTGAGGCTCCAGTGTTGTGGTGTTGTCGTTGGCGATCAAGCTAGGTTGACGAACAACCCCAAGTAAATGTTAATGGCGAGGTAGTTGAGGTCGCCAAATAATACACCCCTTACCAACCTCCCTCCTCTTACACAGCTTTCCACTCCAAGAACAATCACTTCTACTAATTCCAGATGCCCCAAGGGTGGATGTTACAGAACTTTTGCCGGTCGAATTATATCTTTCCAGGATTCCTAAACCAAGGAGGCGGTGCCGTCGGCCCACCAAATGAAAGGAACCTCAATTCCAAGATTACTGTTATTCGTCAGAAAGGACTCCATTTTACTTCTTCACCAGACGTTCATTGGGTGTGATGGGAAATATCTGACGTCCAGACGAGGTTCACTGACCACTATATTACAGGCGAATGTCGCAAGGCGCGAAATGGAGTTGCCGCCAGAACCAATGGTGAGAAATTGGCGGCTACGACCACTCTGATTCAACAAGATGGTCGCCGAGAGCCCTTTATTCCTTCGAACGAGAGACCAGAGTGCGCACAAAGCATTTCGACTTCTCCAAACGGCGCAATTGCACCTGAGACAGATAGTTTTGCACGAGGCGGTCAGGGCCCGGGAGAAGGATCGTAGAAGTCGCAAGGAAGGCCTTTGTGAGCGATAGGTCGCCGGGTGGAGGGACCAACGCGCGATGAAATAAAAGAAGACGGCGACGCGACCCAGATGGCCTGCAATTGACTGCTCGGAGGGGTTGCTGAGCCCTCTCTGAACGAGCGTTGCGACGACCGACGCGTCTGAAGAATGAAGATTGAGGATTTTCCGAGGTACAAAGACGCAATGCAGCACCCCAAGATGCAGAAGGGGACGCAGATTCTTAGGACAGACAGAAAGGGGAACTTCTAAATATCACTAGGACCCGCCGACCACTTGATTTACGCCCTGCTGCAGCGTCGTGATGCAGTTGAATGTACGACGTGCATTGGCGTGTTGATGCTGTCTGTCTGCTACGTGGCCGCGCAGGAGAAGGACGAGACAGCAAAAGCTGGTGAATGTCGGCCTGGGAGCCTGAGCTGGCGTCCACTAGAGACAGCCAAGGCGTCAGTCTCGCCCGCAAAGGGCCATACGCCGTCTTCTCCTATGCAAAGGACTATCTTCTTGTCCCAACATCGGCCATGAAGTTCACTTTCTGTGCTGAGCTACGCATGCGATGAGGGTTTTGATACAAAGGATGGACACATTGGGAGGCAAAATCGCCGAGTGCTGCAGCTCTTCATGCAGGCGTAGGGCTAAATGCTGCTTCAGCACGCTGACTGGTTCCCCAGCGCACATCCACCGGATCGATTCCATCATTTATGAGATGACGCTGTCCAATGACACTCCTGAAGAGCTCTTGAGGAACGGTCTCAGAAGGCCTTCCGCTCCAGGGTCACGGTTATGCCAACGTCTTCTCTCCAGACTGGTCCAACCTCCCTATATTTAATAGCTGCATCCTGGTGCCAGCACATCAAAATCCTCTTGAGATGCTCGCACTTGGCCTTCTTATATGCGGCCTTCCCCTCTTCACCGGCCCAATTCTTTGAATGCAGATGGTCGAGCAACATGCCATCATCGGCAAACGCTGTCTTGAATTGGCGGTGAGGAAGGCAGGAATCACGAAGTTTACGCGATGCCCCTGCATGGCGTGGGAAATGAGCACGCGAAACTGAGCCACAAGCTGCGAACTGCACGTTGCAGAAGGAGATCAATGCTGGCGTCGACCTGAGAATTCCCAACCTTGTGGTTTTAGACCATGACTATCGCTTCTTAACAGTGAAGAAAAGGATCAGAAAACCCATCCGTTGGTGTTCGCAAAATGAACCTGATAAAATTCAAGTCAGCACAAGATGCGGATCAATCGGAAAGAGCCCTATATGGGCAATGATTCGGCCTCACCTATTGTTGCACACCAGTATTTCTTCGATTAGTTTTCCAGGTCTCCCTCGACTCCTCCGAGTGCCAAGTACAAGCAGGATCTGTCCCTCGTGCAAGCGAACTAGAAATTCCAAGAAGTATTTTGAACTAGACCTCTAAGGTGCAGGCAAGTTCCATGTGTTTCCCATCTCAATCTACTTCAACACAATTCCGGGTAGATCCGCATACCAGCGCAGTGTTGGGCTACGACCTGCAGCTTCAAGGTAAAGGTCAAAGTAAGCTGGCGGCCCAGATACGTGAATGTCTCTTCCAGCCTCAATGACTCCAAAAAAACACACCTTCCTTTCCGGCTTGAAACGTGGAGCAAACTGTTTTCACATTTATTTGTAGTACAAAAGCCTTACCCGGAAATAATGGCCTATTTCCTCAAATCACCGCGAGTTACGGCAAGCAAGCAGGTGTTGCACAGATTCGGCATTTGCAGCCGTTGAAGATCAATGGCTTCATTGACCACTGAGGCTAGGCCGTCACACACGAGTCCGGTCTTAAAACGCAGAGTTGTGTTTGTTGCATCCTCTTCAGTGGGAGATCTGCCGGACAACGATGATGAGAGAGTTTTGGGTAGGAAGCGGATCGAGGTTGCGAGGTTATAACAATCCTTTTTGTGGTCGCCGAGATGCCATCTGGACATCACCAGGACCACCATAAAGAATGCGCGCATGCTCTTCAATTTCAGAAATTGCAACATTAGATAACGATAACACCTCGATTCCGTCCAACTTCCTCGATCGCTGCAACCCAAAGGGTTCTATCTGATTATCACCCAGAGAGATATCCAAAGTCTTCCCCAAAACCGTTCCGGTCAGCAGGTCAACAACGCGACCTTATTTTGATCACTTCCTTCGACCAGCTGGAGCCATGTGTCATTACTACGAGCACAAGTTCAACTGCAGGCACGTGACACATGCGCTTGGAAAATACTGCCCACTTGGAGCAATGGTTCAGACTCCTTGCAAGAAGAAGAGCATATGGCAAGCGATAAAGATGACTGAAGAGTGTGAGGATTGTGTGATGCCCAAAGGTCGAGGTAGTTCGAACACTTCATCACAGCCGAAAGCAACAGCGAACAAGACGAGAGGAAAGAAGCGGTAGGCGGGCTTGAGGAGAAAGGTGTTCTTGATTACGATCAAGAGGAAAGGAGCGATGGAGTTTGCGAGATACCAGGATTGCTTTTCTATATCGGGAATAAAATGATTTGATCGGCTCAATCATGGCGTTTTTGTTACTTGGAAGGGGAAAGGCAGTGTCAGATGAAGGAGCGAGAATGCAACATTCTAGCCCTTGTGGATAGCTAGGCCTTCCCTAGTGGTATTACGCACTCAATGATTCATCAAGAATTGGAAGTATTTTTCTACTTTCTTGCCTATGGTGCCCTTCGTTATTTGTATCACAGGACCTTGACCAGACTGGCAGGTCACGCCTTCCTCTTCTACTTCCATCCTGCAATACATCAAAATCAGTTCTATGCAACTAATGAATAAGCCATCTTTCAGAGCTCACTTTCCACAAGATCTCTTTCTCGCATGTTTCCACCTATCATGTCAAATCATGGATCGTTCCTACAGCCCCAACAACGCCCGAGTTCTCACAATGGCGGATAGTCACGTTATCCATGCACTACTTCATTGCTGGGATCAATTCCTACGGCCTCCATTTAGTTCATGTTCTGCCTAGGCCCACAATTTTGTGTAACAGCACCTTAAAGGCTTTTAATCTTTCCGCAGTCGATGTTAGCCATCACAAAAGCAAAATTAATATTCTCAATATCTTCCTTAGTCTATGGAAATTAAAATGTTATAGCAAGTAGGGTTACCTCACAGAGTCAAATACGCTTACTTCATGAAAGAAGAAAAAGGATTACCACTGACCACTGTCAAACCAAAGAAACTAGGGGTATCAAACACTAGGGCTACAAAACGAATTCTTTTGACCAAGCACTTAAGCTGCGAAAATTACGACAAAATATCAATAAGGTCGGATTTCCGAGATCTTATCCCTATCATATTCGTATCTCGACATTGATAAGTGTTAAGAGTAGAATGGAAGTGGACATAAATCAAGAATGGGATGCCGGATTGATACTGGCACTTGGTGTTCGCTTAGATGTGCCATCGGGAGGCTTCCCCGGATCGGCTGGTTTTCGGGAAGTAGTTTCCGATTCAGCCAATCCAAATCAATTTGATAGTTGCGAGTCAACGACAACTCGTCTTTGTTCAGCTCTGCAACCTTCCTCACACCACTCAACATTTGCATCACACATTGGGCTCGCCACGAGAAAGACAGGACAACTTAGAGTCATCGGGAGTCAGGGCGAGATGCCGAACAAGTTCCTGACATCCAGACTTAAGATGAGGCTCCAGCCTTCGGATGACTTCAAATAGCCAAGAGTTATTTGAGAACCTTTGTGTAGTCTCCCAGAATTGTGGGGTGCAGCGGACACCAACTTAGCTCCCGTTAAGTGATGCTCTTCTCCACGAGAGATAACGGAACAGAACAGGTAAGTTTCGGCCGACTGACCACTCCACAGGATATTTCGATCAAGACAAGAATTCGACCTGATATGTAACAAAGCATAAAGGTATTTTTATCTCTAAAATAAATATTGGTCTCGCAGCGACCGAATTTTGGCATGAAAAGTTCGAAGATTGTCAGGTGACGAACTAGCAACACGAAATCACGAGGATTAGGTGTCAAAAGTATTCCTACTCTCAAATTCAACCAGAAACTACAAACTGATAGTATTTAAGGGTCTGGAGATCCGATGAGAGCTGTCGAGATAAACGCCTTTATATATATATAAAAGGCTAGCCCCAAGTGGAACTTAGTGGTCCTCCACGCGCGGCGCATAAAGTCTTAAAAAGCTTAACCTACAATGCCTCTTACAATATCACCTCTTTATCTCATATTCATATCTACTCAAGTGCTGTGATTAGTCTACACACGATAACGAAAGTGGAGAGACTGTACTCTATTGAGTTGGTCCAGGCTCGGCACTAAGGCTCCGGAGGCAACCTGGAGATTTAGTACCGCACTTCTCAAAATGATGATCTTATGAATTTCTTTTTTATCCAAAATCTTCTGTTTTTTTCATTCCTTTGCACTACAATTCTACCTCACAAACAAACTCTTCCATCTAGTGAATTTTAGTTTTCTTGCCTCACGTTGAGCAAGACTTCTCTCCATCACTAACTACATCACTCACTCTCATTGAGGGGTGATACAACCAAAATGTCAGCAAACGCGACAAATACATCGCTCTCGTCCAACGAGATCAAGAACGAAGTAGGATTAAAGTCTCTCGCCTTGAACAATTCTCAACAGCCTGATGCTGAGAAGGGGGAAGTCGGCAAGGACGATGAATTCGAGGTGTTCAAGAAAACTAAAGATGGTGTCGACTTTCGGACTGTAGGGTGGTTTCGAGCTTCAATTATTTTCTTGAAGGGTACATAACGCTTCTGCATAGAGAAGTGAAAGACTGTTGACAAAAATAGTGCAATTCGCCTTGGGTGTCTTGAGTATCCCTACTTCTATGTATGCTCTTGGTGAGTTTACCCACGATTCCTTTAGCTACTGTTGGCTTACAACTGCAAAGGCGCGCTTGGTGGAGCACTGTCAGTCGTTGGTTGGGGAGCTTTGAATACTTGTAAGTTCTCTCAATCCCGTTTCGGAGAGCCCTTGCTGAAATCCTGTTTCAACAGATGGAGCAATCGTCCAAGGTAATTTCAGAAATCGACATGCAGGATGCCACACGATTGCAGATATGGCAAACGTCATTGGTGGCAAATGGCTGAAGGAAATTTGCGGCTTCCTCTTCGTGATTGCGTATGACTCTTTAATTTTCCCACCACACCAGCCCTATGATATTTCAAAGGTCACTTGACTAACAATAATCAAGGTACATCCTTTGCACCGGCGCTGGAATTCTTGGCATCTCTACCGGCATCAATGCCCTCTCTCATCATGCCGCATGTACTGTCTACTGGTCTGTGATTGCAACGGTAGCCATTGCCGTCGGAGGAAGTGTTCGGAAATTCCACACCATCGGATGGATTACCTGGGCAGGTTTTGTCTCGATCTTTATTGCCGTCCTCATCGTCGTGTTTGTCTTCAAAACTCCTACTACTTCAAAAGCGTGTTTCTAATCTCTTCTCTATAGTGTTGCAGTAACTACTCGTGACCGTCCAGCAGCCGCTCCACAAACTGGCGACTTCGATCTCGGCTACTACATCGTCGCCCACCCCACTTTCACAGCTGGCATGTCTGCATCTGCCACCATTTTTATCTCCAGTTCCGGCAGCAGTGCTTTCATCCCTGTCATTGCTGAGATGAAGAACCCGCGGGATTATGGCAAGGCGGTATATATTTGTATGGCTGTCGTTAATGGGGCCTATTTGAGCTTTGGGTTGGTTGTTTATAGGTGGTGCGGGCAATGGGTTGCTAGTCCTAGTTTAGGTGTAAGTTTCTTTGTTATTCATTTGAGGCGAGATGATGTTGACATTGATGGATCAAACAGTCAGCAGGTCAAACCGTTAAAATGGTAGCTTACGGCATTGGCATGATCGGTCTCATCGCCTCTGCAGTAATATACCTCCACGTCGCAGCCAAATACGTCTTTGTCCGCATTCTACGTAACTCTCCCCACCTCCAATCGAACTCGCTCATTCATTGGTCTACGTGGCTAGGCTGTACTTTTGGCCTTGCGTTCTTGAGTTTTATTCTTGCTGAAGCTATACCCATCTTCAATTATTTGTTGGCACTTACGGGTAGTATCTGCTTCGCTCCTTTAGCACTTATCCTTCCTGGTTGTTTCTGGCTTCATGATCACTCTTCGTGGCGAAAAGGCGAAGTAGAACACGAAGGCGAGAGTAAGAAGCTTGGTAAAGTTGGACGAATAGCAACGTATTGGTTTCACTGGATATTCTTCGTGCTTCTGGGATGCTTTCTCACTGTTGCTGGCACGTATGCCACAGTTGTGCTAATTATAAATGCTTATAAAGCCGGGACTATTGGTAAGATCTCTCTTCTTGTACTGAGGGTTGATATACTAATTATTCCATAGGCTCTGCTTTCTCGTGCGCTGATAACAGCAACTCCTCGTAATATCAAAGTTGTGTGTAAGTATATGAGTTATACGAGTCTCCTAGAGAAAATTAGAGGCAGAATAAGAGAGTTCTTAGTGCTCTTTTAATAAATCCATCCCACTGACTTAATTTAATGTTTTCTCGGTGCTTAGTAGAAGTCGAAAACCATGAAGTCTGAGATAAACTTCGGGACTTAAGACTTAGTCTTTGGGGGACATTGATTATATTGAAAATTAAAGCCGTAATCATTTTCTCCACAGGGGTTAACTAACGCGGCGTGGTAATAGCAGAGTAAATGCAAGTTCCCTAACATGGTACGTTTTATCGCATATAATCACAGTGACAAATCTAAAACTCGGAATAATTTTCTACTTGGTCTCATTATAGTGTGTCCTCCGCTTAAACCCACCCAGTCACAGTGGAGACTAGGTGTAGAAGATATCTGCTATAACTAGGTTGCTCGAAGGCTTAAACCCCAGGTCGCAGTTTACAGATCTGGGAGAAGCCTCCCTTTCCGGCATATCAGCACCTTCGAAACCTACTGGAGTTCAACTCTGGCAGCAAATAATAAATGGCCCTCCAACAAACCTTCCTTAAAAAAATTATTATTTATCCACCTCGTGCGATTGAAAAGACCCATCAAAATTCCCCTCTACCAGGAAACCGAGCTTCAGCCAGTCATGCCCTCTTCAACACCTACCAAAATTTCCAGAATATATTCAAACTCCCATCCAGCTTAGAAAAATCAGCACCCAGCCTCACAGGACGCCACTTCTTACGCTTCTTCACCAAGTACTACGATACGGATTGTTACTGAAACGTCGCGGCATTCGTCAAGAAACTGGGGCCTTTTCCTTCGATTCACTGGAGTGATTCTAGGGCTCAACTGTCACGACCAGCTAAAACCCACGTTTACCTAGGCAATCGAGTATCACTGAATTCCTCAATACAACGTAGGCCTTTCGCCAGTGAAATAACAGTATTATCATTCGATAAACTAATCGCTAAGGAAGGAAAGAAAGAGCTTGAGTTTGGGTGGGGTGATAACCCCTTCACCGAGATAGAATATACAGCGTGGCACAGGCTGCTCCTATGCTAAACCCTTACACCGGTATCGATTTGAGTCCTGCCTAGCTAAGTAGCACGTGGCTGTGTTGTTCTCACATGGTAGCCGTTTTATGGGGTTGTATTACTAAGTCGGACCCCCCCACTTTGGGCCACCCCCTACCTTGGGCCACCTCGCTTATTTGCTATTACTCTACTTTGAACTACTATAACTCTTTTATTCTTCTATCTCTATACAAGATAATGTAGAGGCACTATCTGTAGATACATCAGAGTCTTCTGCTTCAATTTGGCCATCTCCAGCTTCAACTTGAGCCCTTTTAATAGCCTTGATCCCTGCAAACTTGGAATTTGGACTAGTTCTCACTTTGCGCCGTTTCCTAGGCTCCAACTGCTCTACTCTAGCTTCCAATTGTTTAATTCGAAGCTCTTGCTGGGCAATAACAAATTCCTTCTCATCAATACCCTTTGCGATCTTTCTAAAGAGTACTCTACGAGTTGAGAGATCAGTGTCCCCTAGCTCAATCATCTTAGAGGCCTGTCCCTGTATATTCTCACTCTTTTTAGAGGTTTCCTATACAATCAATGATCTATCTTGGTTCTATTCTAGTATTAATACCTTCCTAGAAGTATTTGAGATTAAGTCAATTAATTTATTACTATTTTCAAGCAATAATTAACTTATAAGAGGTTTTGCTATATAAACTAGCTATAATTCTAAAGCTTGCTATTTTGATTTAATATTTATAACTATTAAGCTATTTATTCGAGCTTTCTAATAATAATACAAGAAATTTCACTTCTTAATAAATATAGAATTAATTAATAAACTTAAAAATCTAAGCTATTTATAATAGATCTACTTTAAAAGAGAGAAGATTAATAAATCCAAAAATTAAAATATATATAAAGTATACAAAAATAAAAATAAGAAATAAATATTATTTAAAAAGTATTCTTATATAAACTCTATAGTCTTATAGCTTCTATAGCTATTTAGAATAAGAAGTCAAGCCTCTAATAAGTTATATAAAGCTATTTAAAAAATAAATACTTTCTATAACTATTCTAAAATAATATTATTAGATATCTAGCTATTTTCGGTTATAATAAACTTCCAATACTTGAATTTATTAAGAAAAGTAAAAAACTACTATTACTATACTAATTTGCCTTTAAATATTACTAAAGAAAGTAAGGCTACTCTAATAGCAGAGATATACTCAATAAAAAACATTTAAGCTTTAGAATTAGACTATTTCTTTTGAACAAAATATCAATTAATACTTCCAATTACTAGTCTATTAACTCCTTAGCCTTTTATAATCTTAGCTTTATCTATATTCTAATTGTTACGACTAGCCTTTGTAATATATAATATTATTATACGTAGCTACTAACTGATTCGGAACTAGCTCGGAACCAATTCGGTCCTATATATAAACCTCTTAATTAGTAGATTAGTTTTGTAGTTTTTGAATTCTAAGTAATTATTCGACCAAGTCAAGGTGTTGTTACACTAACAATTCTCAAGTTTAATAACCTTGATTTTAGAAACTACTAATTTATTAAACTATAGCTTAATTATATTAGTTATAACACTATTAATACAAATAGAATCAATCTTAAATTACTTCTTAGTCTTAAGAATAGAATTCCGTTTAAGAAAGCCTTGTATCTATCGTTTTCCTAGAGGAATTATGTCTCCTTTAGCGGCCAAAATACGTCTAGCAAAGGTTCTGATTTGTAAGTATATAAGGTTTTGGCCTAGGGCTTCCTGGGTTAAAACTCAATCCGTAAGACATTGTTCTTGAACCAGGGAAAGCCTTTGGTAAGGTTCTTTTGCTTCCTTCATTGAAACGTGGCCGTACATTCGGTTTTGAATAGTAGACCTTGGAACACTATAATCTTTGTGTGCCTTGCGCACAGACCCCCCTTTTACGACTGCATCAAGTGCTCGTTGGACGTCTTCTTCAGTATATTTAGGCTTCATAGTTGATTTAAGTTGCCTGCAAAATTGGGAAATAATTTATTAAATAATGATAAAGATATAAAGGTTCAAAGTAGGTGGAGGGGAAGTGGCGGTGTGCTAAGCGAGGTGGCCCAAGGTAGGGGGTGGCCCAAAGTGGGGGGGTCCGACTTATTTTGAGTTCCTAATACTAAGTGCAAAGGAAAAGTAATTCAAGCCTTCTCTACCTTTTCTTATGTTATAATCTATGCGATGGATTGATACGAAAGAACACGTATTAGTAGCAGTTGTCATGCGGTATCTTTATGAACGAATTTGAACCAACCTTTTTCTATACTTCTCCATCCAGAGGAGCGGAACTTCCTTGTCAATCTTCAGGTAGGAATGGAAGATACAGGACTTCAGAAAGGCGAGACATAAATCCAGAAATCTTTTGAATGGAAATAACGAACCATGCAGGTATACTTACTATCCAAACCTGGAGACGTGATACCATTGCTGCAATTGACAGCTACGAAATCTTTGTGAATCGCCGTCCTTCGATCGAGGACCGTCTCACTTTGAATCTTTGTGATTTCCTTGATGAAGCGTTGTGTGGCCAGGACAGCGAGTCAACGATCTTCTCGTTACACAAAGAAGTTATCGCCCCTACAATCACCCTAGCTCACAAACTACGTCTCTGTCACTATTTCCCCCACTTGAAGCCAAGCAAACTAACACACAGAAGACTCAATCTTCATCATCTATTTGACATTTCAGGTATTCTGACTTTCTGATACACAAGCTAGGCGAGTTTGGATCAAGCATACCAAATTTCGTCTCCAATATCCAGGAATTTCGATGTATCAACCTGTCAAATCGTGGCAAATTCTTGAAACCCGCGAATGAATTGACAACTAAGGAGCAGAAAGAGAGCTTACTTTACGTGTTAGACATTTTCCCGGGGCTGTACTACCAAAGGGTAACAACCGGAGATTCTTTACCACCCTCCACAGTCAACCAACCAATCTTGCTTGTTGCTTTTGATAGCAAAGAAAATCACACGGAAACAGCAAGCTCTCTCAGAGCCTGCTGATCTCGATAAAACCTATCCAAACCGAACCACATCACCCTCGCGTCCAATGATACATGGTCGTAGTTATGGGTTTGTCAACAGTGTGAAGACTAGATTGGGATTCTAGGAATAGAATGATCAAAGCTATTGTGTAAATTTCATCCGGAGTAGATCGAATTTCTAATGACATAGATGAGTTGATGAATGAACGTGGGTTCGTAGTGGATATATGTGGATAAGGCTCATGAAGTTTGAGACCGCGGCCAGTAATCCTCTCGAAGAAATCAAGACTGATTTACACTCTACAGGAGTGATACTCCACTTTCTTCACATGACCCTCCCTTGTGCGTGAAACTAATCTGTACATAACCTGCTGTAAATATCAGACCTGTCTCTCAATATCTTGATAACCAGTTAATGGGTGCACTATAGAACGGATCTCCGTATTGAAGATTGTGCCTGATCGGAAGACTAGTAGAATCCTTCGAATTGAATACTCGGCATAGTACCCTGATAAGAATTTTTTGGTTGGTTGCAGCATGGTCGGGTGGCTGATATTGACCAGATGATTTCAAAGAAGAGAGCAACCTAGTCAAAGTTACGGGCGAGGTTTGTACTCCTACCAACAGGGTTGTTGTTTGGATTAAAGGTGGGAGAGAAGAGGGAGAGGGAGAGGGCTGTGGCGTGCTTGAGATCCCTTGGTAATACGACCGGAAACGGAGAGGCATGATGTTGAGAAAGGTGATGATAATGACGAAGATGAAGACAGAAATGATATTGCATATACAATTGATAGTGAAGAGGGTTTATCTCTGGAAGAGAAGATTGTTTTGAGCATGGACATGGGAAATTCTTCAAAAAGAGTCAGAAAGCTGATTTGATTGCCCTCAATGCGCTTCTATTCCGGCCCGGTCTTGCGTATTTTGCTCGCACAAGAGGCTTGGAAAGTCGATAATGCGGTTGAGTGGAATGTATTTGAGGATTATAGAGTGTCGAAGTTAGTCAAGTGAGCAAAGAGTCTTGGTATTATACTCGCAGGATGCGGTCTTTCGAGGCCCGACGGGTTAACATACGATTGCAGACCAACAGAGACCAGCAAACGATGAACAACCATCACCGTTTTGTGAATCGCAAGAAGTCCCTTACGTGATATACGAATTTCTTGATAGTGGGGCCCCTGGGGAGGTCTTCTTGCTTAACCATGAGAGCAAAGCTTCCAGTAAGGCCATTATTTTATCCGGAAAGGACATGAGTACCCGTAGATTCAAGGTTAAAAAATTTTTCTCTAGCTTCCTCACCAAAATTTGCCTGTGAATCCGGTTCTAATTCCCTTCGGTGTTCATATCGGAGCTAAATTTTTATTCCACGAGTTTTAATACTCCGAATCACAGTACTCTAGTTTAGTCTCCTGCAAAACTAGCTGCCCTTTTGTGAGTGGCTGTTGGGACTTTACCTCACTCTCGACCTATCCTATTAGCGCTAATTTTTTACACTAGTTTCAAAAGGAGAGAACTTATTCTTTAACTAACTGCTAAACTCGGTATTAGTAGGGCGGGTAGCTAGTTTGTGTGGAGATTGCCTCGGAAGAATTATATTACTATTTGTCGAGAATTATTCTTTAGCAGCTTATATCCTGTGAACCATATCTGTGAACCATACCAAGCTGCGAATCCTAATTTATACTCCAATTTAGGAGAACCCCTCTAAATCTATTTTGTCATAATCGATCCTTCTCAAAGAAGCTTAGCGGATATATTTGGCTAGTGTTGAGTCAGGGAATTGAAGCTATTGCATGCCGATTACACTTAAGAGTTGGATTGGAAAATATATCTTGATTGATTAAAAACTATTCGTGCATTTTGCTATTTATATGTTGGAGTAATAGTTGTGGCGTAGACCGACTATGGCGGCGCTTGGAGTCATTATTTATTCAACAGCTAGGCTCTCACTAAGAATAAATCACCATCCTGCCTTCCACAAAATCTACTACATGTTTCTCCTTCTTCGACATTTCCCATTCACAGCACCGTGACAACATACCCCTCGAATTCTAGACATTCTTTTCTACTAAACATCTCACATCGCTCGCAACTGTTAGTAAAATGACATCCAGCTCAAGCTCGACGACGCAAGCTGCTTCTTTTGGAGGATACGGCAGGCAGACAGGTATTTACGGAGAACTTGAAGGTGTTGAGTTCGCTGCTAGATGCCCTCCAGATGTCCAGAGAGACACAAGAATTGTTGCGGTCTGCGGAATACCAGAGTTCAAGGCAGCCCCGCAGGAAGATGGATGGTTCTTTTCGGACTTTTTCTTATTTTATCAGATGCTAGGCTCTCGATGTGCGTGCAAGTTCAACATTCTCTCCCTTCTCTTCCTATCCTATTCTGTTGATTCTAACACAAACGTAGCTGAACTACCTAACCAACTATGGCTTTCATGCTGCTCGCCCAGCGATCTTATCCGCAAACACGAGCGTTATCTCCACGGGCCTGCAAATGGAATTGCAGGGGATCGAAGAGTTGTTATGAACGATAAAATGCTTCCTGAAGATGAAATGAAGGCCGGCTTTCGTGTTTTTAAGCCAAAAGATCTTCTTGAGAGATTTCTTGGAACTCTTAAATCTGAGATCAAGGAAGCTGCTCGAACCAAGCAGCCAGTATTGGTACTTATCTTTGGGCATGGAGAAATGAGAAATTCTGGAATTTTCTTTGGCTGTCATGTAGATGGCCCCTGGAAATTGAATCAGGAGAGGTTCGCCTCTGTGTTGCAAAAGGAGGTTCAAACGACTATGATTTTGACATCGTGCTACTCAGGCGGCTGGATTATGAACCCAAATTTGAATGAACACTTCAATGTCAAACGTACATTTAATCATACCTTTCTCACAGCAACGGCACCTGAGAATCCGAGTCTTTCCTGGTCATTAAGCCAGACCGTTGGACGACAAGCTGGAGGAAGTGTCTTTGCAACGTGCCTTCTTAATTCCATTATCACAGCCTCTGACAGAACAGAGGGCTCCTACAGCAGAGAAAAGGGTTATTTTGAGGAATTGGACGATAAAGGACGGCCCGTGGGAGAGGTGAAGGGAAAACTCATTAAAGTACAAGACAATGGCGATGAAGAGATTTCTCTCTCGATGGCCGCTTTGACAGAACAGATCGTTTACGAATGCGAGGCACGATATGGTTCACTATGGGAGGTACACGCGTTTTCATTTGCCGCTCAGGACGATCTTTGGGCCAAAGCATGGGGGAAGAGGACTGGGGTTCCTCTCTTAGATTACAAAGAGAAGTGGGAAAGTCTGCCAGAAGCTCCATTGATGAAGAATATCTACCCACCCACTGGTCCCCTTACTGGCTCTATCATGTCAAAGAGCCCCGGAGCTCTCTACAATATCGTCAAAGCCAAGGCAACTAGATACATGAACTCGAATCCGGGCCTTGATAATTTGGGCTGTAACACCAACTGCCATCCCGGGTTCCTCAAGTTGGTTGAAGGAACTCATTTGAAGTTTGACGAGCTTTATTACCTCAACGGAATCTTAGACTACAGGCAAGGCCAAATAGCACTAGCAGAAATATTTTGTTACGCCTTGGAGATAGGTGTTCCGGAAGATCAACGAGTGGACCAATTTGATGAATTCGGATGGCTAGGTTCTCAGCTCGAAGCAAAAAACGGAAGATCTATAGAACGTTCAAAAGCTGCCATTGACCTCTTGAAGAGATTTAATACTATTAGGAGTTGGGTGTTTCAACTTGAGATCTTCGACTATCCACTTCCTTGGCAGGGGTTTGATTATGATAAGCCTGCGGCCTATCTGGCGGTTAGGTTAGCGGAGGGTCCGATGGCAACCGAGGAAATTCATAAGAAGTTGGAAGATCTCTCTCAATGTATGTATTCTTTGTTAAATAGCTATTCCGATATTTTCTAATACCTCTGTAGATAGATTAGAAGAAGCAAGACGCGCAGCTTACTCGCCTCTTGGAGTAACTATTCTCAATCAGCCCAAGATTAAAACTACGCGAGGACGGCTGTATAACACCGCGGGCAAGCTGAAGCATAGACTGCGGTCTTTATCACCACAGAAAAGATCTCCTAGAATGGAGGGTGGGGGTTAGGATTGGTCGACATGATAATGGAGATTCAGAAAAGGGTTTGGTTTTGGTGCACTCTGTAAATATCAAATAGTCACTGAATTCAAAACACGTGACAATGTGGAAAATCTTGCTTAGGATGATCAGGCCTACTCAGGTGAGTTGCTTAGGTTTCTCAGTTTACCCAGGCTGGTTGACTGAGCTGAGGGTGATTAGCGCCTGAGAAAGAGCGGTAAGTTTACTCATCACATACAACACCGGAAGGAGAAAATTAATCCATGATACCCTCATATCTCGTGTAGGATTGTTAATTTGACCGAGAAGGCAAGTGAGGTTTACGATGAAAGCAAAGACATATTCAGTAGCTCAAGCAATTTAGCTGGATCGAGTTTGGATATACTGAGGGTTAGCAGATTTTATTCTTGCTGCTGGGACATAAAACCAGGATGTTTGTTGAAGGAAATGGGAACATTTATAAATCGACTCTCCAATACGGTGGCCCAGAATGTCATGATAAGGCTGCGGTTCTTCGTTACTAAATCTAGAAGATTTAGAATCGGCCGACTAGTATTAAGAAAGGTCACATTGCCTGTGTGATTTCTGGATCCAACTTCCCTCTTGGTCAGGGGGGATTTTAGTAAGAGAACTTAGGCCTTGAAAAACACGTCAGCCGATAAAGGAAGTGCAAATATGGCTGGGAGAGAAGTAGTTTAAGGTAATTCTTGGCCCTGGTAGGAGATAGAGATACAATAGGGATTTTGGCATCCTTTGCAATTAAATTCAGGGAGGTGTTAGCAGTTTTTCAAACTCCCCCCAGAATCGCTTTTCACATGGCCCACATTTTTTAAACCAGCTATTTCCATCGTCACCATTAGCAAAATTATCTTCGAGCTTATAATTTCAACTCACTTATCTGTCACCCTAATACCCCAATTCGTCTTCCTCCCATCGCGATCAAGAAGCAACATATAACTGCCACAGTCCTCACACAAAATACAACCTCCTCTGATCCCAAACCTTTCGCTTAGCCAGGTAGACATAATAACCTGAACGGCTACGTATTCGAGTTCTTGTGGAATCTCATTCCACAAGAAAAAAGGGTTTATGGCTTTACCTGCCTCATTCTTTTCCGGGTCTCGAGCCTCAGCTAAGAACGGTGGCCCTTTGAATTTACAGAGCCAGCGGATGAGGGCAACAGAGCTAGTGGGCTTTCTGGAAGAGTCTATCCCAGTGCGATAATTGAAACTCTGACTGCCTTCAGAATTTTGAAAGTTGTGAAATCTGGCGAGGAGCTGTGAAAAGCGGGGGCTTGTTAGACTAAGGGATAGTGTGCTTGGCCGATCGAAAAGTTTGAAGATTTCGAAGGAGATTTCTGGTGGGAGGGTAGAGAGTGTGGGTGGATTGGTAAAGGCCATAGCTGGATGAGTTGCGAAGGAAATAGTACTGTGATCAGGAGAGAAGGTTGTGGATGAATTGTGGCTGGTTGTTGTCTCGGATATTTGAGGCTGATTGGTTTGGTATCAACCTCACTTCCGCAAATGACAAAAACATCGAATGGAACGTCATCAATTAACTCTAGCCAACTTAGAGAATCGTCATTTGGTTTGAACTCGTCGATCTTGAGTGAAAGATTAACTTGAATATGTGCTTCCTAAATATTCTGCCTCTCTTCCTCCTAAGCACCACCTCAGATTCAAACTTTGGTGGAAATTAGCACATGCCAACAAATTTAACTTTGATTATCTTAACCATAGCTTAGCCTAGATATCGACGCCTTGTGGTTCAACGCTCACTTATCTTTTAGGTGTTCTGGTTACGAACCTACGAGGACAATCGGTACACTACCGATGATTAAAATGGTTTGATCGCCTAGTGTCTTATTTCAGACCCTGATAGTGCCTGGAATATCAGAAACTCAAGCACAAACCCTTCGCTTTTGAAATCATACTTGTGGCTTTGCAACACCCAAAATCAAAAGCCAAAATTAAGAGCAGAAAATAGAAGGTTGGTAAATATATCGAGAACAGTGTGAAATTGATAATGCGAAGAGGGACTGATCCCGAGCATTAGTGGAAGCTTTCAGAAGACCTGAGTCAAGAGTCCATGTAAGGAAATGTAAAATATGGTGTTGATGATTGTAAATGGCGTGAAGAGGAATAAAAACGAAGAGAAGGGGGGTTGATAGTTGATCCGTCTCTTCTGGGATGGTTATTTATTGAGCTAGAGCTATCATTACTGCTAAGGTCTATAAGCCGGCTCTCTCGGCCCATTTTTGCAATTGCCCCAAGAGGGGCATAAATTATACGACATAGAGACATTCGAGTATGAACTATATCGCTTTGGGTAAAACGCATCCCCTTTCGTCGCACAAAAATATCCACTTTAGAACCGACCACGCCAATCGGTCACTATCCTCCGATCTTACTGACAGCCTTTGAGCAAAACCACCTACTGGGTCTACAAGAGGATGCAAGGAGCCGTTGCACCCCGGATTTTATTAAAGCGAAAGCAAACAAGCTTTCGGATTCAGCCTTATTAAATTCCCGCTGTGCCGGAATGCGCCACCACGTGGTACGAGCTGGTGGACTCGAGTAATGCATAACAAGGAACAGAGACGGAAGGATGATCGGATCCCAATGTCAGCTAGTAGGAATAGCGAAATTGCCTTTTGTTTCAAAACGGAGGGATAGTTGCGGGGAAAAGATAATTATAGAATTTAGGCAACCAGTCCACGAAGTTGCAAATCAAGAGGAAAGAGAATAGTATGCCACTAAAGCACATGTTTGGTAAAGTAGATTCTCTTGGCTAAATTACCGTGGTCTGACGTATAGCGTGCCGGGCACCGAAACCCTCTCTCTTTACTCGATACTTTCCGTGGCTACTTTCCAGATCTAGTACATTGTTGCTACAAAGAAAAATTACATGTAAGGCATCCTCAGATTATACTTCGAAGTATAAGGCTATGAAAACATACATTACGATTATTATGGTTCGGTTGTTTGGTTTTAGTACTCCCTTCAGCGTAGCGTATTGGTGTAGCACAAAAAAGAAAAATGGCTTCTTAGCTAAGAAGATACGAAGGATGGCGGAAGGACGGAAGCGTGTTTAATTGTCTGGAATGGAAACGGAGGAATGATACCCGGTCGGGTGGTTTATATATTAAGAGTGAATCTCTTGACTTATGAGATGCTTAATTCCACAAACTACTAGAAATAAGTAGAAGATCGCATTCAAAATCCAAGAAACCAGAACAGCAGAAAACATCACCAAATTCTAAGACACAATGGTCAACTTCCAGCAACTCTTCACATTTTTGGCTTTGGCCACTTTTAGGTATGAGCGTTGTTCGATGCTGTTCAAGTTCACACTAATAGGACGAATAGCCAAGGTGCAGCATTGCCAGATCCTCAAATCACACCCGCCCCAGACGCCGACGCCCTGAAGCATTCCTGCTTCTCATACACCAGCACAGCACCATATACTGGAATCAGTGGGTCTCCTCCCAGCCTGTTTTCCTCAGTGATCACTAACAAAAGCAGTGCACTGCCCAATGATCAAGTGTGGACCACACCCGATGTGCGTAATTCAGCAAACGACAACACTCAGTGTCCCGGCTCCGGATAAGAAATGCCCTGTGACCCCAACTGGTAAGATTGAATATGAAATTGAGGAGAGGAAGGGCTGATTTTAAAAAAAATAGTCACCGTCACTGCACCTGGAAAATGCCCTGGGTGTCAGACTGGTTGTGCAACTAACCTTGTTACAACTACTGTTACAGCAGCTCCTACATACTAAAGGATATTTGATAGGGTTGGAGGCGTATAGTGGTAGGCAAAAGTAGTTTTCGGAGGGTGTATCTGCATTTGTTTTGGCGCATGTTTTTTGAAACTAGAAGAATGAGTAGTGAATAAAAGAGTTTTGAAAATGATCTGATATGTTACCCACTGTCTCAGCGATATCTCGCCGCTGAGTTATTTTGTAATATCTTCATATTGTTATTTGAAGGAGTTTACTAGACGAAGGGGTGAATGTATTTCGTTTAGATCTCTTTGTCAAGGAAGAGGTAGAAGTTAAAATTCGTAGATTATATGGTAAGCGGAGCTTGCAGTCTACAAGGAGACTGAAGTCCCTCGCATCTTGTCATTTCAAACATCCACAGCATAGACGTAGAGGAAGGATTCGTGTCAGGTACAGGCCCGCCAAATTCACAGTATTGAGAATGAGTTTACTAGTAAGCTTACCGTATTGAAGTTAATGACAAGTACCCGCATGTTGATGTTATTTTATTTTTGGCATTGGTGCTCGAATATATTTCGCTTGATCAGAATCATTTGAGATGCCAAGTTTTTATCCACGTGACCTCGGCAAGTCTGACATTTCCCCACCAAAATTCGCACAAATGCATTTGGCGATTTTCTCGCGACTCAAATATAACAACGACAACAACTACGCAAATCCTCACCATTAGAACCTAATAGTTCTACTGGAAGACTGTCATCATGTCTAAAATCACAGTCGGTACGATACTACAACTCCATAATTTGCGCGCTGTTGAGATGGAACCTATACTGACTTTTTTTGCGCCTCAGCCGGAGTGCGTACCAACGTCCAGAGTCTCCTCGAGTACTCTCTCGAAACCAAGAAGAGAAACTTCCTCGAAACCGTCGAGCTTCAAATCGGCCTCAAGAACTATGATCCCCAACGTGACAAGCGTTTCTCCGGAACCGTCCGTCTGCCAGTTATCCCCCGCCCCGGCATGAGCATTTGGTACGTTTCCGGCTCGAACATAAAGAGAGAATGTATGGATTATAAGAGCTGGGCTGACTTTGAGGGATAGCATTCTCGGTGACCAGCACGATATTGATCGTGCTAAGCACGGCGGAATTGATGCTATGTCTTCTGATGACTTGAAGAAGCTCAACAAGAATAAGAAGTTGATCAAGAAGCTTGCTCGCAAGTACGACGCTTTCGTCGCTTCCGATACCCTCATCAAGCAGATTCCTCGTCTTCTAGGTCCTGGTCTTTCCAAGGGTATGTTCTATTCCTCTTTTGATCTCATGTACAAAGCTAATTGCTGTCCAGCTGGTAAATTCCCAACCCCAGTCTCCCACAACGAAGATTTGAGCGGCAAGATCAACGAAGTGAAGTCGACCATCAAGTTCCAATTGAAGAAGGTCCTATGTATGGGTGTTGCTGTCGGAAATGTTGGCATGACTGAGGATCAATTGATCTCCAACATTATGTTGGCTATCAACTACCTCGTATCTTTGCTGAAGAAGGGATGGCAAAACGTTGGTAGCTTGACCATTAAGGCCTCAATGTCTCCTCCTAAGCGCCTCTACTAGACATTGGTGGTGGTGGCAGTCTTCATTGAGCCGCGGTTATGGAAGATTAATATTGCAGATAGCTAGATGACAATGAAAGCATGCAATGACCAAACTGATGTGCTACATTCTACATGATAATGATGCAGACACCTATTTCTTGTCGAGTACTCTAAATATTCAATCATCCTTTATCCATTCATCGCTCAAGAAATTTTCAATTTCAAACTTAGATTAAGCATCCATAGCAATCAGATTTCGGTGATATCAAACTTTTCTTAGCCTCCACATACAAGCCGCTGGCATTCAGAGTCACGGAAATGCAAATTATATCAAGGATGATTGCTGTTGCATGGTGCAGCCTTGCCGGAGTTAGGTCTCAATAATTGATGTTGGGTATTTGCCAGCACAAAGATATGGGGAATTTTTGTGCATGTACAGAAATTTCTATTGAAACCTGTCCCACCAGTTTCAACTCCTTCCAAGCATGCAAGTCGTAGCCGTTCCTCCAATCCTCCTACCGTCTTTGAAGGACCATGCACCATTGAAGTTCTTCAATAATTTGTAGCGACCACCCCACAGTCAACGTCCGATAGAAACGGCGAAGTCGGCTGGTAGGAAAGAGTGTTCACCTTTCTTCGAGGGAGCCGGGAACGGAGGAAAACCCATTGTGTCCTGCAAGCAAGACGCGAATAACCCTCAGCAGCCTCCGTAGAGGAGCACCCATGTAAAATGTTATAAGTATTAATTATAACCTCTACTGATGATGAAGAAGAAAAGAGGATTTCTAAAGGGAAGCGAAGATTTTATGGCTCGAAATTTTTTTGAAAGGACGCTAGGATTGATCGGGTATAGTTGAGGCTGTTTGCGCTGGAATGGCTGGGATCACGTGGAAAGTCAGGCAGGCGGATAGAGACCAAGTGGGTCGGAATACGGGTACCGGATATCGGATTTCGGGACTTGAATTGACGGGGTCCGCGGGTTCAATGTCGAGACTTGGCGGAAGAGTGGAGACAGGCAGCAAAAAGAAATCTAAGAAGCAACCACACAACGCTTTCAGCGATTCGTGACCACCAACCACAACACGCATAACCGTTACTATCAAGATGGAGAGTTCGGCACATCACAGTACGCACGGGGCCTTGGGCTCACTATCAACCCAGATCCTAGTTGTGGGGAGGCCATTCGCAACCATTCCTACATTTCGCCGCCTTCACCATCATCCATCATGCATGTCCCCAATTTTCTACGCCCTTCCGATCATTGTCGTCTCTTCATTCATTGGGAAGCTGCCAAGCAAGGCAGTCGTCTAGCTCTTCGGAGTTTTCTGGTAAGTACGGCTTTGATTGAGTAAAAGTCAGGTAATTGTTGTTACTCACTAGACACATTTCTCCGGACTGGAGCCGATGAGATGGGCGTCATTTTGAACACTATCTGCGGGTAACGTACTCCGTAACTACACGCAAGAACATAAAGGTGTGCGCTGTGACACCTTTATAATGTGCTGTGACGACCAATCTTACCAATCCACACTATTGTGCTCAGCATCTCTCTTATTGCACTGATATTATGACGGAGGCTTCCTCTTCTTCCAGTTCATCCTTTTCTATCTCTTCTTCCTCCCACTTCTGTTGCAATTTTCTAGTTCTCCCATTTGATTGAGGTTTATCGAGAGGCGGATTCTCTGATTTTTATACACGACTTGCAGCAGAAAAATGTTGCCCACAGCCCACCAAGATGGCATTTTAACCACCTCTTCGACAATTACGGAACATCCTCGACTCCATCTCTCATCCAAAAATCTATCTTTTAGCAACAAAAGACAATCGACTAAACACCATGTGGTTCTCGATCATGAGAATAAAGCCGCCCTAGCCGCAGCATATCAGGAAGATATCAACCCCTCCTCGACTCTCGGACCTCGCCAAAAAGAAAATCAGCCACCAGGGCTCGAGTCCCTACAGATTGAAGAATCGATGGAAGCACGACTCGAGCGATTGGGCAGACAACGACCTGAGGTCTTTGACTCTATCTGGGCCGAAATTGGATTTGTCTTCTCGATATCAATGTCACAGATCCTCACGGTTAGTAAAACCCCCTCCTCACAAAGCCTTTTTCTAACTCAAATAGGAATATTTTGTCTCAGGATTCACCGTAATTCTACCAACATTGGTGGAGGACCTGCATATTCCCGCTGCCTCATCAACATGGCCAGCAAGTGCGTTCTCCCTCGCAGTCGCCTCCTTTCTTTTGATCTTCGGTAGATTAGCCGACATGTATGGGGGCTATCCGGTATACGTTGCAGGCTTTGCCTGGCTTACGGTCTGGAGTCTTGTCGCCGGCTTCTCGCAGAACGACATTATGCTTAATCTCTGTCGTGCTCTGCAAGGCCTTGGGCCGGCCGCATATCTACCTTCGAGCATTATGCTTCTTGGCAGTATATATCGGCCTGGACCACGAAAGAACCTCATTTTCAGCATTTACGGGGCCTGTGCGGCGTTAGGCTTCTTTTGTGGGATTTTCTTTGCTGGAGTTACTGCTGAGTACACCACATGGAGCTGGTATTTCTGGATTGGGACGATATTGTCTGCGATCACTACGATAACATCTTACGTTTCGATTCCTTCTGATATCCGTGAGAAGATGACCTCCAAAGAGCGACCGAAAATGGACTGGCTAGGTTCCATTCTCACCGTCTGTGGTCTCACTCTGTTTACGTTCGCTGTCATCGACTCGGCCCATGCTTCACAGCAATGGAAAACACCATATATTTACATTCTTTTCATCTTGGGATGTTTGTTGCTAATAGCCGCTATATATGTTGAGGGTTTTCGAGCGGACGAACCTCTGCTCCCTGCCTCCTTGTTGAAAGTCCCAAGTATGCCGGCATTAGCCATTGCGTTGTTCTTCACGTATGGCTCCTTGGGAATCTTCTTGCTTTACGCTACGTTCTATATTGAAAGCGTTATGGGAGCATCGCCTCTCCAAGTGGTAGCGTGGTATGTGCCTATGGCTTTAGGGGGATGCATCATCTCTACTCTCGGCGGGTTTGTCTTACACAGAATTCCAGGGACAGCTCTTGTTATTATCGCCGGGGTTTCCTGGATAATTGCACCGCTTCTTTTCGCCATTTCACCGCAGGGCGCCAATTACTGGACCTACATATTCCCTTCCATGATCTGCGCAACAGTCGGCATTGATGTTACCTTCAATGTGGCAAACATCTTCATCACAACTTCACTTCCTCGAAAACAACAAGGTCTTGCCGGCGGTGTCATAATGCTCCTCCTTCACCTTGGAATAGCTGTCTGTCTCGGCTTCGCAGACATAGTCAACATTAACACTGTCGACAGACTCGGACCACGTCAGAGTTATCACGTGGTGTTCTGGTTCGAAGTTGCATGTGCGGCATTCGCCTTAGTCATCTTGGTTTTATTCGTAAAGATCAAGAAAGCAGAGAGTGAGTTGACACTGGAGGAGAGACAACAATTGGCGGCCGAGAGTAATACCGGGGTGAAAAAAGAGGGAGTTGACCCGTCTGTGAATAGTCCGGGCACGGAAGCGGGCTTGCAGTAGGGTCCGCCATAAGTTTCGCCATTGTTCAGCTATGTATATTACATTTTTGCCAACCTTTTTGCATTGTAGATAGATCCAGGTACTTAGTATGGATTTAATGATATTTATGAAAATACATTATTCTGTTGGAGATGCCTTACTCTGATGCCGACGCGTGCTTCGAACCTTTGTTGGAGATATAATCACGTGACCGGATGATCGGAATCTAATCACATTCCGTGGCACAGCCTCTTCTCGACCTTCTTCAACAACAGCAATGGCTCTTCGCTTTTGGACACTTTCGCCTCTCACGAAACCAAGCATTGCTTCATCCCGGAATTCATCCAAATTCCGAATATCTAATTCATAATTTGGACCCAACGTCATGGACCTCTTTGATATCCCCAGCCTTACTCCTTCAGAATCAGCTGATTTCGCGGATTTCACTGCTGTGGCTGAAGACAGCATGGGTCCGTTACAACCTCCGAATGCTACCTGTGATGCAGAAAAGCCACTACGAAAGTTACGTAGATCATGTGAGTTATGCAGGAACACCAAAGGGAGGTGTATTCCGAGCAAGACAGATTCAAGGTGTCAAAGGTTTTATTTTCTTCTCAAAGCTTCAAAATTATTCTGATCAATTCATAGATGTCTGAGAGATGGGAAGGAATGTATTTTCCTCCAGACTAAACCGAGGCCTAAGAGGGCGAAGAATTCAAGGACGTAGGTTTTTGGTTTTTTATTAGTTGGGCACTGTTGATAAGATATTAGACGTGTTGCAGAAATGGAGGAGAAACTTGAAGGACTTGTTGCTTTACTCACTTCGACTACCAAGGCCACAAAAGAAACGGCCATACCGTCACCACCTGAGGAACCTGCATCAATTATGGTCACAGCTACAGCTACAGCAAGATCAAACGCAAATCGGACGGATTCTTTCTCATTTCCCTTCTCTAGCCCTCCTGTCCGTCCCGAAAAGGAGCCTCTTCCTGCACATTTGCAGCATTACTCAGTATTTCCATTTCCGGATTGTACATTCAAATTTGATGATTTAAATGATCCTATTTCTAGAGGGATCGTCAGTTTCGAACAGGGTGAAGATTTCGTTCGGAATTTCAAGACAAAGGCGTATAAGTTCCCTTTCGTTCTTGTACCGCCGGATATGTCTCTAGATACCTTACGAAGAGAACGGCCATTCTTTTTACTATCGATATTAACGTATAGCTCTCAGTCGAAAGCAAAGCTTCAGAGTCAGCTTGAACATGAATTGAAAGAGTCGCTTAGTAAGAGGGTTATCATGAATGGAGAGAAAACGTTGGATCTTTTGCAAGGGCTTCTCATATACTTAGCTTGGTAATCTTCAATCATCCTCCTCTTTTGTATGAAATCTAATGAGTGATAGGCATCATCTTTTCTATGACCCTGACAACCAACAAGTTTATCAGCTTACGCAGATGGCTGTCTCAATGACTGTCGACCTTGGAATCAACAAGCCACCACGTGATTTCTTGCCCCTCAGTCTTCAATCGCTTAAGGGGCATCCGTTCAGCATTCTTCCTCCAATATGCACACCAGAAGAACTAGAAACTAGGAGAACATATCTAGGTTGTTGCTATCTAGCCTCTGCGTAAGTAATTCTCTTTCTGGAGAAATAAGAAGTGAACTAACCTCTTGAAAGCACATGTATGGGCTTAAGAAAACCATGTCAGGTCAAATACAACGAGTACACGGATGCCTGCTCCAAAGCTCTCACTGATACATCCGAATACGAGTCTGATCAGCTCATCCCCTACTACCTCCGACTCCAAAAACTACTCCAAGATGTAAACGAAGCATTTGATTACGGCCAACTTCAACAATTACCAGAGCTTGATGCAGTTCGAATTGAGATTCTCCTTAAAGCATTTAACGAACAATTAAGTCAATGCGAAAAGGATTTCCCACCTCATATTTGGGACAACTGTAAGTTCACACCCCTTTTTTCCTCATTCAAAGCTTCAACTAAAGCCCATCCTAAGCTGCAATATCATCCACCTACTTCTGCCTCCGCATTTACATTAACGAAATTGGTTTTCACGCCACCCCACCCGTATCTGCCTCCCCAAACATGAACCACCCCCAGAATGCACCCACAATTGTATCACGCCGCTCCTGGTACTACGCAGTAAGTAGAAACACAACAATAGCTCGGTGTCTTGCGGCTGCGCAATCTTATCTGGACCACTTTCTCTCTCTCTCTGGCCCTGACCTCGACGATGCACTCATGCCAGAATACATCCACTTCATCTATGCCGTTCTCGTGCTCGGCGCCTTCAGTTCCCCTGTCGACGTACCAACACTAGACCAAGTCTCCATTCGTGAACAAGCTCGCATTTCTTACTATATCGATGCATTGATCAACCGAACGGGGGAGATGAAGGCCGAAAGAGAAGAAGGAAGTAACGAGTATATGGGGCATATACATATGTTATTAAAACAGAGTAAGATTTGGTTTTCCAAACAGGGGCCAGGTGGTTTCAATGCAGGAACATGCTTTGTAAAGAATGCTGAGTTAGAGTTTATGGATATCTTGCCAACGATTATGAATAGGTGTGTGGAATACTGTGTTGATAACCAAATAAATAAGGTGTGGAATGGAAAGAACGGGAGCGATAAGGGTGGGGGGAATAATTCAGTCGGGTGCGGTGATGTGCTTGGAGGTGGCGGAGGTGGGAATTTGAATGATGGGATTGCAGGAGGGATGGGAGACGGTTTGGTTCCAGGGAACTGGGCAGATATTGACATTTTGCAGAACTGGTCCGAATTGGGGCAAGGGATGGCTGTTGATACTTCGATAGTGGGCTCGATGGAGTGATTTTTGACGAAATAATGATATATAGATCGGTTCGGAGTCTGGTACTAGTTAAGGACTGAGTGGAATGGCTTGGTATGGATAGATACTTAGGTGTGGATATGGAGTTTAGGCATCGCCACTTTGTATACTATAATCAACCATCTAAAAGCGACCCTGGAATTCCCATGCTTGAAATAGTTACCCTGAACACTTCAAGATGTAAATTTAATAGGAAAAGGCAAAGGCCAGTTGCCTTTTTCCCATGTGTGAGCGAGCAGCGGCCTTAAAATCCTCAATACAGCTCGGACGCACTTCATGACTTAGTTGCTTCTTTTCATCATTGAATCACAAATGAAATACTGCTGTGCAGTAATTTCATGATTTTCAAAGAACTATTCATTTCCACTAGCATCGTTTTTTCTCCATCCGAATATCATTTTCCATCAAATTTCTTCAAAGGAGGAGATAGATATATAATAGAAAAATAATAGCTCCAAATAGCGCACATGTAAATACCTCCTGCCTCAACACTGTCCCAAATGAGAAAGTACCTCGGACCAAATCTCGGGTAAGCATCCCGGCGAGGCTGAACCCCGCAATCCACTACTGTCCCGCCCCGGATTCTCCATTGTCACCACACCATGTAGCCTATTTGTCCAGTCTTTCATATAAGTCGCTCTTTCTTTTTGCACATGCCCTCGTACAATCGCTTTCCTATCCCCAAGAAAGCTGATTGATATAGGCTAAGTACATAATGTCAAAATCAGTCCCAATCCCATTTTCCGAGCCTCCCTGGCTCATGGGCTTACCAAGCCCGTATTACAATGAAAGCCACAGGAAATGGCAGAAAACGTGTCGTGCGCTAGTAGACGATCTGATGGCTGATGCAGGAGAATGGGAGAGGAATGGGGATGTCCCTGGTATACCTTAATTCCCTGTTTAAACTCTAATTACATCTTACTTTCACATTTCACAAATCAATTCTTGGAGAGGGTCTAACATTTATAGAGGATTTATACGCGCGCTTTGCGGCTGCCAACTTCCTCATCCCTAACCTTTCCTCGCCCCTCCCAGTCAAATGGCTGCACAAAGTCGGCATCACACACCTTCCAGGCGGCCTCCCTGTCGAAGATTTTGACTATCTTCATACTCTTATCTACTGCGATGAACTTGCAAGAAGCGGCAGTATGGGGCCGAGTGGGAGTGTGAATACGGGGATGGCGTATGGCGTTCCGCCAATTTTGAAGTTTGGAAGCGAGGAGTTGAAGGAGAGGTTTGTACCGGATTTGCTTTCTGGTAAAAAGAGGATCTGCATTGCTATTACGGAACCGGGGGCGGGAAGCGATGTTGCGAATATTGCAACAACGGCAGTGAGAAGTAAGGATGGTAAAGAGTTTATTGTGAATGGGACAAAGAAATGGTATGTTTTCCTTTATACACCTCTCACCTCTTCTCAATTTTCAAAACAAGACAAATCACATGGCGCTAACAGTTTAAACAGGATAACAAACGGCCTGTGGTCTGACTATGCCTCCATGGCGGTCCGAACTGGTGGTCCCGGCCCCTCCGGCCTCAGTATGCTCGTTGTCCCTCTCCTCGGCCACCCCGGTGTAACAATGCGCCGAATTCGTGTAGGAGGCCAAACTGCTGCCGGCACAACATTCATCGAGCTTGATGATGTACGAGTCCCTGTCCAAAATCTTATAGGAATAGAAGGTCAAGGGATGAAATATGTGATGCAGAATTTCAACCATGAGCGATTGACGATCGCTATAGGCGTTAATAGGTTAGCGAGAGTGGCATTGGCAAGTGCGTTTGAGTATTGTATGCGGAGAGAGGCGTTTGGGAAGGTACTGATGGAACAGCCAGTTGTGAGGAATAGGCTAGCGAGGTGTGGTGCTGAGTTAGAAAGTCATTGGGCTTGGATTGAGCAGTTCGTATACGCGATGACGAAATTAAGTGAAGAGGAGGCGAATAGGGAGCTTGGAGGACTAACTGCGCTGGCGAAGGCGAAGGCCGGGATGGTCGTTGAGTCTTGCGCGAGCACAGCTGTACTTTTATTTGGCGGAAACGGATACACGAAATCTGGGCAAGGGGAGATAGCCGAGAGTAAGTTTGCCCCTTTCTTTTCAGAAGCGATTTTTCTTTCCTCTCGGTGTGAAAAGGGTAACTGACTACTCGACTAGGAATCTACCGAGAAGTTCCTGGAGCAAGAATACCAGGTGGTAGCGAGGACGTAATGCTCGACCTCGCAATCCGTCAACTAGTCAAAAATTTCCAGAAGAAAGTTAAAGATCTAGAAACAATCCAAGAACAGCCCAAGGGCTCATCCAAGCTATAGAATAAAGATGACAGATGAAGAAGTAATAGAATCTTTAATATCAATACCAAATTATAAATTCGACTCTTCTTCCTTCACCTGCAACTCGAAAAATTACATTTCATGGCCCGTCCTCTCAAGAGCCTTCTTAAACCCCTCACACCCCTGCGTCCATCTTTCCACCTTTCATTCCCCAACCCTCCTTCCACCACACACACTTTTCATTATTCCTTCACCAAGTCGTACAAATCGTACACTCAGAAGCTCCGATCATCTCTACGAATTAGGCAAACGAGATGATGTATTTTAAGACTGAAAGAGCGAACCTAATGCCCGTTCTAGTCTTTAATATGGTAATCTTGCCTTCTTTTAGCAGAAGCACTTTCCCCAATGGATCACCACTCTCGCTCTTGAAAGCAGCAGGGGCCTTGCTGTTTTCTCATAGGGATGAAACGTTCTTATATGACAAGTTGAGTTTCTCCAGGAGCAAAGGAACACGAACGGAGCGCGGAACTTGTGAGGAAGTAGAGCGTTATTTCTAGGTTGGGGACCTTGTTTGCACTTTTCTTGGTTAAAATTTGGTATTTGGGGGGTTTATGAGGAATGAGATTAGGAGTGAGCTGAGAATCTGAGAGACGGGTTCTTCAGTTAGCGGCCTGGGTTGCGGGGGTGTTGGGAGGAGGGGGTAAATCACCATTTGAGCGTAGAAATGAGCGAGTGTAGAACACTGGCTGCTCAAAGGTGACCTCGGCAATATGGTAGTATCTGGAGGGGATATAGAACAATGTCACGGCTGAACTAGTTGAGTGGAAGATCGATAAGCATTAAGAAATCTTTTTCAACAATTGAGAAAATCCGGAGAATTATGAACTATGAAATAGAGTTTGGGGAAGTCGCTGAAACCTTGCGAAGGCGTGGAGACGGAGATAAAGTCTTGGCTCGAAAAGGTGTGGCTTGCAGTTTTTAAGGTGTTAGATTTTCGGGTCTACCTAATGGGCCTCGGTATTATTGTTGTTTTAACACATTCACGAAAGGAGGTTTTGCAATAGTATACTCACGTGAGAAACTTTGTAGATCTCTGAAGAACTGAGGGGAAATATTTCATTCAATGCAACTACTTGGCACAGTCCTTCGTGACCCGCCAAGCAGCTAATCCTCGCCTCCCTATTACTCGTTTCAACGTCGGCCATACGCCATCGTCTCCAAAGTCAAGATCATCCAGGTTCAAATGACTTCTATACCTCCACACCTCCTGGAAATGTAATCCAGATTCTGTCTTTGGTATGTGCGTATCCAGAAATGTTGCAGATAATGGTGCAATCAAATATGTTCCTTCCCTTTCCTCTAAGAATGCCGTCGCATTCAGAGATGGTTTATGGCATGTTGCTAATGCTGCCACTTCTCTAAGCATCGAAGGCCCTTTCATACCCATTATGTCGTGGGTCTTCAAGACCTCGTTCTTCCCGTTCAAAAGCCAAATTGGTGGGCTGTACGTTTTCCACCACACAGCTCGCGTCGCATCCGGTTGCCTACTCAAGAATACTTGAGTGGGTATTATCCCTCCCTGGTGATACACGCCCATCAAAAGGCCAAAAATTACATTGAATGCAATCCAGATTCCAGCCCAGATGCGTAAATGGAGATGGTTCTTTGGGAGTTGAACCGAGGATAGTATTAAAGGAATAGTAGGGAGGAGAAATCGCGCCTCTTGGTGCTGAAACATCGAAAGAACAAAGACCCCGGAAATTGCTGAATACAGGCGCAAGGACAAGTGAGGGCGAAGGAAGAGAAGCAGTGCTGCGGGGCCCAGTAATTGTGGGAGGTTAAAGAGGACATGTTGGTACCATGGGTGTAATCCATGCGTCGCGAGATTGCTCGTAGAAAGGTTATATGCAAGGTTGTTGAGTGGAGTGATGGTGGGATGTGAGAACAAGTATGACCAGGTAACCGGTTGGTCTGTGTAAAATCTCGTATCTAGATAGATTGCAATGAACAGAGTCGAAAGACCTGCAAGGGCTGCAGAGATGAGAGAGAATGGTCTTTCAAGCATGTTAGCCTTATACTTGTGAAAAGCAGTTGATTTCCTTACTTCCTTATAAAATGGGGTATCAGACGAAGACCAGGAATCAGAAGAAAGGCTGGAAAAGTAATCCTGTTGAAGATGCCAAACACCACCACCATCGCGAGAATAGCTGATGCGAACATGGAAGACCGTTGCTGAATAATGTCAGAGAGTATTGCAACGGATCTGTCATTGTACACACCTTATTTTCCACAATCCTCTGGATCAAGACTAGGCTCCATGCTACAGCCAAAGTCTCTATAGAATTCGAGAATGTATGTGTTTGATATGTCCAGGTCACATAAGAGGACGCGACTAGCAGGATAGCAACTCGTCGATGTCGCGGAGACTGGACCAATTCATGGAGAGCCCAATCCTCGAGTACGAAACTCAGTGCAAACATCAACACCCGTAGGGTCCAGAATACCGCGATCGGTGGAATCTCTCCATCATTGCCATTCCCTATCCACAACCATCGAAGGAGGAGCATCGGCAGACCGTAGACCGGCCATAATGGAAAGACGCTTCGAATAGGATCGCTGGATGTGAATTCCCAGGTCAGTCGCACTGGGTAGCTGAAGATCTGGCCTGCAGGAAAAGATCATTAGCCAGGAACCGCAGCAAGGCGCAACAGATAAGAGAAACGTGGCTCTTGCGCCATGCGCTGGCACAATTCGCAACACATTGGCATATCTCATTTTTCACAGGAGGTGCCTTCTAGAGATTGGGCACATACCGGCAATGACCTCAGGGCCTTGGAAATTTTCGTCAGGGTGAAGGTAGCTCGGTGAGAGAGCAAAGTATAAACGGACGAGAATGAGGAATAGATAGGCGCGCCGCCACATTATTAGAACTCTATGGTGTGAGATGAGGGCATATGTAAAAAGGCATTTGCATGCGCAAGAAAAGAAGAAGAGTTGCAGAGTGCATTTGTGATGCGGAAGTTCTGCTTATGGTCGAAACAAAACTTGGGTAGAGGAGCTAGAAGTTCCGGATTGGCGACGCGTTCACAGGGGAAGGGGAAGGCTGATAAATCTGCTGACTTGCGGCAAGACACCATAGAAAATCGGTTCGCAAAAGGAAAAGGGGCATCAACTATACATTTTTCAGCTCACAAATCAGTCTATCCGCGGAACGCAATTACACTTTGATAACGATCGCATCAGAGATGCTTTCATCTTTACCTACCCTCTGATGATATGCATGCTCTGAAGGGTTGCAGAATCTATCGTCAGGCTGCATGCGCATTGACCGGAGAACAAACCCGAAGCCGATCCCCGAAGTTCTCTGCAGCCCCTGGAAGTCGAAGAACCTAAATGCGTAAACGGTAAATATCAAAGAATATAGAAATTGACTTTGCAGCTTTGGGGGAGCTCCTCTATATCACTTACGGGAGCTAATCAGGACCTGTCAGGTACGCGCAAGGCAGAATGTAGCCTGGACGAGGCTGGACTGTAGCCTTTGACGTAGCCACAATTGAGGAGCTTCTGCCTGAAACTCGGCCTTTACATTCTATTTCAGTCAGTCTGTTTGGCAATTCAAACTACGGTCGTGAGTCACTTTACTCGTGGCTTCGTACCCAGAGCTCCAATAAACATGACATAATACAATTTTCAGAGCACTAAGTGAATTCAAAATTGGGATGTAGAGTAAAATCGAAGAGAAATCCCACCGCATGCATAGTATCATTGTATTTATTTAGTAATATCTTTGAAATGATATCTGTAATTGAAATCGATAATGGAATCGCAATATGAGTGACTACCTGTTGTCGAAAAGGCACAAAACTCTGAGGCTATCACCCTTGTTTTGTGAATCCCTCACAGCGAACAAGGCGAATGACTGGCTGCGCACCTTCCGTTCAGATCCTCACGCTAGTGCGCTCGCTTGATTCCCAAGGCTCCCGTCGCCTCTCTGATAGAAAAGGACCTCACGATCCAACAAAGGATCCTTCTCCTTCTCCACAAACCAACTCTGTCCCCAACCCAGATTTCGATCTTCACAACGGCCTTAGCCTTACAATACAAACTTACACATAATCATACCCTACTAGATTAATTCAACAAAATGTCGGAGACTAAGTCCAGCCAAATCACCCTCCTCAGCAATGATGGCATTGCTGTCCCAGTTGGTGCGTACACCCAGCGCGCGCAGAGCACACAAGAAAAGCTAACTTTTCCCCCAGAGCGTACCGTTGCTGAGCGATCAATGCTGATCAAGAATATGTTGGAGGATCTCGGAGATGGTGCCATCACTTCTGATATCCCCATCCCGAACGTAAGCCGCCCCGCAAAGCCTCAGTTTTGCGCAAACCCGATCACTAATATTTTACCTCCTAGGTCAACGAGAGCGTTTTGAAGAAGGTTATTGAGTGGTGCGAGCATCACAAGAACGATCCCCCAACTACCGCCGATGATGACTCCGATTCCCGCAAGAAGACAACCGATATCGAGGAGTGGGACCAGAAGTTCATGCAGGTTGACCAGGAAATGCTTTTTGAGATCATTCTTGTAAGCCGCATACCACAAAACTCCTTTTCATGTGCAAAGTGTTTATAGTATTCACAGGCTTCCAATTATCTTGACATTAAACCCCTCCTTGATGTTGGTTGCAAGACCGTCGCAAATATGATCAAGGGAAAATCACCAGAGGAGATCCGAAAAACCTTCAACATTACCAACGATTTCACACCCGAAGAGGAGGAGCAAATCCGACGTGAGAACGAGTGGGCTGAGGACCGCTAAATCACGAAAGGGCGGGATGGGCAAAAGCTGAGATGGGAATGATTGCTTGGATCTTGCACAACATCCCACCCTTTTGCCCATCCCTATTACCTCCTTCACGTATACGAATCATTCCCCTTACAATGGCATCTGATCTCCGATGTTAGTGGGAGAATCAGAACGGCTGATTCACATATTGGTCTCCGCCCGGTCATTGGTAGAGTGGTATGTTCTGGTCGGACTTTTCCTTTTCATCATCGATTACTGGTAGGCAATGGGCCGTGCATGGCGTTACGGTTCTGGTGTGGTTCTACCCATGAGTCCTAGATGTTGTTTGAGGGGATCATCGGTTACTCTTTATGTAGATAGAGTGTGAGAAATCCAAAAATTTGCATACTGTAGTCCTCTTCACCTGGAACATGACACTAATTCCCTACTTCTGATCACTTCTTCCAGCAACGTCCACTTCACCAGATTTTCTTTCTCAGCACAAGTCGCGTGGCGCGTAAATTACGGTGAGTGACACATCTGCCGCATTGACGTGCGGGGTTACACCGACTTCGATACTCCTCCAAGCTCCGAAACCCAGTGATCTATTGGAAACGCCGATCTGGACTTTGGTGTTTTCCGCCTTTACAAAGAGTGCATTATTTCCCACGAACCTATCAATATTTCTTGGCTTGGCTTCTCGACTGGCCCGATTTAGCCATCGCAGAAAGTAGTTTTTTTCCACACGTTCCCTTAAAACGATTACTTACCCTCGATGCATCGTATTTTGGAAAGAGCGTTTCGGCAGGGAAAGAGTCCCCATGGACTACTTTCTATACTACTGGCACCTGCACCCCCAGCATGTCTCCTCAAATCCCTCCGATCCTAGGGCCTTCTAAACATTCTCTTGTTTCTTGGAATCAGCTAGCTATGAACTACCCTGCAACTTTGCAGAAATTCTTCATGTGTGTAGTGTACAAGTGGGAATAGCTTAAAAATGATGTTTAGCTCCAGCCCGGGGGGGGGAGGGGGTAAAATGCTTGGTTGGGAATCAAGTAGAGAGGTTTGGCTCGTGAGCTTCAAACTTGGCATTCGAGAGTTCCACGAGAAAGACTTTGGGGGAAATACGCTGCATAGGCGTGAAAACGGAGAGTTTTGTTTCTGCTACCTTAAATTTAACCTGGACGAAAGAGTGTTTGGAGTCATGAGAAGTATGAGAAGGTAGTAATTCTAGGAGTGCTAGAGGGAGAAGAATGCCAAAGAAATTGGAAAGGTGGGAGAGTTAAAGATCTTTGTGATGGCCTCGGAGCCCTTTGCAAGAGGGGAGAAATATTTCTTCAACATTTCCAGGAGGTAAGAGTTTCTGATGGAATTATATCTCCTTATGGAGTGATTTTGAGTATCAATGAGGTTGTCAATGAGGTTTTCGATATCATTTGCAAAAAGAAATCCCGAGGGTCAGCAGGAGCCCAGGAGGAGAGAATTATGAAAGGCAATCATATCAAAAACACAATTTGCACCCATAATAGATCCAAAAACACCAGCGCAAATCATCCTTGCACACCAACAATTCAGGAGGAACAACGTTCATTTCATTGTGCTATTGGTGCACCCATGCAAAGCAAGAACAAGTTACGCCCTCCCCATCCAGTCCAGCATCCCAAGCCCATCCCTCCAACCACTGTAAATAATTCATCATTCCATCCAGCCCATGCACTTTCGCAATAAGAAGAGGCTCTTCTGCGAGAAGAGAGGTGGTAAACATTCGCAGCCGGAAATAGAGAAGCAGTATGATGCATCGTATTGAGAGGCAATGGTCGGGTCGCAAATGTGTGTTGGCCGTTCAAATACCAATGCGGGTCTTACGCCAATGTCTCCTCTTCGCGTTGTATCTACATTTCTATCAGCATTCTGATCTTGGTGATCGGCGAGTTGTGGGGAGGGGTTTTAGTGGTAGAGTGAGTATATCGGAGGATGGAGAATGGAGGGGTCGTACCTGATGGTGTTACCAGTTCTCAATCGGATCCATTGGGGAATTGGTCTGTTTTGCTTCTGGGCTCTCGCGAGCTTCTGCTTCGTACGGAAGGACTTGTGGCTCTATATTGCAGTCTCATCAGCTTGTTGTCCCTTCAAAATTGTTTCCTGCGACACAGTCGTCTCCTTCTACATCACGATCCTTCCTCGCAGCCCCTTATACTCCTTCAAAACCAAATAGAGGCCAGATGACTTGTTTTCGATAAAATAGAGTGCTACGTACCGGCATCGTGACAAATTGTCGTAGTGTCGAGGTTTGTGTTTGATTTTCGTCGTTGAAGAGGCTCACTTTTCTTGCCGAATTATTTCGCACCTCGATTTGTGCGCTGCACGTGACTATACCATCAGCCGAACTGCGGCTTACCCCGAATTGGATAAGGCTTAAACTTAGGTCGAGAGCTCGGATGCTCTTTTTGGGTGAGGCTGCAATCGATTGGAAATACCGATATGAACAAGTAGAGTTTCAGCAAAGAGAATCGAAACACTACAACTGCCTCCCACAACACTTACTTAGATTTGGCACTGCGACACTTACCGACCCGGCGCAACGTCTGATACTTTGTATTGTTGGGAGAGTGCGGAGTTTGAAGCAGACAAAGAGGGAAGATTAGTTGGGGAATAGGAACGGACAGCGGTGAAAGATGGGTGCCAGCGTATCGTGGTTGTCGGGGATGTTGTGGTCGAAGAAGGAGATACGGATATTGATTCTGGGATTAGTATGTTGTTCTTTTTGCTCTTTACAACCTTGTTACTACTTTTCTGACAATAGTGGCGAACTGTAGGACAATGCTGGCAAAACAACACTTTTATATCGGTTGAAGGTACGTTGATATTGGCCCTCGGATAAGTAGGGATGTTGGCTTACGCTTTAAGGTAGATTGGAGAGGTTGTCACTACGATACCGACGATAGGATTTAATGTCGAGTCGGTTACTTATAAGAATCTGAATTTCAATGTCTGGGTACGTTTACTTGTCCTCCCCAAGCCACGATACTAGCTAGAAGTCTTTTAGGATCTTGGTGGACAAACCTCGATTCGACCTTACTGGCGATGTTACTATGCCAATACTGCAGCCGTTATCTTCGTGATTGATTCCACGGATATTGACCGTTTAGGCACAGCTTCGGAAGAGCTGGCAGCTATGTTAAATGAGGACGAACTGAAAGATGCTGCATTACTGGTATTTGCGAATAAACAAGATCAACCTGGAGCCAAAGGTGCAGGAGAAATAAGTGAAGCTTTGAAATTGGGAGAGCTACGAGATCGGAACTGGAGTATCGTTGCGTGCAGTGCTGTAGATGGCAGAGGTGTGGACGAAGGAATGGACTGGCTAGTGGTAAGTTGGGCTAATAGCATATTGCCTTGCTAGTATAGAAAAATGTAGCTAACTTATCCCAGCAAACCGTTCAACAAGACTCGTAGAAGAGCTGGGAGACAGCTTGTATCATAACCACGCTCGAGCTTGGGTAATCGACTGGAGAGGAGTACCATACTTGACATAGGCGTTGAGGGATAGCTAGCATTTGGTTTTGCGATCTGCGAGTACTTACACCATGACATGCAGGCAAGAAACAGGAGGGTTATCTGAGGGAAGAGAGGATAAGATTGAAATAGTAGAAACAAGAAGGAATTTATATAAATGACCCGATACGATACAATTTCCTCATTGGTTGCATGGACTGGCATTAGATCCCGAGGGAAATTGAGCAAACTTTCCACCTTCACATACTTTCTAAAACTTCGAGCCAGTGAAGAGAGTAAAGATAATCACGTGGGGTTAATGGGTGTTATATTCCCCCACTACTGAAATATTGACGCAAGCCTCAAGCTGCAAGGCACTTCACCTTCACCGTCTCCTCACTTCGCGTTCTAGAAGCTTGATCGAATGCCAAAGTTCAAAATCTATCAAGTTCACACCCCGAAGACTGGCCCAAAGTTATCACAATTCATATCTAAAAGTCTCCAAAATACTAACCCAAGTAAACAATAGGATACATATTTCCAAGCTCTCCAAATCGATTCATCATACTTATATAAAGATACATACATCACACGCCCAACACGGTAAGAGACAAATGACATCTTTTGCCCTGTGTATTAGAAATTGCAGCTCTCATGTGGGACGAGACAGCAAACGCGGCCCCACGCGAGAGACATCCCGAGTGAGGGCCCGAGGCAGGGGAGGTATCATGGTTCTTCTCACTTCCATGTCAGTTTGACGTTGCACACCGTCCTCCATACATTTTTAGCCTGTGAGGTACTATGCCACATAGTCTGTCTAGAGCGGTTGGTATCGAATGATTGTCATGTAGAACAAGTATTGCAGGATGAGGGGGAAACAGGATTAACTTTCAAATTGTAAGAATTATGTGTGTGGTATAAAATTAGAGAAGGCTTGATTTGTCGGGGCCCGTTCCGCCCTTGGGTGCTCGGATTAGTAGGCGGTAAATGCCAATCCTCTCCCCAGCCCACTCATGACATGATAAGGATAGTGGCGTTCACAGAATGCGGAGAGTGAGACAGGGTGGAAACAATTACAAGGGTACAGGGGAAACACCCTGTACATTATGCATGAGAGGATCATTTTTACTCCTTTGAGGGCAGAAAGCCGGGAGGTGGGAGAGGTAGGCGTTCGATAGAAAGCACAACAACAGAAGTTACAAACTCAAGACGAAACGTGTATCTTAAAACGATTGTGCCTTTAGCTATCTGCAACAGGACAAAAGGATTGCAGCTAGAAAGCTATTGAATTCTCCGAGTCTTATTCAAAAAGGGAGCATCCAATAACCATTTAGCAGCGAATTGACGGTTGGATGACGAACATTCTTAACTCACTCTAGTCAAGACTATCCTTCTCCTCATTCCGCATAGCTTCTTTATACTTCCTTGCAAAACAGCTTTGGAATGCCGAGCTGCTGCGAGCTTCGTCCTCACATTCGAGACCGTTGCTTTTGACTAATGCCGTTGTGAATAGAGCTGCTGCCATTGGCTATTGCCCCGCTTGCCACGACAGGTTGCTCGTCCTCGTTTTGGCCCTCTGCTTTAATCCGTCCGGGTTGCAGGTAAAGCAGAGGTACTTATTAGGGTTCCTTCCCCCACCTTCCGTGTGTCAGCTCACTTCTTTGTTAATTCAGAAAGGTATCTGTTTGTTCAGTATATCAATCACAAGTTTCGCATTCATCGCCACTTCATCAAGAAAACATTCCTAATCCCACATCTCGAATTACCCCTCTGCAATTGTTGATCAATAGCAAAAATGGTTGCCGACGACAAGCCCGCCTCTACTTTCAAGTACTCCGAGAAGCCCTTCTACACAACTTCCAATGGATGCCCGGTGGAGAACCCAGAGGCATTCCAGAGAGTTGGTAATAATGGTCCTCTCTTGCTTCAGGACTTCCACTTGATTGATTTACTGGCACATTTTGATCGTGAACGTATCCCAGAGCGTGTCGTACACGCAAAGGGTGCTGGTGCTTATGGAGGTTGGTATACTCTTTCGATCAATTCAATTCTCTCTGCTAATTTCTTGTATAGAATTCGAGGTCACCCACGATGTCAGCGACCTTACCTCAATCGACATGCTCTCCAGTGTAGGAAAGAAGACTCCTTGCGTAACTCGTTTCTCGACGGTCGGAGGAGAGAAGGGTTCCGCAGACACAGCCCGCGACCCGCGAGGTTTCGCCATCAAGTTCTACACGGATGAGGGTAACTGGGATTGGGTATACAACAACACACCAATTTTCTTCCTTCGCGATCCTACCAAGTTCCCACTTTTCATCCACACACAAAAGCGAAACCCACAAACAAATTTGAAGGATGCTACGATGTTCTGGGACTATCTCTCAACCCATCAAGAGGCTGTTCACCAAGTTATGCACCTCTTCAGTGACCGTGGAACTCCGTACTCGTACAGACATATGAATGGTTATTCTGGCCACACCCACAAGTGGACTAAGCCAGATGGAAGCTTCGTCTACGTTCAAGTTCACCTGAAGACCGACCAGGGCAGCAAAACTTTCAACAATGATGAGGCTGGAAAGATGGCTTCTGACAACCCAGACTGGAACACCCAGGATTTGTTTGACTCGATCCAGAAGGGCGAATACCCATCCTGGACCGTTTACGTCCAGACTCTTACCCCAGAGCAAGCAGAGAAGTTCCGCTGGAACATCTTCGACTTGACCAAGGTCTGGCCACAGAAGGAGGTCCCATTGCGACCCTTCGGTAAGATGACCCTGAACAAGAATGTCGAGAACTACTTTGCCGAAATCGAGCAAGTTGCTTTCTCGCCCTCTCACTTAGTCCCAGGTGTTGAGCCATCCGCCGATCCAGTCCTCCAATCTCGTCTTTTCTCATACCCAGATACCCACCGCCACCGTCTCGGCGTCAACTACCAACAAATCCCAGTCAATGCTCCCTTGCGAGCGTTCAACCCCTACCAGCGTGACGGTTCCATGGCTGTCAATGGCAACTACGGCGCAAACCCTAACTACCCATCCTCTTATCGCGCCATGACATACAAGCCCGTCAAGCCAACCAACGACCACGAGCAGTGGGCCGGAGCGGCCGTTTCCTTCTTGTCTGAAGTCACATCAGAGGACTACGTTCAAGCCAAGGGTCTCTGGGATGTTCTTGGCAAGCAGCCAGGTCAACAGGATAATTTCGTTGGTAATGTTTCTGGTCACTTGTGTGCTGCTAAGGAAGATACCCGTCAACGTACCTATGAGATGTTTTCGAGGGTTGATAAGGAGCTCGGTGCGAGAATTGCGGAGGCGACGGAGAAGTTGGCTGCCCCTACCAGTCAGGCGAGACTCTGAATAACATTGGAAAAATAAAATTGGTGATAGGGAATACGAATTTATGAACAGGGTTGAAAAATGAAAAGAGTGGATAAGGACGATTTTATGATAGTAGGCTTAGGCTCTAGGAATTAGCTACTAGGTGGATAGTACTTCATAGGTGATGAATTCTACATACCCAGTCTCCTGTAATTTTTCTCGTTCGTTAAGATGAAAACTTGTAGTTCTTTGTGAATTATTCCCGGAGTGATGAAGTAGTGGACCAAGGTTATGCATAACAAGATGAAATTTGTGCATGTTCTTTCTTGTAAGTTTATGGTCTTTTAGTCAGGCGTGTAAGTAGTTATTAGCTTTGTTTCCCACCCAACTAACCGAATATTAAAATTACTACTGGGTTTCCATACAATCAATTTCATGTTTGTTAAGAATGGAGGGCATATAATGTCTTCTCATTCGTGAAAATAACTCGGACGCGGAAGATTCGGAGCAGGCCTGAGTTTGGCCGGCTTTTTTAGTATTTCTGATCACTGCTTTAAAAGTTCAATTCCTAGATAGAAAAAACCCCTCATCCCCCAGAGAAGTGAACGCTGCAGATGTATTCGTTTGAGTTCACATATTGGGATTATCTTGAAGTGGGGAGGGTGGCAGTGCGCTGGATTTCAGGGCAGATTAGACAGCTCAATGGACTTCGGCCTTGTTGTGGAATTACCTGGGATGAAATAGTTAGAAGATTAGCTATCTATAAAGAAAAGAAAAGAGTTCTTAGTTGGTTGTTGGGATTTTTCCTACTGTCTTGGTGCTTTGCGTAATAATATTAGTGTCTAACCAAGTGAAGCAACTTTTAAATTCAGAAGTGACCATCAGTCGTATATACATACAGGCTAGTAGTTAACAACCTTCTCTAATTTGACGTTATCATTGTCGGCAGCCAACTATGAGCTATGAATCAGTACAATGATACTAGTCTCTTCTGCCTTATACGTGATGGCAGCAAATATACAGTGATAGTTGACGCAAATTCAACGTATATTTAGAAGTGTCAATGCACATTTTTGTTTTCTAGGTCTCATTTGGTCTTGTCAATGGTCTCACTAACTCCGTTCTCAACGAAGCCATACTTGTACTTACCGAGTTACAAACCTTCTTTCCCAACAATGGCGCTGTCAACTATAATTTCTATTACACACCAACTTTGAGACCTACCAGATTATTTCCGAAGCCAATTCCTTGGGTAAATTAAAAATATCGCTTCGGCTTACAAAGCCGCGTGGGAAGCTGTCCACACTCGTCCATTTCTCACTTGTAACCAATATGCACACCTCCATACACGGATTCGACCTCATCAAACCTATCGCCAATTACACCTACGATACTAGTCCCACAGGCCACAATAATAACCGCGCCACCGGTGTAAATTTTGCCTGGCATAGTTCATCGTGAGATGTTGTGGATATCATGGATTGGGTGCTAGTTGTCCCACAAGCTCTTCGGGATACGGTTATGACGAATTTGCATAACGGGATAGCCTCCCTGAGGAATATTACGCTGGGTGGTGGGTGTAATATAAATGATGCTGACTGTTTAATTAAAGCACGTTTCGCTGCCTTTCTTGAGAGTACTTATAAGACGTTATTGGATATTAAGGATCAGTATAATCCTACGAAAATTCTGAACTATGGGAGTCCTTTTAGTTGGATAGGGGCTGAAGTGTTAGTTTTTTTTGTTTTTTTTTGTTTGGAATGCCTGCTGAGGCTGGTGAAGTATCTAACCCGTAATATTTTTGCCATGTACGGTCTCATAATCTGCTTGTTGCTATGAACCTGTTGCAAGGGGAGTCTTCTACTATTTAAGATCACCTTGTTTTCAACTTTACAAATTAAGAGCTGTATATATGATACAGTATTAATTTTCCCCCTCCTTTGCAGGAACAATATAGAAATTGAGTACAAAAGAATGAGCTCGAGGCTCTAGCGCCAAACATAGTATATAATATCCTGCCTTATATCTCTCTGATATATCAACGGCAACCAACTCCGAGAACAATCCCGCATTATTTTTTCAATATTCTCCTCCCTTACACAAGAAAATGCGCTTCAAAAAGTATTTCCTTCATCCAAAAATTTGAATTATAAACACAACTAATGACTGTAGCAGATTGCATTCAGCCACTATCTCAATCATGGCCCGCCCACGACTTTACTTGAACTTGATCGATTTGGCTTCGTCGTTGTCCTGGCGCAATTATGGGAGCTCATTTCCGGAGTCGTAGTCATATTGGTTGTGGTTGTTAATGTTATAGGAAAATTCATCGTCGACGTGATCATCACAGGATGATTTGTTACATGTGCCTTTCTGGTCACCGTGGATGTAACCTCTTGAATGATGGGTCTGTGCTTGGTCTTTGTGATTACAATTATCGAGGTTACAACGGTTTGCACATCTTCGGCAGGTCTGACCGTTACGGTATGATCAACCGGTTGGTATACAGTTTTGGTGATCCAGTGCTCCAATGTTGAAGGAATCGGTAGGCTTGCTATAGCCTGAATTGTTGTCGTCTGAATCATGGGTCGGTATAAGGTTTTCGTGATGAAAATACTTGAGGCTACGGAATTTCGGGACTCTTCAGTTGAACCAGTCGGCACAGATTGAAGAACCGTTACTGTTGTCGGGGCTGTGATTCTAGATGGAGATAAGGTTACGATAGATATAGGGGCTGGGATTTCTGCAGCAGGTGGAATGACGGTGAACAAATCTGCAGTTTCAAATGCTGCTGCGCAAGAAGTGAGGTTTAATTCCTGGGTTGTTAGAGATAGTCCGTCATTTTGGACTGGCTTTAGCTTACTTGAGGACAGCACCACGTCTTGGCTTTATTTTGATATGCGCAATAATAGCTATCATCGCATGCCACTATTTCGACTCCGTCAGCGAATTTTCTCAATATAGAGTTCCTTGTCTGCTAGACTCACTTCCAGTGTCCCCGTCACAGCAAGTCTGGCCTAGCCGTGGACTGTAGCAATGCATCACTGGCCCAGTTGCGGAACATTGTTTAAAACCATGACCACAGGCCTGAGAACAGGTGTTACCGTTTCCGCATATTTCTGTGATAGGAGCATATAGCCTAGATCGCTTTTCGAGAGGGTGGAATCGGTGAATCGACACCTCCCAGCGAAACCGAGATAACGGCGCCGCTGAGCACAAGAAGAGAATATTAAATAACAGAGCTAAATATTTTGTTTCTTTGAAGTTCATTGCTGAGTATCATTTTGTTGGGGTACTGGGACGAGCAATTAGACTTTCAAGATATCCTGTCTTCAAGCAGACCACATGTTAATGCCGGAATGCGAGAATTGTGGTGAGTATATGATTTCATCACATAGATTCAGTGGAGAGATCTGATCGAAGATTTTACGAGATTTGCGCTGAGTGTGAAACCTATCCAAATCTCCGAGTTGTGGCTGCATGTATGGCTGTTATGGAAGGCTGTCTTTGGTGAAAATATTCAGCGGGCTGAATGAAGTCTCCCCACTGTAACAGAAGAAGTCGATCTTCACACCATAGCTTGGAGATTTCCGGGCCCTCCCGCGAATCCTTTTGTCAGAATTGCACTGACTCCCGTGAAAATCCGGGGTGATCTGCGTGATTCTCCACTTGCGATACGCCAGAATTCGCCTTGAATTACTGCTTTAGTAGGAAGTCTCTTGGCTTTTGTGATAAGTCGACACTTACTTCAGTTATGACTGACCATGTTAGAAGGTGGCAAGCAACGCGCTATTATTACATTCCCATCTAACGAGGATATGCAAGAGCTATGCTCATGTCTTCCCCAGACATCAACACTTCACATTTCAATTATGAGATAACTTGAATATTTAACTACATTTCCGACCGTTAGCCTTCTCACAAAATATTTTCAGTAAAAATGGTTATGTACGCAAAATCTTTTACCGGTATTCGCATCATCGCCCTCATAGCTCTCCTACACTTCCCAGTATGTCTTGGCATCACCGAATATGTCAACGATAATCCTACGGTTATGGTCCAATCGACGCAACCTTGCACACTCCATGGGGATTCAGATTTATACGGATTAGGAGTTCGGATCAGCTTTTATCTTCAGTTTGGGGTTGGACTTGTTGGGGTATGGGTTGGATCAACGAAAGAGATCAAATCTCTACGATTAGGGTTTAATACTCTCAGTTCGGCTCTACTCATTGTCCTCTTTCGTAATGCCAATCGAGGGAGTTTTGCACTATTGGAATGGAATATAGTTGGGAGTCTCATATTTCTCCTTCCGTTCGTTATGATGCCTCTACCTTTGGGCTTTGGGGAGATCACTACGAAGACCGAAGGCCAGAGCCAGGGGAGAGGAGCTGGGGGTGCCGAACACAAGGCTGTTAGAATACCAGTCACAAATCTCACCGCCCGAGAACCTACCGAACCTAATGGAGACATAAGTCAACAAGCCAATATCTTTGAAACAATTCCACTCAATCCAGCTGTCAACGCAGCCGCTGAGCCGCTTCTTCAGTTGGATCGAGGAAGCAACGGCAGGAAAAGGCTGAAAGACACGTCAACATCATTGAACGTAAAGAAGCTACAAGATAATTTTTACGTTCCCTCTGAGACGAGTTTTCCGGGGTGGTCCCATGAGAGATATCGTCCCTACCTGGCGGATCCTGTCGGCATAGGTTACTTGATGTTTCTATTCGCTATCTTTATGTTGAGCCAGCCGTGGCTACAATTCACGCAGAGAAATGTTGGCCATAAGCTCGACTGTTCAATTCGTATTTTTCTGTTCGCCCCCATCAACCCATACAATACCTATTGGTCGAGGCTTTACAAAGCCCTCTCGATTATCTCGATACCCCTGACAGTATACTGCTTGTATTGGGCAATACGATTTGTCTTTGATGGAGTAGTATTTTGGCGGGCTTATGAAGAGGTGCTGAATGTACTTGATGATAAAAGAGACGGCGTAGGGAGGCTGATGGAGTTTGTCAGTACTAGAATGAAAGCCCTGGCGGATGGTAGTGATAGCAGTTCCTTGTCCTCTATTGGGGATGTCGAGGGCCCCCATTACCTGCCAAGTGATGTGCAGGAGTCCTTCGCCAAAGCCCAAAAAGATCTTTCTTTGATTGATGGGAATATAGCATCTCAAATTCAGACTAAAGAGGACGCAGAAGCGATCCTAGCTAGAGCCACCCAGGTCAGAGAGAGCTACTATCAACAGAAGAAAAAACAGAAAATCATTCAGCGGATCGCATGCATTATGTTGGCATTTTTTGGAGGCGCTACCATTGCTTCCATCGAGCTTACCATTTATCTTAACCACATTATTCTGGCGGACTCCATTTCAACAAGTACCGGACAATCACTTTCCTTGTTAGTGGCCGTATTCTCCTCCGTTGCCTTCCTCTTCGAGTACTACAAGAAGAGTCGGAAGGAGCGCACGGAGTTCAAGAAGATCGAAAAATACTATTACGAAAGTGTCAGTGCTTTTGATGCTTATCTGTTGCATTTATTATCGGCGATTATAGATCTCAGGTCTCAGCAGGATAGGGTAAGGAACAAACTCCAGAAGCAAAAGGAGCGATTAGAACGAAAAGGCCTGTCTCGTAGGTCTTCACGCAACAGCAACCGGACTACTCCAGTTTCTGGGCCCAAAAGCTGGATTTCAGCCTGGTCACCTTGGGGACCCAAACCCAAGCTTGACCAAATAAATGAAAGAGAGGCTCTCAACAGTGTGATAACAGAGTAAAACATGAGAGAAGTCTCAGCTTTCTTGTATCCTCATTGCAGTTCGGTGAACGGTCCTGGCCATCAGGTTTCCACAAAGATATCTAGGGTATTTCCGCGCCGAGTTCAAGCAGCTCGGTAACCCCGAGATGAACCGAAGGCACCTGCTCAAGGTTTCGTTATTTAATTTGTTATAATGCTTGCCTTTTCAGGATATTCCATCAATAATGTCTTGATTTGTACACTTTGAAGTATATTACTCGCACACCGTTTCTCATTCTGGCAAATTAAAAACTAAATTATCTTCACCTCGGTGTTTACGTGATAAGCTACACTTCCAAACTGTTTCTGCACCTTGATATCAGAATCAGAATAGAACTTCCTAACCATTTTGAAGATAGAATAGTACGGTTCCTGCTGAAGAGATGCTTCCCTAAATATTATGGAGTGTCAAAAAAGCCGCTTATGCCATGCCTAATCCAATGCTTAGTCAAAGTTCTAGATGATTTATTTTGGGGTGTGACACAATCAGATGCCTTGAAAATTTTGGTACCTTGCCGAAATTCTTTACGCTGATAAGCCATGAATGTTTCAAATTAAAATGTATTTTTCATATGTCAGGATCTGTTGACGGTCTGAACCGGCTCATGCTAGGGCGCATGTTTTTCATAGTCGTAAAATTTTAAATACCAGCGGCGGAAGGCGGGAAATAAATTATGACACCAAGGGATAGATCAGAATGAAAGGTGCTGCTTTCTAGATCTTCGTGCACCAGTCCACAGATTGCTTGAAATGAACTCTAGAAGAAGCCTCATCGCCTCGCAATCATAGACGGATTAGAACATGATGTAGAACGGTAATGCACTAACTCTAGGGCGTCCAACAGAGGTAATCCATTGATTTCCTCATGTCCCAATTACCCAGCACCAAAGGACGTGCTTATTAATTAATATTCCTATGGGCATCAGCACTATGATATATATTGATTGTGATGGAAGCTTGGAGATGGGAGTGCTGAAGATAAAGTTCCGTAGCCCCTTGATTACTTTCACAGGGATGTTGAAAAAGTGGGCTGCGAAGGCCCAGAGCTCGGGAGGAGAAGTATTTCAATGAGATATTTGAGGGTGAATCTTACTCGCATTAGAGTCTCAAACTCCAAAAGGCAACGTATGATGCACAGGTAATATTTATACCTAAGTACCTATTATATCTTTATGATAGTAGTTCTATGTTACTTTTATAAAATTCTTGTAATAATCCGTAGTATGTTGGCTTGTGAGTAAGCGCTGTTGAGCTTTGATTGTATTATGTAAGTCGGAACTCTTTGACCTTACTAGTTTGAAATAAGAGCCTCCATGCTAAAATGATTGCAGTTTGGTTCAGTGGCGTGCCTAAAGAATTTAAGCTGTAACTGAATGCGAGTACAACACTTAAGTGCCTCAACAATATTTCCCACATCTGATGAGTGAGTTGCCGAAGCTATACAAATGGATGACACAGTTTTTTTTTTAGCCTTTAAGAGTGAGTTTACTTGTACGAAATCAGGGGTGTCAGCGTTAGTACCGACTTTCTTTAGATTATAGTCTCAGCCGTGCTAAAACTCTTTTGCTTACTTTGCCATGAGCGGTGTGTCAAGGTCTAAGAAAGAAGGAGCCGTGGTAACGATGGCACCTGAAGTTTTGGGAAGGCGTTGCACGCTTCATGAGAGACTTGCGAAGGAATGCGGTAATGAGGGCGCGTAAAAGGGATTATGATTGGGAAGGGAATGAACCTTATAGTGCAAAGGAGTCTTGAAAGACAGAAAATAGATAAATCACCGTTTAGTTACTCTGACTAAAGTGCATAGCCGTGTGATAGAAACCAACCAGCACCGATTTCGAACCTGGTGATATTCTTTGGAGTGAACCCATCTCTGAATGGAGAGATTGGCTTAGAGGGATTCGTTTGCGCGCGTATCAGGGATTCTCCGGTATTCAAACAATCCGATTTAGAAGCGGATAATACGGCGGTGCGATGTAAGGTTACGATAAGATGGTGGGCGGCCTCCGAGGCTGCCGCCACTAGAGGTACGCCATATATTTCAGAGAGACGTTGCTAGGTTTTGTCCTCATTTTGATATTCGCAATAACGATCATCGCTTGCCGCTACTCCACTATACTAATCATTGCCCTTGAAGCCGAAACGTGAACTACCAGACTTACAAGAAGTTGACGAAACTATCACAATGAAACTCTCACTCTTACCCGGAAGCGTTCAAACCCAGAGGCATGACGGATAGGCAGCAAACGAGTGCACCTGGATCAGAAGTTGGGACAATCCTCTAATCAGGAGACTGAGATAGCAAGTCCCGAAGACCCACCTTGGAGACATAAAGATCTAAAGTATCACCAAGATGCATCGAAATTCGATGAGCCACAGAGAGCTCCCTCTCTATTAGTTTAACGCTAAACAGTCTAAATTGTTCGTACTTAGAAGAATATCGGGGATGAAGGAGTTGACAGAATCAAATTGAAAATCCTTGTAGACTCATACACACATCACCACAGAAAGCAACAATGCCGATGCTATACTGGGGTAAAATATTGCCCCTGATGGCAAGTTTGCTTGCCGCGTTATCTCGGCTGTAATATGTGGAGTAAACTGCAGAGTCCAGGTGTTTGATCAGTTGTGATATTCGATGCATAAGCAGATAGAGGTTTTTGAGTGTTGCTAGAAGAAGATAGTTTGTACTATACGACTCTTGATGTTTGAAAGTGTAGAAAGCGACATATGATAGATGTGCAATAAACTTTTAGTAATTTGTATCTATGTTCCTAATTTCTTACTATCTGGTAAAGGTGAGATAAGCAAAGCTTTCCACCAAAAAGGGTCAAGGTTGCTACAATAAGGATCCTGATAAATAAAACTCTGTCTAAGCACCAACATTGCCCCCTGAAGACCACAACAACAAAAAACTTACCACCAACTGAGAAACCGACCCTAGAGCGTCTGCTAACCCGTATGGGGATCCACAGAGACTCATCCCAATCTGCACAAATATCATCTCTCCACAGCACAACGTAAGCCCCACAAGCCCAACCAAAATTTTCACCCACCAAGAAGCAAAGATGTGGTATTTACCAGATCTAGGTTCTGGGGGACCACCTGTCCCATTTGTCCAAGTATGGCGCTTTCCCCTCTGGAACATAATATAGTAAAAAAATAATAGCCAAACAACGACTAAGGCAGCTGCCATTACCTTAGCCGTCCCCAAGATGCGCGGTCTATACGACCCAACGGCAATCGGTGCCTCATATCCACTTTCTCCGGCCATGATACTCCCAAGGCCTACCCAAGTCGCTAGTGAGTCCGCGAGGATTTGCGCAACGGCCACTGCATTCCAGGGAGGAATAGGATTTGGGGTTGACGCTGAAGCCGAGTTGTCTTTCTGCTTGCGTGGTTCGAAAACTTGGATTATACCCATCAAAGACCCAGCATGAAATCCTAAGAACGAACCCCAGGCTGCGGCTCTAGCAGCTTGGTTATACTCCTCACTACTAGAATCATGTTTAAAGCCAGTGTATACGCCGAATGCTAGTAAACTGCCAACAAATTTGGCTAGGAATCCACCGAGAACCTGCCATTTTAGGTATCGGAAGAAGAGGTGTTCACTGTTTTTCTTTCTGTTACGGGAGATGAAGTTTGTGATTGCGGTTATGATAGCTGAAATTACGAGACCGGATATGAGGAGGGCCCATTGGTAGGCGTGGGTAAAGAGTTGGGGGTTTGCGCCGCAGGTGCCATCGAAGCGGAGGAAAGATTCAGGTGGGGGAGTAGAGGTGGGTGTGGCGGGATTCATGAGGATGTAGTGGGTTTGAATTTACGGTAGATTGTAAGATGCTTTGATTGTGGATATATCGGCTTTCTCTTGAATTTTCAGGTACGAGATTTAAAAGGAGAGTCTGTATACGATCGACAGCTTTCTCACTTATATTGCAATTATAGATCTAATCTGAGTCGGGGCCTGACCATCACCAGATCCTGAGACATATCAAAGCTATATTTCAACCCGCGATGCTAAAATATTCATGCTTTGGGAGATTTCAGTTTGTTGGTATAAATAATTAGTAATAGTCACGTGTTGTAACTAGTTCTGATTAGGTTAGCGTGGCGGGAGCCAAAGCATATAGCTCTAGCTTCCTCCTCAATAAAACATCAACGATTCAACCAACCAATATAAACAGCACGTCACGTACGCCTACGTGATTTGCTCTATATTACTGGTGAATCGACACTGATCAGTTAGCTTTCAGATCAGGAATTCAGAAAACACGAATCCACCAAATATCAGGACCCTCACCTTCAATCAAAATATCAAACCCTCACCTTCCAGAATATCAGACCCTCACCTTCAACCACCCACTCAACCACTCAACCACCCAACCACCCACCTACCCACACACACAACCACACAATCACACAATCACACATATATGGGAACCCGTATAAGCTGAAGGAAGCCAGAAATACCCGGGAATTAACTGGAAGGACGTCACTGTCACAATTGAAAGGGCTCTGTGTCTACTTGCCTACCACCTGCGGGTGAATATCCAAGAGGCTCCAACCATACTCAACACTGTTTTCAAACGTACGACCACGAAAGTACCGTGATCTGACGACTAGAAGCTATGGCGGACCCTCCACGGCAATGGGATTATGGCATTGATGCCAAAACAGCTACAACTGAAGAGCTCAATGACTTCGTCACAGAGCGAGTGGCATTTTGGGAAGGAATGAAGGTTTGCGATACCAATCTGTGGGAGCTCTACAGATCGGAATTCAAGTCATTTACCCTGGCTGTATTTGACAAGGTTACGCTCACAAATCTCCAAAAGCTTCGTACCTACCTCCAGCGGTGCGGAGTCTTTGTTTCACAAATCCACGAGCAGGGAATCACATATGCCCTTAGGGATACTCTCACTGAAAAGGTCAAGCACAAGTGGACTCAACAAGAGGTCCTTGACACAAGAGAGACCCTGGAAGAGCATTTGATTCTGTCGCGAGTACTAGCTCGAGAAGGGCTACTTAACAATATTGACGTCGAATACGGCTATAAATGCAACTTCCCTCAAGCCAGGCAAAACTCACGATATCAAGCTCAAGCTCAGGCTCAAGCTCAAGCTGAAGCTGAAGCTGAAGGCCAGGCTTCTCAATATCCTGCCCAAGGTCAAGATCAATTCCAAACCAAACCTCAGCACCAAACTACTACACAGTCTACCCGACCAGCCGATATAGCCAAGCAGATTTCAGAGATCGCGAAGATCTACACTGAGGAACAGAAATATAGCGGAACCAGTGATTGCCTTGATCACAAGTATGCTATCTTCATTGACATCTGCCAAAGAGTTGAACTTCCAGAGAATAGCCTGGTTAGAGCTTTCCCAATTATGCTAAAGGGACTCGCGCTAGATCAATATTACACAAACAAACTGTCCAGTATCACTATTCAGGAAGCCTGCGATAGTCTTCGCACCTTCTTTGAAGGCCCTGGATATTATCGACGGAACCTTGACAAATGGAATTCAACTACACTTGCTACTGTTACTGCTGAAAACCCAAATAGATCGATATACGAGAACGTCCAGGAGCTTATCAACACACTCCGCAAGCTCCAGTACGGCCTCACGCCAGCACTACGAAGTGTAGAATTTCTACATAATCGAATCGTTACTGCGTGCCAAGGCTCACCTGCCTGCCGATTTGCTGTTTCCGACCCTCCAACAGAGCTTCCAGCCCTTATTAACAAGCTACAATCGTCAATTATAACATATGAAAAGGAACAGACTAGCACTGACACATTCTTTACGGATCGACGATATCATCGCCGACCTGACAGCAGGAATCGACGCACACAAAGCCGATATTCAGGATCCTGCTTCATATGCAAGAAAGAAGGTTGCCGCTCCTGGAAGCACACACAGCAAGAACAGGAAGAGTCAAAAGCAAAATTCAAGGCCAAGAATCTCCGTAACTTCAATCCAAACACTCGCAATTTCAATAGCAAATTTGAGCAAGCCTACCGTCAATATATCGCCGACTTTGAATACGACTCCGACTCTGATACTGACGACGAATTCACTGCTGCCCTGGGAGCCCTTGTTATGGAAGATGATCAAGTTGATCAATCAGACACCGCTCAAGGAAGTTTCCTTACCTCCTGCGGTACCCTTTCAAAGCATGCTGCCGCCGCAACAGCCGTGGCACTCTCAAATCAAGCTTATATGCATCAGCTGTTGCCCAAGCATTCAATTGATTCGACGCCCAGGCAGCCAGCAGACCTGACCTTCGTACCTGGCAATATCGACAGCTGTTTTACTACAGCAACTCGATATAATTCCAATCAATTCTACGGAATCATCATTGACACAGGAGCAGCCAAGCGATCTACAGCAGGCCTAGCACAATTCAAAGCTTTCCAGCGACTGACACCTGACACTACCCTCAATAAAACCACCAAAGGCAGTGTCACTGTACAATTCGGGATCGGAGCGACCTCATCTATAGGCTCTGCTTCAATCAAGACACCAATTGGTAATGTCATATTCCATATTATGCCAGAAGACACTCCATTCCTCCTTAGCCTTGGAGATATGGATGCTCTAGGCATTTACTTCAATAACCTTCTTGACGTACTCGTTACAGCCACTGGCGACGTGCCAGTAGTACGACGATTTGGCCACCCATTTCTATTATGGGATACTTCTCTACAGTCATTTCTCACTGAATCAATTGATTGCTTTCTCACAGCAACAGAGCTACAGCGGCTACATCGCCGATTCGGTCATCCATCCGTTTCTAGGCTCCAGCAGGTCCTAGAACGGGCTGGGTATGAGGTTAATAAGGAAGCCCTTAATTATCTCACCAAGTACTGCGAACACTGCCAGCGACACGGTAAGCCACCTAGCAGATTCAGATTCAACCTACGCGACGATGTGAGCTTCAATTATTCTATTATTGTCGATATTTTCTATGTCGCTTCAACCCCAGTACTCCATGTCGTTGACGAGGCTACGCGATATCAAGCCGGGCGCTGGCTTAGCAATATCAGTGCCAAAACCACCTGGGATACCCTTCGGATGTGCTGGATCGACACCTACTTAGGCCCTCCTGACCAAATCACGACTGACTCAGGCAAGAACTTCGTCAGCAAGGAATTCCATCAAATGGCTGAGTCTGTCGGTACTAAAATCAAAATCGTACCAGTAGAAGCCCACAACTCTGTAGGAATCGTGGAGCGGTACCATGGGCCAATTCGACGTGCCTATCACATTATCACTGCCGAGATACCAGATATCGACAAGGAAATGGCCTTGCAGATGGCATTCAAGGCTATTAACGACTCCGCTGGTCCTGACGGCCTTATTCCAACACTCCTGGTGTACGGTGCCTATCCCAGAATGAGTGAGTTTGACAGTCCGCCAGCGACTATAACACAGAGAGCTGCTGCTATCAAGAAGGCAATGGCCGAAATTGCGACTCTACGAGCCAAACGACAGGTCGCAAGCGCCCTCAACACTCGTAACGGCCCAAATACTGAAGCTATTCACAACCTAGAGTTGAATTCACAAGTCATGGTATGGCGAGAAGGCAACGCAGGTAGGAATAGCGGCTGGGAAGGTCCGTACAGGCTAGTTGGTATCACTGGTGAGAATTGCATTCTGGCTCTTCCACGTGGCAACACCTCCTTCCGTTCTACAGCCGTTAAACCCTTCTACAGCCCTGTTAACCAGCCTACGGATTTACCTGAGGGAGACACTGTTGTCGTACAAGTTCCAGAACCCGAGGAAGACCCACAAAAACCCGAAAACGACCCGTTTAAACCCGGAAATGGCCTACAAGAACCCGAAGTCGTCAAACGACGACCAGGTCGACCTCGTAAATACCCTGTCGCTACGAATATAGCTGATATCACTATGTTTCTGCAAGATGAGTACCCACTGCAGGATAGAACTCAATTCAAGGCCTCCAGGCATAAGGAGGTCATGGGACTCCTTGAAAAAGGCGTTTTTGAATCCGTCGATCAAATTCCCAAGGGAGTACGCATTTTTAATGCCCGCTTTGTCGATGAAATCAAGAATATAGGCACCGACAAGGCTTTCGAGAAATCAAGGCTAGTCGTACAGGCATATAACGATAATGAGAAGTCTATCGTACTGACTCAATCACCAACTATCCAACGAGCGAGTCAGCGAATTATACTCGGAATCGCTCCAATGATGGCCTCGTACGGCGCTAGCCTCAACCTACGGGATATCTCTCAAGCCTACGTACAGTCCAGGACTCTACTAAATCGCGATTTCTACGTACGACCACCTGTAGAACTCACACAGGCACTTGGACTTGAAAAAGGCTCAATTCTACGAGTCGTAAAGCCACTGTACGGCGTGCCAGAAGCTGGCAACCACTGGTTCAAAACCTACCACAGCCACCATATTCAAGAGCTGTCAATGAGCCAGTCCACGTACGACCCCTGCCTTCTGTACGCTACTGACCCCTTTGGCGTTGTCGGAATGCAAACCGACGATACCTTAATCCTTGGAAACAGCGACTTTATTCAAGCAGAACAGGCCCAGCTAGAAAAGGCTAATTTCCTAGCCAAGGCTCGCGAGCAACTATCAATTGATCACGACCTCAAGTTCAATGGATGCGCCATACAATTGCAAGATGACGGAAGTATAATACTCACCCAGGAGCGCCAGTGTACAAACCTGAAGCTGGTTGCTAACAGAGTTATTGATTCCACAAGTAGCCGCGGAATCACACGCAAGGGACTTTCAATAAAAGAGCAATATATAGCCCAGCGAGCCCGCGGGGCATATATCGCTTCTGTCTGCCAACCTGAAGCTACGTACGATCTATCAGTTGCTGCTCAAGCCATCGATATAACTGAAGGAGACATTAAATCACTTAATAAACGACTTCAATGGCAACTACAGAGTGGTTCCAGGGGACTACGCTTTGTGAAGCTCGATAAGCGACTACTACGACTTATTGTCTTTACAGACGCCTCATTCGCTAATAACAAGGATCTTTCCTCTCAAATCGGCTATATTCTAGTCCTTGCAGATAGCAGCAATAATGCCAATATATTGCACTGGTCATCTATCAAATGCAAGAGAGTTACTAGAAGCGTTCTAGCCTCAGAACTGTACGGAATGGTACACGGATTCGATATGGGTGCGTCAATCAAAGCGACTATTGAGGTGATTCTACAGATCAAGCTTCCATTAATTATCTGTACGGATTCAAGGTCATTGTACGACTGTCTAGTTAAATTGGGAACCACACAGGAGAAGCGCCTTATGATCGACGTAATGTGCCTTCGACAGGCATATGAGAGGCGTGAGATCGCCGAGGTCAAATGGATTGACGGCAGCACTAATCCAGCTGACTCTATGACCAAGTCAAGGTCATCAGGAGCCCTGAAAGCCCTTATTGACACGAATAAGGTCCAGCTAGAGGAAAAGGAATGGGTAGAACGTGGTGGTAGTGATATCGAGATGCAAGGGGTGGAATCGCACTAAGCCCAGTTAGGCAATTAGCATGTGGTTGGGAGAAAACTGTGTTTTTGGGCCTTTCTACGATTCTCTAGAGAGGCTCCAGTGTTGGTATAAATAATTAGTAATAGTCACGTGTTGTAACTAGTTCTGATTAGGTTAGCGTGGCGGGAGCCAAAGCATATAGCTCTAGCTTCCTCCTCAATAAAACATCAACGATTCAACCAACCAATATAAACAGCACGTCACGTACGCCTACGTGATTTGCTCTATATTACTGGTGAATCGACACAGTTATTTGCTGAAGCTTTTGAGGCATGTAATCGCGTGATAGCCTTAAATAGGATGCACATTCGATATGCCAAGAAATCCGGCGCATTGGCTGAGCTTTGGGCTTGGGTATGGTGTGAGCAAAATTTTCGACAGCCTATAGCTTCCAACGGATCATTTCGCCGGCAGGCGCCGCAGTGATGTGTTTGTCAATGGTTAGGCAGTTTTATTATGTTTTCAGTTCAAGACGTTGAGGCTCCCTAGAAGTGTTGTGATTGGTTACATGTTATAATTGAATCGAGGTTTGTAGCCGAACATAAAAGTATTTTATTCTCTAATTGTTTCATTACACACCCACTTGGACCCTTGAATGCATGTGTGATATCCACCAAGAATCTAGTGTTTGAAAATTATTAATAATTAATGAGTACCGGGCAATGGGAAATAGAGGAGAAAAGTTTTGCTGAGAAATATAAATCATAGAATATTCCTAGAGTCAAGCTCAAGTCCCAAAACCTTTTGTTTCTAGGCACCGAGAACCTCAAATTGGCAACAGAATGATAACTTTGTGCATGAGTTCTTAATGGTCTTCAACTCTTCATTTGTTGGGCGGCTCAGGGGAACAGGGGAAGAGAATAAATATAAGCGAGGATCGAACTATCTGGATCGAAATCCTCTCAATCTGATTAATCTAGCTAAAAATCAAAATACTAAATGTCATGAAAGTAGCCAAAAGCCTCGGGTGCTAAAAGACACCAAAATACAAACGCTTATACCGAAAGGTTATACCTTCCTTTCTATCCCAAGCCCCAAAATCATTATGCAGAGGTGTCGTAAGTCGTGGCGTCTTTTGTTACAGGTTAGTCTCCTTTTCCTGATGCTGTTTGTTACTCTTGCTTGAAGATTTGATTGTGCCTTATTTCATCCTGCATCCTTTTAAGGTGTTGTGGGAGTTGGTCAAATTCAGATCAAAATCCAAGCACCCAAAGCATAGAAAATACCCAAACCCCAGCTATTAAATCTCGAGTTCTTCGCACTATCGCTCTTCTTCTTCGTCGTCTGAGCCGGGGGTGCAGCCTGGCTCACACTTGAGCTGGAACTCGAACTTGTCATCGAGCTAGAGCTAGTGCTCGAGCCAGAACTCGAACTCGAACTTGCCCTACTCGACCCAGTCGAAGTTCCGGTAATAGTCCCAGATCCTTTGACTGGAACAGTTGTAGCATGGTCAACAACTACCATAGTTGTCCCATCAATCACCGTCGTTCGCCCAGAGATGGAATAAGACGGGTTGATTGGTACAGTAGTCGGTCCGGTGATGATTAATTCGGTGATCCCATCGTGAGTCGTTAGGACACCTGGCGCACCTGTTACTTTTGGACCCGGTCCAGCCACGGTGGTGGGGCCAGGGATAACAAGGTAAGGCGTTCCATTTATAGTTGTTGTTTGCGCGCCTGCGATACCTGTTGGTGCGAGAGAGAGGGGGATGGTTGTTGCGGAGGGGAAAATGTAGGATGTTACTCCATTTACGACGATGCTTGATACACCAGGAATGTTCAGAGGGTTGTTTTGAGCTGGAAGGGTTGTGGGACCAGGTATAACAAGATAGGGGGTTCCGTTTATTGTTGTAGTTGTAGCGCCGACTATTCCCGTGGGAGCGATTGAGAGAGGTATGTTGGTTGCAGAGGGGAAGATATAGGAGGTTATGCCGTTCACTACGATGCTTGATACTCCGGGGAGATTATTGGGGCTGTTGGGTGCAGGGAGCGTTGTGGGACCTGGGATGACGAGGTAGGGAACGCCGTTAATTGTTGTCGTTGATGCACCGACTATACCCGTAGGTGCAAGAGAGAGAGGAATGTTTGTTGCTGATGGAAATATGTAAGATGTTACTCCATTCACAACAACACTGGAAACCCCTGGTAAAGCATGGGGAACAGTCGGGGCGCTCGGTGCTGGGACCGTTGTTGGGCCGGGGACAACAAGATAAGGTACTCCGTTAATAGTAGTCGTAGTAGCTCCCACTATTCCAGAAGGCGCCAAAGATAGTGGAATGTTCGTAGCCGAGGGGAAGACTAAGAATGGCTGGCCATTTATGTATTGTGTTGTTACCCCAGGTACGTTATTTGGCGAGTTGACAATAGGAACATTTGTAGGGTTTGGAACAGCAATAAATGGCGTACCATTAATTATTGTTATACTACCCGACAAGCCTGGAGGAGCGCTAGCGACTGGTACATTCGTAGGGCCCGGTAGGACAAGGAAACTGCTTCCTCCTATAATTGTGGTACTTCCTATTCCATTGAAGGGAGTGGGAGCTGGTGTAGGATTGACAGCAATATTTGTAGGGCTTGGAACTACAATATATGGGGTATTGTTGATAAATGTGGTGGCGCCAGCAAGGCCAGGAGGCGCGTTTGCAACTGGGATGTTTGTTGAAGACGGAATAACGATGAAAGGTTGGCCATTTGAGAAGGTTATACTGGCTCCTGGAACAATAGGGGCAGGCGCTGATGGTGCTGGTTGAGCTGCAAATGTGGTGGCAGCTGGGACTACTATGAAAGGCTGTCCGTTGATGTCAGTGGTTTGTCCAGTTAAACCCTGTGGAGCAGCCGATAGTGGCATAGTAGTTGCTGGAATGACAACTTGCGGAGCCTGAGGGACTGGTGATGGTGATGGGTTGGGGGGCTGGGGACTAGGGCCACCGGTAGGTGCTGGATTTCCTCCCATTATGGAGTTGATGAGAGCTCCCAACCCGGGTCCTACTGGCTCAGGACTTGGATTATTGGGTGGATTATTTGGATTCGGACTCGGATTCGTGCTTGGATTATTAGGAGGGTTGTTTGGGTCGGCTGGTGGATTGCTGGGATTCTGGTTCGGATTTTGGTTCGGATTCTGGTTCGGATTCTGGTTTGGATTGATGAGTGGATTGTTTGGGTCCGTCAGTGGACTTTTCGATTCCACTGGAGGATTCGGAGGGTTTGGGGGGTTTGGGGGGTTCGGAGGAACTTGCGTCGGGATTGTAACTTGAACGTTTGGACTTGCATAGATGACCGTACTGGAGGTTAGGTCTGTTCCTTCATTGGTATGGTATTCAACTGCTGTGGTTTCACTAGGTGCTATGCAAAATGACGGGAAAACAATTGATGGGCCTGCCGGTAAGCATGGTCCCATTCCCGAGAATTTGTCGAAGTAATTCTGCTTCGACATATAATTAACTAGGGCTTGTGGAACGTAGCCCCAACCCTCAGGATCATCACCTTGACGACAGCGATATGGAGCGGTAGCCCCGCCAGAAGCTCTGGCTGGTGCATACACGAATGGTGTTGGTAGAACAATTGCCGTCTCAGCTGTTGGAGATTCAGCTGTGCCAATCCTTGATCCACAATCGTCAGTGTAGAATGTTTCCCAATCTTGAGAATTGATATAGGGATTGGTGTAAGTTCCAGTAGCATAAGATGTGACTTTTGAATCCGTATACGTGGTCGTAACCATCTCCGTTGAATATCTGGTCTTCGTTGGGGTCTTTGAGACTTAGTTCACAGTTGGTTATCGTAGTTGGGGAAGTACTTACCGCATCATAACCAGCAGCACCTTTTCCTCCAAAATAAGCTTGAGCATTTGGATTCTCAAATACCAGAGGAGGATGTGGGGTGCCGCATAAGAAATTCCCATTGCCGTTGTCTATGGCTGCGGCAGTGATGATTTTGACTGTCGAATAGATATAAAACGCTTGAGGGGATGGCCTGTAAAATTGATTAGCTATTAAGTAGCTGGGATCATATTGACTTCAAATGCAAAGGTTTGCTGTCTCTAAGATATAATGAAAGCGGCTATGTGTGAAGAATGAGGGTATTTGCTCAGGGGATATCATGTTAACAAGCTAAAGGGGTATGGGTGCCGCTTAAGATGCGTCTGGAGAATATATTTCTCTTTTTCCCTAAAAAGCGCCTCTATTTTGAATAAGATAGTCAAGAGATAAAACACTTACAGGGTTTGGCCACCGGTGACAACGGGGTTTGAACCATTGATTGAAATCGTAGTTTGCGCTGGGAATTTGATGGCATTGTAGTAGAGAGGAATGGGGTTGTATCCAATAGCAGTGCTTGTGGTAAAGGTGTGATTCGTCTTGCTGGTATGATTTACTGTCGTTGTTGATGACCCGTTAATATATATTGTCATTGACGTGATGTTCACAACCTGGTTCCATGAAGTATATGAATAAATTTCACGCCACGCTTCTGTGACCGTGTCCGCTACAACAAAGCAACAATTAGACCTTTTTCCTGACTTCGGCGCCGAAGTCATGGATGTTCCATTAATACATGGGTCTGCTGTTCTACTACTGTTGTTGAATATTGTCGTCGAAGCGCTGATCGACTGGGTGCTGTTTTGCTGAGCATTCGAGGTAGAATTCTTTGTTGACGATATTATGGCACTGCTAGCACTTGAGGTCTTTCCAGAACTACTGCTGGTAGTGCCGCCTGTCGCATTTATGGAATTAGACGGAGACCCTGAAGGCATGAGACTGCCTAGAATTGTTGATGTCCTACTGGAAGAGCTTCCAGTAGAAGTCGATGATATTATTGAGGTACTCAAGGGCGCTGCTGAGGAAGTGGAGTTAAGGCTTCCTGAACCTGTCTCTCCATTTCTAGTCGAGGTAGAGGTTGTGCTTAGAGATGTTGATGTTGTAGAGAGACTTGAGCTAGATGAAAGACCCGTAGAGCTTAATGTGGAGCTGCTCGAAGTTACGCTTCCACCACTGACTGAAATGCTATTGCTGCTTGTTGTTGATTCGTTTTTAAAGCCCGAGATTGAGCTTCTTGGACGGAGGGGAACTGATGGCGTCAGCAAACCCTGTAATGAACGTGAAAGTAGAGGAAATACATATTGGTATCACTTCAGCTGAGATTAAGTTGCTCACCGCAATCAGCACAACAAAACACCACCTGGAGAGCATTTTAAATTTGTAACGACTGTGACGACATCAAAAGTACGAAAGTTGAAAATCGTTAAGATAGAGAGTTGTATTCAGGAAGCAAACAAACAACCAAGCAAGCCCAAGCATTTAGGGCTGAACTGGAGTTCCCTTGGGGCAAAGTCATTTCGATGCGCCATCAGGATCGAGTCACCCAGTCCACGAAACCTTTCATACCCAGCCTCAGCGCCCGTAGTGGCTGATGCCAATCATTGTTGAGCTATGGACAGTAACACAAAGAGCCCTCCCTGTACCAGGGGAAGATGCCCAGCAAATTGTGCGCATGGTGCGATCAAATTGCTGCAGAGGAGGGACTGGTGGTGATGTGAAACAGGCAAAAAGCCACAAATGCATCTGCTTGGCATGTTTTCATTGCCAAGTAATAGTAAGCGAGTTATAAAGACTAATTATTGGTCCAGTCCCGAGCATCGAAAGCCTTGAATCAACGTCCTGTGAGTTGTCGGAAGCTCAGCCGCAGCCATCAGTCTATTTTCACTCCACCAGCTCACCGTCCTATCAATTTTCCTCACCCAAAGACATCACGGCAAATTCCCGCCACCAGTCTGATGGCTTTCCAGCTCCCAATCAACATGATAGAATGCCTCTTGGCAAGCCCATTGGAGATCGTGGCCACGCCTAGTCCAGGTAATTGCTGGGAAGCCATCACGGACATGGCCAAAATCCCAGCTCCGGATGTCGACATCTGATAGTTTTGATTAAGAATTTATTAGAGTGATCTGGTAGGATAATACGGTATGGAGTCGATGTAGTTCATCATGCTCTTGTGCCACTCTCAAATTTCCTTCGTCTCCCCACGTTCCTTAGTCGTTCTTACACATGAGGGGGCATCAGCTCTAAATGCTCCTCTAAGCCCCCCTTGTTGTTCCGCATGTGTCACTGCCCTTTTTATTGCCAGCCACAATTTCTGGCGTCTAGATGCAAATCTCAACTAGGTTTTTGGACATTGCGATTCTGTTTTCGCAAATTGCAGGATCCAACTCCATGACGACTTCAGAACGATGACATTATGTTGGCGTTGGGGAGGACAAACGTGGATCAAAGGCTAAACGTCTTAGCTGTACTTCTCCTTTTGCCATGTCTATCAGTGTCTATATCTAGTCGGGTTGGCACCAGAGACGCGGTACCGGCGCCGATCGTCGTTCCCTCATCTCAATCGTGGTATGGCTTCTGAATCTCAACGAAGGTATCTAAGCTAAGAAATCCTTTTAGGGAGGGAAACGATGGACCATGGTCAACATTTGCGATTCAGATTGGCACTCCTCCCCAGACACTAAAGGTTCTGGTTTCGACGTCAAGCACAGAAACTTGGGCCGTAACTCCTGAAGGTTGTATCGCAGGTGATGCTATAAACTGTCAGAAGCTGCGAGGAGAAATATGGAACTACAACGACTCAACGACGTATGTGCCAAACACCGCGAATATTTCGAGCAGTATATATGGGCTTGATCTTGGGAAGAGCTGGGGCTTGACCGGAAGAGGTAGATACGGATTCGACAATGTTGCGCTGGGTTGGCAAGGAAGCGGAGGTCCCACCTTGAAGAACCAGACTGTGGCTGGAATTGCAACGAAGGACTATTTCATGGGACTTTTTGGGATCAGTCCCCGACCGAGTAACTTCACAAACTTCAACCATCCAATTCCGAGTTATGTACAGAACCTGCGTAATCAATCTCTGATTCCTAGTACGAGCTGGGCTTATACTGCTGGAAACCCATACCGTAAGCATTTCAAACTTATGACATTTGTTAAAACAACAGCACACCTAGTGATTGTTGCTTGACAAATATGTTTAGTGTTAGGCGGGAGTTGTCTGCCATGATTGTCTTCACAACCTGGGTTTCTCTTAGCCCTGTCGCATACTAGGATGTGTTTCTTTGCTGATCGCATTGTTACACATTGTAGATGTGCAAAGAGTTTGCTATATCTACACTGAGGAGCAACACGCACAACATATGGCTTTCTTGCTATCTAGCACCATCATTTGAAGTCAACTGGTGGCGCCAACACTTCTCAAACTTATATCAGCGCTGAGGTCAACTGGATTGCTGTGAAATTTTAGACGTTTACATATAATGGCAGTGCCTTAGCTAACTTAATTCACAGGACTTAACGCAGTGTTTGGTAGCCTAACTTTGGGAGGATACGATAGGGCGCGATTTATTCCCAATCAGGTCTACTTTCCTCTCTCGTCCACTGCCGACTTTCCAGTGCAGATACAGGGAATATTCACGAACAATACCGCCTCTTTACTCTCGACTCCAGTGCCAGCAAGTCTTGATTCTACCGTTCCATATCTATACCTACCTAATGCAACATGCCTTCTATTCGAGAAAGCGTTCGGACTTGTTTGGAATGATACAGCCAACTTGTATCTACTCAATGATACCCAATATGCCACTTTGAAAGCTAAAAATCCCACCATAACCTTAAAATTAAGTCCACAAGGATCCACCGCCACAGTCAATATCACTCTTCCGTATTCGGCCTTTGATCTTACCGCAAGCGCACCCCTAGTCACTAGTAAAACTCGATACTTTCCCCTCAAGCCCTCGAATAATACCGTCCCGACCACCATTGGCCGAATCTTCTTCCAGGAAGCTTACCTTATTGCTGACTTCGAACGAAAGAATTTCACCATTTCACAGTGTAACTGGGAAGGGAGCCTGGCGCAAAATATTATTGCTATTTCTCCGCCTACGAATGGAACTAGCAGTGACAATTCAACCTCCGGTTCACCTCTCCACTTAGGAGCAATAATAGGAATTGCAGTGGGCGGTACCATGCTGCTGCTTTTATGTTGTACATTTGTCTACGTATATTTCATCAAGCCACGACGCAAGCATATTGCTGAACTAGCTACGACTGCTGAACGGACACGCCTTGACCCAAATAATGACATGATCAAGCCAGAAATGGACGGTACAGGTGTAGTTCCCGTTACAAGCCCATACAAAGATCAAGCGTTCGAAGCAGATGGTACAAAAATTGCCCCGGCAGTTGAGGCACCAGGAGCAGATATCCAGCCTATCTTTGAACTTCCAGCAAGAGAAGAAGTGGCTGTTGAAATGACAGGAATAGGTAATAGAAATGCTGAGACGACATTGCAACCGCCAAGGCGAAATTCAAAAAGGAAACAGATGTTCAGAGGACGAAGCAGAACATCTGGAAATAGCTCAGATGCAGTGAGCCCTGATTCTCCAGCTAATCATGGCTTAATAAGCCCAGTTTCTCCCCAATCAACAGATCCTGGTTCTGCTACCATGACTAGTACAGCAGGTTCGGATGCGCTTCGTCAAATGAGATTTCCCCCTGTAGTGACTTCAACGTCGCCGCCACCAGGAGAAGGAACATTCTCGAGCACAGCGAGCTCGGATATCTTGCAGCAGATGGGATATCACAATGTTCGAAGTACTGGTTCGCCTGTGCTAGGAACTGGAGAAGGCACATACTCAAGTGGAGCTACTTCAGATATTTTAGGTGTAATGGGCTTTCCTCCTCGCTCACCACCTCCAAATCTTGGCGAGGGAACTGGTCAATTTTCTTTCGTGGCAGGATCGGATCATCTAGGTGGGAGGAGCAATATGTCAACACCTGGCCCACCCGAGGATGAACGAACCTTCTCCTCTGCCCAGAGCATGCAAAGACATAGGCAAATACGGCACAAATCAAGCTCCGAACAACTTAGGGGTAGTAGCATTACACCTGTTTCGTCCGAACAAGAGAGTGTGTATAAAGCTTATTCTCCGGAACAATCTCAGCAACAAACTCCTCGATCTCCCACAAGACGGCCGGTGCCTAACTCTAGCAATAACACTAACGTCTATCACCAAAATTCGAATCCTGAAAATAGACGTGCCTCACCGGGACACCAACAAAGCCCAAACCTACAACAAATACAGCACCTCCAAGGTCCACTATCCCCCAATCCACGACTATCACCCTCGCCCAGTCGACCGAGCCCGAACATACATTCTCACAATCCTAGTTCCCAAGATAGAAATCCCTCGCCAGTGTCCTCGGATAGCAGCACGAATCTCAATCCTCATCAGCTCCCACCCCAATTTCCTCAACCAACAAGTCGGCAACCTTCACCAGCTACTAACCTCCGCCCACAAATCCACTCAAATCTAAACTTGGCTGATATTCGCCGTTCTCTCGCTCCCTCTCTCTCACCGGCGCCCTCGTTTACAGCATCCACTCACCAATCTGTATACTACCCCTCCCACTCAAATCTTAACACAAATATCAATCCAAACCCAAATCCCGATACTGAGCCACCATCGCCCCTTGATGAGCAAGAGCAAGAGCCTGGAACAGGGACCTGGGATTCTACCCTAAGCTCGGGAAGTGATATCCTCGATGTCCTCGGGTATGGGAACGTAGACATAGATATACCTCCACAACCGCCGCTGCCTACGCATATACCAGAACCAGAGCACGATCAGGACTTCCACGTAGCCCCACTCCGTCTATCTCGTGGACCGAGCCTAAGTCCTAACCCACGCCCGAGCCGCGGTGGAGGAAGTGGTGTTTCGAGTCGGGTATCGAGTGTTAGCCCGATTAGAGGAGAGGAGCATGAGGAGACAGATTTGGGAATAAGGCCAGACCCAAGAATAGAGAATGGTAATAGAGGGGCAGGGGGAGGTGGAGGGTATAGACCGTATAGGGGGGAACCAAGTTGATAATTTTATGTTATATGTATGAATTTTCTTATGTTTGTAATTTAGGTAGACGTTGTAATAGTAGTTAATTAGGTTAAAGATAAGATGAAAAGAATGTTGGATGTTTGTGATTTTATGGGAGTTATGAGTTGATTTTATTTGAAGGTGGGGTTTGGGGACGTATTGAAGAATCACGGGGAGAATTTTCGGTTGAAATCTAGGGAAATTCAAACGGAAAAGATGGATTACCTATAACGATGTAGATATTAAATCCTATCTATAGTGTGAAAATTTGTGCTCGTTTACTTTTTTAAGACACTACCTTATAAGAAGTGATTAAATATCTTATACCGAGATAAATATCAAGGATATATTTTTTCTTAATCATTAAATATTTCTAGAACGAGGAATCCACAAAGGTGCAGATACACATGTCCCTACCTACACTTTACAAAAAGTCGAGATTACAAAAGTAGATTTGACATTATAAAATATGACACAGAAAATACAAGCACAAATCAGATGGGCATTACTTCATCCTGTTTTCAATTCTCTGCTCTGAGAGTAGTCCAACACCCAGGGTATCTTCCAGAACGCCACGCTTGCAAAAAGTACAGTAAAGCCTAAAGGCGCAGACAATCCCCACCAGACCGTCCCTCATTTTATTTCCCCGGCAGTCATATCCTCTCCTTCCAACCTCTCCCCGGAATTCTCCGCCACCTTCTCACCTATTCCCTCTTCCTCCGCCAACTTCTCAACAACAGCACCACCACCAACCCCATCATTGATATCACCTTTGTCCTTTTCTTCATCTTCCTCACCCCAGACCTCCTCAAAGTTCTTCGCAAGGTATTCCTCAAAGGCTCCCGCTTTCCTAGCTTGAGACGCAGCCAGCGCCTGCTCTACCCAATTGCTATCATGGCGGCCCGCGGCGCCATCGGTGGTGAAATCCGCAAGAGCACGAGTCTGGTCGGTGGTGGGAAGGGAGAGGAAGGCATCGATTGGGACGGAGGTGGAGCGGAGGAACGGGAGGATTGTTGGGTGAGTAAGGATTGCCTAATTTGTTGTTAGTTTGTGGTATAGGAAGGGAAGATGAGGGGAAACGAAGGGAAATAAAGGGTACATATGGAGGGTTAGATATACCTTGAGCTGGGCAGTGTTGAGGTCGTGGAGAGGGGATTTCTCGTCTGCCAGGAGGAGTTCTGGGTCATTGTATTTGTCCATGGGACTCCTGCGTGGGCGAGACTTGGTGTTTTTGCCGGCTTTAGTGGATTTGGGAGCCATTAGGAGGTGTTTAACTCGAGAAGCCTCATTTAGATGACGGGGATTGATTAAAGACTGTATCGCCGTAGCAGATTAATTCTTTCCACTTTCTGAATTTTCGATTCAAAAATGCTATAGTTTATTTTGATATTCATGGAGGGGTCCTAATCAACTAGCGGCCGCCTCGGAGACTAGTACCTCCGCTCCGAAGAACTTCTTTGAACTTTAATTGGCGTATTGTGAACAGCTATGAGCTTCCATATAAGCTGCCGCGAAACCAATTTCTCAACGACCACGTATCCGTTTGCCTTTGCACAAAATATACCTCCTCTAACCGCTGGGTGATATTCAGATTCGAAAGGATAATTAATTTACGATAGTGGGAAGGCAGATAAGGCAGAGAGCTGAAGCGTCGGTCTTGGAGGTTGAAGAATAGGAGAAAGTCTGAGGAAAGATGATCCAATCAACGCAGATCGCCCGGCTGGATGGTATGAACCCCGTTGGAAAGACTGATATGAGTGTTGGAAGAAAAACTGATTTGGAATTTGCGTAGGCCTCATGTTATGTGCTTCAGTGGACGATGAATCGGTAAACAAATGTTAAAACTTGGTTATATTTGAGCAGAAGCTGACAATGAAATCACAGACAGAGTCTTCTCTTTCGGAAATCAAATCGCAAATCAAGATCATCTTGCGAAAGCTGACTCGACATTCGGAACCTCAAGCTTCGATTGAGAGCGGCGCGCATACCATACAGTACGTACAGTTCGTCTCCTCTTTTTATTGGAACGCGGGAATAAAAGCCCTGAAGTGCAGTGCTTCAAAATTGGCTGTGTTGGAGGGAAGCAACAAGTGCTTCCCGGGAGTATTTATAGTGGATACAACCCGCTTGGACTTCATCCGAAAGTACCTAGTGAAAACTTTTGGCCAGGAGATGAATGAACAGATCTACCGAGTAATATTTTATAAGTGATATTCTGTTGGAACTCGAAGCAAAACTCTTTACGAAAAGTCACGTTTGGTCAACAAGCCGTGAGTGTTATGAAAGGGCTAATCGATGAGGTGTACCCGCTATCTCATAACCACGGGAAGTTGCTGTTTGAACAACACTATTTCACCTGAGGACTAAGGATCCTGTATTCAGGAAGGTGGCCTAGGAGAAGTCTCCCTATTTGCCGAAAGTTTCTCGTTCAAAAGCACAGCCTTTGCAAAGTGGGCCAATGGGCTAGGCTAGGAGCCATGTTCAGGGATTGAGACCAGCTGCTGAAGGAACCGTGCTGGAAAGAAAAGGCAGCAAGTGCTGTTATACGGTTCAATAGAAAGGAACACCTAGCGACTAGAGTAAACCAATGCTCAATAAGGTTGCAATTCTTATTTTCCGGAAAAAGAAAGAAAAAAAACATAGGAAAGGTACTGGCTTTCAGCACTTAAGCACAACTTACTTTAGTTGCAAACTTCAGATTGCATCAAGAGACCACTCCCAAAACCCAGTGGCAATAGCCTACAGTTCTGAAATGCATGGCCTTAGCTCCTTCTCATGGCAAATAGTTAGTCGTGAGAAGCAAGCGGTTTCGGCTCTCCTGACTCCTGCAATATTGAAGGGCACCAATACTCTAAAGCAAGCACAGCCCCTACTCCTTCTCTTTGATGCCAAAGCTTCGTATATCCTCTTGCTTATCTCAATTCTACTGCACCAATTTTCTCTCCATATCACAAAGTTAACATCACGGAATACAATGAAAGCAAAAAGCTAACAACTCTGCAATAGCTACATAATCTCTAACGACGTAGTCTACATTTGCATTAGTGAACGCTCCTATCCCCGAAAGCTAGCCTTCACCTATCTCTCCGATCTCCAAAATGAATTCTCCACCACCTACCCCTCCGCCCAAGTTCTCTCCTCTATCTTGCGCCCATACGCCTTTATGGAATTCGACACCTTCATCTCACGTACAAAAGCCACATATTCTGATAGTCGCGCAACGCAAAACTTGGACAAGTTGAATGATGAGCTCAGGGATGTAACGCAGGTTATGACGAAGAATATTGAGGACTTACTGTATAGAGGTGATAGTTTAGAACGCATGGGTGAGGTTAGTTCCAGGCTGAGAGAGGATTCGAAGAAGTATCGTAAGGCAGCGGTGAGGATTAATTGGGAGCTGATGTTGAAGCAGTATGGGCCGCTTGGTGGGTTGGGGTTGTTTATATTGATTTTTATTTGGTGGAGATTTTTCTAAGGATGAGCTGGGGTTGGATGAGGATGTAAAGCATGAAGTACAAGGGAGCTTAGGAAGGCCAGTCGATTTGCATTTAATGGAGTTGGAACATGGCTATACTGTACTATTCATTTAAATGCAACTTCTAGGGAATGAGAAAACAACCTAAATTAATTCTCACCTTCATTCCTTTACAAATCTGCAGTGGCTTATAGGGACCACAACAATCACATAGCCTATAAATGCTTTTACGTTTAGCACTCAGCGTTGTCATGAGACAAATATTAGGTATGTCTTTCTAATCATGAGGGCCTTACCTGTAGTGCATGTCTCCACGTTTATTACTAGTAAGATATCTAATCCAGCAGGAAGAATACGAGCACACGACAAGCATTGACAATATCCCCATGCCCAAACAACCTACAGATCCCCAGCCGTCTCGTCCTACCTGTAGATACTCCACTTGCCGCGGCCCTTCTCCCGATCACAAACCCACCCCGATGCCGAACACCTCACATGTGAAGCGTCGGTATACGGAGCGGAGGAATGTTGTTTACCGAACCGGTCTCTCGGCCTCTCATCACGCAGGCCAGCGGAAAGTCGGACAGCAAGAGACCGTGAAGTTGGCATCATTGCTGTTGTGGGAGTGGGGATGATGAAGAGGTCGTTTTGGTAGCCTGTAAGCAGGAAGCTAGAACTCAGGCAGTCACTTTCAAGTGAGAAAGATTTGGAGAGCTTTACAGAGATTGAAATTAGAGATGTACCAATACAGTAGATAAGGTTAAAACTTTTCGCATTCTTTCCATCACAAATATTTATGTACCCCAAACAAAAACGCCACAAGTGCCAGCAAACAATTTACTTGTGCGGCAAGCCTCCAACACCAAACCCAGCAAAACCTACCTCCTACCCAACCTGTCCCAATTTAGTGCACGAGGGCACAACGAAGCCCACAAGTAATTAAAAGAAAGCAAAATCGTTATCCCCCGTAAGGTATCCAATCTAAGATCTAACCCATAACTTCTACCCCTCCCATTCCCTTATTATCATTCATCCCAAAGATATCCGACCCATCAATTCCCGGCTGAGGACTATTTAATCTCGACCATCCTGGAGGATGATCAAGCCAATTCATATCACCCATAAACCCACCGCTTTCTCCATGAGCCCCTTCTTCAAGGGGGACATTCCACATCTCATTCCCGGTATCGAAATTCAAGAAATCATTCAAATCAACTTCGTTGGTTGGGTATACAGCGTTGAATTCGGCGGTTGTCATGTGCGCAAATCCGGTATTGTGATTTTGGTGTTGGTCCTGTGAAGGAGCAACAAAGTTGCTATCAGTCTCGGGAGGTGTACGTGCTGAGATAGCATTGTGGACTTGGTCTTGTTGGCGGAAGGCTGGGATACTGATGTCCATCATCGAACTGCTCTGGGTATCTGGTTGGACCGCGGCATCTTCTCCAGATGGTGGAGGAGTTCGTCGGTTGGCACGAGAGCGTTGGAGCAACTCTTTAACCCTATCACTTCCGAGGGCTGCTTGGACATCTTCGTGCCTGATCTTTTCGCGGGAGCTGGACATCACGACATCGATATCTGCTTTTCGGATTGCGGCTTCCAGGAACTGAGTAGCAAAATCTGCCGAAGAATAGTTATCTCGGAGTTTCTCGAGAACAAGCATACACTGGCAGAAGCCATCCATAGCAGCTTGACGTGCCTCATCATTGCAGGATTTGATGTCCAACAGATGAATGATTATAGCAGGGAGGAGAACGGTCACGCCAGTGGTTGGGAGGTACTTCTCAAGCCCTCGAGAGTGTAGGTTTTGTGAAATGCGAGTGATTTCCCTTGAAGCCTCGCGAACCTTCTTCCGGGAAAGATCCTGAAGACCTCTAGACGAATCTTGCTGGGCTGTTGGGGCAGCAGGAAGAACCTGGGGTCGATGAAGAGCCGATAGCGTCGTGAAATATACCATATGTAGTAAAGATCTCTGCACGAAAAGTGGCGCTCCACTGTTTCCAGGTGCCAAATCAGTCGTGTACATGCAGGCTTCTGGAAGTTCCGCAATCCATTGATTCAGCTCCACATCGCAACACCTGACTTCGTCTGTTTGGTCCAGTTTCTTTGGGAACAGCATAACGCTCGATCGAGTGCTCCCTTCTTGGCCCTGCATTCCTTGATGTCGCACGAGTACTGAGTACTGTGCACTCAACACATGACTGATACACAAACATAACTTGGCTTTCGCAATGCACATCTGTGCCAAATGTCGTTGTGCCTCGGTGTCTCTGACTAAAGTGCAGTCGTCCGGAATGATAGGATTTCCTTCTGGCAGCATTTCAATTTCAAAATCATCCTCAGTGAGCATCGGCACGTCGTAGTCTTCATCTTTTACTCGGGTCGGTCGTCGCATTCCCAGAGCTACAAGACGATCTCGCATGAAGCAAGACCACCAGATTCTTTTCCAGAGTTTTTTCTTGTTTGGTTCCATATTTGATTTTTCTGGGTTTCGGTGGAGCCCGATCGTGTGCGCAAGAGAGATCGCGACGCCCATCCAGTGCCATGTATCTTTCTGGTCGTCTGGTGTTTCGTACCAGTATGTCATGAGAAGAAGAGATTGAACAAGGGAAACGCGGTCTACTTCGTAGTCGAAATCATAGAGAACCTGGAATAGTTAGCACAAATTACCTCAAAATTATTGAGGTGGCATACTCTAGCCTTCTGGAAGAATGCCTTTCTTGCAGCTTTTCGATTCGAATATCCCGCACGTCTCAACATATCCATATCCACAAAAGCCGTACCCGCAAACATGATTGCTTGGAAGAGCAATAGACTCATTCGTCCCGATGCGCCGGTTCCATCGGCAATTATCTGCAGAGCCTCGTAGGCCTCAATTAAGGGCATATATGGGTGTACATACTCCAAGTAGCTTCGCAGAAGGGCGTTTCGAACAAGAGGTTCAGGGAGTGATAGGGCGCCCTTGGCAAATAAGTAGTCGATATCTACAGAAGTCATTCGTTGCGGCAACGGCTTAAGGTATTCAGGAAGCTTGTGTTTCAGCATTGGCGGAGGAGGAATTGGTGACTCTAGGCGCGTTGATGTTCGATCACCACTCATTGATGCCGAAGAGAGAAGGTTCATCACGATGTTTGGCTCTGTCTCGAATGGTGTTTGGATGAAGCTTTGTCTTCTCAACATTTCACCCTTGCTGATCTGTGAATTGACATTTTGGTCTTTCTTCTTGTTAGATGGTTCATGAAGCGTAACCATGATTGCTTACAGATTTGATGGGGGACATGTCCCATCTCCGCGAGATCGTTGGACATGGCCGTTGACCCACTCCATCTCCGCGCTTCTGGATTCGAGATATCTGAAGGGTTCACCAGTCCATTTCTCCAAGCTTGGGTTGCGCCGTTTGCTGTAGTTTGCGGAACGGGAGCTCCCGGTAGAGGTTGACCTGTGGAAAGGTGTTTTCTGATGAAGTCAGTGCCTACATATACATCAATACCAGCCTCTACAACTCACTTCCGGCGTTTGCTCTCCTCAATTACACATTTGATCCCGTCCATCGTACAATTAGAACACGTGACTTCACCATCCGCTGTAATGTGGTATCTCTGCATCACATCGCATCGAACTTTTCGCGCCCTGCACGCTGCACATGCTTTCGCCGCTCTCCGTTTGACCGGCTTGGGGTTTCCATCTTTATCGAGCCCGGCGGAGGTCGACGGCCGCTTCTTATTCGAACTCGAATTCTCTGAGGCCGGAGACTGTGAATCGCTTCCTCCATGAGGTTCAATTGACGCTTGCTTTTCGGTTGTCATGGTGGTGGCAGCGGGAATATTTTTGCGAGGCGAATGTTTAGATGAGCATGTGACAACAAAAGTGTCAAGTATACCTTCAAGGACTAACACACATCGAACTGAAATAAGAAAGGAGGGGAGATTTAAACTAACACAACTGACATCAAGCACAACAAAATAAAAACGGTCGCGAATCGACATCGGAGGGGTTACCTCATTCTTAAGTAGCGGCAAGTCTGGAGGTCGTGGGTGTGGAGAAGCAAGCTAAGTTATTTCCAAACAACGGCAGGGTTCTGGGGCAAAGGAACGGAGAACGAGGTAGCATGAGGCTCGAAGGGACGAATTACAAAGGGGTGGTGGATTGCGCTAGTATACATTCCAGATCAATTTACTGCTCAAGTGGGCATGGCGGCTTTATCCCGCATTTCATTTTCCATGCCTCTCAGCAGGAGCAAGCATGTATTGATTGGTAGCTTGGACATCATCGACATGTGAGCAGAAAGACTACGCGCAGCCACCGCCTTTTGAGCATTTAGTCAGAGTGTAATGCCTTTTCTCAATCTCCGTCAGACCGGATCAGAGATATGATAAAGATGTGGTTGTGACTCCCGGTCAGATGAGAGCATCGTGATGGGAAGGTGTAATTAGAGGCCGGCAAGTCATCTCGTCTCCAAGAAGCAACTCGTTCGCATCATATTCCAGCTTCATGGTCAAACTTAAATCTTCAATGATGTTTCCCCACTAGCTACATTTAGTTTCCCTTTGGCTTCTCCGCACATTGGCATTGGTGTGTTTGTGACCAATGAGACATTCTTTAATGTTGATTTTGGTCTGGTCCATTCTACAATTAAGTAGAAGGAGACTTGCCGCCCTCCACCTCCACCTCCGCCTCTTCTAGGATCCCACTTGACAATCCACATCGCTTTGTAATGTGTTAATGGATCAAAACGCCTCTAGAGACCACTCTGCGTATGCATCCCCAGGTTCGCCAGCTCCGGCGAACTGCGCCTTCAACACCGAAAGCAATCCGAACAGGGTTACAGCCCACTTCTCCAGAACTCGGGTTAGTAGAGTTTAGAGGGGGATCCAAACCATGCCGATCTGTTCATAACTCAGGCAGAGAAAAACTCTGAATTCGTGTTCTGATACGCCATTTTGGTTAAGAATCGGGAGGATTCGCTTTCCCTGGGAGAACCATATCCGTGTTGCAAGCAATTACAGGGACGGGGTCGGTTGGAAACGGATAGCAAGTGGTGAGAATCTGAAAATGCGGGATAGGAGTTTGGGAAGCTGGGAAAAGACTTTGCCCCGCCAGTGCTGGGGTACAAAAGCAACGGCTAGGGTCTTAGCAACGTCGTCATGTGTGGGCATGGCGAGGCAGGGGCACAGCGCATGGAGAAGTTGGCGGCGCCTTCAAATTGAGGTTTTTCTTCCTGGATTATTATTGATCCAGCACAAGCCGACCCCTCGATGGAGTTGCAGGTAGCCGCCACTGGCTTAATCACCGTCTCACGGTACTTGAGTCGGCATACTTAAAGCTCCAGACACTTTACAATATCTGCACTTACAGTATATGCACGGAATAAGCCTTCAAATTTTATTACCGATTTCTCTCTGAGAGAAATTCAAGATGTCAAGACAAGGATCATCTGCACACGAGTCGTGTGCCCTCCGATGTGTCTCGGTTCAGTGGAGTGCGAGTGCTCTGCGGCCGCTTCACTCGGCATGCTTCAAGCTGCCAACGAGTGAAATTTCTTGGTGTTTGTACCCCTGAAGGTGTCAGGAAATGGATAGCCGAGCATAACCGGACATAATGGACGTGCACGAGACGGCCAGAAGTCAGCAATTCAGGGCACGTGAAGAGAAATTACTCAACCACAAGGACGACTCATCCTATTCTTTCACCGTCCCCGTATGTCTTACATGTGATGTCGAGATCAATGTGTCAAAGTCTTCCAAGAAATTCGGTGATGCCGAGTTGTTTGAAGTATCGGGCTTCACCTCACAATTGTCCGCGTCCTGTGCTATGTACGAAGCAGCTGACGTTTCAACAAGACAATCACGAGGGGAAAAGAGCAAGGGATGGACTTGCCATTTACAGAATCCCATCAAGGTGACAACTCGCCACCAAGGTGCTCCGGGTTACTGGAAACTATCCAATATAAACGCCCAGGACATCCCCAACAGAAAACCATGCTCCTTTTCTCCAAAAAAACAATTGACAGCTGCATAATGTACTGGAGATCTGGGGAATAATCATGCCATAGTAAGAAATCATTCGAGTTATGCGTTTCCCCAACCGCAGCAAGCGCTACCCCTCAAAATCGATATCCATGGATTGATGGCATGATATTGGAACTTGGGGAATGGGAGAAAAAGCAAAAGGCATCACGAAGTCGTGCAGAAGATTTGTTGTTTCAACTGGGATTTGTCTTGTACACTGATAGTGATGGCATGTTGTCCCTGCAGGTTGTCTGGCTTTTACTGGCTGGTACCCAATGAAAATTCTCCTACAGCTTTACGCCTCTTATGTCTCACAGAATTCTCCAATTTTGCGATTTCGCAATTTATGTTTTGTGGCTTTTGCGGGTGTTCCGTGCTCTGGGATTTGACCGCTCTTGCAGACGCCTCTCCCACTCTACTCGGTATCATTCCGCGAATATTTCTCACCTCATGTATTCTCATTTTAATGTACTTTGTACCCTCAGCACAAAAATATTCTAATGGGATTTGACCTTCAGAATGCTCGTAGAGAAGAGAATGAAAGAAGGGAGCTCTTCTTCAAAATACCAAAATATGGTCGAAGGTCGTTTCCCTTTAAGCGAAATCCAAACGTCATTTGGTGACAGCTATCCCACCAGATCCTGATGTCATTTTATTATTTTTATGTACGGGGGACGGCAGCTCAGGATGTTGAGCTCCATACTGAAGCTCTGCAAAAACGATCTTACGGACTAGTGCATATGTACTGAAACCTGTTCTGATCGGCTGTTCTCTGATGATAGGATCTTTAGTAGACGTTCTAAAAGTACTGGAGATGCTCAACTTAAAATCGGAGCAAAAGCTCTTCCTCTGTGTGGAAAAGTGCCCGATAACCATGACCTCACTTAGAACGGAGCCTTGCCAAACGTCAATTCTGTATAAGAAACATATTTTTCACAGAATTCACTGCATTTTGACTGCTTACTGCAGACTGCATTAACATCTACATCCATATACTAGATTTTCGTAGCTGTCGGCATGCCTACAGCACTAGAACAGTTCGAGGGGTTCATGATCAGTGATATCAAGAACTGGAGTACTTTCAAGAAGGAAAAGGTGTGAACTACAGCAGATTCCACAGACGAGTTGCTAACAGATTTCAGTTCACTCCAAAGCACTTCGAGGAGCATGATGTAGATATCGAGAACGAGTGTTGCGGTGTATGCGGTTCCGATGTCCACACTATAACAGGGGGTTGGGGAGAACCTGCAACGACCCCTCTCTGCGTTGGCCATGAGATTATTGGAAAGGTTCTACGAGTTGGCTCCAAGGTTACTACGGTTAAGCCAGGAGACCGTGTAGGTGTCGGAGCTCAAGTCCAGGCATGTATGAAGTGCAAACTTTGCAAATCGGATAATGAGAACTACTGTCCACACATGGTTGGTTGGTGAACTCTTTCCTTCCGACAATATATCAGCCTAACAATCCTAAAGACACTTACAATGCACCATATAACGAAGGTGAGGGCCACAGCGACAAACTAATGAAAGATAAGAACGGCAACCAAATCTTCTCCCAAGGTGGCTACTCCTCTCACTGTCGCGCCCACGAATACTTTGTCTTCCCTATCCCTAACTCTATCCCCTCCCATGAAGCCGCACCCATGATGTGCGCCGGGCTGACCACTTTCTCTCCTCTCATCCGAGCCGGCGTCGGACCCGGATCAAAAGTTGCTATCCTCGGAATTGGTGGCCTAGGTCACTTTGGTCTCCTCTGGGCCAAAGCCCTCGGCGCCGAAGTTTGGGCTCTATCTCATACACCAAACAAGAAGGAAGAAGCACTTAAACTGGGCGCTGATCACTTCATCTCTACCAGTGGCGAGAACTGGGCTGAGCCTTTAGCCTTCACCTTCAACTTCATCCTCAACTGTGCCGATATGACGCACGAATTCGACCTCCCAACATATATGTCCACCTTAGATATCAAAGGAGAATTTCATAATGTTGGTTTACCAGATCAGCCACTTCCGCAGATAAAAGCGCAAGCGTTTGCACCTAACGCAGCGAAGTTGACGGGGAGTCACATTGGGAATCGGCCGGAGATGTTGCAAATGCTCAAGTTGGCTAGTGAGAAGGGGCTGAAGCCGATGATTGAGACGATTGATATCAGTGAGGCGGGGTGTAAGAGGGCGGTGGAAAAAGTCAAGGTAAATGATGTTAGATATAGAGTAACTTTGACTGGTTTTCATAAAGCGTTCGGCACTGGAAATTCCTGAGGGATCGAAATAAATAGAAATTTATTGTAAACTAGACTGTCAGGCATAACGCCTATTTTTATTATAGGATACTACTAGGTGGTATATAAATGAAAATTGATTCCTCTAGCAATTCGGACAACTTGGTCTTTCATTTTTTCAGCGGCTCAAGGGTAATGGAAATTGCTCAAAACTGAGTTAGAACACGCGCACGCTTACCTTCTTATTCAACTCTAGCATTACTTAATATTTTCAGTAGTCAATGCCCGCACGTCTCAATTACATGTCGAAGTGCATCTCCGCTTTTTAATAATGCCTCAAGCACGTCAATGGTCGTATATTTCTATATATGTTTCAGTGTTGAATCCCCAAGGGATCCTTTCCATGTACAAACCCCTAGACCATAAGTCTCTAGCTACCAGGCGCAGTTGCCATAGCTTACATCCCAACTTTTAGAGACCCTGTTTCACATACATAGCTATACCACCTCAACTTTGAAGTGAGCTTTTAGAAGCTACAAACGAACTTGTTATAGACGAACACGAAAATCCCACAACTACCCCCCAAAACCCTTAGATAGCTTACTTTATAACATCTCAAAGTGGCTTCAACTCTGATCGATAATGACCTCCTAGGTACATTCCAATTAACCTTCACCACAAAAACAAAGGCAGGAGAGAAATGTGCAAAGTACAGTCGACACGTGCCAGTGGCTAATCCGAGCATCAGCCACACCGCCGATCACTCCCCACATCCCTGACGGGATGACGTTGCTTGAATGATCACAGCCTTCGCCTGTAACTTTGCTTTCGTATCACGCGCTTCAGTCGTATTGGCATGTGTAAGTTGGATATGGCATGTGAAATGATTCAAACGAATGAGATCGAGATGAAAGATGAGGTAATTTAAAAGAACAAAGAAAAAGCGCCTCAAATGTCTCCAGAAAGCCGAGCACGAAGTACGAGTTGGCATTCGTCATGTCTGTGTCACTCCCCTCGATCGAGGGGAGGACCCTGAGATTCGAGTCTAAGCTAAGGAAGCGCATCGGCCTATCCGGCATTTGATAGGGCGAAGCAAGTTTAAAATCCTGTTCTAAGTGGATGGCAGGCGATGATGTATGCCTGCACATTGATGAATGATGATCTTCCGCTTGCGGCTTGTCCTCTGATCATATATCACCACTTCCCCAGGTACATTGGTTTCACGTCACGTTCAAGCACAAATAGTGACAACAACATATTTCTACCAACCACAAACGAATAGGAAGGCAATATGGCTTTCGGCGGTCTTGCTCTCAAATTTCTCTCGTGGTTCTTGCGCGCCATTGAGTTCGGTTGCGCTGCAATTATCCTCGGCATCTTCTCATATTTCCTCGCAACTCTCCACAACCATGAGTTAGGGATTGCAACATGGATTCGAGCGGTCGAGGGTATCTCTGGAGCAGCAGTTCTCTATACCATCTTCGCCCTTCTCTTGGTCTGTTGCCTTGGAGGCATTGCCTTCATTTCTTTATTGGGCATGATTCTTGATCTTGCCTTCACTGGTGCTTTCATCTACGTTGCTTGGGCTACTCGAGGAGGAGCATCTAGTTGCAGCGGATTCGTAAATACACCATTTGGAAGCGGAAATACAAACACAAACAACAGAGTTGCCAGCGGAGCCGATGGCTTCACCCGTTTGCCAAGCTTGAGAACAGCTTGTAAACTCCAAACTGCTACTTTTGCAGTTGCAATTGTTGCTTGGTGAGTCGAACGAATCAATGTTTTGGAATCATATACTAATGTCATTTTCAGCGTCTTCTTCTTCCTCTCAATCTTCGTCGAATACGGCCTCATTAAGCACCGCCGCAAGGAGAAGGCTTTCGGCCCATCCCCCAACAATGGCTACACAGCTGGTACCCCAAAGCGCAAGTTCTGGCAACGCAAACGTAAGAACCGTGATATGGAGTACGCCGCTGGCGAGAAGCCAGATGCTCTCCCATTGCATGCCACACCTGCAGATGCGAGAGCCAGTTACGCGACTGAGAGCACTGCTGTTGGGAATGATCCTGTATATAACAAGTATGGCCCTACAGCTGCTGGTGGTCTAGGTACCGCACATACTACGAATCATGCTACTGGTTATGGTCATCAGACTACTACCACGACTCATGTTCCTCACACGCACGGTGCTAACGACACTGGAACCTACCAAAATTACCGTAATAATCCAACCGGTACATTCTAAACAAATATCATGTCATAAAGGGATGGGGTGGTAGGGAAAAGGAACCGGGAACTGGATGAAACTGGATGTTCTGCTGCATTATGCTTGCACTTACGATGATACCATGATCTGAATTTTTTTTACATTTACACAATATAGGACGCTTAATAATTAATAAACCACTTGTATATTTACTTAAAAAAAAAACAGAATATTATCTCAAAAAAAATTAATTCCCAATGAAATGTACACCTAGTTGCAAAGCCCTCATAGACAGCTTTTTTCGTCTCCGGTAGGTAAATTAAAAGCAAAGGTGCAGACATTTGATCGGAAACCCCCGCTATTCGAGGAATCAAACCCTATCGTTTTAATATTACAACAGGCAACAGAAACAAAAATGTCATCTGAATATCCAAGCCCTTCTCATGACGTACCACTTCCCCTCAAGCACCCCTCCATCGCCTACAACCCCACACCGGAATTTCTCCGCCCCACCAGGCCCTCACTCAACCCAAAAATTTCTTTCCCCTGCCCCAACCTCTATTCACAAACTCAAAAAGACTAAAAAAGAACCAAGTATGTGAAGGATGGTTACTTCACAGAAGGACTGACTGTAACATTCATTTCTGAATGGTCAATATGGGGGTCGAACCCATGGCCTTGGCGTTATCATTCGGAGATATTAGCACCACGCTCTAACCAACTGAGCTAATCGACCAGTTTTGTAGGCTTTGTTGTGGAGGTGTTGCTTATTTAAGCTTATGAACGCTTAGGCAAACCCTAATAATTTAGCTCCTCCTGCCGGGGTGTAACCATAATAGTGGGGCTATACAACATTATTCTATCATTGACTTGCAACATCCTCCTCCTCCAAGTTTTATTTGATCTCGTTCTCAAATCTTCATCTGCAATTAGATGCCCACTACTTAGTATGATTGTACATGTTACTCTACAGCTCATGAACTACATCTGGTACACGACGGGCATTCCAACACCAAACAGCCTTGAAGAAAAGGATGCGGCGCGATGCAATGCAGTTGGTTCGTGCCTTCTGCCCGAATTGGGAGCATTGGGTTCTTCATCCAGCCTCTTGAAGTTAGGATTGTCGGGCCTGATTCCAAATCTTAGATTTTCATGTTCCACGTCCTTGTCTCTTACATCCCTGTTCGTATAACCGATGTATTTGCTCAATGTGCTACTTTTTGCGACTGACAGCGACTGTGTCGCACCTCTAGCTTCATATATACTCATGCTCCTCATGAACCACTCTACTGTATCTTGGAAGTATCCCTCGTTTCAGCCTAATATTATGGAGACCACCTTGTTCTACTAATCTTCTCCAAGTAGAGCTCTTCCCGGAAAATATAAATGTTCATGTTGCACATATTGTTAGTTGATATTTTTCCGGCATTGAACCTTATTTGTTTGTTGGTATTGTAACAAGTCACTACCTTTTAATGTTCAGTTCCGTCGGAACTCATATTCTTCGCAACCCTCCTCTATAGTAGAGACGAAGAGGTCCAATCGCGTCGGAAACCTGAACAATGTATCCTGTGCACAAAATTGAATTTTATAGCCTAGGTGACAAGATTGAGAATTGAGTACTTGAAGGACCGGCTATGGCTCTCCTTCTAGTACACCGAGTTCAGAAGGGATATATATATATTATCTTTCTGTCTATGGAAAATCAAGATTGTTCTGCAATATCACGTCGAAATGTTGTCTACACTACGATCACCTTGGCAGCTTGCTATGATTCTTCCTTATGTATTCCTTCCAAATTCAGTCACTCCTTTGAGTGAAGTCGCTTATAATTCCGACGCAAAACTTCAAATCAGTGGCTCCCGTGAAGGCTTCTCCCTTGATATCGTGGAATTACCCAGATCCAACACAAATGCCAACATACTAGGACGAGACGAGCCTCCTCCAGGTTATCATTTTGCAACAGATTTGAACCCAGAGTAAGCCCAAGAGAGAGATTATTGAAAACAACGTTACTCACAGTTATCACAGGTGGTGTATCGAAATCAGTGTTGGCACCCCTTTCAAGACGATCCTCATCACCACCGACTCCGGAGCTCCGGACTTTATGATTCAATCAACCCTCATTGATCCAGCCATGCTAGTCAATAGCGCTGCTATCTATGATCCTCAGAAGTCAACGACAGCGTCCGTAGTTGCTGGCATGAGTTTCCACCAGGGATATGCCAGTGGGATTTTAGAGTATGATGGAATTGTTGTGGCTGACAATGTTAGGATTGGCAATCTTGTTTTCGCCGGTTTTATGTTTGAGTGTGTCAACAAGACAAAAACAGTGATTGGCGCTGGTGTACGGCCGCACCTTGGATCCCTGGGTCTCAACCTGGATCCCAATGGGATGGCCACCAAACCGAACAGAATTGCTGGTTGGTTTCCAGCTATCATGAGTTATCTCAACGGTACCCTCTTCATGACTCGAATTTTGGGTCAAGCTTACTGGTTACCCTAGCTCCCGTATTTACATTCGATTTCCACACAAGAACGCAAAAAGGAACAATTGATTTCGGCTACATTGATCCAAATAAATACAATGGCACCATCGCCTACACCTCGGTTGAACCAGGTTCGCAACAGTGGATCGTCCCGATATCCGGCTGGGCTGTTGGCACTACGTTTTGGAAAAATTCTTTTAGGATTATTATTGACACTGCCGACAGTGGTCCAATGCGTGTCCCTCGCTGGGCACTAGATGATTATTTCAAATGGGTTTCCAACAATATAACTTGGAACGAAAAGTATATGACCTACCAATTTCCCTGCAAGACACAATTGAAAGATGTTGTCTGGGGAATTGGGGATCAAGAGAAACGTGGCATCGCGTGGCAGGATCTTGTGAAATACTATATTGATGGAACAGGTCCAGATGCGTGGTGTGTAAGTGATGTGAGAGGGGGCTTTAATATGGACAATGGTCAAGAGTTGTACTTTTGGGGCAGGATGATTCAGAGAACGGTTTTCCTGGTGTTTGATTATGGGAATAGACGGATTGGGTTTGGGGATAAAGATAACTAAGTTAGGTTGGAAAGGGGGCAGCATGCACTTCTGCTGATATTCTCCAAACCCTGGTTACGTGTTGAGATATGATAAATCATTACTAATCTAGGTGAGATGGAATATGAACAGTCTTTTGAGTGTAAGCTATGCACAGGTAATGGTATTGTGGGGACCTCATTCTCTGTGCTGTGTAAGATGTTAGTTTCATGTTTTCCCGAAATTAATCTCACTTATTTGTTAGTCTTGTTGCAATTTGGTACTGCCCAGCATCGTATTTCTTCCATAAGTTTATGTTCTCTGTAGCTCTCGTTACTAGTTGGTATGTGGTGATACATTTATCCCTAAAGCCTATATATCACATACTTGCGAGACGTTGGTTCTCCTAGTTAGAGTGGCTAGGTTGGGGATCGCCATCTGGAAAGTAACAAGATGAGGTTAGTATCAACAACAAATGAAACCAACTAAGAACTATAAGACGGTTCACAGCCCAACGGGTATCAATGGTAGTCTCTACGATACTAGAAATGTTATCAGCATCACACTTAGGGTGGCAATTTATTGCATTCCTTGTATATGTTATCTTTCTAGATCTTGCTACATCTTTGAGCAACATTGCATATAATGCTGAGAGCAGCCTCCAAATTAGTGGTTCTCGTGATGGTTTCTCACTCGAAATTGTGACACAGCCTAGTTCTACAACAAGTACGAAGAGAAGGAAAAGAGATGAACCTCCTCCGGGTTACCACTTTGCGACTGATATCAAGAAGGAGTAAGTGATAAACCAGATATCTTCTTCATTACTAACTATGGACAAAGCTGGTATGTCGAAATAGGTGTTGGAACTCCATGGCAGACATTGCTGGTCAATATCGACACCGGGGCACCAGACTTCTATCTCCACTCTACGCTCATTGATCCCGCTATTAGGCACAACGCAGTGCTCTACGATCCCTACATATCCTCGACGGCAGGCCAGCTAGTCGGCTACAGTTTTGCTCAATCTTATGGCTCCAGTGCTTTATCAATGTCCGGTCCTGTTGTCCAGGATAACTTGAGAGTCGGCAACCTCGTCGTAGCGAAATTCCTGTTCGAATGTTCCAACAAAACGAGCAAGGAGCTGGGTGTGCCGGGGGAACCATCCCATGGAGGATGGGGCATGAATCTTGATTCGAGAGGCATGAACACCCGACCAAACCGAATCTCCAGCTGGTTCCCAGTCATCATGAAGCACTTGAACTGTAAGTCCTGACTCACCACAAGCAATTTCCAGCGCGACTGACTAGAGCAGCACCGATCTTCTGCATCGACTGGAACCGCACCACGGACACGGGCACGATTGACTTCGGCTATGTCGACCCTGCAAAATACACCGGCACTGTTGCCTATACGCCTGTGGAGCCTGGCTCCCAATCTTGGATCTTTCCCATCTCGGGTATCGCAATCGGGACGACTTTCTTTCAGGGCGAATTCCGGGTCATGATGGATACGGGTGACCCCGGGTGGGGGCTCAAGATCCCTCGATGGGCGGTGGATGAATATTTCAAAGCACTCTTCCCAGGGAAAAGTTTAGACTCATTGGTTTGGAATGAGCAGTATAGCACGTATCAGTTTCTCTGCGCTACGCAGTTGATAGATATTGTTTGGGGTATTGGGCTTGAAGAAAAGAGGGGGGTTGGATGGAAGGATCTGAAGAAGTATTATATAGCGGGTGTTAGTACTGAGTGGTGTTTGTGTGATGTTAGGAGTGAGCATGGGATGGATAATGGGAAGGAGATTTATCACTGGCCGCAGTGGGTGCAGGAGAGAAATTATATGGTGTATGATTATGGAAATCGGAGGGTGGGGTTTGGGGGGAAGGATTATTGAATATTTTCATAGATTACTATATTGGGTTAGGTAGATTTGTTATTTAAGAGCAGAGTTGCGATGAAAAAATATTAGCAAAACGCTTATTCCTCTTGAGAGAGATTTTTATCTTCTGTCCTTGTCACTAGGAGAAGTATAATATTTTTAGGGGGAGAGGGGAGTCTCTTTACTTGCTTAGGGGTTTTGGGTCCCAGACCATGGCGCGGCCCTTCCCGTAACAGTTCCCCTAAACATCGCTAAATATTCAAAGATGCACTACCTCAATTATGACTCGATCCGAAATGGGGCTTGAGCCACGGCCATATATCTATGCATCGTCATTATTGTATTGATCTAAATATGTCTCTAGTTCAATATCAAGAGGTTCTTTGTGCGTTTTCTGCTTCATTTGTTGTCAAAACTCACACTCAAGCACAATTACTACCAGAACACACGACAACCAAACCACTCACTCTCCAAATCAAATTACAAACAAAATGGCACCCTCACTCGAAATTCTTACACCAATAATTCTTTTCAGCACCTTAGTAGCTGCTATCCTGACCGTTGGGATTATAATCACTACTTGGTATCTATGCTGTATACGCGGTAGAGCAAAGAAACCCAGAGCCGAAATTGTAATGGAACATACAGCCTGGTGGAAACATACGAGGGGGATAGCGCGAAGGGAGGAGAGTGAGAGAAATAGCGCGGAAGGAGGGGGTAGGGTTAGAGTAGAAGAGCAGGATGTTTTTGGGATCTGGCGCTAAATTAGCGTTCCTGGAGTGACAGAGGGGGGCGATGAGAGATTACGGAGGGTGGATAGAGGTGGAACTCAAATCACGTGTAAATTGAAATTCAGGGAGCAGAATGGTGCGTAGGGTTTCCAGCCTAGGAGATGAAAGTTGGGGGATGGGGAGCTAGCTCTTAAGATGAAGTTCCTCTCATATCTAAGCGAGAGCCCTCGGAAGCTAAGGAAAGGGGGCGTACTTGTCTGTACTTTCGAATTTATCATTACATCGCGACAAACCCTAAATAAATTTCACTTAAACATCCTTTATTCCTGTCCTCCAAAATTTATTATAAGCATCCATTATTCCTTACCACTCAGGATATATCCGCGACCCAATCCTCACAATCACAAACGTATTTCGTTAGATCTCCGGGATATACAAAAAATCCATACAAAATAATACAATGCCTCACAAAACCACTCATCCCAGCACGTATGCCAGCTACGACCTCCTTGCCCTCATCCTGATACTGCTCCTCCTTCTCGCTATCGCTACTATGGTAGTAATATTTGCTATTTTTATCTTTTTCAGTCGACATGATGATGAGAATGACCAAAAACGGGGTGGGAAGAAGGTTGAGGACCTCGAATAGAGTAACAGAATGAGAGAGATGGGTGAGAGGAGGGTGGTGAAGGAGAGTGGGGTAGAGGGGGTGGGGCTAGTTTGGATATGATGGTTCTTATTGAATACATATTCTATGTTGAGAATCGCATAAACACAACTATCCACTTGGAGGATCGATGTTTTCCTTTGTTTTTTCTTTGGTTTAAGGACTCTCGGAGAATCGGAGGTAGGGGTAAGCAGTGTGTGTGAAGATATTTAGTGCATACTAGTTTCTAAAATTATTACGTCTCGAGAAATTTGAATCTCAGAACAAAAACAAAACTACGTACAACTATGTTGTTGCTTTGCTACTTGTGATTTTCCGTAGATCAAAACATGTTGAATCCACTTAACGCCCGGTATACACTACTAAATCTCATCCAACTCAAGAGTCCATCCTCGCTTTTGAAATACCATAGTATCACACAACATCACATAATGATACCCGATCACAGCTATTATACTCCTACCAAAAATCCCGGTTGGATCCTCCTCCAACTAGTCATCACACTCGTCATTCTCCTCCTAGCAGCAGCTGTGATGGCCGCAATTATAATAACAATCTTTTTCCTTTGCAACAAATACGGAAGCACCAACCAGAGCCTCAATGGGAAGGAGGTGGAGGAAGTAAAAGCTGATAGGCGGCGGAGGGAAAATACAGAGGGAGGAAAGGCGGAAAGACTTGGGAGGGTGGAAAGAGACCTGGAGAAATGCTTGGGGAGGGAATTGGAAGTTAAGGAGGGAAGAATTTGGGGCTTAGAAAGTATTTGGGTTGGTGGGAGCGGAGGATTAAAGAGCAGTGTAGGGAGTAATGGAAGCCGTGGAGTTCAAATTTGATTGCTCGGTACTGTCACGAATAGAGAGAGTGGAAGAGAGATGTTAATTTGGAAATATCTTCGCTAAACTAGTAGCTTTAATGGTGGATTTTGTAGCTGGTGTTGAGGAGGCTATCAGTTCCTGGAGGAGGTTTTGAGGCTTGGGTTATGGAAGGTCATATTCCTAGAGCTGAATAGGTTGGTGTATGTTGTCACTGAAGTTGTATGTCGTGTACCGTGGAAACACGATTTGTACCATATTCTAACTTATATAGATTCCTCAGAAATCCAAATTAGTCGGGAATCATGCATCCTAGTTTCTTTCGCACGGGTATCATATCCTCCTATCCGCCGTATTGCTCTGTTTTGAGGTGCCTCTCCGCCCAAAAGCGCGCTTTCGTGTCATATCATTTCTTGATCATCACATCATGCTTGGAAATTGCATTCATTTCTTAGCCCTTGCCTTTCCGTTAGTTGCCTTGGCTCTCATGGTTTTCTCTTTCGCAGTAGCAGCCTGTTCCTTCTCGATGAAATCCTGCATGATACCGTGAAGCGCTTCGTTTCGACGTGTTATAAGGAGGACGTCATCTGTATTCACAGTGGTACGGCCAGCATGGCGAGAGAAAGATTCCAGGTCTTGTGCTACGTTTTCTGGGAAGAGAGAGATTATTAGCAAGGTTTCGGAAGAGTTATGACCAGTTGAGTATGTTATTGTAAATTCGCAGAGAAAATGAGGCCCGAGGGTATAGAAGAAGCGCAAGGGCTATAACATACCAATTTGTGTCCATACCATCTCTGTAAAAGCACCAATGAATTGTGGTGTTGCACTAGTATTGAGACGTAAAGTTTCCTCGTCCACGATCTTCCCAATCGAGAACCAGAGAGCAGCTTTTAGGCGCTACACAAGATTAACATTATGGTAGCCCATCAAGATAGCTTTAATTACCTCGCGTGTTTCATCGTCCATCGAATCCGCCATGTTGGCTTGACCTGGTTGTGTTTTGAAGATGTACAGACGACATTCGGTCCCAGTCGCGTTAGTTGGGGAGACGCGCCGGCCGAGGATCACCCGTTGATAGTGGAGCCCTTATCGCGATCGAAATTGCTGTCCTGGCGGTCTTCCCGGACGCTGCGAAAATAACTCAAAACAACAAAAACTTTTCCGTTCTCTTCTCAAGAATTTCTTCTCTTCTCTTTCCCTTCCCTTCTCAACTAATATTGTTTTCTTTCCTACATACACAAAATGGACGTAATTCAAGGATTCATCGCACAAGTTCAACAATGGGGAAACAACCTTGTTCGCAATTCTATACACAGCTTCGATGGAATGAGAGTCAAGGACTGGATTCGTATGGTCGCTATCGTCGGCGCATACCTCTTAATTCGACCTTACTTGATGAAATGGGGTGCCAAAATACAAGAGAAGCAACATAACAAGGAAATTGACGCAGACGAAGTCGCGGGTCCCAAAGCTAAGGTCTCCCCGAACGTACTACGAGGCCACGGAGGCAAAGAAGTCGAAATCCCCGATAGCGATAGCGAAGGAGAAGCCGAAGGAGAGGCTACCGGTGCGCAATGGGGGAAGAAGGCTAGGAAACGACAACGTGCATACGACAAGAAGTTGTTAGCAGAGGTCGAGGAGCGAAGAAGACAATTACAAGAAGACGACGAGGATAAGGACATCATGGAGTACTTGGTGGACTACGAGGAGGGAAAGGATGGGTGGTAGAATTTGTGGTTCCTTTTGCGCTGTTCAAATAGAAGGGAGTGTTGCTGTTGGACAGTTGGGTATCTAGTGTTGCGATTCAGACCCAACAATAGATATCTTGCTTGAAAGAGCAATATAATCTACATGGGGATTTTGGGGCACTTGTTCGATGTACAGACTCTTCTTGATCCAACACAAATGCAACCCTTTCCCTCCATTTCTCTCCATTTACCTTTCTTGCGGCATTTTCGGCGTATAGGAAATAATACTGCGGCTATCGAGCGGGAGTAAGAAAGACAAAAACGTGGAAGGCTGTGCAGATCTCGAAGGCAGAATTTTCAGGGACATCCCGTAACTTATTCGCTGGAATCTGGAGGCAAAGAGCCTTAGTTAGGTGCCTTCTCTTGGTGCTTACCGAATCGCTGTAGCCGTCCCGGGGTAAGTCGTGCAGTGAATCTGCAGACTATCGTATGCAAAAGGCGGTGCCATGACATATGTTTTTGCATGTATTTTGATCTGTGAAGCTCTTGTGAATGTGGACTCCACTGGCTTTTGTGGACCTTGGCGTGACCGATGAGTTCATGGTGACAGGAAGGACAGACTCCACAGTTACTTCCGGTCCCGCAGTGGATGCAGTGTTCTTGGTCACTTGGTGGTGAGTGAGGATGTGACCAAGCACCCGAGGGGTAGCCCGCAAATCTGACACCGAGTGCTCACGCAGTGCCCGACTGGGTGCATCTTTCACAAACGCAAGCCACAATACGAAGTGTAGGGAAACACTAGCTCAACCACTATCCATGATACATGATGTGATTTACACCCTGGGGTATTTGTGATTTTGGAGTTGCAGTTGCGATTTGCGATTTGCGATTTGGATCTTTTGTTTTTATGGCAACGATCAAGCAGTTTTGTGCCCCGCGCTAAAGATCACCACGAAGGATGGAGGGGCCTCAGAGAAGGGACATTAATGAGCTTCTTACGCAAGGTTTCTTCACGACAGCTCGAGGAAAGAGCCCTAGGTAGTTGCTCACAGCTGGATATCGTGATCATCTTCTAACTTTCTGCAGTGCGGTCTCATCTCCTAGGTCTTCCTCAACGTACCTTCAAACCCAGCCCGAACCAAGACGTGATCGAAGCAGGAGCAGAGCTCGTGGACCTCCACCACCTCGTCCTACTGTAGAAGATGAAGCTGTATCGCTGAGGAGGGAGTCTTCTGCTTCGTCAACACCACCTAGCTATGACCCTCCATTGCGAGGCATTATTGAACAGGTCCCAATCATACTCGAGGCAGATGTCACAAGCGCTGAGGCAGCAAGATTACAGAAAGAGCCACAGCTGAAGCCGAAGCCAGAACCACAGAATCAAGAGAGGAGATTTGTATTAGTACCATCGGATAATGGATCGACCCCAACCTCAGAGGATGGCGAACGCAGAAGGAATACGGTTCCGAAGGAGGCCCCCAAAAGCCAACCACAACAAAAGGCAGAACCACCACGGAGGGAAGACAGAAAACCGAATTTGGAACGGCCTACAATAGAAAGGAAAAGAAGCAGACAGGACCTGCCATCGTTGGAGACAAAGGTTCCGAGGGATATTCCTCCCCAGTTTCGGAGAAGCCACTCTGCTTTTCCAGCATCCCAGAATGACCACGATGAGACTCCCAAAGCCCATGGCCGTACCCCTCAGACCGCATCAGGCGAATATTTCCTCTCACCAGATGTTATGCGAAACAGCAACAAAGAATATGTCGGCTCTGCTTCTGCTCCGAAATACCAGAGACATGAGAGCTTTGGGGGTCGTGCTCCGTCACAAGACAGAAGGCCAAGCCCGAGACCAGAAACTCCAACATCTGAGAAGAGAAGGAGCGGCAATTTTGAAGCACCGCGATCTCGAAGGAATACAAATGAGAGATTATCACGCCCCAAACAGTTACCCGAGGAGCATGTCCCTCGACACCTGGAAAGAAGGACCTCGTATGATCGACCATCCACGGGACGTTCTTCTAGGTCATCAAATCACTCGAAGAAATACTACAGTAGTAGTGAGGATGAGGATAGCGACTCGGATAAGAATCGTAAATATAGTAGTCGTGATCCGAAAGTTCATAAACCGTCACGACAAGAAGATATTTACGACCGCCCAGCACAATCTCCAGCAAGATCTAATATCTCCTCTCTCGGTACACCCTCAAGGATTATCTCGCCTTTTGTTTCTCCAAAGGTATCGCCAAGTCAAATTCCAACTGGCGCTCATGTGGAAAGAAGCGAGACATTTCCTATGGTCCACCCACATCACCATGAGCGGAGGCCGAGCTCAAGGCCAGTGTCACCACACTCAGCAGCATCGGATACTCCTAGAGTAGATAGGTTGAATCCTCTGGAGGCCCCAAGAGCGCGCCCAGTATCACGATCAGGCCTAACCCCCACTCCACCAATGCAAACCCCGCCTTACCCACAGAATCCATCCCTGCCAATTCCAGTCCCTTCAAGGATAGACCTTCACTCACCTGGAGACACTCGGCGAACACCTTCGATTCCACAATTCGATGAGAGTAGGACACCACCCCAACCTCTAGAATTGAGGCCACAAAGCCATTGGCAACCAGTCCCATTTGTGCCGCCGTCCTTAAATCTTGAAAGGCCGGTCGGCTCTTACCGGAGATATTCGGAAGACATTGAAAGAGGCAGTATATCCCCACTACCAGCCTGTCCAAGAACTACATTTACAAGAGGCCGAAACGACTGGTTGACATTACCAAATTGTCCATCCTTTGATATCTGCCCGTCGTGTTATAATTCTATAATTGCGCCCACGGAATTCCGGCATTCTTTCATCCCTGCGCCAGTCCGCTCTCAAGATCTAGCAGTATTATGCGACTTTGGCAGTTCGCCCTGGTACAGGATTGCTTGGCTCCTTACACTCAAGGAAAGACGGAGAGATCTCAAGTTATTTCAAGGATTGGCACATATTGCCAAGACGGATAAGCCATGCCCAGGAAAAAAAGATGCTGTCAGGATATGGCATTCCATTCCGGATCCAAGGAATGGTGGGACCATTGCCAACTTCAATGTTTGTCAAAGCTGTGTTAGGAGTATAGAAACACTATTACCAGGCATAGCGGGTGTCTTCGTCCGAAAAGAGAATCACAACCCATCTGGAAGTGTACGGATTTGTGATTTACGATTCGACAGCAAGCGATTTGTGCAATACTTTGATGCTCTAGAGGTGACAGCGGATAGAGTTAACCATCGCAATGAGGAACCCGATACCCGAGATCTTGTTAGTCTTTGCAAACGCATGGCTCGGATGGATGAATGTGAAGGAGATGTCGAGTTTATTGACAGGAAGTGGCATATTATCACCCAACTCCCAGAATTTACCGTCTGTGAAGAATGTTTCGATGAGGTTGTTGGGCCGGAGCTTGACGATCAAAAACCTCTAGCTTTGATGTTCAACAAAACGCTCCAGCGTATATCGAAAGCCTCTTGTCAGCTGTACTCACCGAAGATGAGGGGAATATTTAGAACAGCTGTGGATGCAAGCGATTACCAGTTACTTGCCAGTAAGGCAAGGGAAAGGAGGACGATTGAGTTGGCTTATAAAGCTAATATGTCAGAGCTTAAAAGACAAGCTAAAGCTAATCCTGTTTCAGCTCAGAGGGAGTTGCAGAGGATTGGGGATGAGTGGAGGCGGTGGGAATAAAGTGAGTTGTAAAAGCATTTAATGTAACGAACATAAGAAAGGCAATGACTTAGAGGGAATAGGGTTGGGAATTTGGATACGATGTATGAATGACGACATATGAATTGACGACAGACTATTTACCCTTCTATGATAATGCTGATGTCAGGGAGTACACCTTTATCGGAACCTGTTCTCAAAACGTAGTTATTCACGGCGGCTTTTCGTTCGCTAAGCCGTTAATCCACTCTTTTATTCTGGCTCCTAAGTTATCATAAGTGTTTGTAGTGTCCATTGATCCACTATCTTTTTAATGCATGTTACTAGTTTGGTTCTTGCATACTCAAATCTTTGCGCCCCTGCTTTCGCAAAGAGGCTCGCTTATCCGTCAACTAAGGATGCAATTGATAAAAAAAATCCCTCTAACTCCTATGCTCTCTCTTCATATATACTTCTCTTTACTCAAATTTTCTAAATTTGCCTCCTCTTCTGCACCTTGCATACAGCCATACTCCATGTCACCATTGCATATCAATACAACTACTAAAACACACATCACAGCCATCACCCAAAATGTTTTAGCTCAACTCCTCATCACTATACTACAACCACCTCCACTTAACAATCTAATTCCATTCTCTTGCGGCCTCTTCAATCATTGCTCCACTTCGGATTACGTGAGCCAAAGGTGCTTATAAAGAGGAGGGAGATGTGTAGAAAAGGAAGAAACTCGCGAAGTGAGAGAGGTGGAGTAGATGAAGTAGACGAAGAGATGTGTGAGAAGGGAAGGATGTGGATTATAATTTAAAGGCTGAAAATTACGAAGACGGAGATACTGTGACGGAAGGCTTCTATGTATATATGGTGGTCTTCAGTGGAAGTGCAGGAGTCCTCCTTGCATGTGATATAAACTTAACTACTTACTTACCAACTGGAGTTGTAGGAAGCGGAATTTGACCCTCTAAGTTAGAAATTGAATGATTTAGGTAAATGATAGTATCATGAAGTTGAGATTTGGTGAGGCGCTGAAGGGAAGGAGCGACTCGATGTGAAATAAAAGAAGTAGGAGCCCACAGTGTGCCCTTAGCTCAACTCGCTTTGCAGCGACGACCATCGGATTTCGAGATCTCCATCTGGAGCATTAGTATCCTTTTCTGCGTTCAATAAAGAATGTTCTACATCCCTCCTTGACCCTCCAAGTCCTTTAACAGGCGATCAAAACCCAACTTGACATTCCCCAAAATGAGCAGCCTTTCGCATGATCCAAACACACCTCTGAAATTATACAAGCAAATCGACCTGGTGTTCCTTGACACCGTCTACAATATAATCTTCACAGCCGTCTGGGATCTCAAGTTCAAGAATGCACACTACCACCCCCTTATCAACGAGTGGTACAATAAGCTGGATGCTCTCGAGTGCCTCAACATGATCCTCAATGAGAGATTATATCATACAATGGAAGTTCTTAATTCTTACGAATATGGGACATTTCATTTCATTCGACTGGATCTTTTGTTAGGGAAGCCGAAGAAGAGGGAGATGGTGAATGCATTGGTGGATTTGTTTGGGAGGGATGCGAGGGCGAGGGGGGTGGATCAGAGGGTTTTACGGGAATGGGAGGGAAGGTTTGGAACGGGAGATAGTGTAATGGATTCTGTGGAGGTGTGGTTAGATGGTGTGAGTTGATGGATTCCTGGAGCGGATATCTTGGCGAGCGACAAGAGTAGGATCTTTGGGAAGTGGATATTCTTTTAGTGCAGAACTTAGCAGACTTGATGCTTATATTCAGGTGTTTACTGCCATGTCCTCAAGTTATGCTGTCACTGTTTTATGGGAGGAATGCTAATGCACGAGGCAGTTATCACACTGCATTTAACCCTTCACTGAAAACCGTCATTTAGGTTCTTCTGGAACTGATCCCTAAACCACCCCTCGCTCTTGCTTTTCGCGCCTTTTCCCACATTAATAATTAAACCCAAATCGGACTCCAGTACCTTCATATCCACCTCCTCAACAGTCTTCCCTTCAATCTTTAAGAAGACTGCAAAGCTGACTATGGGTAGAGAGAGCAAAAAGGGCTTTTGATCCAAGTACCACACACCTTCTGCACTATACCTGTTAATCTCTCAATATAGCTCCCCCACACTTAAAAATAAGAAGTTGTTGAGACTGCAAGCTGTTAAGGACACATGCATGATCGTGATTCTTAAGAGCGAGAAGGGCTAAACGTATTTTTCAAGTACCAAAAAAAAGGGATTGACGGGTCACAATAATTCTATTTAGGCCTACTTATTGTACACTGATATATCCATTAAAGCAAGCACTTCGGCTTCCACTGAATATATGGATGGTGCTCATTCCCAAGTACCATGGCGTCTATATTCCCCGTATTCAACATTCCAGGATGCAGTTGATCGATATCGGTAACCCCACAGAGCTTCAAGGAAGTCTCGAGTTCATCTTTCAAGACTACCAAAACCATTAGTATAAGAATTAGAGAGCACAGTTAGTATCTTACTAGATGTTAAATGTTCTACGCCTTCCGTGCCGTATGCTAGAGAATACAAGTAGGGTCTTCCCACACCAACAGCTGTTGCTCCTAAGGCAAGCGCCTTTACAATATCTGTTCCGCGGGTGATGCCTCCATCCACGTAGATCTCGAGCTTGCCGAATATTTCAGGCGCTATTTTGTGTAGTTCCAGCAACGTGAGAATTGAAGGTTGGGCCCTACGGGGTGTTAGTATGACAAAACCGACCCAAGACACTCCAAGCTTACGTATCCAAAGACCTCCCACCATGGTTGCTCAACAAGATCCCTTCAGCGCCATACTCCAAAGCGAGTTTGGCATCCATTGCACTTTGCACTCCCTTTAATACCACTGGCAGGCCACTCGTTTCTTTGATCCACTGAATGTCGTCCCAGCAAAGAGTACTATCAACGTACTTTGCCATCAATCTCCCCATGCCGCCTCCCTTCTTGTCATTTTCAGCCCTGGCACCACTGATTGCCGAGACAACATCATTTTCTGCCGCGATCCTTTCATCGGCCTCTCGTTTCCCGGGAATAGGTGCATCCACAGTCACAAATATAGCTCTTATGCCCAGTTCTTTTGCTTTTCGGAGGAGCTGTGCTGATTTCTCCCGGTCCGTATTGACGTAAAGCTGTAGAAAAAAATGCTGGCCTTGTAGCCCAGCTTTCACAATGCTCCCAAGGGGGTATGATGCGTTTGATGAAATCTATAGCATTCTAATTACCATACATTCTATTCTTGTTTGTATGTTTTAAGACTTACGATTTGGATTATATCTTCGGCGCCACACCCGCGAGCTAGCGCTAATTCTCCCTCTGGATGTGCGAGCTTTGCCATTGCAGCAGGGCTAACGAAGAAGGGTGCCGAACTGTCGCAGCCCATTATCGTTCTTCGTATATTTACTGTTTTGACATTCCTCAATACCCGCGGCCGGATTAAAATCCTTCTGTAGAAGTCCGAGTTCATAGCGTGGGTGACCAGGTCAGTTGCCGCTGAGCTATAAAAGGCAAAGGCCTTCGCGGTGAAAAGATTTCGTGCCACATCTTCGAAGTCCCTCACTGAGATGAGCCTGTGAAGGTCAGGTTTAGAATAACCTGTTGAAGAGGGAATTTCTATGACAGCCTTCGGCTTTTCAATAGATGTCTCTTTGTCCAAGCTTGTGAGCTCTGCTTCATGGACAAATCCTAGAAATCGATCGGGTGGTAAAGTGTCTTCAAGAATCCCTGGAGCATGTATCTCATCATATGAAGCGGTGGCATCTCTGCCAGCGTATCTCATAATGATGCTGGAACCACCTGGATGTTCTTTGTGGAAAGTGGAAACGTCGTAAACTTTCGAATGCACAATAATCCAGCAATCATCCTCGGCTGAGTGTTTTCTAATGTCATCTAAATGCAAGTAAGTTGGCGTCTCAGAGGTAGAAGTCATTGTAAATAAAAAATTGAAGAGATGAGTAGGATGGGCAAACGTCCCAACTGTAAGCTCTATAGTTTGGTAGAAAACATACTCAGACTTCGGAATTTTCCATCTCCTGGTCCAGCCTAGCTTTGCTCTTCCCCACGTTGAGAGCTTCGGATGGGAATCATAACATCGACCCCCGAGACGTCTTCCAGAAAGCAGGGGGCATGGCTGGGATCCGAAGCCCAGGCATCGGAGGCGTCGGGGGCGGTCCGAGTGGGTCGCCCATGCAAATACGGACTTCTCTCCGAACCACAACAACTGAACGACTGACTCAGGTTTCGGGTACGTTTATTGACTCATGAAATTTGTATTTCGCGAGTGCCCGATGTTGAAAGATTGATGAGAAATTTCACGAATTGGATTTATCTATTGAATTGCATATTTTGCAATCTCGATATCAAAATAGTTAGTTTCCACGTGCTTTTATTCAGAAGGTTCCTTCAAAAGATGTGTGGCTGGTAGAAAACTCGCAATGAGAATAAGATATTAAGTTAATATATTTGGATGCGATATTACTATATTGATTATGTATCTATAGGCTTCAATGGCTCGTAAGGTTGTTCTAATTGTTGAATATCGTCATTCGTGAGGACCACCTGAAAAGCTTCACCTACTTCTGCAATCCTCTTTTCACTTCCCAGTCCGAGAATTGGGGCGCAACCTTTACTAAGAACCCACGCTGTGGCAATAGCACTCATGCTTACCCCCTTCTTCCTTGCTATACTCTCTACTGCGCTAATGATATCTACGTCTCTGTCTCCCTTGAACCACTTCCTGCTCTTAACATCTAATACGCTTCTCTCACTCTCCACATTAGCAGGTCGACACAGCAACCCTCGAGCCAATGGACTCCAAGGAATGAGACCTATCCCTTCTGCGTCGCAAAATTCATTCATTTCCCTCTCTTCCTCCCTGTAAAGTAAATTATACAAACCTTGCATACTCACAAACTCGGTCCAGCCATGAAGTCGCGCGGTGTACTGTAGCCTTGCAAACTCCCATGTCTTCATACTTGACGCTCCGATATATCTTACTTTCCCAATCGCAACGAGATCGTGGAGCGCACGCATGATTTCCTCTGGGCTCGTTTCACGATCTAGTCGATGAAGCTGTAGAACGTCAATGTAATCAGTCTGCAAACGCCTCAAACTCCCATCGACCGCATCGAAAATGTGTTTCCGGCTTAGCCCCATCTGATTTACAATCTCGCCATCATTCAACGCTGGGCTAGGGCGCTCATCGCTTCCCTCAAGAACAGGATAGTACACTTTAGTCATGATCACCACTTTCGATCGGGGAATCGAGTAGTGCTTCAGTGCTTTCCCTATGATCGTTTCTGAAACACCATTCGAGTAGGTGTTCGCAGTATCCCATGTATTGATACCAGCATCATAGGCAGCTTTGAGAAGTGGAAGTGATTCTTCTTCATTGAGGATCCAGGGCGAGCCCGACCATGTGGAGGAGCCGAAGGACATGCAGCCGAGAATGATGCGGGAAACTTTGAGGCCTGATTTCCCTAGTCTAGAAGTGAGTGTTAATATGCCGAGGAGACTGAGCTAAATGTATAGTGCAAGCTGACCTTTGATATTCCATTTTATAGTTCTTTGTATTTTTCTCGCCGATTTTTTCCTGTTGCTTGTCTGGAGGTGGTGTTGACATCGAGAGGCTTGTACCAGTTGTAACTGGCATTTTGAGAACTTGGGGATTTATGGTCTGGAAAGACCTGATAGATCTCCTCTTGCTGTGGGAATTTTTTTGAAAAAGTTTTACGACTCGTGTAATAACATTTGAGCAACAATTACTTCAAAGGTATTGTAGCGGTATGAATACAGCATCACCATGCTGATAGTTTCAGGTTGGCCCGATGTACGCCGGTAGGCGGCTTAGGGGATTTTCGCTAAATGCGGGGTCACTGGCCCCCTGTTCCCTCATCCGGCCCCCTCGCCGATACCACCCTCGCTTTTTAATTATGGCGAGAACTGCGGCGGTCCCGTGACCTACACGAGTTATAGATATTGCCCTGGTACTTCGCTGCATGGGTTGATGGAAGAAATTTCTATTGTTAATTTCATATCTTGACTGGTCCTCAATTACCTCTCCATAAATCATGAATATTCTCATCACAGGGGCTGGTGGCTTCATCGGCCAAGCCTTAGCCGTAGCCCTCCTTGAGGATCCCTCTATCACCACCATAACACTGACTGATATCGTTGAACCTCCGACACCATCCATGTCAGCTACCACCAACACGAAAATCAACTGTATCAAGGCAGACCTCACAGATAGAGCCGCCTGCGAAAAGTTGTTAACCCCCGAGCTAACCAATGTTTATCTTCTACACGGACTCATGAGTGGGGCAGCTGAGGCAAATCTCGACCTCGGTCTACGTGTAAATGTAGACTCCACACGCATTATTCTCGATATTCTCCGAAAGGTTAAGCCGGGAATACAGGTGATCTTCCCCTCTAGCCTCGCAGTCTTTGGTCCATCTGGAGAAGATGTGGTCACTGAAGCCACAAAACCATCCCCAAGGTCTTCGTACGGTGCAGAGAAGTTGATATGTGAGATTCTGCTTGATGACTTCTCAAGGAGGGGCTTAATCGATGGACGGATTGTTCGACTTCCAACAATTATTGTGCGGCCAGGAGCACCATCTGGAGCTGCATCGTCATTTTGCTCTGGTATCATCCGAGAGCCATTGAAAGGAGAAATATCAGAGCTCCCTGTATCGAAGGACCTGGCTCTCTGGGTGTGTTCCACAAGGACAATTATCAGGAACCTCGTATATGCAAAGAGTTTTGGTCAAGAAAATTTCAAGGGAGGGTCGAGAGTGGTCAACCTGCCAGGAATCACAGTGACCGTCCAAGAAATGCTTCAAGCCTTGAAGGATGTTGGTGGAGATAATGCCTTAAATCTTGTGCAGGAAAAGCGAAACCCAGATGTGGAAAAGATTGTAAACAACTGGCCATCGCTATTCAATACTGCGAAAGCGAAGGATCTCGGCTTCATTTCTGATGGATCACTTCAACAGGCCATTCAAGATTATATTGAGGACTATGGAAATTCTTCCAAAGTCTAAACTTCCCTATGGGGCGAAGTTCATCTGCAAGTCTGGAAAGTCAAAACCCCCAAAGTCTTGATAACCCATCTCGAGTGTCGGCTCGCCATTTGGTGATAGAATGGCGTATCTGTTGGAAAGCTCTCTAGAGCCTGCGTAAATATTGGTGATCCCAAGATTGCTACTTCTTGTTTGGATTATTGCATCATTGGTGTTCGGGAGTGCACCTCGAGAGGCGTTTCCGTACATTGATTTTGGGGGTTGGTCTCGATGGTCGTCTGCCAGTATATTGTTGCCCCATTGGGTGATGATAGCTTGTTGATTGCTTTCTTGTGAAGCATCTAGTGCTCCTAGTTCTGGGTACTTGTTAACAATCGTTTGACATTCGTAATGTCTTCTTTCCAAAGCCGCAGCCATCTTCTGAAGTGGGTGTTGAGCTATGCAAGGGATGGATTTGAAAAGCTGTATAACTTTGCCCATCATGTTTAGATTGCTATGGACATTAATAGAAAGTTGTTCTCCATATTGACTGCACGAGAGCAAAAAATGACCTGCGAAGCTGATCATGACGTGGAAGTAAAAAGGTACTCCAATCAATGAAGTAGTGAGACCACTGTCATTGAGAAGAATTTCAAAAATTGAGATTGCAGCCCCGTGTGCCATCATGGCTGCTGGAAGGAAATAAACAGGAATCGGGTTGGACTTTAAGCCACGGAACACATGATGACCAAGATACAGTTTGGCGAAATGGTAGTGAAGAGTTAGACCTTTATGGGGAAAGTCGCCAATATGTTCATGGACCTCTGTATATTCTCAGTAGTATTCTTTAAATGGCAATACCAGAGTCAGACTTACTGAAAACGGTGGAGAATCTGGAAACCCACTGATCAATTTGTCTATTGAAATTACTGAATGAAGTTGCGAGTGCTTTTGGTACTGGCTCAATACTTTCAGGTCCAAAAGCAGTCCTAGCCTGAGACATTATTTGTAAAAGCGAAACTTGAGAGGCAATTCTAATATCGGAGTCATCTGTGTATCCGGACTCCAGGAAAGCCTCCCACCCAAGAATAACATCTTGGTCACCGTGAACGATTGGATCACGGTTGTAAAGAATTGAAAGATGTTGATCGCATATGTATAGTAAATACCAGAGCCTGACTCTGTCGACTTTCGTTGCAGTAGGGATGATGGCGCCCGATTGTGCAAATGCAGAATCGGGGACTGTGACTTGGTAAAAATATTTTTGAAGACGAACATCGGCGGCACGACGAAGCGCGTCACTGTTTAAGATTCTACTAGCATCTGCCAGCCAAAAGGACCCAATACATAAGGCTCGAAGAAACTCGACCCCACGTTGCTCAAACATGGATTTTGACACTAGGCTCAAGAATTCCTGACTACAAGCTTCATACACCCTTGGGTCCTTGTCTTCATGTAAAGCTGAGATGGCACACACAGCAGCAAGGAGTACAGGGGATGCTTTTCGGAGAGACTTAAGATCCGTATAGATTCCCCCAATCCCATAAAGATAATGATCTAATCGCTGAAGATATTCGGTGACAAGCCTTTCTGCCGTTGTAACTGTTATTATTCCTTTGCTAATGAGATCTGCCTCAGCGGAAGTCTTTTTTGATGTAACGGATCCACGAGGCGACTCGACAACTGCTGATATTGGGGATTCTGCTACTTTAGGTGCCGTCTCAAAGAAAGTGTCGATAGGCGCCTGCATGTCTGAGGGGGACATTGGCGGAGAACCCTCTGCAGCATCAGGATCTGGCTCTTGATCTTCAACTTGCAACAGTTCTCTTTCCACCCTTGGTGCAGTAGATGCTGCTATTTGCAGTGGTAGGGGAATCTCTATGTCAATGCGCCGACATACTTCGGTCAGAATAGAGTGCAAATTGACAACGTCGCCTTGCAATGCTTCAATCTGTCTCGTATCATTTACAAGAGATTGTAAGCTCCTATTCAGAACACAAGATAGGCCTCGCTGGATACATCGAGCACAGGGAGGCTCATCGTTGGTCATGATACACTTTATCTTTTGTTTCCTGTTAACATTTAGATATTGAATAGCCAATGATAGGGAAGTACTTACCGACAAGCAGCACAAGCGGTGACCCTTCGTGTAATGGAAGGTAGCGCATCATGCGTGATGGGAATTCTTTGGTGAGGAGCTGAGTGATTGGAGCCCGAAGTCCTGGGAGGCAGTAGTTGTGGACCTGAGAGCCTCCGGGAATCCGGGGGGGCAATAACTTGACTTTCCCCTTGCTGATGCTGGGGTTGGGGAACTGGAGCTTCATCGTATGGACGTCGAGTCGAGGTAGAAGTGCTAATTGGTAGGCCAGGACTGCGACGTAGCTGATTGTGCTGTGTCACCCTGGAGACATCACCACTAGCAGAATCAACCCAGGACCTCTTCATGCTGAATCCTTATCGCCGTTCTCCGTGTAGTGCGGTTCTGGGACTATGCACTGGTAATACGGCGTGTCTCCGAGATGTTTATGATAGAATCTAAGAATGGCCCCAGAGCTTTGCTGGCTCTCTCATGAGTGGGGTGAAACCCTGGCCCCCCTTGGTTGGCGAGTAGGCGTTCTACAGGCTTCACTGGAGTAGCCGCCCCTGTGTTGGTAGTGTATTTACAGTGGAGCGCCCCGCACTCAGTCCGCCGCATTCCCCGACCTCTCGCCCGCCACCCCCGCCAACTCCACACACGTGCCGTACCTCTGAAGGTTATCTCTACGAATTTATGTCTTGCCACTAGAATACGATGAGAAAGTTTGTCGTTCAGAATCACTTCAATTCCAACATTCACATATTCAGTCAAGTCCGGGAGAAACTTCAAGATGACTTCAACTATACCTAGCAAGACATCCCCTTTACCTCGTGGCATCTATTGTCCAGTTTTATCACTATACGAGAAAACCCCCACTCAAGACATTGACCTCGAGGCATCATATGCCTATTTTTCATACTTGATCCGAGGAGGCGTAACCGGCTTAGTCCTCGCAGGAACAACAGCTGAAGCAGTTCTCCTCTCTCCATCGGAAAAACAGGATCTGACCCGGGTAGCCAGACGAGCTGCGCGTGATCTCGGATTCCCATCGTACCCTCTGGTTGCGGGAATAAGTGGTCAGTCAACTCGTGAGAGTATTAGACTTGCAAAAGAAGCCCATGAAGCTGGTGCTGATTTCGCACTTTTAATGCCGCCCTCATTCTGGCAGAAAGCCGTTAGCAAAGATGTGATTCTGGGTTTCTATAAGGACGTGGCAGACAGCTGCCCAATTCCAGTTGTTATTTATAATGTATGGAATTTCGTATTGTTGACGAGATTCCCATTGCTGATCAACAATACAGTTTCCAGCAGTCTGTAACAATGTAGATCTCAATTCGGATGTCCTTGCATCACTTGCACAGCACCCAAACATCGTAGGCGTAAAGCTTACATGCGGAAATGCTGGAAAGGTGACTCGGCTGACACAAGAGTTTGTCCATGGGCAATTCGGGGTCTATGGTGGTTCTTCAGATTGGCTCATATCATGTTTAATCGGAGGAGGTAGTGGCTGTGTGACTGGAATTGGAAATGTTTTCCCTAAAAGCGTTTCTAAATTATACAGCTTGTACGAGCAAGGAGAAGTGTCAGAAGCTGTGAAGCTACAAGGTCTCGTTGCCCAAGCTGAGAAGGCGTGTAAAGAGGGAATTGCACCGACGAAGTTTGGAGCATCTTATTTTGCTGGGCCCAAGGCGGGTGTTGTCGAAAAGGAGAAATTTTGGCCGAGAAAACCATACTTACCTTCACCAAAGCCGATGCAGGAATGGGTTGTGGAGGTTATGAAGCAACTTGACGAGATAGAAAAGTCACTGCCTGATGTTGTAGGGCCCGGAATTACGAACGGGACAAAATAATAGGAATGCATTATATTTCATTTCAATAAACATGTTCGCAATCCTCTGAGACTCCCTCTTTGCTGTAAATCATATTTAGCAAACACTAAATCTCATTGGATGGGAATCTATAAGGCTAGAATTGCCGAGCTTTCTCTAAATTACCTGATTCGTAGATAGATAGTATAAAGACAGAACATAGTGATTCCAAGTTGCATGTGGTATATAATCATATTTTATACACAGAGAACGATTTGACAAAGGAGCTTTTAAAGTAGATTTCATGGCTCAATAAAATCTTCCCTCAATCTTACATACTTTATGGTTTGCCTCCAGAAAGTGAACGCTGCATGAATCGTCCCGTTCTCATCCACTACAATTGAAGGGTATGATAATTCCCTGTTCAGCTTCTGTTCGCTATTGTTTGTCATGCAATAACCATCTCCATCTTCAAGTGTCTTGCTCCTCCAGGTCTTCCCCTCATCATCTGAAATCGCAAAACACAGCGGGGCTCTTGGTGCTCCCCAGATAGCAACCCGGCCACCATGCTTTGGCTGCTGATTCTTTCTTGTATCATCAGACGAAGTAATATCATCATATAGTCCTTCTCTCCTTTCTTTAATCCCTTTCCCTGACGAATTGTTGTAAAGAAGGGCAACTCTTCCAGATTTCAAAATGGTAGCTCCAATGCCAGCGTTTGGATTAGGTAGCTCTGTAGGACTCGGTTGATTCCAGTGAATTCCGTCGTCAGAAGTTGAAGAATAAATGAAGTCTGCCCATCTACTTCTGAACAAGCCAAGATACTTCCCACTTTTCAAAGGTATAATAGCCATATGTACGCACCCATAGCTGTTAGGGATCCCGGTCTCCTCCCAAGTAATTCCTTGATCACGAGAAACTCTCACGCATGAGATATCATCGTTCCCAATCCACCGTTCTCCCTTCTCAGCCCTACATTTAAAGATCGGAATTACCCAAGCTCCATCATGGAGCACAACCATTGGCTGACGAATAAATGTTCCCTCATCACTGAATAATGTCTCAACTTGACCCCAGGTTTTCCCCCCATCCAGTGAAACTCTTTTCTTCACAATGGCAGATTCTTGATTCCCACCATCTTGGGAAGTCCAGAGCAACCACACTGGCCCCTGCGGTGATTGGAAGAGAACAGGGTTTTGTTCACTGCGCCCAGGATCGTTGCTTAATTTCTCCGCTTCAAGCCAGGTTTCAGAGTTCGCTGGGAGGCGAGAGGCATAGATGCTGATATCTGGAATTCCTTCTTGTTTCCCCCCAAACCAAGCACAGAGAAGGTCACCAGATGGGAGAAGGAGGAGACTTGAGGCATGTGACTGGGTTGTTGTAGTTGGTAGGTATGATTCGGAACGAGAAGGCACGGTAGACACCTGCTTCACAGCTATCCCGAGAGGGGGGATGATAGAAGGTGATACTGTGACTTTACTTGGCGACATCCTTGGGTGCACACTAACTTGAAGTTGAAAATTGAAGATTATGGATAGAGAATAAATGGAATGGAAGTTCGACTAAAATTTCAGAGTTGTCGTTCTAGATTCGGATTATAAAAACAAAGGGATAACGAGATATTCTTCCTCTTGAGTACTTAATTCCAAAGTTTAACATTACAGACCGTATTAACAGCTGGAGATTGGGCCTTGTGTTGCGATCCAAAAGACGGGAACAAAGTGGGGTTAGGTTGCGGGCTTCTCGCCGATGAAATGTTGCCCCGGTTTTCAGATCCCCACCACGGCGGTAAACGCGGGGGAAAGAGTGCATTGAGTATTTCAAAATCCACTGCTCGTTTAAAGTATGTTTTCCTAGTACTGAAATGATTCCGTCATCTTCAAAGTTATCTCTAAACTTTTGATGAGCTTTATATATTCCTAAGATGCAAAGTGACTTACACACCTAGAGGTTATTATTCTAGTGCATTTCTACAATGACAAATCCAAGAACCCATTTTGTTCTCAACACTGGGGCACAAATCCCTGCAGTAGGATGTGGAACTTGGAAAGCTGGAGCTGGAGGTGAGAGTTCGCGATGGTCTGGTGTCATTTAATGTTGCTAAAGCTATGGGACCAGAGGCGGGCAAGGCTGTTGAGCTAGCCTTTGAAGCTGGATACCGACATTTCGTAAGTTCCCAGGCATTGGCAAACATTAGATATACTGATATTAATAGGACTGCGCACCATTATGTAAGCTTGTTGTACCTAATTCGATATAAGTTTTGCTGTGCTTACTAGTGATAATAGACGGAAATGAAAAGGAGATTGGGGAAGTCTTCAGCAAACTCACAATACCCCGAGAGGAGTATTTTGTCACAACAAAGCTATGGTCGTCAGACCACACGCGTGTTGCGTCCGCGCTCGAAAAATCTTTGCTTGACCTACAATTGTCCTACGTTGACCTTTACTTGATGCACTGGCCAGTAACACTAGATCCTAACACTGGAGCGGAGTACGGAAAAGAAGACCGTGTCAATGGACATTTATCAGGATGGGATTTCCGCGATACCTGGAGAGAAATGGAAAAACTGATTGAAAGTGGCAAGGTTAAGGCTATTGGTGTTGCTAATTTCTCGACTAAGAACCTGAACATTCTTTTTGAGACAGCAAAGATTATACCTGCAGTCAATCAAACAGAACTTCATCCTTTCCTCCCACAAGAAGCTCTGCACAAACTCTGTCAAGAGAAAGGAATCCACCAAACGGCATTTGGGCCATTGGGCGGCACTGGCTCGACATTACATAAGGAACCAGTTGTAACTAGCATTGCCGAGAAGAGGAAGGTTACTCCAGCAAACGTGTTATTGAGCTGGGGTATTCAGAGTGGCTGGAGTGTTATACCAAAGAGTACTAACGAGGGACGGATAAATAGTAATCTCCAAGGGGTGTTTAGCTTGGACAAAAATGAAATGGACGGCCTCAACATATTAGCGAAAACAAAAGGGAGAAGGTTCAACCGTCCAAATTGGGGAATCACGGTTTTTCATGATGATGAAGATTTAGGTTTAGAATAGACTATATACACTTGTTTAATGTAGACGCTAGTCCTATTTCGAAGGACTTCTTTGTGAAATTAGAAAAGCTGTGAACCCTCTTCAATGAGGATATCTAATATTTTCTACAGAAAAGCTTGATGAAGCTATGAAACCACGGGGCTTTTCGCTAACAACTTGACCGAATAATTTTTTAATCTGATCACCCATTGTGCTTATTTCACTTTGTAAATTACCTTGTAAGTCATACGGTAAAAACCTTGAAAAAATTTGTCTTTCCGAAATCACTCTTGTTCAAGGTCTCAGCGATCCACACCGGCCTTCTCACCGATGGTGGATACCTCGTTACCGGTCTTGTCCGGGCACCCCCGCATACTGTACCCCGGACCCCATACCCCGCAAAATGTGGCTTACGAGTCATTGAGCTTCCCGTATGTTTTTTCGTGCTAGAGCTCATCTTTGGGACCGGAGAGAAGCCCTTCAGCTTAAGTTTCCTGGTGCTTGGCACATCTTCTCCCATCAAGCAACCCCTGCCAACCCCATACTTCCCCGCTTGCTAACCTACGGCTCCCAATATCTTCAAAATATATATTGCTGATGGGGATTCGACCTTCAATATTTTCAATCACCAAATTTCGATCCTGAAATTGGGTGAAGTGAAGTTTCGTCTAATCTTTTTTTATCCGAATAGTTCGCAAGTACCTTTACAAACTTCCCTCCGACCTTTCCTCGAGCACATTTCAAGATGGGCGGAGCCGCATCCCCATGGGCAACGCCCGATTATAAAAGCGATCCTCGTGAAATCTTCAACAAGAGGCTCTACTTTGTGGTTGGTGGGGCTATGCTGGCTGGCTGTTTTTATGGTAATCTGACTTTATCTCGTTATATCCCAGATCACTACTAACTATTCTGATAGGCTTCGATACTGGCAATATTGGTGGTGTCTTGACTCTGCCCTCTTTCAAGCAAGCCTTTGGATTCAGCAAATTGACCACAGACCAAGTGGATGCAAGAAAGGGAAATATTGCAGCTATGTGTATGGCCTTACTATTCTATACATTTGTAGCATTTCTAATATCTGAATAGTGGCTGCAGGTGGATCCCTCGGGGCTCTCCTTGCTGCTCCAGTTGCCGATTTCTTTGGTCGCAAGGCGGCTCTATTGACTTATGGCATTGTCTTCCTCGCTGGTGCGGTTATGCAAGAATTCCCGAACTTGCCTCTTTTCATGGCGGGGCGATTTATAGCTGGTCTTGCAGTTGGAGCTACGTCAACTCTTACACCGACCTTCTTAAGCGAGTGGTCTCCGAGGTCGATCCGAGGGTCTTGTACTGCCCTTTACAACACTGCTATCATCACCTGTCTTGCTTTGGCTTTCTGGATCAACTATGGCGTCTCTAGATGGCATTACAACAAAGCAAACCATTCAAACAAGCAGTGGCAGTTCTCCTTGGGGGTGCAGTTAATACCCGGGGCTATTTTTGTCACAATGATCGCCTTTGCTCCCGAGAGTTCTCGTTACTTGATCAGTCATAACAAAAGAGAACAAGGCTTGAAGAATCTTTGCAAGGTCCGCAAGCTGGATCCTGAGCACCCTTACCTCGCGACTGAGTATCGCGAAATATGTGCCCAAGTCGATGCGGAACAAGAAATCAAAGCAGGTCACTCGTTCCTGCAAATCCTGAAAGACATATTTTTGGATGCCAGCAACCGTCGGCGCTTTACTCTTGCAGTTCTTCTCTTTTTGTTCCATAAGCTCACAGGTACTGACTCTATTAACTATTTTGCTCCTGAAATCTTTCAAATGATTGGAGTAAAGGGTACTTCTACCAGTCTCCTTACAACGGGTGTTTATGGTATTGTCAAGCTCGCAGCGACACTCATTTATGTTGGTGTTATCATTGATCGTGTTGGCCGTCGTGTTCCACTTATGATTGGAGCAACTCTTCAAGCAACAGCGATGATGTATCTTGGCTTATACGTCCGCTTTGATAACCCTGCAAACCATACTGGTAGTGGGGTCGCGGCTGGAGGGATTGTTGGAATTGTTTGGGTGTATATTTATGCAGTTGGATGGTCAATTGGACATTCAGTTGCACCGTATGTGGTCGCAGCAGAGATATTCCCCTCTCGGATCAGATCCACTTGCATCGGATTCTGTTTGTTTGTCAACTGGTAGGTACATTGTGCTCTTAATTTTCGGGTTAGGCTAATTTCTTTCAGGATCGTCGACTATGGTATTACTAAAGCTACGCCCTCAATGATGACGCATATGGGCTATGGAACCTTTATTTTCTTCGGAGTGTGTACATATGTTGGCGTGGTTTGGATTTTCTTCTGTCTTCCGGAACTGAAAGGTCGTTCGATCGAGTCCATGGACGATCTCTTCAGCAGATCTCTTTGGACAATGTGGAAGCATGCATACCCAGCAGAGGAAGACAAGATCAGACATGATGTTGCTCAAACACTAAAGCTTGGAGATATCGAGGCCCGAGAGCAAGGTGACGCAAAGTATGGCGATACAGTCCATATTGAGAGTCGATAAACGTTCTCTCGTTGAGGAACCCCTTGATCACTGTAGGAAGGTCGGAGCTTAATATATCATTTCTTAGTCTAAAATGAGATTTATATCTTCTCAAATCATCACTCCGCGCTTAGTGACGTTTATAATGAGAGCAAAAAATAATGGGGTTATAGCCCATCCAGGGCAGAGAAAAGCTCGGCCAGGGTAGAGATTTACGCCACCGGAGCTCAGCCAGGGTAGAGGAATATGGGACTCTCCTAAGCGTGACTCTCTACCCTGGCTGAGCTTTTTCTACCCTGGATGGGCAGCAAGCCCGAAGGAAATGTATCGTGAAATAGGTGCACTTTGCGAAGTCTACACCAGCTCATAAAACAAGATAATAATAAAATATGATGTTGAGATTTTAGCAATCGAGAGACAGGATTACGAGCTCTGTTCAGTTCCGTAAGCTGGTCTGCTCTGTGAGGATGATGGGAAAATACTTAATCCGTGCCGATCGCACCTGATATATTGCAGCCTTACCTTTTAGGCAGAAGCCAATCTCATTAACGCGTCGCGTCGATCGCGTCTTTCCTAACTCCACTGTCAATCCTTCCCCATCACGATCGTGTTATTCCGGTACCCGACTACGCGATATACCGCTGACGACGTAAGATCATGGCCCCCCGTTATTTTTTTCGAGTTCAAGACGAAGATTCTCGTGCACGGTGTGTCCACGGACGGGGAATTTTTGCGGAAGACAGGTACACTGGTGATGGTTTTCATGCTCCAATTCGGAAGCAAAAGAGGCGAATTAAGAACCATCTCAACTGGAGCAGTGTGATTGCTTCAATACACATATCGACGTATTGTGATAAGGTCGTGGCATTCAAAGAGGCGAAGCGGCGTGTTAAGGAGGGAAAAGAGGCAGTGCGCGTTTATAAGATTGATACCTGGGGGAGGGTGAAGAAGAGTGGTAAACCAGTGGAATACCGTAACATGCGAGTCCTTGCAGAGAAACTCGGAGTTTATATTCCGGAACGCGCATGGAATAACTCAAAATATGAGTATATATTCCTGCATCATATACCGGAAAGTGCAGTTGTGCGTTCTTGGAAATTCTATTGATCTTTGAAACCTTACTTTGTTACGGGAGGGATTGGGTTAGGATTCAGTCGCTTGGTACAGATTTTGAATATTTGGTGTCTCTCGTTAGATCCTCCGCATTAGATACTATCTTTAAATTTCAATGTGCTATGCACTCTCAAGGATCCTCCACTTGCTTTCAGATTTGCGATTTCCTCGACCTTCGTCCAGAATTCCCTACTCTTCCCTGCACCCTAAAATTTATAGATTATACATCATGTCTCAGGAATGTGCAAGCTTCCCGACCATGGGGCGAGGAGGTGTACGGAGAGGACTCTGACGATGGGTATCCACGTGGCTATGAGCTTGCACTTTTCGAGGGTCGTTTGTGCCGTGTCTTTGAACTCTTTATAGTGGGTATTACCTTCAGTATATATATCCTTTCACCTCAAAAGATGACGAATTTCCAAATATATAAATGCAAGCTCAGCCTCCCCTCAACTGAATTCCCTCCGCTACTCAAAATACGGGGCCTAGGCATTCAAAGTATGCCCTAGGTCAGTTTTTACGCTGTAAAAAGCCATTTTTGAGCCCTTTCCCCCTGGGTGTTTTGTAAAGATTCCTCCTAGAGCTAATCTTTGATCGTATTAACGAGCGCGTGACTACTGACTCAGCTTCCTAGTTTAATGGGCAGTATTAATTCAGTGCGGTTGTATATAAATATAAGACCTGTACTAATTAATTAATTATCTATACTCATTTATCATAAGAGGTGGTGCTCATATACTGCTACTCTGCCATGACTACTTTATATAGCTGTTAAATATACAAGAGGCTATACCAAGAATCTTGGGGTCTAGGGTCAGCCCTAATCGACTTCATATTAATATTATATTTCCCTCTCTTTATAAATGTATAGTTTAAATAATATCCTATTACTCGTAAATTTTCTAATTCATCCTGTAGTGCTACATTCCCATTTCGATAATCATCCCATCAAGCCCTTGCTTTAATATAGTAATTGACATAGGTCCTGGTTGGTGCCGTAACATTATTCTGACTGTTGACGCCCGTCCAAACACTATCCGGATTTCGCTGTGAAACATAGTGGCGTTGGACGCCAAATGCATTGGTATGGCTAGAATGAGGAACATTTGCTGCAATTCCGTTCGATACAACCCCAAGTTCCATGTCGGAATCCAGACCAGGCTCAAGGTCGACCCTCTGGACATTGACTCCAGCTTTGTTCGTCTCCGTTCCTACTACTGCCCCCTGCGACTTACGCCATGCCTCCGGGATACCAATTGCAGAATCTTGAAGCGAACCAGCTCCCCATGTATTGAAGATCGTTACGGATTCTGGAGAAATGCCAACTCTATACCGCTGAAACCGATCATTGTCTAGCACCGGATCAAAAAGTGGGCTATCCATGCGCGGATCACGATTATCTGCACCACGAAGGCATCGACCACAGAGATTCGGCAGGTTACAGTATGTATCTTTGAAAGCCCCCCAGGCGAAGTTGAGTCGTTGGCATAGCTCTGGATAGTCCTTACGTGCAATAGGGCTGCCATCACATAGCAACCACGAGGGGTCGTTGATTAAGCTCATGGTGGCAATAATTCCACTCACAGGAAAGGGGGCCGCTTTGCGGCCTGCGATGTAATAATTTACCGCTGCATTGTCTGGTCTCGTTTCCTTTGCAAAGCCAGTCCATCGTTGCGTGGTGTGGTAATCGCCATCCTCCATGTTGGTGTGACCTGGCAGACAGTCGGAGTGAAACATGTGGCTATTATTCGGGTATTTGAGTATATCATCCTCGTAAGTTCGTGGAAAATGAGGAATCGATACAGTCCAAGGCTCAACTTTTGTAGCAAATCGCTGGTTCGTCCCAGTGAAGTTCTTGCCTTGCGTGGCATCTGGCGCCGTCCGAGTGTTTCCATCTGGATCGTAAATGGCCTCTCTGTTATGCAATACACCACGAATGAAGAGACCACGTAGTTCTGGTCTGTAGATATTTTCTTTGTCAGTAAGTGCGAGAGTGTTGTACCGGGTTCCAAGAAGAGTGAAGAGTTCCGGAAAGTCAGCTTTTGGATTCTTTTCTCCATCGCACTTAAGCCATGGCGATATCTGCGATGCGTTGATGACACCTTCTGCAGCCCCTACAGGAATCACAGCACCGAGGGGAATCTCAGCATCTGCTGAGATTTTTTGGATAAAGTTGAGTGCGGTGTTTTTTGGCCTCGTCTCACTGTCTCCGCCGTAAACCTGAAATGAGGTGGAATCGTCCGGCCAAAGAACCATGGTTTTGTCCTCAACGTTGTTTACATTGGAGTTATTGGTTGGAATGTGAGGTACACTGACCCCGATGCTAATACTTTGACCCCCAGGAGACTTCCATGTTGCAGCAGTACTTGAGAATACACTTCTCCTAGCAGGGTTCTCTTTCGTGCTTCCTACTTCTATCAGCCCCCTACCACCTCTAATATGATAGTGGCCACATACCGCATAAGAACATGCCCCTGAGATCTGGAGTGAAATCGGTCCCGTCACATAGTTGCCAGCCGATCAAAGAATTGGTATTATCGGCGGCATAACAAATGACTGCTCCTATTGGAAGTGACATCGTGTATGGAAATGATCAATCTGAGACTAGTGCAATAATTTGGATTTTGATTAAGATTTTAAAACTGTGCTTTTATAAAATATGAGGGGGGTATAATAGTCTTCGAATCAAGTAAGGGAAGATCAAGCTGGTGACACAAAGAGAACGTGTTTATGACTAGATTCTGCCTTGAAATCCAGCATCACCAAGGGTTTGGCCAAAATGATGGCTAGATAATCATGATACAATACATCCTGATGGGCCGGCTATAAGAAATTGTGGCAATGTACAAATTATTCATTGGACATGAGATTGTCTCCTGACGATGGCTTGTGGATCACTGCTTCCATGAAATATCTAGGGCCATTGGAATGTAAATATTTACCGTACTTCGTAGCCTTAAAGTCCTGCGTCGTGTGACTATAGATAAGTGGCGTGATGGTGCATCAACTGTTGTGATCTGCCGCAACTAAATACAAACTGATAAATCACAATCCGCGGTGCACGTGCCACCACTAAACCCTTCCTGCAGAGAGTTTCCCTTTTTGGAAGCCTCAACACCTTGAGAAATAAGGATTGTGTTTTCTAGTATTAGGCTAGTATTAAGCTAGAGCAGAACTTTGATTTACAGTTATTGCATTACCCCTTACCCCCATCGTATTATTTTATCTCAAAACATAATTTTATATACATGTCCTAGCACAATAGGACTAGTAAGTAATACATTTTGACATCTTATAACGAAATTTCTTTTAACACCTATCTTATTACTAACACTATTGCCAACATTGGCGACAAAATCCTCGGATTAAGCTTTGTTATTCGCTCGTGGAAGGGTCTTGCAGAAGGGTGGAAGTGGGCTAATTGCAAGCCAAAAATAAGTCCTGATGTAGTTATTAATACCTCAAACGTAAGCTCCGGAGGCGGCATTTCCACCTCCTCGGGATATTATATACAATCACATACTCGAGGACGATGCATCAATACCCAAGAAGCACACAGAGTTTGCAATTAAAGAGTGAACTGTGAAATTCTTTGGCGAGTACTCAGCACTGGCAACACACATTCCTAAACAATGCTAAAACAGAGTCGACATATATCATATCTCACTGAGATCCAATGGTACTAAAGGTCGATTATAAACCTGTAGAGAAGCGTACAAGCAGCACACCGTTAATTTTCCTGCTCATGCGGAATCCTCCACCTATATATCGACAAGCTGCTCTCCCTCCTCACTCCTGCCTATGTGTTAGATATATGGGTCTGAGATCAAGTTGATGGCTCTGGTGATTCAGGTGATCAGGGAATATAGGTTAGCTACTGACATATGATTCAAGAGAGTTGAGGCCGACGATCCACATATGTATATCCCACTTTTCACCGTAGATAGAATGGATCATCATCACTGAAAATATCCAACATCATGCCTCTCCAAGTCCAGCTCTAAACATCATGTCTCTTGCACATCAGTAACACCACAAACAAAAACCTAAAGCTCTCCATCAGCACTCTTGTGTCATAGGCCAGCGCAATACCCACATACGCGACCTACCCTTTGATATAAAACGTTACAGATAGCCCAAAACCAACTATGTATGAATCAGCTGCAACGCTTACTTCTACTAGATTCCCGTGAATGTCTCACTAATTTAATTTACAGTGATGGGCGTAATTGTAAGAGAGCCGAAGATGAAGAATGCTTGACCTATAATGAGAACAGCCCAGGATAAATAGTATTAGGGGCCAGAATGGGATCCACATTGGTGCGTAGGCTGACCCATAGCGTGCTTGCTCAGGATACTCAGGCTAAAGCAGCAGCAGCTCACATCCGGAGCTAAAAAGAACTAGCGGAAGAAAAAATTAATTCTGAGTTTATGGGTATGAGTAGAATTACAGACATATTTCGCTAGAATTCTCCCAGTATAGCTTCTCCCGAAAACCCCATTTAAATCTTCAGTTTCTCCCTTTCTAAGTTCGCCTCACGGCTGTTCTATCTAAGAGTTTTTCAAAATTGTAGAAGATGAGGGTAGAAAACCATGGGGCAGGAAACCGCTACAGGTTCCTTGGGACCATTCAAGTCTTTGAACAAGATGATCCAATAGGTTTTAGGAGGTGGCTAAATGTGGCATGAAGCTTAGATACCTCGAAATCTATGATACCTACATTTGGAATCTATAATTCCTTCTACATTACCTGTGTTATAAGCTACCCTGCCCCGTAGCTGTAGTGGGGAAGCACAGGCTTATTGCATCTCTAAAGGGATTGTTTAACCAAATCTGAAGCAGCAGGAGAGGAATGTTATGACGAAAAGATGGATTGAGCAGCCAAAGGCTGGTTTGATGTACATGTTATTGTAGTATACTATTCGTTGTTTAAATCAACTAGGAGGTGAACCAGGGTTCAGTATTCTTATGTCCAGCGCGAGCCTGTCCTCTCTTCCCTGTGCGCCTCCCATCCAAACAGTTCCAATGTTCTTCTTATACGCCCATCTATAGCCAGACTGGTATCCACTCTATTGATTCGTACATGCGGTATAACTTCGCCCTCAAAGTTTGTATACCATTCTAATTTTCGCCGCCAATGTCATAAACTCGCCCAAAAACACCCTTAGGAGATATTGCAAAATATGAAAAGATTCAGAATTATGCCCTTATTTTTCAGACTTTTTGACAAGATCCTCCATACTTCCTTCTCTCCTACGATTTGATCTTCCTGGAACGATAGGATCAACCACTACATCGCACTCGCTCTTGCCTCCCCCTGTATCAATATTCTCGCTTAGAACACTACCTGAACTTGCGTTTTCCCCGCCCCTAGTTTCAACAACCACTGTATGTCCAATCTTAACATTTATGCCACCCTTGTCTTGCGGTATCCTATCAAGCTCATGATCATCTTCACAAGCGTGGATTTCGGTCGTGATTCTTCCAGGGGTCCATTCCCATCCTTTTGGTAAGGTATCAGCTTTCGAGTTTGGACTAAACATACTAAGCTTATTCTTGAGGGACCACGATTGAGGTTGCGTGCCACCAGGTGTGTTTCGGCTGGAGGGATCCGTAGTAGCTCGTGTGCCGGCTGAATCTTTCGACGTCACCCAGTGGAGCATCAGGATTGAAAACAGCACTTTGTCGCGATTAGTGGAATGCGGGTGCAAAAGTCTAAGGTATTATAGGTAGTTACTCACCATCGGCATTACAACACATGAGACAGATCCAAGCTGCTTCACCACGGAGGACCATAAGGACGGTTAAGTTTCTAGATTCATTGTCCATCAGTATTGTGAATCGAAAAGAGGAAGGGTAAACTTTAAGGAACTTACACAATACTGGATGTTAATGTCCCACAACTTCCAATGAAGGAGCGCAGAGCGATAGTCCGTACTTTTGAATCCGGATTGTTCTGGTACGAATATAAAGCTGCCGACTTTGTCAGATTTAGTGATTTACTTGAATACTTTGTACGAACCTCGTAATGGAATGACAAAGATAATCGTGAGGTAGAGCTATTCCTTGTTAGTTTGAAATATTATGGAGTATAACCTAACTTACATTGATGATTGCATCAAAAATGATCAGTGGCATGAGAACCTTCAGTTGTAGACCAATAATACAAGTCCCACTTTTGTCCATGTATGCGATTCGGCTGCAAGCACAAAATGTTACTAATACAGGCGTGCCAGTGGAATAGAAGTACATACTAGGCAAAGTTGAAGCCGACAATCACGATAAATGGTACTAGTATTGTTAGAAAGGAAACTTTAGGCAAGAAAGGATGCTTACAAAGCAGGCCGAAGCAATTGAAGCAATAGAGCTTTGATTTTAGACGAGGAATAGATACTGCACGGATGATGAACTATTCACATTCATTAGTAACTTGTGAGTTCTCACATCGTTATCAATTAAATTGCTTACCACTTTCTCGACAAGGAAGTAATAGATGAGCTATAAAGAACTTAGTGACACGTCTACGTAGCCTCTCCAGTAGGATACGTACAATCTACTAATGGTCAGTTTTTGTACAATAAGCAAATCTTTTTTGTAGAAAAATTATAACATACCTTGGTGGACATGTAAAAAGCGAGGCCTGTAAAAATAAACTTTCAGCACTAGAAATATTTGTCTGAGAATTATAGGAACTTCAAATAATGAGTTGTGTTGTAGTATCGCAGATTCTCGCTTGACAACTCCTCATGTAGTAAAAAATATAAAAGTATCTTAGTATAGGAACTTACAGAGATATATTGCAGTAGAACATATTGCATGAGTTTTGTTGAGCCCATACGCCCAGACTAGGATCGCAGTCGTAATAATAAATAGTAGGGAATCAATGTAAATTGCGAAAATCACTTTATTTTTCGTTTAGCAGTTTTCTCAGAAGTTTAGGAGGGGAAACGTACGCCATCTCACCAAAGGGAGACTAGACCATGGAACTCTGCGAAGTAATAACAACCTCCTACCTGCATGACAATAAGCACAAATAGATCTTCACGGAAGGAGCGCCAAGATTACCTAAGCAGGTAATCAAAACAACGATATTCAGTGCCGACAAAAGCCCTAACATTACCAATCCCGCCTGTGGGACAGGCGCAGGGATATGTTCGGCCCTAGTAGAGAAAGGGATCCGCATCATAATCGTATAACTCTCACAACTTCAGAAGAATACAATAAGATGCCGAAGGACCGGCAGGACAAGTCTCCTCTGTATATACCACAACATTGCTCCCTTCAGTGTCTTTGAGGCGATGTCTTACTATCTTTGCCTAGTCCGCTCGCACTGACAGCAATAAAGCGGGATTCTGTATCACAAGCCTAAACATTCAATTTTTGGGTTCCTCTGCTCTTATTTGCGCGCCATCAGTGCTCGGGATACATTCCGGCCCTCTCGCTGCCAGGTGCTGATCTGTGCTTCCACATGGTATAGAGGGGCATTGTGAACGTGGATGAACTAGTCTACCCTAGGGATCGTCCCAGCCGTGTTTTTGTGGGTTTAAGGATGTCACCGAACAGCCACTTGCAAGGCGATTCATGAAATCGTAAGGTTTTGATTGATTGATTGGCGTAAGTCTCTCACTAGTTTTCATCTGACTCATGCACAAAATCCCCATTCATCTACCTGACATCTTCTGTTTGGAGATCATGATCGAGATGGCGGGGTGAATCAGATTTGCCCAACTGGAACATAGGCAATCGCCCAAACGTGGTCGCCATTGCATCGAGAGCTTTCCAGAAGGCCGTCGAGAGGTCTTTTGCCTGAAACATACAAGCTGGACCGTGCGAACTGGTTCTGGGCATTCTCCACAGGCTGGGCAAGAATCCTTGGGGGCTGAAATCGCTCACCCGGCCATCCCCTATTGCAGTATCCTGTTTCAGGCTTCAGCTGTTCACAATATCTGTTCCAAGCAGCCAATAACGTGGCACCTACACCCCTCCGAGGACGCAATAGGACCAGCTTGCGGCTTGTTATTAGTCAGCGCAGAAATACATTTTAAACTTCATAATTCTCTCTCCCTGTTAAGAAGAGAAGTCAAAATATATAATTCAGAGTCAAGAGATCCCAGGAGAATTAAAATTCCATCATTGGAGTGAGAAACGATAGAGTTTTGAGAACAACCACATTCGCCTCAGATTCCGCCCTATGTCTCTCGATGCGAGCAACTCCTTTTGGATCTCTCTAAAATAGGTCGCAACTGATATTTTAACACCCCACTTAACCTATTTTGGTGCCTTCCCTTATTTCGGCACCCCCGGTTGTCCAGTAATCTCTCCCCAATTAAGATTTTGTAATCCTACGCCTTGAATGAGGCCGTGATAAAGCTATTACAACTTTCCCCATCGCTCAATTGGGAGATTCTTTACTGTTTTGACTATCTTAGGTGTTTTTCTCCGCTCAAGACAAATTTTATTTTAGCTCTTACTAAGCTACATCAGCCACAATCAATTCGCCATATCATTTTTATCTTCATTTTCCATGGTAAATTAATTAATAGTATTATTAAGAATGCAATTATACACACAATTTTCAGAGGCACATGCAATACCAATGTCATTTGGATAGTCAGCGTTGTAATAGGTGTTATGATGCACACAGGGTTCAGGTATCGAAGATTTGTCAATAAGAGTCATCACATATTTGTGGAGAACAGGAGGTTCTTTTCAACTGAATTTTTTTCAGAATTTACGTGTACGAAGTCAATGGCATCTCATACTATGTAAAATATACACTGTGGGCAAGAATAGCGTTTGCGTCAGGATAATACTGGGAATGTGAAATAGGGGATCATGGGAAAACGGCCAAGATATCATCTGCCAAAATGGTGTCGACATTCTTCTAGATAAGACATCGAATACGGCATCGCCTTTCACTACACATTCACGATTCCACAAACGACTTCCAAAAACAGTATAGTTCAAAGATCTTGTATTTGCGAGCTTAAAGTTGGTCACGAGGATGCTTCCTTTCTCTCGGCTGACCAAAGATCCGCCTCTCGCTCTCCTCCCCTTTTCACTTGTCTCCCAGTTCTTGTATTTCTCCTTCCAGCCTTTAGCCGCGTGCATGCATTGATAACTCCTCTTTCTGTATCTGTGTCTAATTGCACCTTTCCTTTAAAGCCTTAACCTTTCCCAACTGATTCTGCCTTCTGTCGTGCCTCCTCAGACATCCTTCTAAACACCATGATATTTTCCGCAGGCTCTTCCGCTGTAACTTTTTTCATTCTATCACTGATATCATTCCCTGTGAAATTCTTTCCTCCATATACCCAAATAATACATCGTTCCTAGAGTCCACAGACACCGTTCCATATTTTCCTTCCACAGCTGGTGCCTGCCCGCACCCGAACTCAATGATGACGTCGCCAACTAAGTTGAAGCCTACATTGAAGTTTTTGTAGAATCGACCATAGCACCATAACAGAGGAAATAGCCGTTGTTGAATTTGATGCTGCATATATGTCCTAGTACCTTACTCACAGAAAGTGTTTTCGGACTCACTTGTGTTGAAGTGCATTGACTAAAATGCTGGTCAAGGTGGGCGCGTGGGGCATCAAAGAGGGGTATGGTTGGAACACCAAACTTAAAGGTCTCTCAGTCCCCTTGGAAAAGGTCATAAAGGTGCTGCTGTTGTTAAAGATAGTGTAGGATTATCTATTGGTGGCATTTTCTGGCTACTATGCACTTTAGTGGTATTGTAGTTGCTGGAGGAAGATTCACCCCTGTTGTTGACCTGGGATTGTCAGAGCCGAGGTATAGATCGGAATTATTGATGTCTTCCGAAATATGTGCTACTTTGACTCCAGCGTAGGTGATTCCCAGGCTTTATTAAAAGAAGTGAAAACCGTCAATTTTTACTCGAGAGCGGTTGATGGTTGTGTATATATGTTGATCTGTATCGGTATACTCGAGCTCCGAAAATGATAAGTGTTGAGAATCCCGAGAGCTGGTAACTTGGGTCTTGAGAAGTATTTGAGGCAGCTATGGGTGAGAAAAAATATATGATAAGGGTATCACAAAATAGAAAGCTCTCTTTATATATGCTAGAGATATTATTATAGTCCTCAGCTCCATGCTTTTACCTGCCCTGATAGCTTCCATGTTGTCAAAATTGAATACATATGAAACGAAATTCCAACCAACCAGTGTAAATCCCGGTTAATTGAGGTCAACAAAGTCCATTTCTGTCATGGTTACAGGTGTTTTTAACGTTCATCATAGTTACCACGTCCATCGTATTTTCTTTAAGACACCAGCGATGTCAATTTTACCATGATAATAAAAGGTGCTTGTTCGCACAGACCGTTTTGTGAGATTCTGCAAAACAGGACCTGATTGGTGATGTCATTTTCTGCGTGAAACAAAACATGTTCAGGTGCGAAGAAAGGGGCGGCGGAAAGAACCGAACAGAGTCAGTGGGCCTTTCTCTTCAATGGAACTTCCAGAAATGAAACTAATTTAGTTGCTGCTTGGTAACTGGCTTGATAAGTATTACTGACTAGTGCATGATTCAGAAGTAACTCATGTGTTGCACTTATGGACCTTAGGGACATACATCATGTCCTATCACAGTGTTCCACAGCTTGGAAAGTCACGTGTAACGACTCAACTTGGAATTCTCAATATCACCTGTTTGATTCGACTATAGGGCTTTCTAGTCTAGATTCCAATGTGGCTGCACTGTAAGCAAAATGAGGAACCTTATTCACTGGCTTAACATTGAATATAATGATTTTCCGAAGTCGATGTGTAATGCTTTTCACGTGACTTGATGAGCAAAAAGGGACTTATCTCAGGGGTAAGAATTGTATAAGTGATATCATATTCTAAAGCATACTGAGCCACTGTTCACAAGTGATATTACCACGTCTCCCGAAAATTCTGAACCAGCATTTGCTCCTTATCCAGTGACCAAACGCTTGGATCCCACTCTCCTTTCAAAAACCATTCCTCAACTGAATATATCGTAATGAGCAATCTTTACACAGCCATTCCATTGTCTTTCAGACTGAGTCCGTTATTTATATGTAGATAAGGGCTAGCTAATACTTGTCAGATCTCTTTCGGATAGGCCTCCCTATTAATTTCTTAACTTCTATAATTAATGTGCCCAATGCAAAATAGCGACATCACAAAGCAATGGCTCTTAAGATTTCGAATCTCTAGTATTTATAGCTGCTATGAATTTATCGAGCTCTAGGAAATTATAAGCCAGAGCCACTTCTCATAAATTATTCTGAAGAGGTAAGGCCGTATCATAGTCCTCTCTACCAAGCTCAATTTGAGTAGCACAAAGCCCGCCCTTCACAAGGAAATTTTGAAAATGCCCAGTCAAAATGATCAATATTGCGGACTGAAATTCTGCTCCTTTCCCCAAAATGAAATAGGTAAGCCCTTTTTGAAAAAAAGCTCGAATTTCTCATCACTGTGAAGTGCATTCAGTCCGAATCCATCCAAGATTTTATCACGTTGTTTTGTCACAGCTTTCATTTCTAAAAGGCAGTCGACCCTATCATTAATCCTTATGTTTTATTGAGGGAGAGAGGCCATGGCTTCTCCAATAATTAGATTCTTGCCATATCAGTTTAGAGAAGGCAGTGGCCGCAGCTCACGTTCTTAGTCCTTTGCGAGACTGAACAGAGACAATATATGCTTCAGGGCAACGAGGAAGGTAAGAGGCGGAGCGTCCGCAGTACCTTTAAAGGCCTCACTAAATCCTTCGCCCAAATACATTTTCTGTATTGATAATATCAGTACCAAAGTTTTCAGGATATTCAAAGGCTCAATTCAAAACATGCTGTCACTGTGATTATGTGAAACCCTAAGTATCAAGAGAGCATTGAAGCTAGACTTGTGACCAAAGTAGTACCCCAGAAGAACATCAACTACCACATTCAAACTTATAAACCTACCTAATGGTATCGTACAACGCTTTTTGATCCCAACGAACCTGGGGTAACTCTATTCTTTTCCCACTGATGCTTGTACACCACCGCCACTATTTATCCCGGCCAATAATTGTGTGCAACGGTATTAAGTGACGAATGCGTTTTTAAGTATCTTATTCCTTCCTCCATATTCCGTTTCGAAGATTGCTTCTCGTTCATAAATTACCGTTACCCCTTTAGAGATTTTTCTTACAGGAAATAACTGGTTCCAGTGCAGCTGGTATTTTACTGTTGCTACTCCACAATACTTGTATAGATCTCAAGTTTCGTTCTTATCCTCACAACGTTGCTGCTGGCTACTATAAATATTCACTCTTACATTTTTAACCTAGGTGTGCTGTAGCAATTCCTGCGATATGATATGCAGTAGTGGTCTCACGCTAGAAATTGTTCCGCTTAGTGTCCTTGACTTTTTCGTTTCCACTCTGTACTACCAAAATTATCACCCTTTGCGTTGAGACTGCTAGGGTTTTCACTTAAAGTACGTTTAGATAGCCAGCCTTAATTTATGGTAGTCCGAACATCGTCTTGATGGCAAAGAATAATATCCTTTCATCTGGGCTGTATTCACTTTTTGAGGGCATCTCGGTTAACAGATTGTGTGTTTATAAACAGAAAATCTTCCGTCGCCTTCGTGCAGCTTCAACTGCGGCAACCCTCCATCACGAACCCCTCCTAGACACCAATCAATCAGAAATGGAAGTAGCACCAATAGAACCCTTTGTTACCACAAATGGAACAATAACCAGTATGGTTACCAGCGACAGAGAGACTACCGACAGAGAGGAGACGGCGATCCATGTGACTACAGAGGTCGCTCAAACCTACGATCCTAACCCCGACTACGCCATGAAGACAATCAGGAGGTATCATGCCCCTCCTGATGCGTACTATCGCATGGAAGCTGCCGATGAGAAACGCCATCTCGACTATAATGGAAAGTACTACGAAGGAAGTGAAGGAAGCACAGGTGTGGTTGCACGTTGGAACATGAACACTACTGAAGAAACCTTCAGTGTATATATCAAAAAAACTGGGAAGGACGGGGAGTACACATTGGTGAAGGTCAATTTCATCAACGAAGAGGCTGTGAAGAAGTTCTACACCAAATTCAAGTCAATTATCACTACCAACCTCATCCACGGTGGCTTCCGTGGTGGCGCGTTTGCTGAGCTTGTTAAGCCAAATGCCCCGATATATGATATCCTCTGGGTTGTACACTCTTCGCCACTCCTAAGCCGTGACATGAAGGCTTTCTGGAGCAAAGTACCAATCGCCATCCACAACAAGATCCGTTCTTATGCAGTGTCTGAAAGCGACAGATACTTCATCGATGAGCAATGGTTCGACCTTCACTTCTCGGAGCAGATGAACTACCTTCGCAACTTCTTCCACAATGAGCGCTACTACCCCACCCCTCTTCCAAACGACATCTCCAACGCTTGGCTCAATGAGCTCGGCACTAAGTTTAGTAATAACTACGCGCTTGCTCTCAAGGGCCAAGGCACATTTGAGGTCGAGAAACCATTCCATGTCAAGAAGGAATGGAAGTTCTTTAATTATAAGGCTGAATGGGAGGTCAAGAAGATTACTCCTGGTTCTAATGCGCCCAATTCCCCTACAAAGACTGGACATGGTAAGCCTCGATCTGTCCCTCACAAATTACAACCCTGTTTAACTTCTCCTTAGCCAAAATATCTACAAGCATCGAAGGCCAAAATTCCACAACCAATGAAGATAACATCATGGTCACCACTCCGAAGGCTATCAAGAGGCGCGAGAATATGAGCTCCACCGAGGATTCCCCATCAAGCATCTATTCTAAGGGTTCCGGTTTCAGCTCGCCAAGTGGCCTCTCTCCAGAGCTGAAAGCTCTCGCTGGAAATGCCAATCCCACTAACATGACCTCCGTCTACGAAGCCGCCGCCTCACCAAAGAACGTCGCCATCGCCACCGCCGTCAACCGCAACAAGGGGCTAGGAGAACAATACAAGGATCGCTTCTCCAAGCAGTGTTTGAACGAAAACGGCGGTCCTGAACTTGAGTCGATGCTTGCCGGCACCAGGATTTCGGTTGAGGAGGATCTCGGGAAGGATTCATCGGCGGAGGACTGAGCTGACGAGGCAGAAAATTCTCATTCGCATTTAGAGGCATTCAAGTGCTGAAGTCTCCTAGCGCAATGACGACCATACGATAATTTACAGGTCATAATCAAGCAGTGTCATGTAGAGGCTGTGCCGAAGTCGTCGTGGTGGCTTTCCTGTTAGGTTCATCGGGAGTGAAGCCTGCCCCTTTTTAAACGAGCCTTAGCAGTCGCGCCACCATAAATACCAACAACCATCTTCCCCTGGAGATAACCTAATAAACCTCCCACGCTCAGAACTCTCTAATCGTACGCTCTTGTGATTTTTCGCAACTAGTTTGTGTTCTTTGAATTTACCGGTTCTGATGTACGGGGTAATTTAGTTGGTAGTGGCTGCTTCCACGCGTATTTACGGTGACGGGACACCTTCCATTCATATTGATCGCAGGTATGAACAAAGAATCAATTTCCCAGTAGTAGCATCCCATCAAATGCCCTCTATCTCCCGTAAATAAATGCAAGTAGAGTGATATCTTGATAGTTGTAAGCTTCTGTGTAGCTAGTTTCTCACACCATATCACGCAGCTCCACTGTGGCACAAATTAGACAGGTCATTTCATGGTTGATACCACGATACGGTAAGCGACCAAAAACGAAGTTGACACGCCTGCGGGCCTATCTCGAGACTGTCTGGAAGAAGCCTGAGGGCTGCATGGGGTAACGTAGAGCTTAAGGAAAAACACCGTCGGATTCACAATTGGCATAGAAATATTGAAGGAAGAGGATCAGATTCAGGAGCAAGCCCGGTTACGGCTATGATAATAAAGCTACAAAGATTTTATTGATGTGTCCCACCAATCACCGAAACCTATCCATATTCGTTTCTCATTAAATTCCACCTACTTATGCCTTGTTCGCGCCAGCGCTTCACGTAGCCTTCGCACGCTCACCGTAAGCCTTGGTGGCGTAATCACCGTTGTGAACAATCAAATCTTGTGGGCGGTAGTCGTGCTTGCCAGAGAGGTATGATTCGAGAATAGCCTTAGTTCCGTCGGAGTATCTCTTTTGGGCGTCAAGAGATGTACCGGACATGTGAGGAACCATCGCGTTACCACCACCGAATGGGTTCTTTGCGTATCTGAGTGGGTGGTCCTTTGGTGCTGGTTGAGGGAACCAGACGTCACCACCGTAACCGCGGAGGTGACCAGACTTGAGGGCCTCGGCAACATCCTCCTTGACAACAATAGCACCACGTGCAGTGTTAACGAGCCATGATCCTAAATAAAGTTAGTCAAATTGAACGAAGCGATTCTGAAGTGACCAATATACCCTTCTTCATCTTGGAGATCAACTCCTTGTTGAAGAGACCTCGGGTCTTTTCGTGCAGAGGGCAGTTAATGGTGACAACATCGCACTGTGCCAACATCTCCTCGAGATCAGTTACACGTCTGCATCCAATTTCCTGCTCAACCTCGGGCTTCAATGGTTGGTAGTCGAAGTACAGGAGTTCCTTGCAGTCGAATGGCTTTAGTCTTCTCAAGACACGCTCTCCAATACGTCCAACAGCAACGGTACCGACAACCTTGCCCTCGAGATCGAATTCGTTCTTGGCAGCAGCCGCGACATCCCACTCTCCAGCTTGGATTTGTTCGTGTGCAGGGACGAAGTTTCGGACGAGAATGAGAATGGTCATGACGACATGCTCAGCGACTGAGACGACGTTGGAACCAGTAACCTCAGCAACTGTGATGCCTCCATTGGTCTTGTTCGCAGCGTTCAGGTCAACGTGATCAGATCCAATACCAGCAGTGATGGCAATCTTTAGCTTCTTAGCCTTTGCAAGACGTTCGGCAGTAAGGTAACCTGGGTGGAACCTGGTCAGGTCAGTAATGGCTCTCGAATCGTAGCGGGCTGGCATACGGTGTGGTGATGATAATTTCAGCATCAACGAGCTCTTGGTCGAACTTGGAGTTCTCGCCTTCCTTATCAGATGTAGTAACGAGAGTGTGTCCCTGATCCTCGAGCCATTTTCGGATGCCCAATTCATTCTCAGTTGTGCCTAGAAGTTCTGGGACCTTGCTGGCATGAGTAATGGCAGGAATCTGGTAGGAGTGAAGCATCTTACATCCTCGGCGTGCTTTCCCCCATCGTACAATACAAGAAGAACCTTGACCTTTTCACGTTTTCCCGTCAGCGTTCTGATACTTCCAATATTGTTGTACCTAAGAGCTTGAGCTCCACGAGCTAGGACGTGAGAGGATGGCTGAGAAGCTCGTGCTGCCAACAGGGAGGAAGCTGCTGGGCGTGCAAGACGACAGAGCGAACGTGTGAGAAATACCATTTTGCCTCAATTGAGTCTGATGTTATTGGTAAGATGAAAGGTGGAGAAAATTCGTGGGGTAGATGTTGTGTTACTTCGCGCGTGTGGAATGCGGGGTTCAGGGACTGCAGCGTCTTAAACGTCAGCAATGAATTCGTAGCTCATCTAAGCCTTGACCGCGGTAGTTGAATGGCACAATTGGATGATCTTCGAGCATTGTTGCTGTTGGAGTGAGGTGAGAACGTACCTTTATTTATGGGAAGGAGAAGATATCTTGGGAGAAGATAGGAAGAGAACTGAATGAAGGGAGACGGAAGAAGGCAGGGACGAGCAGGGTGTTTCTCTCTTATACATCAAAACCCCTCTCGTAATATCCAGCGGCTGTAAACAAATCAAGCTGCTCCTTCCCCTCTTCTCCTTGCCCAATGCAGCAGCTCTGCGCATCTTTCCATCCACAAATGACGGTCTCGCCCTCGACTTGATCCACCTGCGGCATCTTTCCAAGCAAACAACCGCTGCCGGTCCAGGGGCATCTACGTTTATTGACTATTTTGGTCCCACGTCTCCGAACAAAAGAGGACCAGCTGGACAAAAGATGTGCTCTCTAGCTTCATTCCGGCATTCTCTTCGGGCTCTTCGGGGTGCTCGGTGTTGTGTTACTTCAAGAGCTATGACATTCTCTAGCTTCAAGGGACGTGAAGCTTCATAATTCCTCTTATACTTCACTTGAAGCTCTCTGGATAAAAAGAATGCAATCTTACGATCTTCATACAGCTCACCATATAACTACTGAGGGTACCAGTGCGGGGCAACGGTTGCTTGTTACACCAAAAGCCGCAGTTCCCCTCGCGCGCCCCTCCATTATTGCTATCGATAGACGGGGATCTCTCGGTATCAACGGTAGTCCCACAAGGTACCCCACATTATGTCTTTCGGCATCTTCTCCGACAATACTCCTTACCCCTCCATGAGGCTCGATAACACTACCAAGTTCGATCCAAAACGAGTGCTTGTGGATATTTCAGGAAGAATTGTTATTAAATCATCAAGAGGCCTTGAGGAAAGAACCTAGTCAAGATTTTGTCTACTTGACATGCCTAAACACACAGCTCAAGACAAATTGTGCGAGATGTAAATCTTCTTGGCGACAACAAACTGATTGCGGGGTAAAGTCCGTAGTGGAAATAGCATGTCACCAACAAAAGAGCCATGTACGATCTGGGGTCGAACATCCATGGACGGACTCTTTGGACGAATTGCGGCGAGTCCAGGTACATTAACCCGAAGATCGTAACACCTGCAAGGCATACGGTAACAAGGACAAGTCCACATCGGGGCAAATATTCGCTTCTACTACTTTGCAGACCAAAAGCTGACCGTGCCAGTTGGTAACCCCAATGAAACACTGCTAGGTTCCAACACCCAGCTTGCTGACTGCATGTTGGTGTGTGCGACCAAGTCGAGAGCGCAGCAAGGTGTGCCTCAATCTGGGAATCGAATCCGCCCGATATCGGGATTCGGGTCTTCGGGACGGATATCAGCTTTCGGCAAAACTAGGTTCGGCTTCAAGTCCAACCAAAAATATGTCTTGGACTTCACGACAATCGCAGCTTATAACCGGTATCCCTGCGAAGCGAAAATCCCGTAGTGTATATAGCAACTGCAACTAAATCGCGGAAATCTCAATACAAATCGAATTGGATTCGGACCAAATGCTCTGACATCATGTATCAGAGTGTCTAGTTACGACATACGACTTCGCTCGTCAAGAAATTTTAGAGCGATTTGCATGATACAACGTAAACCGATAGTGCTTCGCCTGATACTACTTACACCTATCATCTGGTCTAAGGGACTCCAGTAAACAGTATTTCTGATCTGTGTCATTTTTGAACCGGCTGAGGCAGCTTTGACGACAACTGCTCATCGGTGAAATTTTGCATATTACTTTATCTTATATGGTTAATTTAAATCACCTTGACCACAGGAGTACTCTCTCCAAGAGCCTTTGACATGCAGTAATCACGCGTCTTTAAGAATTAAAAAGCCATACCTCCTTCAGTCTTACCAACCTTATCATGAAATTCCTGGCTATGCTATACTTTCGCATACGTGGGGAATAGATGGAGAAGGTGTCACCGAGGATTCAAGGGTGTTATAAACTGAGGTAAAATTGGATACAAAAAGCCAAAGTTCTGCGCAGACCTGGCTGCTAAGGATGGATTGGAAGACTTTTGGGTGGACACTTATTGTATTGAAAAATCCAACTCTGTTGAGCTCCAGCAGGCGATCAATTCTATGTTTCGTTTGTATCAAGGAGCCGTCAAATGCTACGTCTATCTCAGATATTTCAGCAAAGGGGTGGAAAGCAAAGGATCGATTGTTGGAATATCCTTGGGAATCAGCCTTTCTGTCTAGCAGATGGTTCACTCGAAGTTGGACACTTCAAGGTACTTCTGATGTCCATATACTACTCAACTACGGCGAAGGATGGAAGGGGACGTTTATCTGGCTTCAGGAAGAAATTCAAGGGTCTGAAAAATTGCCATTTATATTCTCTACGTTGCATACCCGAATCTCATGGGATTCTAGACTAAGTCTTCTATCCCCTTTTACGCTTTTATTCGCTACTATATGCTTTAATGCTTACATTCACCTGGACCATGGACCCTATGGACTGGAGTATTTAGTACTCTGTGAGACACTACACGGCCTTGCTACTTCGAAAGACTATGCTCCTTTTATAATACTATTTGATAGACATCCCGCCTTCACAGGTCGCGAGCTCCAGCTAGTTAACCCTGAAGAAAAGCTTGCTAAAAGAGGTCAAACTACAAAACCGGCAGTTACAGGAAATGAGGGTATACACAAGACGCAGTTAGCCATCGAGCTAATATCCCGAGTCAGAGACAAACATGATAATTGCTCAGTATCTAGATACCCACGAAAAATTTGCAAAGTCTATAACAAGCATATCTCGACACTTCCCAATAACTTCATATAGCCGGTTGGGAAGAGGAAAAGGTAGACATGAAGAAGTTTTTACAAGAATATCTCAACAATAAACACACAGGGCGGTAGCTCCTCGTGTTTGACAATACTGGAGATATTGATATTTGAATTCCAAGGGTAGAGTCTAAACAAAAGCCTAACCATTTAATTAACCATCTTCCAAGCAAGAAAGCATCGTTTTACAACACGTGACCAGAAGAAGGCTCACTGAAAAGAATGTTAAAGAAGTGGCTAAAATAGATCGAGACGCAGTACCACAGCTGCTACAGAGGTGTCTAATTAATCCAGATCTAGTTAACAAACTAGATACAAAGGCTTTGCCCAATGAGCTCACTTACCTTCCACATGCAATTATTCAGGCGGGAGCGTTGATTAATGAGAGTAAAATATCATTCTCCTATTATCTTTACGAACAGATCAAAAACAAGATATAACTGATCTACTTGCCGAGAAGTTTACGGGTGATAAGAAATATTATAATATAAAGAGTCTAGTGGTCACAATGTGGCTTACATCGTTTAAGCCAATTCAGCTTCACGATCCTGCGGCAGCTGAATATTTATCGTTTATGACCTGTATATATTCAAAGGACATTCCATAGTCTCTGCTTTTGGTAGGCCCGTCTCGGGAAAGAGAGATAGACCCAATCGGGACCCTCAACACATACCGGTTCATTATCAAACAGTCGGCCCATCAAGCTGTTGATCTTCATCGACTAGCACATCTCGCAATCCGGAGTTAACTTCCGGAATAAAAATTGATCACTCAATATACTGAGAGAGCTATTGCACAGTCAGAGAAAGTATTCTTAGACTATAAATACTAAAACTGAAGTATGTGGAGAATTTATCTTCCGCATTCATAGCATATACTAGCATCTGATTTGATTGAGAAAGAAGTAGCGAATAGGATCAACCTAATAGAGAAATTTGGACAGTGTCTTTATAGCCATTGACGATATAATAAGGCTCAAGTGCAACCAGTTGAGGTTTTTGAGATAAGAAAGAGAGTATTAGGGGAGAAAGGGGAGAAAGCTGGAGTTACAGGTATTGGAAACGAGAAAGGGAGTGTTAGGAGGAGCAGAACTTTTATACATTGACTAGCATAGGTAAATTCAGCTTTAACCCGATAGAATCAAGGGTGCTGGAAAGAGGCTGAAATTTAAAGGTGCAAGTAATAGAGACGAGTTTGAGGGTGTTGGGAGAGAAGCGTCCATATACACTGACGATTATGGGCAATTTGGCTTCAACCACTATGTTACCGCTTTCTCGGCTATCATATGTGCTTTGCTACCAAATATTCTTAATATAAGACTAGTAGTAAAGCAGAAGATACACCACTCGGAGAAACCTCATCGTCAATAGACTCGTGGCGAATTGAGATGGACGGGAGGTAGTGTTTGCAACGTGACTACAGTGAAACCCGCTTCCCCGCAATTCTCTTACCGTCTGAGCTCTCCAACAATAACATCTGAGCAAGCATCTCCAAACTCACACAGTTTCGTTTCATCAGCACGACACCTCCGGGTCTCTTCCGCGGTCTGATCGTGACTCGAAGGGTCCAGAATAGATTTCCTTGCAGGTTCTTTGCAGGAGTTCTCGAACTCCTGCGGCAGCAGGGTCTGGTCTGTGGAAGAGCTGCCAGTATCATGGCCGTCACCCAAGCTCTTCAATGTCAATAGTAGATTTTTACTAACTGATAAGACTATGCATGTCTTGAGTCAATGATGCATTGTGGCGTGGTGGACGGGTCTATTTTTATGGAGTTCCAGTTCCTGTCACACATAAGGTTATCAGGCAGAAAGGGACAAGCTATTACGAAGACAAGGCTACAGAGGTATTTCCTCTTTGGCAGGAGGAGTCGCTCCTGTAGGTTCCAGAGATCATCGTCGAGAGATGCAATCATCAGTTGATATCTCTCCGGCTTCAGTCAGCGCCGGATGATCAAACAACTTGGCTGATTGTCACCAGAGAGTTGAACTCGACAAGTAGACTCGATATGTGGGGAGAAGAATCTGCCTGCAACCTGTCTCTGTCTGAACTTGTGAAGATGTTTGATGTTCGGTCTGTTTCTGCAAGATTTCCGGGAGGGATGTTGATCAAACACTTGCAAGAATCCACTTTTCAGACAGTGGAGAATGTCGTTGAAAAACTCACAATACCATTCGATAATTTGAACTTCCATATCTAGGTAAGCTTGGTGTTGATCATACATACCAGGAAGTCATGTTTGCTGGGAGCAGCATTCAACCTCAAAAGCCCCGCCACCGAATGTCACAGCAATGTGACAGTAAATACTCGCCCAATTAGCGAATGGTTCGTCAAACATTGTGGAGATGTCAGGTCCGTGTGTGTTGATAATCCGATCAGAAGCTTAATTGTTTCTGGATCATCTCCGGCCCCAGATGCTAGCGCTGATGATCAAACATCATCCAGAGGTCATAGAAAACGACTTTGCTCTGCTATGGTTGCTTCCTGTGGACCACCAACCCCTCAACCGCAAAACATTGTGATATCAGATATATCGAAAGAGCAAGTTGGCAACCGTGCACGGGAAAATCTCCGACCTCGTCCTCCTGTGAGAGCCGTTCAAAACACGGAGTAAATCTCAGATATAGCTCACCAACAGGAAATTTCCAACATCTGTGGGGAAGATTTGAATGCCAAAACAATATTACTATCCAATTCGCAATCTGTGCCCGTGCTTGCTGGACTCCTCGCATGTGACTACAAGCGCCCATCCATGTCGAATCTAGCTTTCTGGAACGAGTCAGCACCTTACTCGACTTCGGCCTAACTGAAACATCCATCACACAGTGCTGATGTTTGCCTGTGAATGGGACGACCTATCCTGCTGTTTCTAGTTCCTGAGACCGTCAATTCCTCAGCTCATCGATTGGCTTCATCTGTGTCGTAAGCAAAGACAGACCTCCATGATGACGAAAGTCTATGGGGCCATGGACGGGGAGAGCATCAAGATATGTCTGAGCTTTCATTTGGCCGATGTACGCACGGCACAGCTAAGTGTAGCTGAGCAGTTGAGTGAGACCCTTCTCATTCAGTGATATTTACAGTTCGAACCATTGAAGTCTATACGGTCGATGGCAGAATTACTGAGGACCACACAGCCTTTTAAATTCAGAGCCGCTAAATATCCTTCAGATTGAAAAACCGAAAGTGCTATTCGGTAATGGTTGTCTTTGCTTCCGCTTTAGAATCCCCCAATCCTGCCCTTCCATTTTGTTCAGCATCTAGATCAAATTGCTAGACCACAACCATAGCTTGATGCTTGGCAATCATTACATCGCATTGCTTCTTATGATATCCCACCGGATTCTCGTACTTTCTCTAACCATAGAATTTACATTCGACAACCTTCTAAGGTGGAAGATGGCAGTTTGAATCGGCAATCGGGCAAAAAACCCAATCGCAGATCCCTTTCTCCCACGTGGTTGTTAGAACTCGACATATCCTTCATTCATACTTCCTTTGTGTTATTGAAGCAAATAGAGTTATCTGCGTGAACCATATGAAACAAACTTCATCGGAATCAGTCCCTCCACTAATCCCAAACTCTCACTTGTCGTCCTCGTCAACTAATCGCAACGCCTGATAAACCATCAAGAAACTCAGAAACTCTCTTGGTCTTTAAATCCAGAGCACAGAGAGCCGCACAAGCTTTAAGTTCAGCGAAAAGGTCAAAGTCATGGACGGCAAAATGTACTTCCGGTTGTTGAAACGAAGTAAGCAGGAAACAAATATTATGCACTGGATTACAATATTTTACGACGATACGAGAGATTTACGAATATACGAAATCGTCCAGTCTTCGATTCACTATCGTGGAAAACGCAAGCATGGCAAGCTCGCGGATCAGGAACAGAAGATCAGACAAAAATACCTGCGACGACCTACAAAATGCCGCAAAATATCTACGAGTATGGGATATTTCTTGAGTAAGGTCTGGAAGTCTCAATCAAGGCTTCTTCGGTCCTTGGAATGACGAATAATTAGGAGGATAGGAGAATATTTTGAGGGAAATTGGGAAGTGTCAGTCAAGAGTCACAAGCTCGCCGGTCACCACCCCAAGACATCCCAAAGTCACAGCAGCCTTGAATTCTGGTGGAAGAGAACTATATCCCAAACGTCATTTTCTGATTCAAAGAAGCTCTTTCAGGTGAGGGATGCGCGAAACAACTTTCTCCGAGAAGTGAGGGTGTACGGGAATGTCACTGTTACATCTGCAACTATTTGAAAAAAACAATTTCCACAAGTACCTTTGTATCGAACGTAACTCTCCGATCTAAGAACTGAGGCTGACAGACCATAACGATAGGAGATTGCGGAGGATAATCCTAGAAACTAGCTGACAGTAGAGCGAGAAGTACTTCGGAATTATCAGTGCTTATCGTGAAAACAGTCTTCTATATGTACATGTAAACAGACTCCTTCTCTATAATGAATGTTCCAAAGCTGTCGTCTAGAGGATGAATGCCAATATTTGTCCATAACAGGAAGGGATGGATGTTGAAACCCATCTCTCCCGCCAAGCGATGCCTTGCGCTGACGCCCATGAGAATGGCAATACCTAACGAAGTAGAAGCCATAAACCTCCCTGACACAAAACGTGACCAGACCTTCTCAGAAGATTGAAAGGTCTTAAGTTTGAAACAATTTTCTCCGGTTCTATGGTCAGGGCTCAGGCGAGAAGGCAGGAACAAGGGTATACGAGTGCCAAGACTAAGAATAGCTTCAAGTATTCCCCAATTCAGATATTTTCTCCGATGGCGGCTTATCGTGACATTAGAGCTGCGTTGTGATAAATAGCATCAAGAGACACTACGCGAATGGCGCATAATACGGATCCAGTCACAATTGATCATGCCCTTGAATATAATTTCCTAACGATCGAAGATATCAAAAACTGTCAATCCTCGTGCCCCGTACAACTTTGCCTACTCTTGCTCCGAGGGGTTTGAAGTAATTGCCTGATGTGTGGTTCACTGATGTGCACGTCTTGCGCAACGAGAATTCAATGCCAAATGACATTAAATTTTCCGCGTACAGGACCCTGGGGATCATACTCATGGTGTTGGTATTAGTGTTGGAGGGAGAGGGAGTGGAGTGTAGACGCCGGGTGAGAGGCATCGTCCACAACCTCTTGAAACACGTTTTTCCGAGCTGGCTATCCTTCGAGGTGGATGGGAAGGTAGTTAGAGTTTGCGGAGTTTGGGATCCGCAAGAGGACGTGGAAGATATCGTGGAGATGGCAGATATGAGGACGAAGTGTGCCGTGTGAAGCGGAGATGTGAATAACATCGTAAGCTGTCTTGCGCGTTATTTTGTTCCGTATTCCTGCGTGTTATTGAGGATTCCGGAGGGAAAGAGTTTCACAGATGCGAAAATAGTCCGATAGGCTTCCACCCTTTGTGGGTGATGTTCGGCAGAAGAACGAACTACATAATGATTAAAGGCTATCAAATCGTAATATTGATATACTGCGAAGCTATGATAATGCAATATTGTTAACGATATTGCGAATCTGATGGTTGACATTATGTTATTCATGGTGCTCACAGAAATGAAGGTTAAGCCTCGGCCTTGGCCCTGGGTTATGAGGGCTAAGGCGAAAAGGAAGACAGCGTGGTTACCTTGAGTGTATGATAACCTTCGAAGTGCAAGGTTCGCTTGTGTTAAGAAAAGTATATGGGATATAGAAGGGAAATTATAAGAGTGTAGGTTTCGGAGAAATTTGAAAGTGTTCTTGAAAAGATTGTAAAGTTTTCATCGGGATTGGGCTCTGTGTTAATAGAGAAGTGGAGATGAGGTGGAGGTTTGTGGGAACAGTCTGAATAGATAGATCATGGTATCAAATATTGATAGATAGACAGATATATACGAAAGCCCGTCATACATCTTGATATACACTCCCGAATCCCCCCCGTCCCCTTAAATATCTCATGACACAACGCCATGCATGCATCCGCCCATATCAATCAATATCGACACAGAACCAGTGGTACATCTTACAAGATGACACCACACAGGTGAAAGTAACTCCACAGGAGGTAGCGCTACCCCTCCTCGAGAGAGCCAAGCGATCGAATATAAAATAGAAAATTGCATTGTGTCGTGCGTATACGCATGCATGCCAGGAAATGAAGACAGATAAAACATAGATATATGTCTCTTCATCCCGGGACCAAAGGTATCATTAGAATTGAACTCGTCCGTTCCTTCATAGATGTCTCGAGGACAAATAACTTTTCCCGTCGCAATATGCGAAGTCGGAACTGGTCGACTGATAAATCACCAAACCAAGCAAGCCAGCGCTCAAACTCCAAATCCATCACCATGTCTAAAACCCGACCAAACCCAGCCCAACCTCTCTAATCTTGGCACGGCCTTTCTTTTTCCCGGTTCTTGGTTTGCACCGACCCTTGTGTTTGATGCAACTTTTAGTAAACGGGTGAGTTTGAATGCATGAGGATGAAAAAATTCTGAAGAAATCTTCATATCCAGTCACTCTTTCCTCCAGTTGACTTTTTTGGCTGCGATGAGGGACTACCCGGGGGGTTGCCTCTTAGAGGATTCCGAGGCATCGAGTTGGTCTTGGGTGTGGAGACTTTCTTAGCCGGTGAATAGACTGAGGGACTCAGTTGCGTTGTTGCGTCGATGAGACGGGAAATTGTTGGCATGGGTGTTGGTGGAAGGGTCTTGTTGATTGAGCTTAGGTCTATTGCGCCGATTTTTGTTGGCGAGGTTCTCGGACTTGTTGGATTTATTGCGGTATTGAGTGGACTAGGGGTAGGTCGTTTTGGGGATTTTGGTGGAGGGGCGAGCTCGCTAGTCGTAATTTTTAATGGAGATGGAGGTGGCTTTGATATAGCATTAGGATTGTAAGTTGTTGTTGGTAAAGAGCAGGGAACATTCGGGTCCCGAACAGGCGGTGGTGCGGCTATCGCTGGTGCTGCTGTGGGAGGTGCGTGTGATATGCGCAGCCCAATTTGCACAGTAGCTGAGGACGCTATCGAAGAATCTCTCTTGTGACGACGTTCGCCGAAATGAATTGCAGGGGGAGGACCAAGGTCACTAATATCGTAGATCGAGACAGGTATATCCTGTCGGCCAGTGGGCGACTTGTTCTCTGTCTCGGTCGGGAATAGAGAATATGAAGGCTTTCTTACATGTCCTCGCCCAGCAGTTGATGCTGACGCTGGTACAAATCCGAGAGCGATTTCGGAGGGTTTTGAATCAACAGGCTTCGCGAATGGATTATTATAGCGCTTTGTTGGGCTCATTAGAGAATCCATGCTGATGGCCCTGGCTCTTCCTCCAGTTTCCTTCTCAAATCCGATCAAGCTTGCTCTGCTGTTCGTTCGGCTAGCCAATTCCTGTGGTGTCCGAGGTCCTGAGACGGGTGATATTAATTGATTGTTGAATGCCAAATCATTGGGTCCGAATATTCTGATTTGATGCTTCTTGCGATCTCTCGATCCTGCAGGTCCAAAAGATGTTGTCGCAGTATTTGATCGCAAGAACAGTTGAAGAAGTCCGCTGATTAATCCAGAAAGGTTTACCACCACTGTTGCCATCATAGCTGCCTTCAAGTCTCCTCCACTTGGACCAGTCCGAAGAGAAACGAAATATGGAATAACGAAGGCCTATGAAGATTAATAATTGTTTTTCATCAGTTCTAGGTTAGACTTACCAAGGAAATGACTCCCAAAACTAGGTAGTACACCATTCTTGATGCAGCAATTCGTTGATGCTCATCAATCAGATCCACCCTCGATACTCTGAAGAAGATCGTAAAAGCGCTAATAAGCATCAGAGCTCCGCTGATCGACAGCAAAACGATTCCCAGCTCTCCATATCTAGTCAAGTACCACATTAAAGATGCAAAGCATACGTCATTCTCCTTGTAAATATTCGATGGCAGCCACGTCCCAACCAACATCAATACGATAATTACGCTGTATATCTTTACCGCGTGTGGGCCTCGAGCCTGAAATGGCATCCGTCGCAGTGATCGAACCGCGCACTCGATACCGAAGACTAGCTGTATGTAAGGTACAATGAAAAGAGCTACATGTGTCAGTTCGGGAGACTGCTAGAGGGGAGAGTCCCAATTTACCAGGCCACATGAATTGAGCAATTGTTGAGCATCCACTTGTAAAAAGATCTTGTAGTCCAGTGGATTGAACCACAGCAAAGGTAATACCTTGAACGACAATTCCAATTGACAGAATCAAAGGAAAGGTTTCGGCAGGATGAATCTGCTTGACACAAAATTTCCTATTCCCCGTCAGCAAAGCCCTCCCATCAAATTCCAATCCCACATACGATGCCTTGAACTTCGGATTACACCTCTTGGAAGCCATATAACAATCATAGAGAATGCTGACTGCTGTCGCGAAAGCAGCCAGTACATTAAAAGCCGCCAGAATTATTGTCGACGTCCGAACTGACTTGCTCTCGGCAAAGACGAGTTTCTTGATGAAATTAGACGTAACATTATTCCTCATCATCGTCCCGTTGAATGCTAATGACCCGTTCACTCCACCGAATCTCGTCATATTCGAGGGAAGAGCCCGCTCCATCACCAATCTCGCGGTCGACGCCATGATGCCCTCCTTCATTGACGACGTTCCCAATCGTTGGCAAGTTGATTGTTGGCAGCGAGCCGTATCGTTTGTGGTTGCAATGTTGTTAAGTCATGAAGGTCGAATGAGACAAACTTGACGAAGGAGTGTTGTGTTAGAGAATGGAAAGCCTCAAGAGGAAGGAAAGAATTAGTGGGGCACACCAGTCACCCAGAACCGTGAAAGAAGCAAGATGAAACGGAAATCTGAACCAGCAGTGGTGGCAAGGAAAGCCAACGAATGGAAAAGATGTGACGACAGACTGGCAGCAAAACCCAAAAGAATGTCGAGACATCAGCCTTTGCACTACTATAGGGTTGCATGAAGTATAAGAAAGAAGCCCATGCAACCACACCAGGCACAGAATGGTCCACGCGCGGGAGAAGTCCAGGCCGGAGTGCTAGGTGTGTCCTGGTGTAGTGGGGGGAGAGCTTGCACTCATTTCTATGGGGAAATCCGCCACCACACGTTGCGAAGTTGAGGGTCCCTCCGGCTTGCAGTCTAAAGAGAGGCTCTCGACTTAACGGGGCCACTCAAGCTAGCCTGTACAGGTGATTTCCCTGTCGAACTGAAGCCAATGGGAGTGGGCTTTGTCTGTGTGGCTATCCTTACTGAGGTCATGGTCCGTTGCCATGGCGCGATCCCTCCATCTGCGTGTGCTTGGGGACCACTGATGCTGAAGCATTCCACGACAAATCTTGTGTGAAAGGCATTGATGAAGCAAAGGGGAGGTTTCGATAAGGTCGCAGATACTCGCTTAAATCCCTGTGGCCGGGGTGGGCCATGGATTGCAGGAGGTTATGCAAAAAAGACTGCCGACGAGTCAGAGAGTTCGTAGGAGTAAAGAAGGCTTCCATAATCCCTGGAGAAAGTTCCGCGGTCAAGAACACCAGAATTCATCGCAGCACTTCGTGGTGTGAATGGACGATGCATGAATATACTGTTGATAGCCGACGACCGGATCGCATCGCACGGGTCTGGCAGTGGCCTGATAGAACATCATGAACTCAAAAAGCATCCCAATTCCTAGCAGTGGACGACAGCACAACGCAATCAATTGCGACCTCGAAATGTACAACCTTTCAACAATTCCAGGATCCTCAACGAACACAATCCTTCGAGCGCACAACGGAGATGACGGCCTACCGGCAAATCTGCAGGTACAATCTGATCGCGAACAGGATCCAACGATTGAAACGAACGGGATTAAACAGAGTTCGTCCAGTCAATTGGATCTTTCAGGAGGGCGGTCCGTCCATTGTTCCTTGGCTGGGGGTTTGATGGTGGCGTTCTCTGACACTCGCAGAGTCGCAAGAGTTGAGATGAAACCTCTCCCTGAGCCCGAACTTCACCTCAACGAGCAGGCCCAAGCATGCACTGGCACGTATCTAGAGCATATACGGCAAACGCAAAAATTGAATAAATGTGGTGGATCCCCTCCACCGCGCTGTTGCAACATCTCGAACTGAGGATCAAAAGTGGTGTGTTGTTGGGTGAAGAGGTAGGTGACGACTGATAACCACGTAGTTAGGTGTTGCATCTCCTCGCTTGCTCCACGTGACTGTAAACTTTACTCTAACCTCCTTTCCATCAACGTTATCTCAATGAGCTTGATTCTCTACCGAGAGATTTAATATAAATTAATATAAAAACAAATCGCCGAAAGGATCAAGAGTCCAACGGGAATTTCTAGGTCATACCCTTAATTTGCCACCTCCAAATCCACTAAAACATCGGAATCTCAGGTATTCGAACCAACCCTCCTCCGTTCTCCAAGGGTACCAAGCACCTCCGGAACGTCATTTATGCAGGGCTGGATGTAAATGAATTAAATAAATTACCTCCATGTGTCGTCCAGCAGTATCCTCGCACCCTCTACAAAAAGCCGAGCCTTAGGTCTACGGGACAAGAGTTGAGGATTGCTTAGCCCCCGACAAAAGCAAACCGTCAACAGAAACAACTTCAAACAAGCTACGAAAGTGGCAAAGTCGAATCAGACAACACCTCACAGCTTCTAAATTTCGGCTGAGCAACAACGTAATCTCCATCTGACAAGATCTTGTCAGCTGGATTAGCTCTGAGTGTTTCCTTGGAATCGTTGAGGGATTTTGATGGCGCTGGGGAACGCGAGAACAAACTTTAAGGTTGTCCCGCTTATTCCCAGGCTTTAACACTGTAATATAACTTTGTTCACATGCCTGGCTCACATCATGACCCTAATCTAAGAAGCTTGGCCATTCCCGTTACCGCAACTTCGTACCACGACTCTGCCACCGGGCAGCCGAATTCCGAGGGCTGAGGTATTTCATCGAGCATGAGGGGCTGAGATTTGATTGTAGAATTGTAATTTATTTGAATTCACCTTGCCTCTCGTCTTTTTCTTTAGCTGCGGAGCTCCTAAAACCGAAAAGTTTTGATATCCAGTAGTATCTGTATCAACATATATTTCCTCAAGACAGCTTCCCCGCATATTGCCCCCCTGCACGTGAAAAAGTCTCAGTGTGACAACTATTCCTGCACAGTGGTATGCGTGGCGATGTAAGTCATGAATTTGGAATGTCAGTCATAAATTTAGATCTACTGATCGATGATCAGACATGACGAGTATTCGCGTCTTGCAGCTGCTGCAGCTAGACTCAGAAATACTGGTAAGCATACATATTTCACGTGGCGAACTGTGCGAACGGCTCGCGTTGCAAGAAGCATAGTTGATGCACTTAATGCGTTAGGCTGATCTCGTCCCAACTGTGAGGCTGCGAATTCGCAGGCTAGGCAAAATTTTGCTTCAAGAGTGCAGATTTTGGGGGGATGCTGGTGAGAAGTAGATGCAACTGCCATCCATCGCCCACTTTAACTTCCTTACACCCATATGTGAGAAGCAGTTCCGCAGCGTTTCCATATCCTGTGAAATAAAATAATCCAGTAGGTGGCGGCTTTGCTACCGGTATCTAGCAGCTTCCCCAGATCTTCTTTAGACGTGCTTCACAACATCAAAGCGTTTTGAGCTTCATCAATGATCAACAGGAGACTTTTCTCCTGAGGTACACCGGTAGAATCCAGCGTGGGGGAAAAGATAACTGCTAGAAGTCATGCCATCGGATGATGTGTGATCTATATCCCAACTCTGGAATGCATATCTGAGAAAACGTATTTGCATGATGTACAAGCTTGGCTCGTGATGTATTGGGATCTTCGATGATCATGACTGGTCATCCGAGAATTTGTCATTTCTGAGAAACAAGGTGATCTACTACTAGGACAGAGGTGAATTCGTCATCGTGGTGATTTGGAATGTAAAGCAAGCAAATGCAGAGGCTGTCCTTTGAACATGTCGAAGATCTGGGATGAACGACATCCTTAGGGAGAGACTTTAAACCTAGAAGCACACGATGAAGGGCCAATGAATGAGTTGTTTGATAGCGGAGCATGCAACAATCGATCAATCAAGACCTGTAGAGTTGAAGCAATTTGAAGACCTTGCGAGGCTTGGCTACGGAAATACCTGCTGCCGGAAATGCCACTTGATCCTTTGACTTATGAGTAGACCATGAATGAAAAGAAACACATCAGAAACTTTTTTTGACCTTCAGAGGTGTTCACCGCAGAGGTCAAAAAGAACTCGTGCATAGATTTCGATCTTGGTAGTGAAGGAGTCATTGGAATTTTTTCCCAATGTTTCCCTCCTTTCCCACTATCCCTATTATAATTATTTTGATGTTGGTAGAAGCTTCCCTGATTCTTAGACCCTAGTATTTAGATGACAAACCGGATGTCCCTGTAATGGTTTTCCCTATCTCTATTTCTCCTTCTTCTGTCTCTGCAGCGCAGCATTTACTACCTTGTTCCGTACCATAAATGCATTCTTCATATCATCAAAAGACACCCACATCGCATATAGTGGTAGGAAGACCCATAACATGTTGAAAAAGACAAGGTATACCCAAAGAAACATGAAGTTACTTCCATCGAGGTTTTGGTTGCCAGTCAACCATTCGGGCGCGAATGTCATAAATCCTGTATGGCACACAAATCAGTCACACCTCCTCCAACGGATGACGCTTCTCAATGAACTCAACTAACCTCCGTATAACTCTCCGGTAGCCAACACAACTATCCAAAAGCTAACCCTCCAATCCTTCTTCGCAATCCCATAGCATATCCATGCCGCTAGCGGCCCCGCTCCAAGCACAGTCAAAAGCTCCAAGCTTACAACTGTGAGATCAGCACCTGCCCATCTCTTGTCCGCTTGCGCATATACCATCCATAGTTTCGTAGCCCAATTGTCCCCATATGCGGCCCCAAACAGTTTATTACTTGTCCCTAGGAAGTTCGTGAGGAGGGCAGGGTGATGGACGGCGGGATCGAAGGGCGCAGAGGTGAAGAAGCAATTGTAGAGGAAGGAGCCTTCAAATATCGTGTGGATGAGGAAATCGAATGCGTGCCAGATGAAGAGGATGCGGAAGCGCGATGGTGTCGCGGAATCGAGAGCGCGAAGGGAGATCGCATAGGAACTTGCGAGGATTGCTACGACCGCGAGAAGGGAAATAATTGTTGTCGCGTCAATCAGGTCGAGGACTGATATTGGGTCTGGTGGAGCTGTTGTAGGCTTGTTGATGTCGGCACTGGCACCGCTGGCAACGAGCAAGGTGCCTATTACAATCAAAATCATCGTAAATCTGATAATGTGAAGGATATATTGGTGTTAATGAAAAACGGCAGCTTTATTTCATCATGAAGTTATGCGATTACACTTGAAAGGTAGTTGAGGTCTTATTACGGAAAGCCAATTTACCAGTTGGGCTTAGCGAAATGAAGCCTAAATTCCACTGTGATAAAACCAAAGTTTGCGCTTACTTTGCTCACTATCAACGCAAGACACTCACAAAATATGCAGCCCCGCTATATACTCCATCCATACGGAGTAAAGCCACTGGATTTATCCCATGAACTACCCTCAGAACATCACAACTACAAAAGTGTTTAAACACTACAATCCAAACTATGATGCCAACAATGAACCCGTCCGCCTTAGTCTTTGTAACTACAATGCCCACGTTTTAATTAGTCCGGGGAGTTGTCCTCAATCCAGATTTGCCTTATCAAGGTCATTCTTTAACATGTCTCATCAGCCTTTGGGAGGCTCGAACGATTTGCAAACCACGCATGAAAAGGTTCAATGAGCTAATATGAGAGCTGTATTGCAATCGGCTGGTTAGCTGAAGGTCATGATCAGAAAATCTCCCCATCGAATTACTACATCGCTGTCTCGCTTACTAGCGATATTTCGTGCTTGTTGCTATCAAACTTTTCATCGGTCATGATGTCTGAGGGATTGTGAGTATCAGCCGCTGCTGGAGGTTGACCACTTACTCGAGCTGTGTTACCTAAAAATTGGTTCAATTAAGCCCCAATGTTTCAAAAACTAGTGCTTTCAAGTCACTCGTGGATCGAGTGTGGCAGGAGTAGAGTCAAATGGCACGCACTCAACGATATAAGTCCGTGCACCCCCATCTCGCTCACCCCCCCATCTCGCTCACCTGAAAATGGCCCGTGCCCACACCGCTATTTCCCCAACACTCAAAAAATAAAAAACCAAACCTAATTAAAATCCTTAGTCCTTTTAATTCTATATTCTTATACTAAATATGCCTCGATATACTGAAGACGACGTAGCTATGGCTATCCAGGCTGTCCTGAACGGCCAACCTATACGGGCTGCAAGCCGAGACTGGGATGTTCCCTATAGTACAATTAAAAGCAGGTTATCTGGAGTAGAGTCTCATACCCAGGCTGCTCAGGGCCAGCAGAGGCTGTCTAAGGTTCAGGAGGACCACCTAACAGACTGGATTCTGACTCAGGAGGCCCTAGGGTACCCGTTAACACATGCACAAATCAAGGAATTTGCCTAGCGCCTATTAGCCGTCAAAGGGGATTCTACTTTAATAGGAAAACACTAGATCCAGGCCTTTCTAAAAAGGAATCCAGTTCTTAAGACTAAAAGACATAAGTCTATTAACTCTCAGCGTGTCAATGGAGCTACTCCTGATATAATTAAGGCCTGGTTCCAGAGACTGTATATTCCAGAAATCCAGGCTATTCGGCCTGAAAACCGATATAATATAGATGAAGCTAGTATTATAGAGGGTCTAGAGGTAAATGGCCTAGTTGTAGGAAGCTCAAAACGTCGCGGAATCCAAAGAAAACAGCCTGGTTCTAAGGCCTGGATATCTTTTATTGAGTGTGTCTCAGCAACAGGGGTCTGCTTGAAGTCACTCGTGATTTTTAAAGAAAAATCAGTTCAATAACAGTAGTTTCTACAAGATCTTAGTCAATTCCGTGACTAGTAGTTTACTACGACGCCTAATAGCTGGACTATAGACAGTACTGCTCTAGAATAGCTTCAGAAAACCTTCCTACCTCAGACCTGTATAACTGAGCCTAGGCTATTAATTATAGATAGTTATAGAAGTCACGAAAGTATAGAATTTATATATATATATTATATTAACAAGGTCTATTTACTTTATTTGCCTCTATATATGTTGTACGTTCTTTAGCCTCTAGATTTATTAATTTTTTCTCTCTTGAAAAGTTAGTACCGAAAGAAGGTTGAATATCTAGCTACTATTACCGACTTAAGCCCTCTAGGGAAACGGAACTTCCTTACCTGTTATTAGAAGGCTCGTAAAGAAGCTTTATCCTCTAGCAATATCAAGAATGGCTGGAAAGCAGCTAGTCTTTGGCCTCGGTATATGGCTAAGCCTCTTATGAGTCGCCTCCTCCTTATAAATAGCAACCAGGACGTCAGGACGCCACAACAGTCTCTAGAAAGCTAGAATAAGCCAAGCCAGACCTTAGAATTGTCTCAGATTACCTGGAGTACGCCTAGGAAGTCTGTACAAGTCAAGGATCAAGCCAGGGATTTCCGGCAGCTTGAAGACCCTGACTTGCACACGCAAAGGCTCCTGTTTCGTAAGATTACAAAGGGTTTTGAAGAGAAGGAATCCTTGATAGCTAGCCAGGAGCTTCGAATCCAATATCTAGAGACTAGACTAGAGGCTTTAAGGCCTAAAAAAAGAAGGAAGGTCCGAACTAGTCCAAATTCCAAGTTCGCTGATATTAAGGCAATACAGCAGGCCCAAGAGGAGGCTAGTAAGGCTAGTAGGGCTGAACAGGCTAAAGAAGATCTATATGAAGCTAGTATAGCCTCTTCAACTTCAGATTGTATTATAGTTGATTTATAATTTTGAAGTGTTGGTGGTGGTTGGGGTGTGCACGGGCCATTTTCAGGTGAGCGAGATGGGGGGGTGAGCGAGATGGGGGTGCACGGACTTAATCTCGCGCTTTCGAAGCTCAATTCAGATGTACGGTCAATATCAGATTGGGTTTCAAACCACTTCTGCATGATGTTGACCAGGATTTATCAGTCTTGGGCTACGCGCCATTTTGTTTAGGAGACGAGTAATATGCTGAGGCTGCTTAAAAGCTCACCGCCGCTTAGACACCTCAAATGCTCAGGGTATGATCTTTACTAGTGTTGGACTAGCGAGAGATAGCCATGACCTAGAAAAGATGGTTGAAAACTCAAAAGAGTAAGAAGGCAAAAAACCCCTGAAGTTTTCATTGCTTTCGTAAAATATATAGCACAGTAAGTCGATGTATATGAACGCCAACTACAAGGAAATTATGAGACTCCCATATAAAAAAGAGAAGTCTACCCTCAAGGTGATTATAGGGAATCTTCTCCCAAAAGATCCAAACTCCTCTTCAGGGCCTCAATATCCACCTCGATTTCCGCTCGCACCTTGTAAAGATTCTCCAACTTCTCTCTCAACCTCCCACCACCCCCAGTGACTATCTCTGGGGATGACCTGCCCTCACAGGATTCTTGTTGTCCTTTCATACTACTACTCGAATGATTTTGTTGTTTGAAAATCGATGGCGGCGCTACATTTGTTGACTGGGAAGGATGGCATCGCTTCAAATGCTCAAAAAGGTTATACTTCCTTGGAAACCCTCGGATGTGACGTTTGCATGAAGTAATGGGGCAGCAGTGAGTCTGCGATCCGTGGACCTCACGGTTATGTCGATCCAGACCGCCTTTGTCGCCAAAGCGTGTGTGTTTGCAATTTGGGACTTGGCAGGTATAAGGTTTACTATGCTTATCTTCGTGCTTTCTGAAGAGTGTCAGTACTAGCATTAGATTAGTTATAGGAGGAGAGTATACAGACCGTAAAGCAGATTCGGAGGGGAACTTGCGGTCTTGTGAGCACTCAGGGACTGAACATCGTAGCTCGAGTTCATAACTAGCAGTGTTTTCCGATTCGATAGAAGCAGTGATTATAGGAGTTTGTGTGGCCATTTTGGAGTCTGAATATATACTACAAGAAGATTGCTCCCTAGAAAGAAAAAGTAAGCTATCTAGTACCCGAAGACGTAATACATAAATTTAATTCAGAAGTCGAGAATTTAACGAGTCCGAGCTATATGTAATATACCCTATAAAATGGCCCTGGCTACTGTCTAGACAGCCAGGTATATCATAATTATTGACAGGCACACAGTTTGTATCTGTGAATATGTGAGTTAATATACTGAAGTATAGGGTGGTTAGAAGAACTCGCGACCTTGGTCACTCCAGTTATTATTTAAAAGATGCTGGTTTAAGTGTGAATCTTAGAGAAGTTAGTAGTGTAGGGAGACCTTTTGTTCTATACTCTCCTAACTACTCTACAACTATGAGAAAATGTGGTGAGACAAAAGGTCGTGCGTAAGGGGAAGACAAAAGGAGAAGGTCGTCAAAAAGGCTTAGGGTGAGGAGAGTAGGTTATGAGATGTCTCTAGATGTTTTCACGTACTATATATGACATCGTGTTGATTGGCGAAATTGGAGACGCCCCCAGAAACTATAGTACATTAGCCTTAAGTACTCGCTAGCAGTTTCTAAATCTAAGGCTCTTACGAGTTGAATTAAAAATTGATTGATGAGCGTCGGCGCGGAAAGAATTCAAGTCTTGGAGGGTGTTAGGATTTGGCTGGCTCGGAAATTCAATGTGAGGAAAGCGGGTGTTCTGATCGAGGTCAGCCGACTTGAGATAAAATTGCTGAACATTATTAAAGTCAGTATAGTTCTTCATTTTGCTTGTGGTGACTGACGAGTAGTAACTTACATCACGCAGCGGGCTCCATTACTTTTCAAGTCGAGATTTTGGCAGCACTTCGTTGCTGGAAAGAAGAAAGACGATGGGAACCGTAACCTATATGTAAATAACAATCCGAGATCTTGAGACCTCCCGAAGCAGCTACACAAGCTGCAGGGCAAAATATTAGAACCTACCAATTGGAATTAAGCCAAATGATAGTGAGAATGTTGGCCACGTTACTCAAAAGCAAAATATCCTTCTCCTTTCCCTCGTATTTAGCACCCGAGGCAAAATTGCCCCGATTCTGGGGCAAGTGGGTGCTCACACCGCTGTTTTGCTGTCGTGGATTGGTACGCGAAGTCGTGTAAGGCAGACTCTGCCTTTAATTCTTCGGGGTATACCGGTACAGCTCACCCTGAACTGCCCAACCGCCTGAGGCATACCTGTCCCAATTCTCAGGTGAGACACCTGCCAACGCCAAATCCTCCCATATCACCGCCCGGGTATTATGTTGGAAGCATCTCAATGCTATTCTAATCTCCGTTCAGTTGCTCCTAGTACGAACGTGAAAGTTTGCGATCTGTATATCCACGTCACTAGGTAAGGCTGCCAACCCACTAGCCCGAAGCCCAAGACAGATTTATCCCGATTCTGAGGCTGAAAGTACTTGCTTACATGAAATACAGACACAACACAGTTGACAGTTCCTTCCTGTTTAACTAACGCCTGACAGCCTGAGGTGCGCAACAACTGCCAGCACGTGTTTCAAGCACGTTTCACTAGATGTCCCATATGTGGCCAATTCTTGTGGTTTATTCTATACAGTGACAACAGTGACAATAGATACAGCTGGCGGTAAACAATGTACTTGATTTACCCTAATTAACTCCTTCGTGAAGTCCTCAAGACTTCGTTATGTTGACGGCATCATCTATCCAATTAGCTAGAGTTGTTGATCCAAACACTTCCTATTCTTGAATTATTGTTACGTGCATCTAATTTACTTTTATGAAATAGGGCGTGATCTATTGTAAAAGGGGCATAGGAGTTTGAGATAGCCGAAGTCACAATAGAATTAAGTGACCCTGCATTCGCAAATAAAGGTAACAACACACTGAGAGGAGATGTAGTACATGAATCTATTGCAAGGTTTAAGTATACTCTGTGCCGCTTCTCAATTAGATATAAAGTGAAAGTGGAATCCAGAAAGCAAAGCTTGTGCTAAAGACCTAAAACAAGTCATGGGCAAAATGCTCAACTAAGATGCATTGGATACCCTTGATAGTAATGATTCCTTTATGCTGAATTTAACTCTCAGCTCGATTGTTTGACACTAATGAAGTGGAGAGTCGATTGTAGTATCACTGGATTAAGTGCCTCCTTTGACATCGACTACCATACGCTCGATATCATCCGTTACTGAGGGAACTATGCTCAGCTCTCCATTATTAAACTTGTGCTTGCTATTGAGTCCTGGGCTGAACTGTTCCCTAGTTCGATTGATTTATAGTAATGTCTGAAGGGGAAAATATCCAAAGTCGATAGTACGATAGCAATATCAGGATGAGTAGAACTAGTAACTATAGGAAGATAAACTTTGAAGGATATAATCCAGAGCCAGATTACTAGAACGTTCTACTAAGGCACAATATAAACCCTCTTAGTGATGTAGTAGAAATAACGCCAATAGTAGACGATGTGAAGTTCATTTCACGTATAGCAGAGAGATAATCGAACGCATGGGTTTTCGAAGAGACTAGTCATAGATGGCCAGTCCGTAGAAATTATGGGTCAAAATAAAATTATTCAGTGTTCTGAACCGAAGCTGATCTCGAAACGTACATAACGTGAAGTGCAATGCGCTATGGCTCTGTGGCGGCCTTGCTTCTTAAGGCTTGGATTATGATTAAAAGTTAGGGAAATTCAATTCCATATATTAAAAGAACCATATATTAAACAGTTAATTATTAATCGCCCTCTTTAAATACGCTTGCTTCCATACTTACTTGAAGGATAGCATTTCGAAGAAATTACGCGTAATTGTACGTAGTGGTTTATAAATACAGGACTGAATCTATAGTTAAATACAGTCAAAAACATTTAGTATTCTTAAAATGTATAACATACTCGTATACATAGCTAGAAAATAAAATTCCTGATTGCTAAATAGTGAATGCCATATCACAATTAGCACCATCTCTCTAGCACCACTGTGGTATATATTGCAGTATCTTGGAGATTAAGTGTTATTATTATTAGTAGATAATCTGGACCTATCTTTGGTTCTGAATCTCTTAGTCTTAAATAATAAGCCAATATATAATGAATGCTATAGCTGAAAGGCTGTGTAATATAAACATCAAAGTTTAGTATAAGCAGAAGGTCGAATGTTTTTAGGGAGTCTTAGAATTATTATCACAATATTCTAGTTGTTTATATTCAGTGTAGCGTCTGTTTTGTTTGTATATATATCACTCCGTACGAGCTCTGTTTTCTGCTCAGATAATTCAATTACTGCTTTTCTGCTTCTTGATCTTGTACCATTATTCTTTACTGCCCCATAGTCCCAATAGATGTTCGACCTTAGGGTCAAGATTACTATGAAGGAAGTTATAGCCAACACAGAGGCTATAATCCAGTGCAGGCTTTGTAGATTTGAACCATAGAATCCGTAGTAGATGGAGGGCCATATATTAGCGACTTTTGTCGAATAAGTGATGATTCCAAGTGCAGCCTTGGCAAGTCTAGCGCCCACAACCACCATTTCATAATATAAATAGCAAAACACACATATAGTTTTTGAATCAATCAACATATTTTCCAATCATACTCACCTGTGCAATTGGCAAGCAACTCAGCCTTATATATTCTCCCTGATTCAACAACTTTATTCAATCATTTCAGTATATAAGTGGCGTACTGTAAGGGTTTAGCATAGGAGTAGCCTGCGTCACGCTGTATATTCTATCCTGGTGGAGGGGTTATCACCACCCCACTCAAATCCAAGCTCTTTCTTTCCTTCCTTAGTGACTAGTTTATTGAATGATAATACTATTATTTCACTGGTGAAAGGCCTACGTTATATTGAAGAATTCAGTGATACTCGATTGCCTAGGTAAACGTGGGTTTTAGCTGGTCGTGACACGTACTTTGTAACATTCCAACATCTATTTCATTCTTTGAATTACAGCTTCGACATTTCCAACCAGTGCAATGGCTGCTCCAGCAAGCGCCCCTTCGCTTAGAATTGCCGCGGTTATCCCCACGCTCAGAGCAACTCCCCTTGCAACCCATCCCCAAAAGCCGCCTGTCGATTTCTGACCCTCTCGAAGGACTTTCCTCTCCTCTTCTAGCTGCCTAAGCTCCTCCTCGATCCTGGCTTCTTGTTTTTTTATCTCCATCGCAAGCTCCTGGTCCTTCTCAACCATAGCCATTTCATGCATACCCGCAAGATCGGCCAGCTCCTGGCGGTGTGCATCTTTAGCCTTTTGGAGATCTTCGTTGACCTCTTTACCAGCATCAGTGGCTTCCAGCTTCAACCCTTTAATTTGCGTCTCCTGGGTAAGTTGCAGGACCACACCTGGGCCCTCTAGCAGCGGACGGATGATTTCTTTTGCAGAATCCATCGAGTCACCGAACCGAACCATACGGGCACCTCTATCTATAAGTGGTTTCCAGAAATTTGGGTTATTCTGGAGCTCACCCTCTCGCTGCTCGGAAACGGCGCGATCTTGCAGTGACCATTTCGTTGTTATGAGGCGGCACTTGTAGAGGTTTTCAGGCCCCACCATCTTCTTAAACATTACTAGATTCTTCATTGCTCCATTTTTCATCCGTGCCTCAACCAAGGAATGTAGAAATAAAACACCAGCAAGTTCAACACTATCTTGAAAGGCGTCCGCCAAACAGCAGTCGACTGCTGCCAAGATGGATGCATCGTTTTGATATGTGTCGCCAAACCCGGACTATCAGCAAGGTAGACGTTGGTCTCGGGAATTTGAAACAGCTGGACTTTTTGAGTGCCTATTTTCAAAATGAGCAAATTTCACTAAGATTTGTCACATATTTTCTCTTACAAGCCTCTAGTTTGTCACCAACCTTGACATCCAATCCCGTAGCATATCGAATGAACGTACTCTTTCCAACACCTGTCTCCCCCGTAAAGAAGAGAACGACAGGTTTATTCCGTTCAAATTGAGCCATTACTGTTTATATCAAAGATTACGATTTATTTATCGTTCTCTGATGTTGGGTGAAAGCCTGGTTATTGTGGGTAGATGAGGCTAGGTATAAAGAATGCACATCGCCCCTTATCACCCAAATAAAGCCTTTCGGAAGATGACGTGGCTGCACTTATCACTTTATCTTCCGGTGAGTGCAGAAACTATATTTACTGATAAGTAGATACCCGTTATTGCCTGACTAATCCTGTTGTACAACTTTGATGCAAGCCTTTGGCACCCTCTACACAAGGCTGGCAAATGACCATCTGCCACCTGGAAAAGTAAAATGCAGCAGGCCGCAGCCGACCCGAAACATATGTTTTCTTCATTTCTTTCTGCGTGTCCAGTCGCAATGCCAAAAAGGCTTTCTATTATCTACAAGCGCTCGTTATATTGCCTATAGGGGTTATATAGTGATAGTGCAAAGACGTTTCTCGATTTATCAGCTGGGGACAAACCTAGACTTAAGAGAACGCACAAATGCTAAATTGAAAGGCACAGCGTATTTTCGCGCAGAAGATTACGCAAGCTCGGCTCCGAAGGCTCAATATACGTCAGTGCTACTGCAAATATGTAGTTAGGAATCAACTAATGTCTACTAAGGTCTAGCAACGACCTAATTTGAATCATTACTTGGTATTCTTTCTAATCCAGAATGGCCCCAGTGGTTTCGACGAATGTTCTCGCTGTCATGGGAGAAACTGGGTGGGTAAAAGCACTTTTGTAAAATTGGTCACTGGTAACACAAATATCAGCATTGGCCATTCTATGGAGTCAGGCAAGAAAGAAATTGCCATCGTATGCCACCAGTCCTGCTAATATCAGTCTAGAGACTTCAATCATTACTAGCTACGAGGTCACTATCGGGGATAAAGAGTACGTCTTGGTTGATACCCCAGGATTCAATGACACCTATTTCTCCGATTCGGAAGTACTTCAAAGTCTGGTAGAGTGGCTTAAGTCCACCTATCAAGCGGGTACCAAGCTTAGCGGTATATTATATCTCCACCGGATAACCGACTCCCGTATGCAAGGGTCGATGCTCCGCAATCTAAACATGTTCAAGCAATTGTGTGGTGAGGGCTTCTACAAGCATATCACACTCGGAATAACCTGCTGGGCCCTTGTTCCCAACGACGTCGCCGAGAAGAGGGAGAGTGAATTGGTACGAAACAGCAATTTCTGGAAATCTATGTTAGATAGGGGGGCGCGGGTAGAGAAAATTCCGGACGACGTCGAGGCCGCGCGCAATCTAGTGGTTCGCATCTCAAACCACGAAGCGGTAGTTCCAAAAGTAGTAGAGGAAATGGGGCGAGGTATGAACTTTGCAGACCTGTCAGCCACCAAGATATTGAACTACGAGCTCGAGCAGCAGCGCAGGCAACAGGAACTCGAGAGACAAAGGCTTCTCGAGGAGCAGGAGACTCACCAAAGACAGAGAGACGCCCAAGTAAAGATGCAAGCCAAAGCTCATGAGCTACAGTTGCGGCGTCAGTTCCATATCGATGCCGTGACACGGTGCGTGTGGACGAAACCTAATGGAAGTTGCAATCGGTGCGGACACACTCTGCCGGGACGTGGTCCAGCCTATCGTACGTATTTTCCTCAGTGTGTCTACGTCTTACTCACATGAAGGTTTAGATTGCTGCTCTTGCAATAATTCTGATAACTATTGGCACTGCTATCCGTGCGGTAACAGTTGCGGTAACGATGAACACCCGTCCATGAGGATCGTTGTAGAGGCGGATGGCGGTTGCAGAATTTTGTAGTTACATATAAAATCGAAAGAGAATGGTATGAGAATACTCTGGACCCAAGCGTGGGTCATTAGGACTGCACCTCTATTCTCCCACAAGGCACAGCACTGCCTGGGGACTATAGACATCTATCCTCCAACAATCTGATGCCCTTGCAAACATTAGCGGCAAGCCTTTGTCTCAGTAGAAAATCCACACGAATATAGGAAAATATCACCCCAGGCATCCATAATTTTGTGTGTGGTAGAAGTATATTGTCGACGTCGGGCCTTTGCTAGAGCTCGTCCTCCTCTATGTGGAAATTACTCCCGGAATACTTACCAATAGAGGCATTTTACGCTCACTTGCTAGTCTTGCCAATGAATTCAATTTTGAGAGATGCTAATTCTCGGTGGGTGCAAAGGATAATAATAAATGTCGCTATGGCTAGCGGCCCCTTCACTGTAGCTGGCTTGGCTCCTATTCGCGTCTGCATACTTATCTGTATCAAAAATAATTCATTGTACCCTTTCAGTTTGTGGCTCATTGGTAGCAGCTCTTAATATTCATCCCTTGTCCTCTTACGTTGAGTCTCCCCAGCACCTCAATCTGGCATTTCTGGTCCTTCTGTCTCCGTACTACACTTCCATATAGCAGTGTGTTGTATGTGAGGAGTTCTTTCCAAATAGCGAGGTATAGTTCCTAGAGCAACAGGATGGGGTGTAGGGTCCCGTCTGTGTTAAACCGTTAAATTCTTAAGTATGAGATCTCTCCATCAATGCGCATAAACTGTGTGGCATATAAGGCCTATTACTATACAAGGGGACGACAGTAATCATCTGTCTGTTTTGTGTATTGTCTACCGAGTCTAAACGAGCTCGTGGCTCCATATGATCTATCACAATAGCCCATAGGAAGTAACCAAGAATTTTGAGTTGGGGTGATAAATAGAGGTGAGGTGACGAACGCTACCTGTGAAGACTGGTGAGGCGATAGGTCACTTAGTAGGTAGGCAGGAGGAAGTAAAGATTCAGGTTAGGGAGAAAACTGACTACTGTGGGAGGGTATTAATCACACCATACCAAGAGGGCAGGAACAATTACAGGATCTGATATGTAGGAAAAGGCTATTTGAGAGCGGACGTCTGGAGCAGTGTAACAAGAGAATTATATTTGGATCAGTAGTTTTATCGGATGATAATAAGTTTTAATTCTAATATAAAAAATGAGTGTGTTGTGTTGAAGTGTTGTTGTGGTGGGTGTTGTGTTTGGAAAAATTAGGACCTGATATACCACGTGCATGACACGTGATTCCACGTGATCCCCACCACATTACTACTATCAATAATCATCTTGACAGTTATTACTCTTCCCCAACACCAACTAGCCAGCTTAAAGTAGATCCAGCTACATAAAACTAGCCGCCACCCCCGCAGCCCCAAGTATGCCTGCGAGTGCGTCCATCTTAAGAAAATCCACATCTAAACCCTCACCAATATCATTCAACCCTTTCAAAAGCGTCGCCACCTCTCCTCCTCCTCCTTTCTGAAGCTCAAATTCCAGTGCCTCCCTTGTAAAAGGCGACACCACAAGGATATTCCTACTCCTCAATTCTGTCCAAAATCTCTTATCAACACACCCTAAAGTCACTTTAACCATAATCTTGAACGTCTGCGCCATATTGTAAGTAGCAAAGCCCATCCCAAACCTTGTTCGAAAACTCCCTAGATCTAGAATTTCTGAGAGATCTTGAGATTCTGATAGCGGTATGTCCAGGTTCTCTTTCACTAAGAGATTCTCTACGATAGAGAATTTCCCATCATCTTCGAACATTGCGCGTCCGGCCGCATGCATGGTGCGGATGAGCATTATCGAGCAAGATGTTAAGCGAACAGTTGGTACAGCAGGCGCTGTTGATGTTTGTAGATCGTGCGTTAGGGATAGGGTAATAGGCAATGAGCCACCAGCGTACAGGACAGTTGGCGCTGAAATGGAAACTTCGAACACAGAGCGTGGGGTTGTGAATCTCTTCAGGAAGGACTTAGGTTTTTCTGAGGTTGTATCAAGGAGTTTGGAAGAGCAAGTAAAGGTCTCCTTTCCTAAAGGAGATATATGAGGAGATGGTGTTTTTGAGTCGCGATATGGGATGTAATACAACGCTAGCCTTGCAGATTCAGATTTGCCGAATGAAGAAGGATTGCCTGATTTCGTGAATTGAGTTTCCAGCATGTAGATAATTATTCCTCTCCCAATATTATTCTCAAAATCCTCAGCGTCGAACGCCATAGATATTGGCAATTGGTGACTTTCCGTTACCTGGTATGGTGGTATAGCGAGCCATTTCTTCTTTTCACCTGCCGTAACCTTGGGGAATGTGAATTCAAAAGGCCACTCGTACTGATTTTGACTAAGGGCTCCATCATGGAGCGTCTTGGAGAGACGGAAGAGTGTCGCGCTCCCTTGATACACCGATTTTCCTTTTTTGAACAATGTTTCGGACTTTCCAAGAAGGGAAATGGTTACAACACCTGTGGGACGATCTCGTTGGTTTGAGAAAATAACTTTACCAGATATGACCTGATCTGATGTAACGATGTGCAGGGGCCCGGGGGGAGAGGAGAGCACAATTGACATGGCTGAAGCAACCATTTTTGCTACATTTGTTTATTGCAGTGCAGACAAACGATAAGATTTAGGCATAAGCAAGAAATATCGGAGAATATGAGATATCATGGAAAAGGAAATAACATTGATGTGCTATATAAAGGAAATTACAGACTTGAGAATAGCTTAATGTCTTGGTATAAAACTAAGCCACCACCAGATGTGGGCCTCCCGACCACGGACACCAGTCAAATTACCAAGGGCCCTAACAGGCTAAAATCTGAACTACTCTTGTACTCCAATAAACTGAACATGTTTCTCCATTCTAGATTCTCATTTGTCCTCCCGAAACAGCAAAGAGTAGACGTGAGGTAAACATCACGTGATGCATATATATATCATGTAACAAGTATTACAAAGCCTAGAAGTCAAATCTATGAAGAATACCTCAAATATGAATCTGTGCTAGTATCAAGTATTGATATTCAACCAGGACAACGAAATCATCGCCAATAAACTTACAGTCTAGCGACGATGGTTCGAAAATCATAAACATTAAGTCGTCCCCTTCTTACGATATTCTTTTTGAGTCAATTAGAAGAAAACAAAACCCTGAAGTTGATATACAATGATGTTTTTAAGAGTGTTGAAGACGCGATCGAATGGGTTACTCAATTCTTGTTCATTGATCAAGCGCTATTGTCGCTATGCTGTAATGTGAGGGGCATAAGAGAAATACAAGAAATAGCAAACATAAATCCATAAAGTTTTCGAGCCTCTTTATCCTCATAATAGATATCGCATAAATTTCTTAAATTTAAAAGTGCATCGTTTCACCCAAATATGGTTGAATGAGACACACTAATGATACTAGTCATTGTACAGTTGGCTGATACTCGATAAGGATAGAGAGACAGCTAAAAAAAAAATGCAGGAAAGAATAATCTAACGACCACTTGAATTTAAGGACAAAGAAGGGGACAGAAATTTGTTGGTGCATAAAACAAGTAAGTGGCGATGATCATTTGTGACGGAGGTTGAGAAAATAGTATATGTATAAGAGGGTGGAAGATTTTGTAACAAGATACGATGAGACAAAGGGCCAAGCATGGAAGATGGCAGAGTTATATTAAATCTCGATTGGAATTCATGTTAGACGAACGGCGGGACTGCTATATATTACCAAATTACTAGTATAATGGTGACGGCATTTTTAGTCTATTAGGAAGCTGACTTCAAGGCTTGGCGAGACTATAACAAGACATTTATCGAAAGGTAATATGCAAAACAGGCACACGTTGGGGGGGTACAAAGCGTCAAATTGCTATGTTATTATCAGGGTATTGTACAGCCACGATCTTTGATGAAACCCCATTCCTTCCATGCTATCCTTTCCTACCCTATGATTCTCATAACGCCATCCGAAAGCTCATTCGTGACACGGAGAGCTGATGTTCATGGTTCGTATCAGAAACTGAGAATCTAGTGCTTGGCAGCCTCTGCAACAGGTTTTAGCAACTTTCTTTAGCAAAATTAGAGAGAAAACTAGGCATACCTTTGTGGACATCGGCTTTGGTGTTGTGGGAGGTCTCATCCTTCTTGTCGATGACGGCGTCCTTTGCAGCAGTGGCGCGAGAGCTCAAGCTTGCGTTCGAGTCCTTGGCGACTGTCTTGTTGGCCTCCTTGGATGCCTCAGCACCGGCGCCCTGAACGGTCTCAGAGACGTAGTTGGCAGCGTTCTGAAAGTAGAAATGTTAGGAACATCACAATTTGAAGCGTTGGAGGATGGTCTCAACTTGCCTTAATGGTCTCCATTTTGATTGTTTGAAGTTTGTTTTGTTGGTTGAGTGTGCTTCTGGGTTGTAGATTGTAGATTGAGAGTTGTGTTTGTAGATGAAGAAGAGGAGGAAGAGGGAAGGACGAGGAGTTTATAAACAAAGAAGTAGCTCAGAGCTTGCTTGGTTCTCACTTATCACACTCATTCACATGACATCTCTTACGTCATGTAGCTCGAGCTGCATAGGCTAGAAACCACGTATACTACCTATTTACTTTGCTATTCACTGAGACTCAAAGAGGCATAAGTCGGGCGTTTAGCCTTCCAGATGTGAAGGTATTCCGGTGATTTGCTGAAAGTGATGGGCCCCTTTTCGGAAGTTTGTACTACGTCAGTGGGGTCCAAGTTTCATGACAGTGATTGGCTCGCTTCCAAGGACAAAAACAATTTACCCCCTCGAAAATATCGACGTCATAGATGAGTCCCCCTCAACAGGTTGGACAAAGATCTAGCGACTAGGCAAAATGGAGCACAATTATGAGATTCTTGGTTGACAGGTCATAGGTGTGGCTGTGCCAACTTTTCAATTGCATCTGCAAATGCCATGTTATAGTGGATCGAGATGACGGAATAATCTCCATAGCTGCAGCTGCCATGCTCTGTAGATCAGCCAGAGCTGCTGATCGACTTCCGAGGTCTATCATTATGGGTCTTTGCGGACAGTCAGGTATGCAATTTTCATTTCACGATCCAGGAATCTGCAGCCACTACTCCTCCGGGGCAAATGCTCCGGGGTTTTCAGCACTCCGACAATACCAGGTGAGCTGAAAGCGTTTGCTTTACCAGATTTCATATCTGCATATGAAGGATAAACCGGAATTAAGATGTTAAGAGAATGTTTGCGACCCGGTATTGAACATGCCTTGGTTCTGGTGCATGGGCTTTTGGCCAGCTGCATACCTCAAAGAACCGGCTTGCAAAACATCCAGCCAAAAGACTGGTCTAGATTCCTAGGACGCCTCGAGCTTGCCTTTTTGTAGCCTGGATTGAGGCATTTCATACTATTCTGGCAGGGCTAAAGAAATACCTTATTCGCAGCTGACAGATTTAATCTTTGCGGTTTCAACACGACCCGGCTCAAGAGCTGGAGTTGGCTTTAGAGAATTACCTCAACTCGTGTATCCATGAATTTTATTCTGCTTCTTGTCTATAGTTTTCACGTTTGATAGTCATCAATTGCTTCCGAATAGTGGCAATTGATAACGTGAATAGCGGTTACTCTATACTCGGGTTCCATCGGCAACATACGGGTGTCGGACATTTGTAAATTCTCTCAGGCACGAAAAATCATTTGAAGCACGAAGATATTTAATTGGACAAATGCATTCTCCGAAACTAATGAAAGTAGCGGCAGTGGGGTTTATGCTAAAGGAACACCGGTTGCTGTCAATTCGAGAGTTGCATGCGATCGATTCCGTTTGTACTGCGCCTATGGTTTAACTTGGGCAATGACTCGTAATCATTCTATCAATATTGAGATGGAAGGTACCAAGTATAATGTGGATAAAAGGTTCGATGCAGGGTTTCCGAGGAAATGCATTTGTGTCTAGGCGTGATCCTGGTTGCTGATGGGAGATGAGTTTGTATTTGTACAGCCATTCCTTGGTCGAGGGGAGAGCAGGTCGAAAGAACCAAACTTTCCGGGATCCCCTCAACTTTAGAACGCCGAACCCAGATGTACAATTGTCTATGTTTAGTGTCTAGTATCAAAGCCGCAGAATCTCGCCACCCTTTCGAATTCCGCCTCGAAAGAATTCTTCAATAACTTTCCCATTGATGATTGTTTCTTTCACAATCCCCTCAACATGTTTGGGCTCAACTCTACCATACCAAATTCCACAACCAGCAAGAGGATGGGCTTTAGAGTGTGCTGTTCTTAAGCCAGGGGGGAGATATAATATTACATTTCCAGCGAACTTATGTCCCCCAATGTGGCTTATCAAACCAACTCTTGCAGATATTGAACGCTCGATCGGTACGCCCTCTAGCGATAGCCGTTTGCTTTCTCCTGGACCGCGAACTTCAATTGCGTTCCTTTCTACTGTTATGTCTTGTTTTTCAAGCACCTTTTCGAATTCAGTACTTAATACTGGTCCGAAGATCCCACACCTAGCATCTCTACCTCCATGACCGCATATAAGGACCAATATATCATTCACGTCTTGCACGCCGTATAGAACGCTCTTGTATTCATCCTTTCGCAGCAGTCGATCCCTGTGAATCGGACTTAACCCATTGTGTAACGGATTGAGCTTTGTGGGAAGAACGTAGCCTTTTACAAATGCTTGTACTGAGTCGAATGAGACCCGAGGAAGAAATGGCACATATTTGAAAGATGGGAGGAGATATGCGGACGTATTGATGACCTCGGATCGACCCGGGATCGATGAGGGGAATGAGGAATTGGTGACAGAGACGTTATGGTATGGCTACGATATGAGAAAGAAATGTTAGCCTATATGTTTAAATGGAAAAATAGGGGAGATGGAATAATGGGGGTGACGACCCACATCAGCATACAAACCACCTCTACCGAGCAGCTCCTTAATGTCTGCAGCGAGGTTATCTCCAGAATTCTCATCCTCAATTCGAGATTCCCAATCTTTCTTTCCGGTACAAATTAATACTTGTTCGGCATAGGGAGCCATCGTGCCATTCAGCGATGCCTTATGGTCAATTGGCAGATTTGAAGGTAACTCGGGGGTGTCGGAGCAGGTGCAGCTCGCAGATGGACATGACAAAGTTGTAGGGAAGGATGGGGGCTTATGGCGGATTACATATCGATGGTGGCAAATGTAAGAGGACAGAGTTGATCGATGCCATGATGACCGTGCAATAGGTCGTACAAACATGAGGTTAAATGGTGGATTGTGAGCTTGATGATGTTGAAACTTGGCAAAGTTTATCTTATCTGATCCTTGTACGACAAAAATATCTTACCGCTTTCCTTTCTGCCAACTATTCCCTAAGAAAACAACAAATCCTAGCTTCTCCTTAGTATCTCTTGTTGATATGCCTAGAATCCCCCACAAAATTTTGGCACAAGCTCGGAAGACTTCACCTCTATTGCCATTGGTTCTTCGTGGTGCCCGGACAATTGAGTCAGCTTCCAATGAGCTTCGATGGCTCCGTCAACACGTCAAAGAATTGCATGCCCCTTTCCCAGAGAAATATCTGCTCAACCTTTGTCAGCGTAGGGCGAGAGGAGAACCATTACAGTATATAATTGGGACACAGCCATTTGGTGACTTGGATATAAAATGCAGACCTGGTGTTCTGATCCCAAGGTATTCCTATTGTTCCCTTCTATTATCCATGACACGTGACCTGACCCTTTGTATAGGTCTGAAACTGAAGCATACACAATATATCTTGCTCGAATTCTAAATGAAGGGTTTTTGGACGATCAATTCAATTTAGAATCAACCGCAGATCTCGAAGTAACCTCGTCAAGTTCCCCCTTAAGAATTGTAGACATGTGTACAGGGACAGGATGCATCTCGCTCCTCCTTTATTCCCTGCTTTCTCAACGATTTCCAGGCTTGTCGGTCACAGGGTGTGATATTTCTAATCATGCGTTACGCCTAGCACAAGAGAACCTAATACATAATCTCGGTAATAGGAAGTGTCAAGATTGGGCATCAACGGTCAATTTCAACAAACTGGATCTATTTGACGAGCTGTCCTCCTCTCAAATCCATAACCTCAAATGTGATGTTCTCATCTCAAACCCACCATACATCTCAGAGTACAGCTTCAGTCACGAGACGACACGTTCAGTACGAAACTGGGAGCCAAAATTGGCACTTGTGCCTGCGGCTAAGCGTGCTTCTTCTGTTGCACCAGAAGATATCTTCTACGAGCGGCTCCTGTCACTCCATAGAGATTTCTTACAATCAAAAATTCTATTGATGGAAGTGGGGGACGATGCACAAGCTATACGAGTTGCTGAAATGGTTATCAATCACAAAACGTCTAGAACACACGATTTAGTAGAGATTTGGCGCGATTGGCCGGAAGGAATTTCAGAGGCCAGTAACAATTTAAAATTGATGGTCGGCGGGCACCATATCTTGGTTAGAGGAAGCGGCAAACTCAGATCAGTATTCGTGCGCTCCCAACTACAATGAGACTGTGCATGCAAAGGGATATGACCAAATAATCTCCCTTGTCTGCTCAACTCACAATGATCGACTCTGGTACTTGGCTGTATTCCATTCTCATACCCCCTGGATATGCTATGGCCGGTTGATTAAATTTGGAAACTACCGGGAATGGCTAAGCTTCACGAAGACAATACGTCGGAAGCAACAAATGAACGTGGATGCTCTCTGGTTCTCAACATACCACCCGAAACCCAATCGTGAACAACCCAATTCAGACCATCAACCACTCCCTTGCTCTTCGATTTCCACAACATCACAATGATCTAGCACGCTATATCATTGCCCTTGCTGATTTTTCCCCTTGACAACTATAGAATTTTCGATAGGAAGTTATGCGACAGAAATGAAGGGAAGTCAAGGGTTTGAAGTATTGACTGGATCATGAATTGAGGCAGAACAATTGTGGGGACAGGTTGATGTGCCTTCCGTAATTCCGTAAACTATATAGATGAACTTCATTTGTGTTTGAGTAGCAGTTTACGCTGTAGGATAGATACTAGAAAATAACACAGTCACGTGACAAAGTATCAATACTTTCCTGCAACTGACCACGTCTTTGATACAACCAGGCAACTGCAAGATAACTACTCCTGTGTGTCTCAAATGTGCCATTTTCCGTGGCATGCGAGTACTGAGGTATCTCAGCTTAGTTTAGAAACAAGTTGTGGGAATAGATGTGTGCAGGCTGACATGGTATCTCAGTACATGGCAGGAAAGGAAATTCATATTATACTGCTGGTTCCTTCCTAATTTTCCAGGTGTGCAAGAATAATACCACAAATCCAAATTTTTGTCATTAATCCTCGATTTCTTCAATATCTTTTTTAGCTTCTCTTGATCTGGTCGTGTACATCCCAGGCCCTACTTGTTTCAGGAATTCGAGCTTGGAAGATTCTTGGGTCTCATCGAGGAAGAATCTTGTCAGGTGATATCAGACACTTCTGCTTTCTTCAAGTTTCAAATGTATTGACATAACAAAATTTAACTGGAACTTTGAGCCGACTGCAAATTCTGATGCTGGTACAAACAAGGTGCGAAAACAATAAATATACAGTGAGATTATTTCCTAAATACTAACATAACTTTAGCCCAATCCACAGCTTATTTGGAAGCACCTCCTAATCTCGCGGGAATCCCCCTCTCCATTTTCTTTCTCTATCTTTCTAACAAACCCTGCTTGGCATTGAGCAATCAAGTAAGATTTTGTCTGAGATACTAAAGAATTGAGTACTATTGAACATGATCGAGGGCTCCAGTGAGTGTTGTCGGGGTTACTGACTGCCCCAGCCTCCTTTTCTGGAGCGTCTTTCACTCCTATGCTGTAATTATAATTAACCAGAGTGCTCAAAATGGGAATTATTTGAAGCCTACAACTTATCGGGTTCTACAAGCAAATGTTGCCCTCCTCCAAAATATATTCGCATTATGGCACTATTTCAGTTGATATTCAGTTGAGCTATCAAACATCTAATTCATAGAATAGAGTCTTGAAAGCGAGATTTGAAAGCTAATATGGAATATAGCCAGGTTTTTCTTCCTAAAGGACACTAATCATGAAGCACTTTGTAGCGAAACTCCTCGGAACCTCTCTTTTTAGGTGGCGGGTCAGGAACAGGAGGAACGGAAGGTGGGCTCTTGCGGGAGCCTCGATTTCCACGTCGTTCTTTCTCTGGCCTGACGGCTGCGTATCTTCTCCGACGTCTTGAAAATGGACCTTGATCTTCTGATTCATCTGTAAAGTGATCGTTATCCTCTCGCAGCTGGTCACTCACGGGGCTTTTCGCGGCTCCCTTCCCAACTCGCCTTCTTGTTTTAGCAAATTGTGTATCGTCTTGATCGTTCCATGAATCACAGTTTCGCACGTTTGATGCGGACTCATAGCCATCGAAATATTCTTCTCGGTTGGGTGGTTCATTACTCTTGTGGAAACTTTTGACCGATGGCTGGGTTTGTGGAGAACGTGGAATTTGAGAATGTAAATTATCAGCATCAAACTTCGGGTGGAGCGAGAGTCCCATACGGTTAACGATATCAGATAGCTCAGAGAAAGAAAGCCTATCGTTAGGGTTGATTGTACTGTTGCTTGAAGGGTGGAATCCAGGGGTACCCGTAAAGGCTCTGAATCCATCGTTGATTTCAAAGTCGCCATTTTGAGAAGTTTCAGAGTGTCGCCGTAGAACATCTTCCACAATCTCCTCTATATGAAGGCGCATAAGGCCGTCAAAATTCGCTTGCTCAAGATTTTTCCGCCATAGCTCAGTACGACCTCTATCTCTTGCTGCCGTTCCGATGCTTGCGTTGCTTACAGACCTCGTGGGTAAAGTCTGATTAACCGGGCCTCCGAAGCGTGTCTCCATGAACTTTAGTAACTCGAAAAGAATTCGTCCTGTATCATCCCTGGGTCTCTGTTTTTGTGTTTCGTGACTAGGTTCCTCTTTTTGATCCGCTGCAATACGTTCCTGTGCTTGAGTTTCAGCCTGGCGTGTTTTGTTCTGTATGTGTATATCATTCTCTTTCCAACGAATCTCCTTTTCCTTTTCTCGCGCCTTCTTGGACTGTTTTTTAAGCTTTAGCTTATTTTCCTTGTCGATCTTTGCTTGCTCACGCTCTGCCTCTTCTCTCTCCCCTATTCTCGCTTCCTCTTTAGCCCTTAGTTTCTTCCGTTCTTGCCTCAGCGTCTCTCTTGCTTCTTGCTTCAACTCATAGTTCTCTCTTTTTATCTCCAATGTCTCTCTATCAAGACCAAGCGAGGCTTGAATCGGTAATTGTTGCTCAGGTTGGTGCAGATATTGATCTTGTGGACTAAAGGGAGAGTTTGAGCCATAGGTACTTGGTGCGTAACTAGTTGATGGTGGGTATACGGGCCCGTATTTACTTGACGTGTCATGACCAGGATGTTGGTAAGAAGGCCCAGCGGAATATCCAGGATACTGATATGGAGGGTAATAAGGTGGGGGATATGGAATTCCTGAGTAGCCATAATACGAAGCCGGTGCCTGTGGAGAATGGTCTTCACTATTTGGTTTATTAAAATAACCCCCCGGATGCCGACCGTATTGAATGGCTTGACCACCACCATACGAGCTATGGTGGCTAAATGATCGAACCGGCAGTGCAGGAAGGGTATGATTCCTTCGGCTGTGCTGAGGCTCTTGAATCTGCCGACGGCGAAGCCGACCTATATCAATCTCATGAGGTATCTCAGTGTTTTTGCTTGATGATCCTTCATGTGGCTCCTGCTGGGTTGGATTGAAAGCTGTTTCACTGGAACAATCCTCGTCTTCTTCGTCTTCTTCGTCTCCCCCCTCCACTTGATTTGTGACCCTTGGTGGCCGGTAAGTCTGGCGGAGACGAGTGACTGGTGGTTGCTCCGGTACATCTATGGACAACATCTCCTCATTTCACGGCTTCGAGAACTTCCAGTCCCGCTCCACAAAGAACTCTGTTTTGACACGTTACTTCTCTTGATTGGCTGAACCAGCGTATGGCATATTACCAACAAGCTAACCGCTGCGGACGAACAAAGCTGATAAAGAGGTGGAGAGAGCGGGGTTCCTCTGTTGAAGTGTCCGCGAAATTGAACTATGCGTGGACTGTCGTTTGAAGTGTATGAGTCGAAGGAATGTTCGAGGAGCCGAACACATGTTGGTTTCGAATGAACACGAGTTCTTGAGATGGAATGAATCCTTGAATTAAGTGCGCCGAAGAATTGGGTAGCCTATGGCAAACAAGTAGGTGCTTATTGGATGAGGTGTCTCGAGTTTATACAGCTGATGGTAGATTTCAATCATTATTGGAGATGCTTATCGGCGATTTCTTCAACTCTCTGCACCACCCCCAACTATAGGACCTCCAATCGAGGTGGCTGCCACTCTTCTCTACCCCCCACTAAATATGAAATGAGTTGATCCACTCTATCTTCAATGGCAGGGAAGTCACAACTATGAGCCATTTGACACAATTAAAAAACTTGACGAAGTATATAATCCAGATCAAGAATATACATTACTACATCTTGTGGTTGGCTTTAGGAAATAGAATGCTTGATATTATTATTCTCAGCTGATCTCGATTCGACAGGGATTACTGTTGAAATTGACGCTTCAGGACACCGAGCGATGCATTTCATGATTGGCGAATGGGGTTTGCCTGACTTGCATCATTGACAACACTTGCAGCTCGTCAAATATTTCCCCGCTTTTGCTATAGAAACACTTCAATGTCACATTTTTTTTTTTTTTGCTTTATTTGAATCTACTCACTAACGATTCTATTTCGGAAGCCTGTCGGCCTCAGTATTTGACTTAGTATTTCTTATAATTACTAGCTTTATCATCGATTAATTCTCTCTACAACAATCACAATCCTAGTTGTTAAACAATTCAATCTATAGTTTTATTCGTCAACCAGGCTTTATATATTAAACTTCTAGTATAGCCAAGCTATTAGCACAGTTGTTGTTCTTAAGTACACTGTATCAAAATAAGGTCTGGTTCGATTTTCGCTAAGTGCTAAGCGAAATGTGGGTGGGTGTACCATAAAACCGTGTCGATCTACATCATACTATGGGTGAGGTGGGACAAAATTGATTCATTGATCGAACAGTATGAATTCTTCTCTACTAGTGTGAAGGTTTGAACCAATGAATCTTTGACCTGTTTGATCGACGAAACGGGTGGACACCCTTACCCAATTAGAATGAGGATTATGTACGAGATTGTACGAAATCCTCACTATCCTTGATGATTGATTTCAATTCCACCAGAGCGATACCAACCAGGCGTTTGTCTTTACCCACTCGGACGATTGTGATCAAAGACAAATCGGATTCAAGTAATTGCTATTGCAATATTACAAACGCTCAGCGTTTGGATCGAGCAGGCAGAATTTGGCGATCACAAGATCATGCGATCCCCTAGAGCTCCACCTATGAGCACCTGTATCGAATTACGGTGAAGGGCGCCAAATTTGAGGAACGTAATGGAAGTTGTTGACTGTCCGAAAAGGCACGAGGCTTCACATTGAATAACAAATTTTTAAGTTCACTTATTTTATTTATTGATATTAAGATATTTACCGAATAATTTGGAGGGCTTGTGCAACCAAGGCCACTGAAATTGGTTATTCCTTCACTCTTGGTGCCACGTATTCTTCCTTACTAATCCTCCCCAATAAAGGAAATTCCATTTGTTTTCAGAGTAATACTGACAACCGACATCCTTACATCACAAGCCACGTTTATATCGACCTTTTCGTCATCTCCATTTTGTTCGATCTTCTTTTCGGCCCCATGATGTTTCTATTACTTGGTCAACGACTAAAAGATTGCTAGACATGGAATAAGTAGCCTGTACCTCAACAGCTGTGGGAATTTTGCCCTCTATATGGCATTAATTATGAGTATGTTTCTTAAGTCATGCGACGCGAAAGGTACATACTGAAGAGGAGAATATCAGTGTTATCTAAATCGTGACAGACAACAGACTTAAGAACGTGGCCTTGAAGATTGAGCTTTTTTTTCGGTTGTTCAGTGATAGCAGCAGTGGTTGGCTTCAGTGGTGTGAGCTTCGTCAAGTCTGTGCTAGCGGGTGACAAAGTACTGAACCTTTTCAGCCGTTGGTGCCTCCACTAACCCTCCCTCAAGAGTAGCACCATACGGACCAGTGCCAGCAAAAGTGATAGGCTGGGCTCCCTTCGGAGTTTGTCTGGTAGTAGATATTGTCGCAATTGACATTGTCACAATTACGGTTAACCTTGATGACACGAAATGAATTCGTCGTATTATGACCCGAAACCAAAATTAAAAGTATGCCTTGACGACCGGTGTGGAATGCCAGGTGTGGGACACTTAAGTATATGGCAGATTCACTTGAGAAATCTCTTTAGTATAGGTCATGAAATCAAATAAGATCGAGGCGGAGCCATGATTGCGCACCAATTTCGTAGCCAAGTGTTAATTGGCCTGGATCTTGAGACAAATTGATGCACGCCAGGGTAGAACAGCTGCACCTGCACCATGCCAGAAAAACGTTAAAAGACAAAATACTTCAACAATGATAACGGGATCGATAAAGCGTCATCTTAAGACCATGACCCGACATGACGGGAAGAAAACTTCTCCACATGAGGATAAGCGTCTATCCTTCCGACACAGACTTTTCAAGAATGTATCGAATGCTCCTTCGGACAGCAAATATGGAATCAAAATCTTTCACGACCCATCCGATGCTGTTGTAGAGTAAGCCATCACACCACCTACCTTAACAAGAACTAGTGTTTCATAAAAATAGCGCTTACTCGTTTCGGCTGCTTAGCATTGTCTTTGTACATGGCATTACGGGACACCGAGAACATACTTGGTCCTCGAACAAACATTCCCGGCCTTGGCCAGAAACATTACTTCCCTCCAAGATACCTGAAGCACGAATATTTAGTGTCGGTTATGATGCTGCTGTTCTTAGTTGGCAATCGAAGATATCAAGCAACAGGATTGGGGACCATTCAAAAAACCTGCTTGCGGCACTTGCGAATCACAGAAATGCGGATAATAGTGTAGGTTTCTCTGAACTCTCTTTTTCAACCTCAAACTAAGATTTAGTACATATATATGACTGTTAATAGTGCTGACCACGCTATGATAGAGCGATCGTCCTATAATATTCGTTGCTCATTCTCTTGGAGGACTAGTCTGTGAGGATGTAGGCCTTTTGATAACAACTCTGAAATTTCTGGCTGACATGTCTTACAAGGCTCTACTTTCTTCGAAAGCAAGTCCAGAAGAACATTTGCAGAGGATAGTGAATTGTACTTGGGGTATTTTATTTCTTGGGACTCCCCACTCGGGGTCAGGGCTCGCATCCACTGTTGGAAGGCTGGTTCCAATAATCAGCCCCGCCACTCGAACTAATCTTCAGATTGTCAACATACTTCGTAGAGATTCGGAGGTGCTTGCTCGAATACGACATGAATTTCACTCACTCTTGCGATCGCGGTCTACTGAAGGATATCAACCAATTAAAATTACTTGCTTTTACGAGGAGGTTCCTTTGGTAGGAATTGGGGAGGTGAGCACACTTTTCCTAATGCAGGAGCAGTTATTTATTTCAGAAAAAACGATGAGTTGCCAGACCCAAGAGTTATAACGAAGTTATTGAGTTATTTTACCTCTACGCATATGTTTTCTAATCTTAATTCTCAGGTCGTTCCCAAGCACTCAGCAATTATTCCGGGATATACTGCAATTGGAATACATAAAGACCATAGAGAAATGGTAAGATTTGCAATAGAAGATGATCCGGGCTTTGTTAGCATTGTGGGCGAGCTTCATCGATGGGTTAAGGAAATTAAGTCTCACCAGAGCAAATTAGAGAGCAGGATGGTCGGACAGGTATCTCTCAATAAGGGTCACAAACCCAACATGGACAACGTTATTCCCACGGGAATAAACATATGTGGGGATGTCCTTCAATCAAATGTGGTATATGGTAGCCAGGTGATAAATGGCGGTTTAATGTTTCGGGACTAGTGGGCAGTGTATTTATTGTACAAAATTTGTCACAATCATTAATTCCAAAGATCTAGTTGTGATTTACGGCAGTATTGGCGGCCCATAGAGAAATTCGCACTCTTTGAAGAAATAAAAATAAGTGAGCATATCACACAGAACCTTGTGTAAGGTTACTGAGTCTTAAAACTGTTTTATATAACTTGCTTAGCGTTTTAATAAAGCACAGTATACCTCTATCACGCAAAAGAATAAGGCAGACTGGTCCGAGAATCAAACCACACTATAAGTGCTCCGCCTTCGTGCATAATAGCCAATTATTGTGTTTAGTTTCGGTGAGCGAAAGAGTCACGCAGGCTGAGGGCTTTTCTCAAAATGACCCTTGCCAATGCAGACGCCATTCCTGCATCTTTCCGTCTGACCCCGCTATAGCACAACTTGTCTTTCCTCAAATGTGATTTAGCTGAGATTGTAAATTATTCAACAAATAAAGAGTACCAGTGGCTCATCCGATGGCCATCTCTTATATATTCACGAGGAATAGAGCCCTCGCAGATAAAGGAAGAAATAAGTGAATGCAATGAGCTCTCCTAAACTTCCTCACGGGCGCAGCCCCCTGTATCAGGCCACCGTTGAAGATGAGCTACTGGGCTCTCAGCAAAACATGAAGGATGATCTTCATGAGCTTGCGTCGGTCATTGAGGAATTGCCTGAGTCTCGCCGAAGCGGAATACGTCTACATAACGCTCACCAGTCAGTCGTTGCTCATTGCCTCCAAAACGAGCAAAGCATAAACTTCAGTATGTGATGCATTTTCAGCAGTGTGCATTAGATTCTTTCGTCATTACCAGCTATTTGGTTGTCGTCTTTTCATCTGGTTTCTGCTTGACAATATAATTAGAGGTTCAAAGTTTTAGTTTTGTTATCTTTTTGTGTACTTTTTAACTGCTAAGCACCTAATCAAGTTCTTTCATCTCACTACTGACTGCCTCCAAGTGGAAGTTGAACTCAGAAATATATATTCTAATACTCATTCCAGATTCTCAAGCGGTTTCAACAAATGCAACAGGCTATCAATCTATTTATGCAGACAATGTTAACATCCGAGGCAATGTTGTAAATAGTAAGATCATCTAGAGGGGAACATAATTATTTAATGAGTTGTATGCTGAGAAAAGTTTTACTATAGAGACGAAACACATTTGTACGTAGTAGTATATTGATTTCGTAAAGGTTGCTGATGGAAAACAGACGTTGACGAAGATACGGTAGTTGCCAAGTGGATATTCTCAGTATCAATCCTCAAGTTCGAAGACAAGCAGCATGAGAATACGCAGATAGCTTCCAGAAAGGGGGCATTAGGAGCTGGTACCTGTCAATGGCTATTGGATTCGACAGAATTTAAGTGTTGGCGGTCAGGCAAGATAAAAAAGCTATGGTGCCGTGGAATTCGTAAGAATCTATCTCTCTTGAATTTGACCATGACCATGCTGATAGGGAGTCTAGCTGGAGCTGGTAAAACTATACTCACGTGAGTTCCAGAGCGTAGACACCCGAATTATGAAGTTTTCAAGGAGTTGACTAAATGCATAGCTCAATTATCATTAACAATCTTCAACGAGGAGAAGATTTTGAAAATGACAATACAGCCTGCATATATGTTTATTTCGACTACAAGGATCAGCAAAGGCAAGATCTAACAAATATACTGTCAAGTTTGTTAGCACAGCTCATACGGATACGGACAGTGATTTCGCCAGAAGTCAAAAACCTCCATAACACTTTAAAAACTAAGGGGATGTACCCAAGCCCAGAGGAGCATCTACAAATGTTGAAATCTCAAGTAAGGTCTTTTTCCAAGGTATTCATAGTCGTGGATGCTTTAGATGAATGTCTCAACGATGCCAAGGCTTCCACAATGGATGAGTTTCTAGAAGCCCTTCGCCAACTTCCGGAGAATGTGCATTTCCTTTTCACTTCAAGACCAGATATCAGCATTGGTTCCAAGATCGAAGCGGACCGCAGCATTGACATAGTCGCCCGCGACAGCGATCTCAAACTCTACCTCAAGAATTATGTTAAAAGCCATGATGAACTCAAACATATGGTTGAAAAGGCGCGGAAGAAGGACAAATCGTTTCTAACTAGATTCTTGAAAGCTATAGTTACAAGCTCCCAAGGAATGCAAGTGCACTTACCACCCTACCAAAAGCGTGCTTACACCATTGCTTAGGTTTCTTCTCGCGCAACTGCACATGGACTCCCTTGCTTCTACCTACACACTAGACCAACTTGAGTCTGGAATAGTGAATCTCTCCCGAACCCCAGATGAAGTATACAAAACAACATTGGATAGAATATCAAAACAAGATGAATTCAAGCACACATTGGCGATCAGAATTCTGGCTTGGTTAATTTTTGCAGAGAGACCATTAACAATTACCGAGCTCCAACATGCCCTTGCTGTTCGCGCGGGGGACAAAGTATTGCATGAGAGCCGTTTAGTTTCAGAGAAAACCTTGACGTCAGCCTGTGCTGGAATTGTCTCTGTTGACCAGTGTACCAAAACAGTTTCTTTAGCGCATTACACCGCAGAGAAATACCTGAGGAATAATACATCAACCCTGTTCAAAGAAGTGCAGTCAAATATAGCGGAGGCCTGTCTCGTGTACTTATGTTTCGACGAGTTCAGTAGGATTCCTGAATCTGCAGATGTGGTCGTTGAGCGACAAAAGAAATATCCTTTTTTAAGCTATGCTGCCGATCATTGGGGAGATCATGTAGCCTCTGGCGTGAAAAAAAGCGTTTACCAACTTGCTTCCTTGTTCCTATCCAATGGCCCCAAGGTGATGAATGCATTCCAAGTCATGAGTGATGACCGGTTTAGAAATGAGGGAGATATCACAGGTTTGCATGTTGCTGCCTACTTCGGACTAGATAAATTGGCCAAGAGGTTGCTTAGACAGGGGTTCGAAATGAACGCAAGAACTGAACGTGGTGAAACTGCAATGCACTGGGCAGGGTTCTATGGGCAGACGAGGGTTTTGAAAGAGCTAGTCCACCAAAAAGCGGAATTGAACACCAGGGATAAAGATGGAAGGACCGTTCTCCATCGAGCGATCATCAATGGCGATGTTCCCTCTGTAAAACTGCTAATATCAGCAGAGACAAGAATCGATTTGAACTCTCAGGACTCTTTGGGGTGGACTCCATTGAGATGGGCATCCGCTTATGGGCAATTCGTTATTGCAGATTTGCTCCTCAAAAGTGGAGCAGAAGTAAATGCGCAAGACAAAGATGGTTATACAGCCTTGTGGTGGGCAGCACAGCGTGGTCATAGGAGAATAGTCGAAATGCTTCTCAATAGCAATGCTACTGTGGATATGGCAAGTAAAGACAGGTGGTCATTGCTATTATGGGCAGCAAGAGAGGGGCAAGACTACTTCATACGGCTCCTAGTTGAGAAAGGAACAAATCTCAATGCAACTGATAGCAATGGATATACGGCACTGAGATGGGCAGTCGACTACCAGCACAGAATGATAGTATGGAATTTGATTCAGGCCCAGGCAGATATCAATAAGGGAGATATAAAATGGTGGACTCCACTTCATTCAGCAATCGATAAATGGCGGAGCGACAAATCCCTCGTATGGCTACTGCTACATGGTGGTGCAAATATTAATGCCCAAAACAAGCTTGGATTAACACCATTGCATGTTGCTGCGAATCGAGGTGATAGTTCAGTAGTATGGCTTTTGCTAGAAAACGGAGCTGATAAGAAGATAAGAGATGAAAGTGGTCGCACTGCACTGCACTGTGCTATTGTTGAAGGGCATGGAAAGATGACTGGTCTTTTGATACAAATGGCCAAAGAATTACTCAATGCGACGGATAACGAGCTTCGGTCACCACTCCATATTGCGGCTTCCACTGGAAATCTCCCAATTGTTCTACAGTTGCTTAGAGCCCGAGCCAAATTGGATATCTCAGATAGTGAAGGAAACACACCAATAAATTGTGCAGTTTTTCATCATCACCAAGCAGTAGTGGCTTGTCTGGTAAACCACGGAGCGGATGTGAACATCCCAAACAAGAAAGGTTGGGTGGCGCTACACTGCGCTGCACAGGAAGGAAACATAGCTATCATAAACACCCTGCTACAGTCTGACAAAATAGACACGACTGTTAAGAACAACAAAGGTCAGACTCCATGGGAGCTATCAGAATACCTCGGTCACGATCTTGAGACATTTTAACGATCTTTGATCACACTACGAGCAAACGTCGGCATAAGACATATACTTGCTTTACCACTCTGCTTCGGTCCCATGTCAAGCGTGACTTTTTAGCCAATGATCAAAATGGAAAGAATAAATGTTGCTTCTACAAGTATGCTCACTACGGAAAGGATATAGAAAATGGATGATAGCCAGAGCAATTATTTGATAAGAAGTGCTCATGGAATCTAATGGTGAAAGAAGAGGAACCGCTCCTACAATTATCAAACCACGTACGATGTATGAATTGATTTAAAAACCTCTCTCTTATTAAGTGCCTATAGCTCCCACTCTATCCACTCCCAAGTTTGATGCGTTCCAAAATAGTTGGTCGCGTGAACCCCTTCCCCTTTTTCTCACCGCTGATGCGAATGAGCCGTGGCTGGGTCGTTAGAGGCTAGATTTTGAAGGACCAAGATACATAAAGCTCTAATTCTGTGATACACGATAGACTAGCAACTTATATACATTTCAATTATGCTTCCCTAACTCCATTGTCTTACACTCAGGGTTAGCGATCTCACTAGAAATCGCTGAATTTTGCTTTGCTCAAGGCACCTAGTTTAGGCAAGACCTTCAACGGTAGGGGATTCTGATATTGTAAACCTTCTTGTTGTCGGCGTGTAGTGAACAAGATTGATATCTTGCAGAAATAGTTGTATGGTAGGGAACCGTGTGAGGCACGATCCATTAGTTCGAATGAAGTTGTTCTTGTGGTATTTCTAGAATGTCCACGTTTGTGTAAATGGTACCTGAGAAACGTGAGAAGTTTCCGTTCCGGAAAGACTATGGTCATGGGCATTACTTTAAGGATTAGATATATCCTAGTATGGGTGGATCCACGAGCTATTGCGAAGCTACCAGTGACTTCCCCCTTGGCGATTCGGGACAAGAGGGAATTCAATTAATGGCTGTATAAGGCCTAACCCACATTCGCCGTGTAAAAGATAGCTATTATTTCAGTGGGATTGCATAAATCTGTGAACGTCACATAGTCACACAGGATGTTTCATATCCTCTGCCGAACATGGAATTATATACTGAAAGAAATTGCCCAACAGGTGAAGGTCTAGTCCAAAGTCAATTCTCGATTCTCTGGCTGCTGTTAATTTATTAAAGCTTGAATTGTTGTGGTTCTCATGATGCCACTGCAGTCTACAGGGAAACCTCTGAAGTGGAAATCATCTAGGCTGTAATTCTGTACACTTAGTACCCTATAATTTCATTTTGTTGAATCTGAGCGCGTCAATCGGATTCGCTGCTGCATCCAGTAGCATCAGCAGGAGTCTCGCACTGACCTGGGTTTGCTGTACTGGTGATAGTCGCAGAATTTCCCCCGGATTTTTTTGCTTTCTCTCTTAACTTCCTCTTGACCTTCTTCTCTCTATTCTTTCTTGTTCTCTTTTCCTTTTCAGTTTCTTCTTTCAATTCTTGCTCCTTCCTTCTCTGCTCCGTTAATAACTCACGCTTCTTTTTTGCCTCCCTCAGAATAATTCTCCTCTTCTTCCCAGGTTTTTTCCTCTTTCCCCCTTTACCTTCAACGACTGTCTCAACTTTGCCGGTAATTGTTCCATCAACTTGTAACCTCGAATTTGCTCCAATCGCTAAGACTCGCACTCTCCAAGGCACTTCTAATCCCCATGCTCTTTGTTTTGATAATTCCTCAACTTGTTTCCCGGTTAAAGCAATGGTATCGAACCTCAATTTCTTGTCTCCCTCAGCCTTGCTAGCAAAGTAGTATGCCGGGTCACGGCACGGTTTTATGAACCTTCCTCCGCCTAGATACGAGTCCTCTTCTTCTAATATAATTTTCTGCAAACCTGGATTCTTTCGAAAGGAAGTCGCAGAGGTTGAGAAAAGGCGGAACTCGAATTCATGATTTTCTGGAGCTTCCTCAGCGTCTTCTACCATATTTTCAATATCCCGTTTATCAAGCCCATTGAAACTTTGTGAATCGACATTTGACGTGGTGGCATTACTTGATGTGGTTATAGGGCCGTACAACGATGCGAGCCGTGCTAGGAATTGCTTTTCGAGCTCGGGATCTGGGGATGATAGTGCGGGGGAGGAGGATCGCGATCGGGTGTAAAGCTCATTGCGCCGGACTCTATGAGTTGGCCGGTCAGTAATTTGAGTCACATAGTAACAAAGAGACATAGATTCTCATACCGCTTTGCTTGAGGAATATCGAACATGCTGACAAGTCATAGGCAGTGGAGTTGTAATCGATAAAACAGAGAGGTTAGGAGTGGCAATCGCCAAAATAAGCTTAAAATAAATGTACGCTATCCTTGCAGATATCACGTGATACATGTGTCAGGATTAACATTGATCCGTAGGTTTAAAGGTCAAACAGAATTTTGTATCACAAACATCCTCCTTTCTTCTGTGCGTAGGTTTCGCAATTCTCTCAAGATGAATTCTCTATTCATGAAGGCTTCAAAACAAATGGGTAAATACTGATTCTCAAGGTACGCTAGGGTATCGTGCTTTTCCTCCCTCCCCCCAAGCGCCTGACTCGCGTTTTTCGTATATGAGCATTGTGCTTTTGCCCAGTTCTTCGTTATAATAATTGCGGTTTGTTCGTCGTTTGTGCTTGCTATATCAATTTTCTCCTCTCCATCTCGCCCCTTCTGCGCCTCTTTCAACCCTTCTCCATGTCCTGTTCTTTCCTGTATTGCAAGATCCAAGGGTATTACATGCAATGATACATTAAAGTTAAAGTGTGGAGATCTTTGAAGAGAAAATGCGAGCATGTCTTTGTGTACGTAAATAGTGAAGTCGTTCATTCGTTGCGTCTGGTTTCCATTCTTTGGAGGGCTTAGTTGCGTGCTTTGTCCCCCCTTCCCCTAGAAGCTCTCAACTATCCAGAACTCCATGTATAATGCTGCTGCGGATTATTATGTTCTTCCTTGAAAGTCTGCTGGTTCTGGTTGGGGTATGCGTAATGCTGTACATTGGATTCTGGTTGTGTGGAAGTCCCATAAATCGGACCAGGCTCAGGTGCTGAAGTCCAGGCTTGCATTGGCATAGTCGTGGGAAAGTAATCAGCACCTCTAGTTGGCATTGCTTCCGTGGGACCGCTATAGGGCGGTGCAAAACGCGTTCCGTATTCCTGATAAGGTGCATTGGCTGGAAGATCGGGCGGCGCTACGTGCCTTGGAGATTTTGTAGGTCGCGGATTGCTGTCGATGAAACGGATAGGGGGACCACCTGTAGGAGGGGCTGAAGCCGGATGGTAAGCGTATTGCTGGCGCATTGGAGGTGGATGCGGATGCGTTGCAGAGTGAGTCGCTATCGGCGAGTGCGTGCTACCATGCGGAATATCCGCGTTAGAATGATTCACTTGGAGATAGTTCTCCAGTCCTGCTGATGGCGCATGATAACTTGGTGTGTTTGGCGTAGTGTTATGTTCGGAGGTGTGTGCTGCGCTCCAGCCTGGGTATGTTCTACTTCGTGTCAGTCCGAGCGCAAAAGCAATAAAATTGATGGCAAACTGTCTCAACGGTCCCACAAGGCTTGTGTCTCGGGAAATATAAATTCGTCAAAGCTGACGCCACCATAAAAACTAGTGAGAAGAGACTTACGACTGCCGAATTAGAGATGGTGATCCTGGAATGTTCGCTGAATCGAACGTGAAAGGAGATCGTGGTAATTCCAGCGTCTGTGGCTTCAACGGCTTTCTCCCATCTGAAGGCAGGCCGATCGGCATGTTTCCAGTGGTTACATGCAGCTCAGGAGGCTGGCCTCGTGAAGATGACGAGCCAACAAGAGGGATTTCTTTCCTTGCTTGGAAATTCCTGGGACTTCGACCCCTAACAACGATCGGCGCTGTCGAAGTCTCGCACACGTTGACTTTGGTACCGTTCGACAGGGTTCCAACTACGTTCAAATGAAGGGTGAAGTGTTGCTGTAGCTCTCGTCGTCGTCCGTTATTTGCGGTTGCGATTCGAAACTGAAGTCTTCGATAGGCTATCGGGTACACTGTAAAATCGCTGTTTCCATCGCGTCCGTCATCAAAGGGTTCTAGTGGGATTGGTGTTGGTTCATGTTCTTGTCCAGGTCCAACTTCCGGAGAATTTGGGGGAGGAGTTTTCCAGGGAATAACAATCAACTTTACAACGTGTCCGTCAACGGACTCAGTTGCCGAAATCGAAACATCCAGGGAAACGATAGCGACTCTCTCGCCTCGTTCGGTTATCACAGATATGGGGCCGCGTGGCGTAGTAACATTACCAGAAATTTGAAAGAGATTGCGACGATAACAGGTCAGTTCAGGTTGAACAAGAAGTGGCTCGTTCGAAGGAGTTGCTAATTCTGACAAGAAGAACATTCCGTGAATCTGAGCTTGAAGCTCGATTTGCTGCACTCGTCCTTGGCCATCCAAGAGCGTTCGCTTTTCAGGAAGTCGAGCAAAAGAGAGCAGTCGATGATCCTGGTTAATCGTCGGTTTCGGGTCCACAGGTATCTCTTCCCTAAAATCTTGTACATTTTCTCCGTACGGCAAATCCTCGCTGGTCTGAAAAGCCCTTTTTAACGAGGGGTAGCTGTGGTGAGTGCTAAGTGTCGGCGGTGAAGCTGTCAACACTACGTTCGCTTCCCGAGGTGGAGGTCGCGAATGTATTGAGGGAATATCCATAGATCGATAGGAACTCTTCTGTGGTCGACCATGATACGGTATCGACAAAGCCGGAGATGCATAATTCGACTCGAAAGGTGGTGGATGTGTAGATGTCGCTGGAGGTGCTTGGAGACTGTAGCCTTGCCAGACGGAGTTTTCTGAATCATCTGGCTTAATGTTTGCCATCGTTAATGAATGTGTACTGGACATCGACGCATTCTCCCTGTTCATGGGCCGCCGGTAGGATTTAAGGGTCTAGGGAATGACTGATATGCAAAGTTTCAATCGCATAGAATTATTATGGTGATCTTGTTGCCATCAGATCAGGCATGGCAGGTCAAGGTAGATGAAGGCCGAAGCACGAGCTTATGCTAGGGACGGAGCTAAGCTTTGATTCGTGAACATGGACATGGACCATCAAAGGGGCCAAAGTTTTGGAGGGGCCGCAAGCCTCAAGGCTTTAACTTCCTTCCGCATTCTCGAAGAGCGAGAGCAGGTCCAGGAGAGGGAGGATAGCATGGCCGCATCCCCCTTAGCCCCGCCCTCTTCGAGGGACGCGGTTGCTGGCAAAGGGTAATGCATTCACCTCTTCAGCGACTATGCTGTCTAGATCGAGTCAACGTGGCTGGCGCGTGATCTGCATTAGTGATAGCCCTTATTCCGAGAACCTGCCTCGCTGTCATTGGCAGCAAGTTTGTGTTCTGGCAGTCGCTGGGCAGTCTACCCCCAGTGCCTAAATTCGTATCTGATGGCGATCATCAATTGGGGATATATCAAAGAGACGTTGAACGCCAGGGATGACAGTTGAAGGGCCACCAGCATGGGGGTGAACCATGTGCCGCCTCCCGGGCGGTGGCCCAGAAGAGGTTGAACCCGTGTACAAGCATACTGCAAGAGGTCTAGTGTGCAGCAAGCTCGACAGCTCAACGAACTGGAAAGCACAAAACCGCCCCTGAGCTGTCAATAAAACAGATCCCTACGGGAAGCACCCACTTCATGTCAGTTGCTCGCTCAAATTCCCAGTTGCGAGCGTCTCTCCCCTGAGGGCTGGCCCAAAGCCGAGCGGCCAGGAGAGGTGTGGTCCCAAATGCCCTGTCTATAACCCCAGCGTGCCCCAGCAAGTTCCCCCAACGGCCGAGGACCTTGTCCTTGCTACCCCCAGGTATTGCCGAAGGCACTGACACTTTTGCGCTGGCAGCCGTGGATACCTGGCAGATGTGCCTGTCTGCAGTTCTTGGGCGCTTGTCAGTGAGGTTCGCGCGCGCTGTTGTCAGTCCTTAATCAGCAGTCGCTAATTGGAAGAACTCAGGGGAGAGCAATATCAGCCAGTAGGAATGGCCCCCCACCGCCATTTATCGAATAATGGCCGAATCAGGATAGCCCCCAGCGGCAACTGATCTCTCCCCAGCAGCGGTCGACTCGCATCGTGAGGCACAGAGCGTTGATTTCCCGGCACCTGCGGAAGAAATTGCTCTAGCCCGCCGAACCCAGCATCAGAGTGCTCAGTGCTGAAGCTCTCAACTCATGTCTATTCTCGACGGTGAAAACCATGCACAAGGCAACCGCCAATGTGCAAACGTCGACGTGATGACGCTCGCGAGGCAGCACATCACAAATTTCAAGCGCTCGCGTCGATAGGGGAGCCGAAGGTCGAGATGATTACTTCACCGACTCCCAAAATGATATCAACCAACTTCAGGCAGGTCAGCTTTTGGGACAAGACCTTTGGCGAGCGCCCGTTCTGGACTGCGATCTCAGCCAGATGCTGCACCTAGCGCATCGAGTTGGATGTTGGCGTTCTTTTAACCCTTTTGTGGCGAGAGCCAACTACGGTAGTTCATCATTTAGTTCCTCGGGCTCGCGTAGAGGTCCGTCTTAGGGCCCGTCACTGTACAGAAGATTCCCCATGTGGTTCCAAGATTGACCGCTAGAAGGTATAAGGATTCTAGCGTTATTAGCGCTTTCAGCGCACGAGCACAACCTTTAATGTTGAATATTCCCTAAGATAGGGAAGATTGGCGCCTCAGCTCCGCACTGACAGCCTAAACATAAGCCTCCGACGACATCACAGGCGGAAAATTAGCACAAGGACCACTATTTCGAGCCCACTGTAAGGAAGCTCAGTGGAGAAACGTCCGCCAGGACACTTTCAACAGCTATTATAGCGCCGGTAATAGCACATGTAGATTGTGTTAGCAGGACCGGATCACAGGGAAAGCTACCGCTAAAATAGTTCCATTTTCATACCCAGCTTTCTGGCAGGCTTATGAAACGATGTTACAACCCATCTACAGTTTATGTTAGCATCGCGAGCCTACAAATCTAGTGACGACATCGAAGCTTTCTGGAATCGGTGGTGCATTGCAGTGATTGGAAGTTGTGGTGATGGCGCCGGATGTTTTTTTAGCTGGGCCCTGCATCGACGACATGCCATGCATGAAACGACGGCACTGGCGTCCCGACTCCGCTGTTAAGTTATCTCATGCTGGACCCCACTTGAACATCTGACATTTCAACCCCTTTTTTTTTCAAGTATATCATCAATCTTCTGCCACGAGGGAGGAGAGTAACGTTGCAAAGTTGCGATGTTTTCCGAGATCTCAGAAGCAATTTGTAGCCCATAGTATCGATGCAAGCAGAAAAAGGCCCGATTCGTGCCAATTTTCTGGAGGTCATGCTGGGTAAGAGTTACCGGTCAATGAGGATCCAGAGATGGGACAGCATTTATTAAGTGTGGCACACCTCGAGGGATTTCTTGAAAGCCACACTTTGGGGAGGCCTGCACGGAAATACGTGCATATCCGGGGCTGACTGCGTATTGGGACTACGTATTGAATTTTCGGAATATTTATACGGGAAGATCAGGAGGAATTGTTTGCTGGTCTATTTTACTTTCCGTTTGCTGTGTTGTTCGTGTAACCTTTGTCAGATGTTGCGAGAATTCTTCGGGTGTGTCAGATCAGAGGCAAGTTTGCTATTGATTGTCTCAAGTGTACCACCGGTGTCAAATGAAGTACGAGAGTATCACTGATATGCCTTCCAAATTCTCGCGATAGTTTGGGAATAGAGTTGACACACAAGTGATAGTGGTGTAATCTCAAATGCCCCAACAACATTGCCATTCCTTTCGCTTCATAAGCAATCATGATCAGCAAGAAAAAGTCTAGCGAGCTTCAGATTCCAACAAGGGCATCCTCAATCCATCAAACATGTAACGAAGTAAGGCCTCAATTCATGTCAAAAAGAGTAAGCGTGTTGCATTCGCAGCGCCGCAGCTTTTAGGTATGCGCTGTTTTTCTCATCCAGTGTTTTCAATTCGAGGAACAAATGCCGACTGTCAGACATACTTCAGATCGGCACGGGTGGCTTTCTACCCGTACTATAATTGTTATAAGCATCGTGCCGTTGAAGAAGTCACGATACTTTCCTCAGGCGATAGTTCACTAACCAACCCGACGAACCCTCCAATTAAAACTACCTCTCCAATAAATACTCTGCACACCATTGAGTATATCCGCCACTCAAGTGCATTATTGGAGCACATTTGGTGCCTTGCAGACTACAATGACGACTTATTACTGAATCTGTGTTGTCGTGCATCTGAAGTTCTGCAGTCAGATGGCGGAGTTGGGGTCGAAGTCAGCAGCCGCAATGCGGCCAGTGCCTCGATTTTGCATTTCTCGGAATTTTTGAGATGAAGAAAACGTGGCATGAGGGAGGCCCCCAAAGCACGTACATTTTGTTGGGGTTCCAGGGTCGTGATAGATTCAGGAGAAACTCGGTTGTTGTTGCTGTTGTTGGAGCGGCCCTCGGTAGACCAGGCCGTTAATACAGACCCAAGTGCAAAGGTGAAGCGACACGAGATCGTGTAACGCAATGAGGCTGGAGGACATTCTCTCATACCTCCTGCAGCCAACTCTCACCTTGACAGTTAGATCATCAGATAACGAAACCGTCCCGTATATCTAGTTAAGATCAGAACATTGAAAACCATGGTTCGGAGAGCAAAGCATCCTCTTCCGTGGCTAAGGCTTCTGCACTCCAAGAAGCAGAGATCAGGAATTCTAGGCAAGTATCACAGCCACACTCCAAAAATCTGTAACAAGTATGAGGAAATCTCGACCAGAACAATGTGAAGCAAAACCAAGAGACAATGACACTTGTATTGTCACGCCAGCCTATGCACTAACTAGAAACCAAAACATTATGCCGGAATTCTTAGGAAACGAAATAATAAACAAAGTACGACATTTGGAGGAAACAAACAACTTTCCAACAAGAAACCAAAGCAAACATTTTACGACCAGAGATACGCAGGATGAAGTTGTAAACGTAGAATTCGTGAAAGTTTGCAATTCCCTAGGGAAGCGAAGTTCTGTTAAAACACTAAGTGTTCATTGAATTCAGGAACTTTGTAGACTTCAGGCCACTTACTTTAATATTCAGTCAACTAGGTATTCCTCAAGGCTTGCGCAAGTATGCTATAAAAGCGGTTCAGAAAAGAGTAGGAGAACATATATGCTTCAGACCAAATTGTAGGAGAGCTACCATTTTCTCTACTTCAGATTTAACATTCAAAGTTAACCAACTCGCTTTAGATGCAACTCGTTCCTTCCTCTCTCAAATCAATATTATGCATTGATGTGGCGCTTTTAGTCGTTCGATACCCTGAATGAGTGGTCCAATTACTTTATCACCTCAGAACAAATCACCCTCGCGGACAGAAGGAATACAATCCTCGACATATATCTTCACCGCTCTCTTATACACACAAGGGAAAAGGGGTAAATTGTGTTCACCCACCGCACTCGTGATCTCGCACCACCCAATGCACACATTCTCCAACTCGCCTACCACCCCGCAATTACCCCTCCGAAACACCCAACCCATCACCTCCTTTTCCTCTTGCGGGGTAATTCAGCCAATACCAAAGAGTACAACACGTTGAAACCTAATCGAGCAATTAAATTAATTCTCGAAATAGCATACTGACCAATTTAGCAATTCCAAGGTTCGCTTTGAACCGACAGAATGGTCAATGAAGAATTCTCCTCGGATCGTACCTTCCGAACCCTGCCCTAATCATTACATCTTCGGTAAGCAAGCAGAAGCAGAAGCAGAAGCAGAAGCACAAGCAGAAGCAGAGGCAGAAGCAGAAGCAGTGTGCAAGCAGGCAGGCAGACAAGCAAGTACATGTGCACACTGCATATGTATCGGTTCGGAAGTTTCTTCATCCAGCAGGTGGATTGAAGATTCTGCGGGCATCGATTTCATTTCTCTAATCCTGGTTATAATCGGGGAGATAACGCAATGTTCTGCATCGCAATGCGTTTGCAGTTTGCGGCATAGTCAATCAAGGCATGATCTTAGCAAGCTCCCTTGCAAGCGACCTTCAAGGCTACCTCCCCTCCCGATCCGTACCTTTCAGATGAAAATCCCCTAGGTTCAGATCCAGGTTTCCCCCACCCCGGGTCTCTTGCAACTTCAGCATTGTTAGCTAGTTTGGATGAATTACAAATCCGCTGCGCATTGAAACGCATATTGCTTCCTAGCCGTGTCGCGATAAGAGGGAGACCGGAAAGGAGGTATAGGAGGTGTTGCGCTTAGCTTAGGTGGCTTGTTATAGTTACACAGAGAGGAGAGAAACGGGACGGGAGCGATTATGCTTAACAAGCGATGTCGGAGGGATGCAGATCTGCTTCAGGGTTTGAGCGGGCGGAGGTGAGATGATGCATGATTTGAGAACGACTGGGGGGATGGAACAGATCATTGCGTTGTTCGTGTTTATGGGATGAAGATATTCATGCAGCATTATTGCCAAGGATTTGTGTAACGGAAACGTTTATGGGTAGTATTGGTTTTTTTTGTTTCTTGCGCTTTGGCTGCTCGTCAGTACCAAAACGCCCTTTCAAAATCATTTGAAGTCTTGATTTCCTTCAAATCTCAACATCGTGCGCTATGATGCAGAAGGGGCAGTGTATGTCTTACGATCAGACCACTCTTTGCACAGATTCTCAGACCAAATGATTCCCCATTTCCGTTCGTGGTGTTTTCGGACTGCCGTACAGACAAGGTAAAAAGCAATTCCAAGTTACTAAAATGACAAGATGGCTTGAATTTAAATTTTAACATAGGGATGTTCGGCTTCTTCGAAGAGTTGAATGCATGCTGAAAACATTTATCAAATGGCTGATGAAACTAGGGCGGTTCTCAAAACAACGCTTTCGGCCATTTTAATGCTAGTAGAACTCCTTTCATCGAATTGGGATTTCATTTGATTCTCGACTAAACATACTGGTCCAAATCATCTCCTCTATGCTTTCACTAATTACGTCTTTTACGCTGGTGCCTCTTAACGCGACTCCGGGTCTACACTACTGTCAAATACACGTTCATTATTTCACAAGGTTCCATTACTCCTCTAACGACCTAAGGTACGTACAGTCACCAGGATTTCTTATTATATTTGTTTTGATTTTGGTTCTCGTACCCCAGCCATTCGTGAGCACGAAATTGCTTTCATTGGCTCCCAATGCAAAAGCCAAATTCGGATGAGACTAAAAACAGTGAAGTAAATGGAGTGCTAACGGCCCATAATCATGAGAAATATGAACCATACTTCAGGCAAGAGAAAATTTCTGTTACGAATGTACCTGCTGGGTGGGGAAATCCTCAGTGATCAGGGGAGAAATAGCTCGTAGTCGTTTGATGAAAAGACCATTTCTGGTTAAGCATTTATGGAAAGGGCATTTGACCCATTTTAAGAATAGCACCAACAGGTCATTCTACTTCAACAGACACAAGTAAATAACATCGGGAAAATAGAAGTTTACGTCTTATGATCTACGGAAGTACAAACAGTCAGGTATCTCACTATAATTTTACTTCACATAGTTGGTTCATTAGAACCATTGCTCTTGCCATCATTCTTAAGTCTCTCACAGATTTTGCTGACTGCAACTACCTTCAATTCTTTGTCGGAATTTCTTTTTATCATTGCTACCACTTCTTTATGTATGTCTTTAGACTCGACGTATGGCTTCTGCAGCTTATCTTTTTCCATTTTCACTTCTACGATCAGAGTTTCGTTTTCAACAAGCAGGTGATCGTGTTGAGCTTTTACGGCAACAAGATCCTGGTACCATCTCCTAGAAATTCTTTAGAATCTTCTTATTTTCCTCTTTCAAGCACACTGTTCTTTTGCAAGCGCATTTACTACACCCAGTTCTGCTTTTGGAAGACCTTTAACTTGGGTTCACATCTTCTTAAGCTTAGAGTCTTTAACGACCGACTCAGACCATAGCCTATCAGTTTCGGCCGCATGTCGGCTCTTCTGTAAAGCAAACTTTTCTTGCAATTTTTTCTGAAGTGCCTCCAGTTTGAAGTATGTTGCTTGGTCTTCATGACAAGCGATCCTGTCTTTTTTGGAGAGTTGGCTTTCCCTTAAATCTACTAGCTCCTTGAAGCGTTTATTCTCAACCTTGTACTCGTCTGCCGATTTGCGGTTTGTTGTTCAAAACACGAATTTATTTTATCTCCCATTGAAGCTTGTACATTGGCGATTCCTAGTAAATTTGCAAGAATCCCATGGATTCGACTTTCCAGCATCTTTTTTAGTAATTCTTGATTGAAATGATAAGAGTGTAATAACAAGTTTCTATTTCTTAAATTATATTAATGATTTAATAAAGGCATAAGAAAGAGTTACCTCTCGAGGGAAGTGAAGCTCAAGCTCCTCTGTAGATTGGTCTCTACTGAACATCTCTAGCACCTGCCAAATCCAATCAAGATAAGTCGCTGGGCGGTTAAGGAATGAAGCAATCATTTCAAAAGTTTCTTCTTCCACAGAACCTACCTTACCACCGACTGCAATTTACGGTCCGTCAAATAAATTAATAGAATTTTGCCGACAGCTTCTAGCCAATGTTTTGAATCTCTTGTTGTCGTTGCTTTCGTCCCCGAGTTTCTCGTTCGTGCACTCATTAAAGTCTTCCAGGCGTCTGGCGGGATCGTCGGGGCTAAAGGATTAGGAATCGATAGAGCAACTTTGTACCGTTAACCTTGCCTACTAGTTATTTTCTACTTTTGTTAATGTTGGCTTCCTGGCTGTCCCCCACTAGAGTCCAACTTTTGCAAAACCTTGTTTTCGGTTTGTGCCGCATCTTCTCTACGCCTTTCTTATGATTTTTATCCCTAATTGATACTTAAATACTGTGTATTGCTAAATAAAACTAGAGGATTGCAAATGAGATTTTGATTTTGTGACTTACATTATAAGCGATCCTCTATATAATATATGAAATGGGACGTAAGCCCTTCATATTTGACGGCTTGCCTTGTACTGGTTGGTTCAAATTCACGTAGTGTTCTGTACAGCCAATGAGGCTTTTCAGAAGCCTGGCAGCAAATCCGGATCAATTCTCCATACTCTCATAGTCGGCGCTCTCATTTGAGGTTGACTTGAAAACTTCGAAGACAGTAGAGACTCCACCGCGACATGTAGGAGAGCAAATTTTCGATATTCATGCTCCCGTCATGGGTTTAATGATGTGGGGTTTTTTGTGGTTGATGTCGAGTTAACCAGCGTTGTAGCCAGGCTTTCAAGCCCAACACTCGTTCCGACCTAGAGCTCTCCATAATATGCAGCTGCTTCTCTGGCCGCTTTAAAGAGTTGTCTATTATCCTTAATTACCGGCTTCAAATCAAATTTATCTATGCTATCCAAGAAAACCCTCTAGGACAACTCAGGTTTCAGTGTCCGTAACGGCGATGGGAGCGACCTGCCATTGCGATTTTTCAATTGAGCTCCATAGCCCGTTGCTTCAGATTTTGTGCTAAGTTATTGGATATTGGTGCCCTCATATTCGAAGTACAAAGCTAGGCCTCACCTTCTGACCCCCTTTTGTGACTCCACCATGCTGCTCCAATTATCCTCTCCCAGGGCTCCTAGAGCCTCAGTAACATAGGGCTACACCCCTACAAATAAATTCAACCACTACACAATCCGCATTGATGTGTAAATATAAGCCGAGTTATTGATGAGAAATAACCTTAGAAGCTAAGAGTTGTATCAGGAAAGTTCGCGTAGAGTTGAAGTGGAGACTACTAGATATTTCATCTGGACGACCTTCGTATTCGCTCAAACCTGTTTTTATTTTGTCGGAACTTCGCGTGGAAATGCTCGTGCAGTCTGTGTAGGAAACCCAATACAGAGCTACTTCGCTGAGCATAACTGTATGTCTTTATGTCTGGCTTCAAAACACTACATCTAGCCATAACACCAAAAACGCCCCTTGGATATTCCGATACCACTAATCCCGCTAAGATCGTACCAAGCCACTTTTTGCTGAAACCAATTTAAAACCCGAAGTCTATTCTCAGAACCCTAATAGGGTGCCGATTTTTTCCGATCATTAGAATATCTTAATAGCAAAATCCCCTCGAGCCTTTTTTCCCATAGCTTATACAGTTCTAGTTCCCTCTTGCTTCCACTCCAGTCTTGACAAAATGCTCCTTCAACCCTAGATAAGCTATGACACTCTCAGTTCATCACCCATATAATATCTCCATATCAATATTTTGTTCTCCCTACTTGGAGTGTTTGTCGAGTCAATATTTCCGGGACACTTTGCTACTTTCGTAACAATGGCAAATAAGTTAGTTCATCTTAAATTTATACCTTTATATAAATATAAAGACCCCTATGTGAAATACTTTGTTTGAGAATTGTCTTGTTATATGTAGTTATAGTCCCAGATATATCTGCTAATATTCTCCAATGCTGTATTTTCAATAGATGAAGGAGAAGATAGCATTTTCTAATCAACTAATTTATTCTCAAGCAATATTTGTCTATAGTGTTATTCCAAAGATGGACCAACATTATATCACTTTGTTTTCTGAGTAATTCGGTAACTTGTTTTGTGCATTTACTATACATGTATATCAAATATGCAAAATTTAATCTCCCATGTCGAAAAAAATCATTGCAAGCTGTTTCCTATATAGCGTTTTCAGCTGAGCTATCTTCTCGGCACTAGTTGAATCTAATACAGCTAGTATGTACTTGACTTGTTCTTAATAATGATATGGATTTTAGGGTATAGTGATTAAATACTCCAACGGTCTTTGGATATTGCAGTCCTCTCTTTACAAGATTCTTCTCCTCTCCCCGAACTGACCCAGCTACAACAACTTGCTTCCACACAAGTCCCCCTATATGCACTGGTGCTCACTAAACATCAAAATCCCTACACTTTATGGTGGAATATACACAAACACCCATAGAAAACCTCCGCCTCTCAACTCAAACTCTAACATAGCATGTGGCATGCATACATAACCATGATGGCAGCGGTAAATAGATATCTGATGGCTTGCCGCTGGGAAGATAATCACTTAGATTCATTCGCATGGCCGCCGCCATTCGAACCCACGAGCGAAAATGCCGAAGTTACTACCTGTCCCCAAATCCCTGAAAGGTGTTATTCAAAAGTCTAATATCAATCCTCAGTTAAACAAGAATGGGGGCAATGAGTCAAAGAATGAGGATGATGAATAGGAAAAAAAAAATGCTTATAGATGCCGCTATATAATTGACTTGTGGAGGGGAACGCACGCCTAATGAATAAGATTGACAGACTCAAGCTCTCTGCCTACCTACTAACCGCTCCTAATCATGCTGAGCGGCTAAATTGGGGAATGTACATGTCTGGACGAGCCGCTACGAGGCACCCCCCACCCCGGACCGTGAGAGGGCACGAAGCGCATGAAGAGATGGTAAGCAGAAAGTGGCTCAAAGTCTTCAACAAGGCAAATAGAAAACTTTGCGAAGCATTCTAGGAGGCCATGGGGGGTGATAGATCAGTTCAATGATACGGATTTGATAGAGGTTGAGAAGATGTGGGATGAGGTTGTACAGAGTTGGATGGAAAGGCGAAAAAGCAAGAGGGAAGTGGAGTAAGGAGGATGATTGGTTGATAGGTTGGAATAAGAGTTGGATAAGTTGGTGAAAGAACAGAGGAAAAGGGGAGAAGAGGAGGGGAAGATAGAGAAGGAAAGTTTGAGGCGGAGAATGTGAGCTTAGTGAAATTAGCGAGGGAGTTGAAAAAGTTGAATGGGAAGACGGTAGTAGATGGGAGAAGATTCTGGAGAATCTTGACAGGATGGAGGGGACTACGAAGAAGCGGGAGGAGCAGAGAGATGTGAGAGTTGAAATTGTGAATATGAAGCATGATACGGAGTAACTTATTCTTGTTAAGGTAGAGATGGTTACTGTTGAGAATGAGTGTTTAGGATGTAGAACAAGCTCCTGGCGATGAATACCGAGCTGCTGGACCTCAGGTCAGACAAGACGGAGGCTAATATATGGAAGAACGAAACCATCGAGGTTGCCATGGCTGCTATGACTATGCAGGACACCAAAGCTGAGGAGCCGTGGTGAGGGTTGAAAGATCTTCGATCTGTCTTTGACGCACAAAGCAGAACATTAGAAGAACTTGGGATGAAGGAGAGTTTTACGGAGTGAAAATTCGCCGCCGCAGAAGTTGGTGTGACACAGTGAAGAACGGATTAGGCTTACCTTAAAAGTGTCACAGAAAGAAAGGTGTCAAGGAGCTATAGGAGAATGGTTGAGAGGGGGGATGAGTGTATCTAGTAGAAAGGTATAGGTGGTGTCAGTGGTCATTTAGTAGTAGCATAGAGCATTGTCACGCGTATAGCCAAGGAGCAATTGGGGTGGAGGCCCCTTTCACGCAAACAGACACACCTTCTAAGTATTGCTTTCATTATTGGCCGTGTTAGTTATACGTTACGTGTCGTCAAACCTTCATTTAACCTCCATCAGGTTCAGGTGTATCTCACTTCGATTTCTCACAATCAAGAGTGTATTTTCGGACACCCCTTCACCACGCAATTCCTTCTCCTCTGCATTCCGCCAGTCTTGCCTCTGCAAATTCGAAAGCCTTCGTCCCTGAAATGCCCTCTCAGGTGAACATACCACTCGTCCACTCCCATCCCACCCACAAATTTTTCCTCGTATTCCCAGCATATCCAGCAGCTCAATCTTTCATTTCCACCTTGACTTCCTTCTCCCTTTTCCAAATCAACATCATAGTCGAGTTTCCCGCGCTCCGAGGACAACGCTGCCGCTGCTAGGGACCGCCCCACTTCACTCATTTCTGGCTGCTTTCCTGGCGTCGTCGAGGGAACAGTTGAGTAGGTGGCCATGGCAGAATTTGGGGGTAAATGTGATTCCCAGCGGAAATTTACACTTGGATCAACCCACTTCCACCCCTCTTTATATATCCCTGGAATCGTATCGCTGATCTGAGTTCCGCATAGTGCGCAAGGCGCGAAGTATTGAGCTGCGGTGAGGCCACCTCCTGGAGTGCGATTTGCGTGACGCTCGCTAAAAGCCAAGGGGCAGAAACCGGGATTTGTGGCGGATGGGGTGGGTGTGTAAGGTGGTGGTGGGGGCTCGGTTGAAGCAGTAAGACCCTTAGAGGGCGTGTCAGGTGGAGAGGAAGGAGGTTCTTTTGACATGACTTCGATCCAGGTCGTGTCTCTTGAGGTCAAGGGGTCTATGGAATAAAGTCGAGAAACTGGAGATTAAGCAGAGTTCGTGATAAGTCGAAGTCGGATTGCTTTTAGCTCATCAAGTATAACCAGACTCTCAACTGATGCTCGATGTTTATTGACTGATTTCTATTGGCACCTTTTCGCCGCGGGTGAAAATTTCTGATCAATGTGAACCCTCTGATCGGGTCTCTTCTGTGTGGTGGATAGGCTTGCGATTTGATTTGTGTTAGAGAGTTGTACTTGAAAGTAAACAATTAAACTGTGAGGATGGATATATATTCGTGTTGGTCTGTATTCAGGTTGGAAATGTGCTCATGAAGAGAGAAGAAATGAGTGAGGGCATAACTTCTGGGCGAAAACTTATCATCGAAACCTGGAATAGAATTTGAGGAGGCTGAGATGTGGAGAGAGTCGTCTGTTGTGGTGGTTGGGAATCTCGCCAGCCTTCTCTATACCACGCTAGAGTAATCTGGGTTAGAGTTTAGAGCCTTGATTATGAGGCATAAATAATTTCCTTAGGTTTTAACCTTTCCACCTTTTCCCATTTTCTACTATCTGATCATGAAAGTATAAATCTAATTTCGTCGAACGCAACAGCAACAATCACAAACTGGCAGACAGTCTCCTAGATTGAGCTGTCCGAATATAATTTTTAACACATAGCTACGCGACATGAAACACTGAACCAGCAGGAATTGTGAATTGTAGGATTTTTCGACAACACTAATACTACCGATGCATCTAGAGAACAGAGCCACGATGAGCACAGAGCATACCTTTGAGACTACCAAGAGCAACAATTTACACTACGCACAATGGGACGCGTATGCCTCCCTTCCACGTCAGATGGATGGTTTGACTAAGCCAGACTCACAATGTTGGTAAGTCTGATCTGGTGGACGCTTTTCAGATATCCCCCTTTACGAAACAAGGGAGGATATTTGGATTTACCCCGCGGCCTTGTGACATACTTCTCCAGATATTTCTTTTTCAATGGCCAGCCACGATCACTCTTCGCGGGAGCTGTTGAAAGGACTCAAGGGGCAACGTAACCGATGGTTGAGCCAGCAGTCGACGCCTGCTCACGAACTCCTCAGATCATTCCTCATCGTGCTAATTGGAAGATGTCTAAGTGTTTGAGGAATTGTCACTAATAACCAGGAGGTTCCATGCAATGATGAAGGTTTACTGACGTTCAGATAAACTCATGGTCATTGGTTACACGTGACCTTGCGAGAACTGCTCTTCTCAAACAGCTAGTGTCACACAGTCAACCCTTTAACAAGCTATTTTAAGCAAAATTTGATGATTATATCGGCAGCAAATTTTACTTCGAAGCAATCTCTCATCTCTGCTTTGCTTTTATTACTCTAGAGTGCTATATTTCTGGCCGCATCTGCCGTTTTCTCTTCATCAATGTTGTGAAGCATCAGCGGCGTTTTGCCAAGTCGAACCTAGGCCCGACGATCAGATGGGACCCACCATTTAGGACCCCTCATACACCCATGTGTGAAAGGCCCTCAAACAAGCCTGAAGCCAAACCAAGGTGATCGATGCTAAATGGATGTGGTCAAGTCCGCCCGCGCATGATGTTTCGAAACGAATGTGAGGTGCGAATTCCACCATCAGCCCGCGAGCATTCGTCACCGGCAGTCTTGGTAGTTTGAGAAGTCTGTCCGGTTTTGGTACATTTCCTGCTCTTGTCCAGTTCTTTTTGAAGCTCGAGGGTGACATTTGTGAATCTTCGATTTTTGTACAACTCAAAATTTAATTCAAGTGGAATTTATCATACACCCACATAATGTCAATTTCGTCTGTTCTCCTTGCTGTTGCGCTCGCTGGCGTCGCAAATGCTGTTACTCCATCCGGGTTTCAGCCTTCCTCTACAAGTGACCTCGTCGTGGCATTTGGCAACACCTTGGCGACAAATGGAAAGAATCTTCCTCGAGATTGTGAGCACCGGAACTCTTATTTGGATGACTTGGCTGACAACTTCAAGCTACCTTGACTGCGCCTACTATTGGAACGACAGAGAAGCTATTTGGCACTTATGCTGTAATTATGGTCGACCCAGATATCCCACCACAAGTAGCAGGCGGTCCGACTGGTCAACTCCTTCACTGGATGCAGACTGGCCTAGAATCAGCAAATTCAAGCACAACTCTAGCTGGGGAAACGGTTTTTGAGCTCACAAACCCAACCAAGGTCGCCGCTGTAGCAGCATATGCTGCTCCCAACCCACCAAACAGAAGCCCGACCACCCATCGATATACTCAATTGCTCGTTAATACAACTGGAAACAGCACGGTACTTTCCACCTTACAACAGGCCGGAGCTACTCGACAGAACTTCAGTGCAGCCAATGTTGTTGCCAGAGCTGGCGTTAAGGTCTTGTTTGGAAACTCCTTTGACGTGACAAACGCAAATGCTTCAGCTGCAACTGGAACTGCCTCTGGAACTGCCAGGGCCACAACCACCGCATCGAGGACATCAAGCGCTGGGAGTGGAAGTGCATCAGGAACTGGAGTAAGAGGAAATGGAACAGCAACTAGCACTGGACGGCCAATCTCAACAGGAGGAGCCGCGAATCTCAAGAGTGGCAGTGGAGCCATGATCGCGGGACTAGGCGCACTGGCTGCTGCTATTGTGTATTTGTAGATATGACTTACGATTTTGAAAATATAGATACCACTTACTCCAATGTCTGAAGCAGCCTCGAATTCCCGAAATCGCACTTTCAATATCACGTGCCGTCCCACCGACCTGTTTTCCCCCTTCCGGGAAGTCACTTGTACTTCCCCAAACTGAGACTCAATATGGATAGATGCATGTGAAGGTACCGATCATATTTACAAATTAACAACTGCCATTCTCAAAAATAGTTGACCAATCACGATCACGTGGAAATCATTTTAACCCAGATTTAGCCCCACTTTACCCTTTATGCATCAGGTCCCTTTCTCTTCATTATCCAGATGCTCCTCGAAACAAAGCTCACACCACAACAATGCATTTCGCCAACAATCTTAATTATTTTGGAAATTGGCTAGAAACCTCAATGTACACAACAACAAAGTGCTTCCGAAGTTCCGGACTGAAGATAATTCAAGTCCTGATACTGATGCCAAGCACTTGGGAGCTCTTTGTTTATGTTGTCGAGTGTAGCATGACGTTCTTGCGGCCCGACAACTAAGAATTATTCGGAGGACCTGCCTCATGAAGCAGTTCTCTACACCCGAAATCAAGACCCGTGCTGTTGATTCGTGCCTTTTGAGCTTCTAAATGGGCTAAACGCGACTGCTTCGGTGTGATCTGATACGACTGCTACGCCTTCCCCGCACCCCACATTGTACCCCGCGAATCACCTTAGTCGGCCTCGGACGCGAAGCATTGACGAACGACTCATAGACCGCCTTTGAGAAAGGCTCCAGCCGTGTCCCATTCCGCTCCCACTTATCCTAATGTGAGTGACTTAGTACATCCAATCTACCTTGCAACGACTCCTCGGACGAGGTACACAGTACATATTCCATCGTACCTCCTCGATCGGACTTTGTGCAACCTGCCGTTTCTTGTTAACTTGTCCTGAATGTGAAAGCACCAAGCTTCTCACCTGGGCAAGCGCCGCTCCTAACCGCTAGCAAGTGCGAATCTGTTTCGCAAATGCTCACTCCTTGCTGCGACACGTCGTAGCCTCTCTCTTCGACTTCCTTCAATCATGATAACCTCTACGACAATGCGGGCGTCTTTTGGGCAGTGTCGAGCAGGTATCCGCTCAGCTGGAGTACTCTCCCAACAGTCTCGACTTAGACTAGGTACAACAATTCTGCTGAACTATACATATTGCTTGAAGCCAGCTAACAATTGATAATAGCAGTTCGACATGTTCGACCTCTCTACCGCCCCACGAATAAATGGATTGAACAACGAAAGAGCATTCGCCCGCAAGTAACAGCTTTAGTCCCATATAGAGACGCGTCTGTTTCTGCTGCTCCCATTACTCCTCCTACACCGCCCACACCTTCCTCCTCCTCTGTCGAGTTTACCCCTCCCGTCCATACCACTCCATACTCTGAAATTACAATCGGTGTTGTCCGGGAAACATGGCCTCAAGAGCGACGAGTAGCTATTACACCTGCAAACGCAGCAATGCTACTGAAGAAAGGCTTTAAGCGGATCTTGGTCGAACGAGGGGCAGGAAAAGAGTCGGAGTTCTCGGATGAGGCATATGCAAAGGCCGGCGTGACATTGGCAGATGGTCATACAGTATGGGCTGAAAGCGATGTTCTTCTGAAAGTTCGACCACCAACTTTCGATGGGCCAGTTAGTGAAGTTGATAGACTACGAGATGGAGCAACACTCATATCTTTCATTTATCCGGCACAAAACAGAAACGTAGTAGAAAGGTTGGCTAGCAGAGGCACTACATCTCTTGCTATGGATATGATACCTAGAATTTCCAGAGCCCAAGTCTTTGATGCATTGAGGTGGGTTCGGCTCTTCCTATAGATGTACCATACTCATCACGTGATATAGTTCCATGGCAAACATTGCGGGATACAAGGCTGTGTTACTCGCATCGAATGAGTTTGGTCGGTATATGACTGGTCAGGTCACTGCAGCTGGGTAAGTCAAGGATGTCCCAGGTACGATGGTTGTGCATTTGCTAATGGCTGCCTTTTAGGAAGGTAAGCCGATTTCCCCATCTAACTTTTGTTGTTCTTACCAACCCAATCAGATTCCCCCTTGCAAAGTTCTTGTTATCGGAGCAGGTGTTGCAGGTCTTAGTGCTATCACAACAGTAAGTTTTGCTTCGTTATTTTGGGGCATATTTGATATAAACGTGATTAGGCTCGGCGTATGGGCGCTATCGTCCGAGGTTTTGACACACGTTCTGCGGCTCGTGAACAAGTACAATCTCTAGGTGCAGACTTCATTGAGGTTGAGATAGAGGAAGATGGCTCTGGAGCTGGCGGATATGGAAAAGAGATGTCAAAGGAATTCATTGCAGCTGAAATGAAACTCTTCTTAGAGCAATGCCGCGAAGTAGACATTGTGATTACGACCGCCTTAATTCCGGGTAGACCTGCCCCAAAGTTGATCACAGAGGAGGTAAGCCATAATATATGCGAAGTGTTTCCCACCATCTGATTGTAAACCGCAGATGTTGTCGGCCATGAAACCTGGTTCAGTCGTTGTTGACCTTGCTGCTGAGGCTGGAGGCAATTGCAGTGCGACCGTCCCAGGGGAGATGATCAGCTACAAGGGTGTTAAAGTCATCGGTAAGTGGCATCTACGCTCTCTAGAGTGGCTTTTACTGAAGAATTGTAGGATATACGGATCTGCCGTCACAGCTTTCTACACAATCGTCAACCCTCTATTCTAACAACATCACAAAATTCCTTCTCTCACTAGCGCCGGAAGAGAACAAATTTGGCATTGACCTGAAGGACGAAGTGGTTCGAGGCTCAATCGTTACGTATAAAGGTGACATGATCCCTACTGCTCCTCGACCGGCACCGCCGCCTCCACCAGCAAAGAAGCCAACCGTCGACGCTGCGGCCACGGAGACTTTGGCTTTGACACCGTGGCAAAAGTCTACTCGTGAAGTTGCGACTGTAACAACTGGAATGGGTCTTGCTCTTGCTATTGGAAAAGCTAGTGGCCCAATTGTTATGGGCAACGTATTTACGTTTGCGCTAGCTGGACTTATTGGGTATCGTACGGTCTGGGGAGTTGCACCAGCATTGCATTCACCTCTTATGAGCGTCACCAATGCGATCTCTGGTAAGAATGATATTTAAGTGCAACAATGCAGTGACTAGCGCTGACAGGATCTAGGCATGGTCGGTATTGGTGGATTCTTCATTATGGGAGGAGGGCTTCTTCCGCATACTATCCCACAAGCCCTTGGTGCTTTGTCGGTTTTGATGGCTTTCGTGAACGTATCGGGAGGATTCCTCATCACAAAGCGAATGCTGGACATGTTCAAGCGGCCAACTGACCCACCTGAGTATCCATGGCTATATGCCATCCCTGGTGTAGTCTTCACCGGCGGATACATTGCTGCTGCAAGTACCGGCATGGCTGGTCTTGTTCAAGCCGGGTATTTGGCGAGTAGTCTACTGTGTATTGGCTCTCTTTCTGGCCTTGCATCTCAATCTACCGCACGACAGGGTAACATGCTTGGTATGCTTGGCGTTAGTTCTGGAATATTGGCTTCTCTAGCTGCTGTTGGCTTTCCAGCAGATGTCTTATTGCAGTTTGGTGGGGTAGCCGCTGTTGGAAGCGCTTTAGGTAAGCTGCTAGAACTTAAAGTTTTTCCTAATGTACTGACAACTGGCAAGGTTTGATGATTGGACGACGGACCACGGCAACCGATCTCCCTCAGACTGTGGCAGCTTTGCATTCGGTTGTTGGTCTTGCCGCAGTCTTGACTAGTGTCGGAAGTGTAATGGCCCATATTGGGGATATTTCCATGCTTCATATGGTCGCAGGATATTTAGGTGTTCTGATTGGTATGTTGAAGAGCCCCCTTTTAGGTAAGTCGACTAATGGATGTAGGCGGCGTGACATTTACTGGCTCTATTGTAGCCTTCCTCAAGCTCGCAGGTAAAATGTCATCCAAACCTATCCGAATCCCTGGTCCACGACATGCTCTTAATTCCTCTCTTCTCGGTCTCAATATTGCCACTATGGGCACTTTCCTCACCATGGCACCGGGCGCTCCATTGATTGGTGCTGCGTGTTTGGCTGGAAATGCCTTTTTGAGCTTCTTGAAGGGTTATACTACTACTGCTGCTATAGGTGGTGCAGATATGCCCGTGGTCATCACCGTTCTTAATGCATACTCTGGCTTTGCTTTGGTGGCTGAAGGATTCATGCTTGATAACCCGTTGTTGACAACAGTGGGAGCGCTTATCGGAGTTAGTGGTTCGATTCTCTCGTACATTATGGTAAGGTTCCTCTAGTTTTGACTACAATGACCCTTGCTAAGCTCTAATAGTGCGTGGCAATGAATCGTGGCCTAGCAAATGTCCTATTCGGCGGCATAGCCCCAGCCTCAAACGATGACTACAAGATTGAAGGCTCAATAACCAAAACATCTGTAGACGAAGTAGCAGACGCCCTTGCAACTGCCGAAAGCGTTATCATAGTAGTCGGCTACGGAATGGCGGTTGCCAAAGCCCAATACGCCATCTCAGATATTACCCGAATGCTCAAGCACAAAGGTGTAAACGTCCGTTTTGCTATTCATCCAGTTGCTGGCCGTATGCCTGGCCAATGCAATGTCCTTCTTGCTGAAGCTAGCGTCCCTTATGATAGTACGCTTCCCTTTCAATCGCCTAAGCAATTTGAATGCTAATGTAAGCTAGTTGTCCTCGAAATGGACGAAATCAACGACGACTTTGGCGACACGGACGTCACGCTCGTTATTGGTGCTAATGATACTGTTAATCCGATTGCACTAGAGCCGGGATCTAGTATTGCTGGCATGCCGGTCTTGCATGCGTGGAAGAGTAAGCAGGTTGTTGTTATGAAGAGAGGGATGAGTAGTGGTTATGCAGATGTGCCGAATCCGATGTTCTTCATGCCTGGTACGAAGATGCTTTTTGGCGATGCTAAGGATAGTTGTGATGGTAAGTTGACTCAATTCTTATAATCAACCCAGGCAAGTTTGAGTGCAATATTAACAATTGGGCATAGCTATCAAAGGCGCACTCGAGAGTCGGAATAAAATGTATGATGTCTAAGCCATGGCACAGCCTTGCATTACATTGCATCGTACCGCATAGCATTACATTGCCTATGCATTTTGCATCAAGATGGCATTTACATTTGGATAGAGAACATAGATATATTAGGGTACACTGGAGTAGGGGTAGCACAGCGCGTATGATGAGGAGGTACGACTGGGGATGGAATGAGATGAGGATTGGCGGGGGAAATAGCTTGATAACAGAGGGATGGAAACGCTGGAGAACAACCAATCAGGTAGGGAGGAATCTTCTGGCATGGATTGATTACTTGGAAGGCGCAAATTTTACTAGGGCGCTATTTAAATTCTTTCCGCTGGGTCATGCTGGCATCGAGTACGAAGTAACACAGTCAATGGAGTGAGTACATTTTCTTGTCTTAATTTCTACGACAAAAGCTTCGACTTTGGTGAAATGCGTAGGCTGCGAAAGGCTAACCATCATTATACTTTCGTGATCTAAAACACTCATTGTGTTGCCTACCCCGTCCCTATCAGACAAGACATAAAAATGGTTTTGAAATTTTGACTTGGGTAATACCTAAACATTTCTGCCATGTGTGCACGGATATGAGAGAAGATCATTTTCGGCACAGAACCCCACCCACCTCCTCCCAGCCCTCATTCCCCACGCAAGGGTGGCACCATAGGACATCAGTGGGGTCGACCTTTTTCTTAATACTAAGGAGACGTTCGTAGTTAGTGCCCCAGAATGAATGTTGGAAGTTGGGTTCGTTGGGATCAGCCTGTGATGTGGTTGTTAGTGTATTTTGAGAGAGGATAGGGTGAGATGTAGACGTTTAATAGTTTTCGAAGGGGAAGATGGTTTGGTTGGAGAAGGAGCACATCATAGCGGCTCATGATCATGGGATGAAGGAATGGAGGTTGGAGGGTGGTTGAAGATAGGACAATGTGATGTACCTCATTAATATAAGCTCCCATATCTGGCGCTAGATCTCGCAGTGCCTTAATGTAAGAATTCGTCACAAGCCCTTCCTGTTTTGCCCTTTCAGCCATGTTGAGTGGTGGCCAATCAACATTAAGTACTAAATACCGTCATTAGCACTTTCTTTTCATTCAACTTACCCACCCATGAGCGCAAATTCAGAGGAGAGAAAAGAATGCAAAGAAACCAAGCAAAACTCACCGGCGTGAACAAATGCCTTCCTCCAAGCTGGATTAACCGAATTATAATCCGTGACTTTACTTGCGACTCCTTTGCCACCAACAAGGAACATCCCCATCCCCGTTTGCCCCCCTGCCCCCTCCAACGCAGTTGCCAGCTTAGCAGGATCTTTCGTCAGGGCCTCTGAATCAAGAAGTCGTGAACCAAGCAAGCCGTCTGTTCCGGCGGCAGCTGGCCCATTATGATCTTTATACCATTCCCAAAAATCCGGATAGGATTTTACGGGCTCGAAACCGCCTATGACCTGACCCGCAGGGAAATCCTTAGTAGCGATGCTAACTGCCTCGTTTATTGCAGCGGCAAAACTCTCCGTTGTGTTGAGCGGAGAGAGAACTGGAAACATGAAAGACGAGTAGTAAGCATTCACTGGAGAAGTGATGTTCCAAGCGTCCGAGGTGAAGTTTGGCTTAAAGTATGAGTATGTAGAGATTCCCTTTGCCGAGAGGGTGGGGAATTGGGCGTAGATGGAGGAGAGGAGGTGGTAGTAACCTGGGAATTGGGGTGGGAGTGCTAGCAGGGTTGTGGAGGCCAGGAAGGGGGTGGAGGGGAAGGCGCGGATTGTGATGGAGGTGAGGACGGAGAAGGTTGATCCACCACCCTTCATGTGTTATGTTAGTAGTGAATAAAAAAGAGGAGAAACTCTAGGCGAGGGGGTAGAAAGTAGGAAAACTAGAGAGGAGAGAACGTTTGTAGCAGAAGTGTGTGCTTTTGAGTATGGGGCAAGGGAAAGGGGCGGAAACGTACACCTCTCATGGCCCAAAAGATATCACTATTCTGACACTCGTTCGCAATAAGGATCTCTCCCTTGGGTGTTACGACCTCCATCTCAAGCACTTGATCAGCACCCATGCCGTATACATGCGAAAGTGCTGCATGGCCGCCACCTGTCAGATACCCACCGACACCGACAGTCGCGGCCCCTCCAGAAACTATGGTCAAATTTCGGAGGTGCGCTTCGTAACCTAGCTCAAGCATTTGCGTTCCAGCTGCGGCAGTAATAGCTTGGGTGTTGATTGTAGATTTGCAGCCCGTAGGTTGGAAGGTGTTGTGAAATTGGAGGCCGCGCATATGATGGGTCCAGATTGAGAGGGAATTTGGTGCCGATGATCTAGTTAGTGTCAGTCTGATGGAGAAAATGATTGTGTTTGAGCAATTAGAAATATACCTTCCGAGGTAATCATGACCGGTACCCTTGACGATTAGTCTGATGTTGTTCCTTCGTGCAAAATCAACACCTTTCTTCACATCACTGGCAACGGTCGCGTTTATAACGTAAATAGGATATCCTTCTCCGCTACAGGGAGCTGTGGGGATAGGGATACAAGTATCATTGTTCCAATTATCCCTAATCGAAGACACAGGATTGTTAGTATGCCATACTGCAGTCTTCCAGCCTGCTTGAACTACTGGGCAAGTGGTGGAATCGAAGGTGCTTTGGTCTGGGTGACAGACTGCTCCTGGAGGGATTGGTTTGATGAGACGGCCTGATAGAGTTTGGTTGAGTTGTGCCCACTCGAAATCAGATGGCCAGTCATGGGATCCAGGAGTGGCTTTGCATTGTTGATGAGAGCTAGCTTGGAGGGTCGAAGTCAAGCCGAGAAATTGGAGAAGGTAGAGATACATAGTAATCTTGTGTGATACCATTGTAAGTGATTGAGAATACAACTTCAGGATATACCTACTGACATGAATTCATAGTTTGGTGCAATTGTTCTAATATATATATATTCAATTCGGAATAATGTCACAATGTACCAAATTTTCTCGCAACATATTGCACGATTGGAGAATCGCAAGGCAGATAGTTGTAATTATCCGCTGGGATGATCGTGTAGAGTGCGTAATTGGTTGTGCGAATAAGAGTGAGGTACCAAGATCTTATCCACTGGAAGAATCTCTAGCTCAGTAGAAGGATTGGGCTGTGCCACAGTAGAAGCTCAATATGGTTTGGAGAGTGAGGGGAAGTGACAACTGGTCAATTCCAGAGAGGCGTTTTAGTAGGCTGCGTCTGCATCTCTGCTTAGGCATACAGAATTCCAATAGAAATATTGCAAGGGTGGTATGTATTCTCCGTAAGTCGGGATAATTATTGATGCGAGAGGAGAGCCAAGATGCAAGATTCCAGAAAAGGGGGCTGTGCTTTTGTCGACTTCCCCAGACCAAGTGACTGCCTTTTGAACTAACTGGGGTGGCGGATAATCCTCGGTATGAAAGCTCAGCCTGTGTTTCATTAACTTTCGGACGATATACCAGTGTCTGCTACACCACAGATCGCATTATCACTCCTAACCAAACTAACCGAACCATCTTCCACGTCTGGCGATGGAGACTTTGTACGTATTACTCAGAAGATGTATGAGAAGGACAGAGTATAGCTAAACTTGGCTAGGCTATAATCAGATAATGAAACCCCGGCATTTTCTATCTCAACAGGTTTGTGCGGCTATTGGCATCGTCTCCTTCCTAAGTTTCCTACAGACCACTACTCTACAATAGCGACCAAAAACCCATCCATCATCTCCTCACTATTCCCCTTATGTCCACTGATTGTACTAATAGTAGTAGCTCTCACTTTCACCCCGTTTTCCTTCAGTTTCTTCACATGAGTTAATAGTGAGTCTTTTTGCCCGGATAACACGGGCGCGCCTTCATCGAGGAGCTCGCGGATTACGTTGTCGACATATATGCAGCCGCCTTTTCGCACAAGCTTCGCCCCCCATTCAAAATATGCGGCTTGCCGCTCCCCTAGAAAGTTATTAATAGGTGGAGAGGGAACAGGATGGGGAGGAGTCAAACAATCGGCGTCTATGAACATCATATCATAAACTTCACCCTTTTCTTGGAGGCCTGGGAGGATCTTGCTTGCGTCACCCAGAATAATCTCCACATCTAGACCTTTGCAGTTCTCAACAGCGACATCTCGATGTTTGGGATTTATCTCCAAAGAAGTGACTTTTGCTCCGGTAGAGGCAAACCACTACATGTCAAATTAGTGTCTTTCCAACTTTCTGCTTAGAATGGCCCTCTCGATCCGGAACATTCAACGATAAAGCATATGTTGTAATTGTAAAATGAGGTGGAAATAGAAGTGAGGGGATTTACAATTGAACTATATCCTCCCAAAGTCCCAACTTCCAAAATATTCTTAGCACCAATAAGTTGAGCTTGTATTGCTAGATATTGGCCTTGCACTACAAACACAGTCAGGCCATCTTCACCACAACTTTATTCAACCGAAATAGGGGTCGTTTTAACTCACATGGAGATATTGTTATCCTAGGCAATCCATTCCTCGCTGAGTTCGCTAATGCATTTTCAAGTCTTTCATTGGGAGTCAAGAGTGAGGAGATGGCTAACGCGTCGATTGATGTTGCATTGTGGAGCTTGTCTTGAGAGGTTGTCATTTTTGGGGAATAGGGCTGATATTTGTTGCCTGGAGATTGTATGTCCTGGAATACAGTACGAGGGTAGAAATGGTGGCTGAGAGATGGAAATTTGACGGACAAGTATTGTGGAATGAACTTGCTCAAACTTGGATATGGATGGCTGCTGTGTCATAAGAGCACCTCACGACTCAAAATCCACTTCGACTAATTACTATTAGATGAGAGCATCCAGTCTTTATATTTTCGTGCCAACCTGCTAAACTGGTTTACTTTGTTGCCAATACAGCGTCCTAGACCCGAGATCTTACCCCGGAATTCACTGCGGAATGTAAGGCGGAATTCGGATAAGGAGTTGTAAGCATGAGGCTAGTGCCACTGCAGGGACAGATCTGATAAGCGCTAATACTACGAGTGATTGTGAAAATCGGAGAGTGGAGAAGGGGTGATAGTTAAGGTTATCAGATGGAGTTGTAGCTTATGAGATCAGTGCAATTGTATATCATGGAGAGAACTTTTGGGAGATTTCGGTTGTATAATGAAGCATGTGATTAACTTCCTTTCGGAGTTCGTGTAACAATCAACCTTCTAGCAAGCCATGAGGTTGGAGGAAACCAATTTAATTGATGCGCAAACCCTCGAAATTATGTTGAAAAATGAGTTTGGACTGGAATTCTGCTACGCTTATTAGTTATGACAATCAATCACTACGAAATGCGACACGATTGCAACTCGAAAGATACAAAAAGTTTGGTTTGCAGAGAATCATTACCAAAGACTTGAGGATTCGTATTTCTCAACACCAAAACTTAATACATAAAATACGTTGTCGCATGGTTGTTGCAGCTTGGTGTGGTTTGAAGTGATTCGAGTCATTGTAATAGGAGGTAACTTAGAGTCGAAGACGGCTAGCAACTATCTTAGGAGATCACCATGAGGCACCTTACATATTACTATGAAGGTACCCCCAAAACGTTTTAGAGACATATATTCCATGCGGTGAAATCAATTTTCATTAAGTTTGTTCCAGAAAACGAACAAAATTTCGTACATGCCGGAATAAGTATATACACCAATAGAAAAAGAGGCCCTCCTTCAACCCCAATCTTCAGATGCAATCGCCGCACATCTTGGGTATCACAATGTATATTCCACTCCCCTTGGACAGTCCTTAAAGAAAGCCACAAATACCCTCCCACTTTACATCACAACACACCCACAACAGCAACAGGCCGTGCAACCTGCACAACATCCTGCGCAACACCCGCAGCACTATGAGAATGAAGTAAGCACTTATCCCTTAGTGATATAAAAGACTAGGGAATACAGCCAAAATTCCACATGAAACTCAGTCGAAAAGGTGCAGTTGGAAGAGAAATGCTAAAAGATCTTACTGCACTACCCCCACTGCTCCCCTTCTTAACAATAACAGTCTGCTGCGTCGTAGCCTGCGCTGCCATTCCTTGTTGCGGGTATTGCTGCCCCTGGTACTGTTTTGGTACACCAGCTTGTGCAACATAATATACTTGTTGTGGCTGTCCTCCTTGCTGTACATACTGAACCTGTGGTTGGGGGCCGGAAGGTTGGTGCTGGAGAGGTATATTTTGGGTAGTGCCAGATTGTTGCCCGCTGGGTTGTTGGTAGGAGGGTGGAAGGGCTGAGGCGCTTTTTTCGTCCATGGTTGCTTTACTTCGTCGAGGGAGCAAATTTCAAGTTCTGTTGAAAATCAAAGGCTCCAGATACTGTGAGTTTCTTGATTTGATATGATTTGATCAGAAGTAAAGAACCGTCGATGTGCAATCCCAAAAATTGCGGGGTGGGATATATAGTAAGCACAGCGTAGTAAACTTTCCTTCAATTCGAGCCTCAACACCACGAAGCGAAATAAGGTGCACGACTGGGGAATTTCACGTTTTAACACTCCAGCGCCAAGTGATAAATAGCCCCTGACAGCCTTGCCAATATTCCACTTTTCCAAAAATAAGGAAAGGCCACAGGGCCATTGTGTGGAAATGAGGGGTGTCACGGATGGTGCGGTGGAAGGGTATGGGATTGGCTATGTGGGGTTGGGAGGCGTTTTTTGAGGGTTTATTTTTGGGGGTGGAGGTGAAGCTCAAAGAGAGAAATTTGGGGGCTGAATTTTGTTCAAAGCCCTTGAAATAGGAATGAAGAAAAAACTCTAATGGGAAGTAGTGAAAGGGAGAGAACTCTCATTCTAACAAAAGTCAAAATATATATCTCAAACGAAGAAGAAAGAAGGATCGCTAAGCCTTAGAATAGTTTCAAAATTCATAGAACCCCTGATGCAAGTTGCCGAGACATGCCCCGGCTTCAGCCGCTTCTTGGCCTGTGTCCGAGAAAGACACTGGTTCCAAAGATAAAAAGCATTTGTCTCGATATGCCGAGGCAGATTAAATATCCAAAACCCGCATGTAGTACAAATAAACCGGTATCTCCCAAAAGCACTTCCATAGACGCCCCTAATTTCGTACATCTTCGTGCTCAACGGCAAATTCCCAGTTATCCCCTGGTCCAGATGTGTGCCGATGATACATGGGACGAGATGAAGTGTAACAATTCGATGCGATTTATAAGTGATAGCGGCATTTATTAGGGTATTCGCTGCCATTCGGTTCCAGAAGGTGTTCGACTCCAAACGCCAGCAAGCCCGAATTCATTACATATTTGAAATTCGAGAAGAAGCCAGCATTCTCAAATTCTAGTACTGTTCTCGTCCCAGCCATCACATAATAATACAACCTGCACAACAGCCGTCTTCCGAGGATTTTCTTTTCTTTTCAGATCGTGGTTCGGTAGTACTCCTATCCCGCATTCCTCCCATTTCGACTGTTTCTCCATGCGACCCAGAGCCATGTTGCTGCTCAGGTTGATACGGAACTTCCCCATAAATGGGCGGAGGTGCTTCTGTGAGACCTCTGGGTTGGCGGTCCCATAAACTTTGTTTTGATGCCATTATTGGAGTATCGTGTGGAAAGTGTGGAAAGTGTGGGGATGGATATCGACAAGGAGTGACTTGGTTGTTCTATTTCGTTCTGGAGTCTTTGTGTCCACGAATTGAAAGGGACTAACATTGGATGACACGATAAATAGATTTTGAGCATTGAGAGACCTTCGAGAAATAATGTGTGAGAGAAAAGGGAGACATTATTGCTTACATAGTTTTGACGTTGGTGTGAAGGAAGCGCAGAGCCCCTGTTAGAAATTTGTTGGGTGATGATGAGCCTCACGTAGGATCGAGAAGGAGTTGACAATGTGGGGCTGAGGCACCCAGAAACGTTGCTGCGCCGCCTGAGTGTGACCCTTTTTGGATTTTGAGTGGCGCCACAGCCGCCGTTCGAAATTGATTTCATATGGGTCCTTTATTCTGGAAGTCTTGAAAAGCTTATTGAAGCTTGGTTGGGCCGGCCATATGGAGTAACAGTCTTGGAATCCTTCAATAATTGTTGGAATTTGACGCAGCCACATTTATTAGATGGCTAAGTGACCTTAACTCTTTGATTGGAAGGCGGCGGCGTCTATCATATATCAGATTCCATATTGGATTGGAGCATCCAGGTAACACTTTAAATGGTCACCACTCATCCCTACTGTACATTACCGAACTCGGCTTAAGAGAAATGAAACAGCATCCCATGCATACCAAAATGAGGCACAAGGTGTTGCCACGGAGTAGTTTAACTGTAGCAAGCCTGGCCAACGTCCTCGAAGACATATTCGGAGTCCACCATACACCAGAGTCAATTGCAATTTTGTAGATCAGAGGTTGGGTACCCTTAGAAGTTTCCGTAGACAAATACTCCCAACGTTAGCAACTTTGCTTCCTGCCGAGTTTCCAGTCGGGGTCATCAAATTGCCCAAAACTACCTCGCAAGTGATGTCTCTTCTAGTTGTAATGCTCTAATGATCATAAGTCGACGCGAAAGCAACCAGGGACAGTAGCCTAGATGTTATGTAAATTGAGGCAGTTGAAAAGTCAAGATGATTTGATGGAGCAAACCAGGCTCGCAGTGAAGATTATCCTTGGTTCATTGTTTTAAAATAAAAATAAAATGGTCTCGTTGTTTCGAGAAAAGTTCAAGCCGGATATTTGTGATGCAAATGGAGAGAAATCCTTCATAAAGTTACGAAGACATCTATATTAGCACCTCAGCCCCAAAAGCGTCTAAAATCTTAGCACTTCCCCTGTCAAGCCCATTTCCAACATCAATCCTTTTATCATCGCAAAATAATTTCACAAATTGATTTTAAAGGTTATACCAAACATACCAAACGATACTAGATGGCGGAACTCTCAATGGAGCAGAATTTGGCTCTCTATTGCTTGAATTAAAATGTGGGTTGAATGTGCAGCCGGGTCACAAGGTGAAAGCCAAAGTTAGCAAGCAGACTGCCTGCTCATCGGAATTAATTACAAAGCGCTTGGCTTTAGGTGGTTTAGGTCTATAGTTTCCCTATATGTATGAATATTGGATATGTGACTAGGAGAGGAAAGAGGTACTAACATTCATCCCTGTGTCGAGAGACGCACCTCGTGACAAGACAAACCATTGATACTTTGAATTTAATTTATTTTAAATTTCTGAATCCATTGAAAATTCTCGGATTTTTGTGTCAGTCATGTTGTGTGACCACTCCTAAATAGTCCAAACACCAGCTACTCTAAAGATTATGATCGCGTCGTCGCCGTCGTCAATTCGTAGTATAATAGGACCCCTCAACCTATAGCACCACCACTAGCTCTTTGCGCCCTTCACACTCATAGAACAGTTTCATCTGGGTTTCCAAGCCTCACCACGATGCTAAGAAGTTATTGTCAGCCTTGTAGCAGGCGTGGCGCCCTGTCTCATGCGACATCGCCACATCGATTGGTACCTCTAATTACGCGATCGAGGATCCTGGCCAAGTTACAGTAATTTCCGTAAAACACAAATTATGTTATATAATAAAGCGTGTCGCTGTGTGGCGTGTGGGTGGCTCTATGTGACTGTTCAGAGCTGGAGCTGACGCAGTAGCGTTCTGATATCCAGAGGTTACCGATAGGAGGATTCCGATATGCTCACCTAGAAACTGACGATCTTCGCCCTAACTCTAACAATTATACATAACCTGCTCACTCTTGTTTTCCGGTATGAAGAGTCGCTGCGCATTGTCGCGCTGTAGAGTTATTGTCGATTCACCAGTAATATAGAGCAAATCACGTATCGTACGTGACGTGCTGTTTATATTTGTTGGTTGAATCGTTGATATTTTGTGTTGTAGAAGGAGTAGGAGCTTGAATACCCCTCCATGGCTCCCGCCACACTAACCTAATCAGGACTAGTTATATCATGTGATAAGCCATGTGACTATAGCTAATTATTTGTACCAACAGTTATATTAACTGGAAGAGGTTGGTGTTATATGCGTTGACTGAGTGAATGCTATGAAACAATTAAGAAATAATTCGGACTAGATAAAGGTAGTACGGAGTAAGTTTTATTCGCTGATATATAGAAAAGGCTTCGTCTCCTTTCTCCTTCTGCTACTTGTTTACAATGCTCACTAAAGTAAATTCATCAAACGTCTAGATTAACTTTATATTAATCGATCCGTGAACTCGCACTCCTGTATCCCTCTTCCATGGGCTGAATAAATATTTGATACCGTTGTTGGCGGATGGGCCCGACATCTTGTAGGTGATTATTAGCTGCTAAGCGCCGAAGCCCAACATATAATGCTTTGCCATCGGACAGACTGATTTTACAACCGTCACAAGGGGTCTTCGAGAGGAATAAGATGTGCTGCTTATGTTGCCGTCTACGAAACTTCACTTCCAAGACTTCTTTAATTGACCACATCCAAATGTCAACAATTCTTTCCAATCGTATTAAGATCTGGGGATGCTTATCGAGGCTCTGACCATCAGCAATCTGACGGTCGAAACAGGAGTAGACAAAAGGCGCCATCTACGTAATCATGCACCGTGTGATTAAGGACTGCTACATGTGATACCTCAGTTTTCTCCTTGTCGTCGAAGAATATCAATCTGCTAGAAACCTCTACGTAGTCCAGGATTGAAAGCGGAACTGACATCTCATTCCGAAAAGGTGTGACTGTTGTCATGATTTGCTCATGTGGTTGAATGGGCCAGAAATTCGATGGCATAATGATATCGTATGGAACCTGAGAAGGGAAGCATTGCGTGCCCCGCACCTGGAGTTGACATGGCTCACATTGTGCTTTTTGGCAAAAGCGGGTTGGACAATCAGCGAGCAAAGGCTGATAATTGATGGCATGAGGACTGTAACGGAAGAGGAAGATTGAGTCATCGCATGTAGAGAGGTAAATTGCTTCCTGTAGTCTCGCAAATGCCCTCGCTCGGCCTTCTCCGTAAAGCATTGGCATGTGGATTTGAAAGAGACCTAGAAGTGAATATGCCTCGTCCTCTTCCTGGGTAACCTGACGATGAGCAGCCCAGGAAAAACGCTCTGCTGTAGTGTAGATATCGATAGACTTGTTCTGAGCCAGAAGATGGCTATCGATTGTGGTAATCTTTGCAATTTCCTCGTTTCGTTCTAGCTTAGTGCCAATTAGTGACCAGTCCTTAGCATAGAACTGGACAGAAACGGGTGCAATCAATTCTTGTAATGTCCAGCCACGAGTAAACCAGTTGCTCTTTTGAAAACCTATGCCCCGGCCGGCTTTGTAGTCCGGGATATCCACCATGTATACATAGCAGACATTTGATTTTGTGTAGTAGGTCCACATTGAATTAATAGCTTTATCCACATCCGCAGAGCTCTCTTTATCGATGCAACAGGTATCAATCCAGATCCAATCATATCCGTCTTTGGTAGCCAATTTGCAAGCCCCTTCGACTTTCAAGAAGCCTATTAGTTGTCTAGCTGGACTGTTCATGTCGGAGATAGGACATCCGGTAATATCTTTAAAAGTGACTTCTCCCAATCCCCATCGGTGCGACAAAATTGCATAGTCTGGAACCTTGGCAGGAACAATTGTGCTGAGCTCGAGGGTCCTGGTATTAAGGAGCCTCATGATTATGAAGATGGTATATTCTCGAACGACTTTTGTTCCCGTCACAAAGAGAGGTCGAGGAATTTAGGAATTATCACGATCGTAGAGACCACTGAAGGCAGAGCCTACTAGTTGTGGGCGGATCAGATGTAATTCCAAGCTAAGGAGGAAAAAAGGTATGCCTTGCGCTAGTACTTGACTGGCTCTGTCTACACGCAGTAGTGATTTAGAAGGAGATAGGACGGGGCGGCGCTCCAGAGCCTAGGTGCCAGCGTGCTGCCACCTGCCGATGGAAAGTTCGAGAAACCTGCTCTTTCGCCACACGCGTGACATTTTACGTTACGCACATGACCTAAGAATCGTAGTTAAGAATAGTAGCTGAGAACCGTGGCTTATAAAATTTCGCGAGCCCGGACTTGAATACAGTATATTGTAACCAGGCTAAAACATGTGGCGTTTATGTCCCTCTCCTTGCACGGCGTAACTCCCGGGCCGCACCACCTTCCTCTCTGAGTATCTTCAAAAAGTTAGAGCCATATTCTTTCTTCATGGGGCCTTTTCCCAAGTGCCCCGAATTTTGAAGAGACTCCAATGGTCGCGATTAAGCAAGGGGGAATAGCCGAAGCGGCCAACAGTAGCGTGATTGAAACGATCGACAGCATGATCAGCACTATTTTTTTTCTTATTATTAAGTGGTTTCCTTAGGGAGAAATAGTTAAAGAAAGTGATATATTAACAACAACTTCGTAGACTTCCTAAGAAAAATTTATGATTTTAAAACTCTAGATTTGTCTCGTGACAGGGTGCGTCTTGCTACGCAGGGATAGACGATAGGCCTTTGATTTCTGCTTTACAATCATGGTTTGCGGCCAAACTTGTTGAGGTGCGTCCGGGTGTTTCAAAATTTCAAGGACGTGATTCAGAATCCTCAAGTAGGAACAAATACCTGCCTCAACATGATCTCTTCGGAATTTATAAAGCGAACGTCCACATAATGACACATCAGTACCTAGGAGAAAGCTTGTAGGTATCATAGACGCTCACTGAATACCGGATACCCTATTTGATCGAAGGTAAATAGATTCATTTTAAATGTAATTAATCATAGAAGACTAACAAAAATGGGTTGCAGAAACCACAAAATCTATGGGTGTAGCACCCGTACAGGTAGCCCTCTCCTGGGTAATGTAAAGAGGCATATCTGTAGGGCCAAAGATAGTACGGATACATCGTATAGCACAGAACTTGGTTTAGTTACCTAGAGCAACGAAGATTCCAAATCGTTCGATATGCTTATAGAGGGTAGGAGAGTGAGTCACTGAGGTGTCTTGGTTACTCGCAACAACAGTTTGAATTTTATATTGTCGAAAGGTTCAGGAAGCCTATTCTTAAATTGTGTATCAATTATGGGCGTTTGGAATTAATAAATAAGTGTGGGAAGAAGACATCAAGTAAATAACCGTTTATAGTTTTTTAAATTTTCGGTTGAACAAGTTCTAAGATAAGTTACAAACGCTTTTTAACTAGCTGACTAATAAGGTCAAAGTGAGGTTAACCAAGCGATATCTTGGCATAGAGCTAATGATTACTTTAGCCGCCTTTTCAAACGTCACGTCTTCGGTATACAATTATAAATTTTTAGCGGGAAATTGGTATAATATATATATTTATCCCCTGCTTTTAGCAGCTTCCAGAGCAAGCGTATAAACTATATCAGAAAGCATGGCACCCCTAAAAGTACTCATCTGTGGCGGTGGAATCGCCGGTCCCTCGCTTGCCTTCTGGCTCTCTAAGCTAGATTACGATATTACTATTGTAGAGCGGTTTCCTAGCATCCGTGCTGGTGGTCAGCAGATTGATCTTAGAGGACAAGGGGTCCAGGTAATGAAAAAGATGGGCATTGAGCAGGCTGTTCGCTCCAAGGTTGTCGACGAGGAGGGTATTCAATTTGTCGATGCCACCGGAAGGCGCAAGGCCTTTATCGAGGCCAACAAGTCTGGTAAGGGGAAACAGAGTGCGACTTCCGAATTTGAGATTATGAGAGGAGATCTTTGCCACATCCTGCACGATCTTGTCAAGGACAAGGTAAAATATGTCTTTAATGTCTACGTTACCAGTTTCCAACAGAATGAGGATAAGGTGAAGGTGCAATTCTCGGACAGTACAGCTGGTGTTTTCGATCTGGTTGTCGGCGCCGATGGGCAAAGTTCTAGAACTCGCCGCATGCTCCTTGAACCTGACACGCCTGACCCTTTTAGATCATTTGGAGTATACTCCTCCTACTTCACCATTCCACACCAAGCTGGCGATTTGAACATGGGGACTATGTATTACCCTGGAGGGAGACGTTTGATATTCACTCGACGTAATAATCCGCACACTCTTCAGGGGTATTTGCAATTTGCCACCACATCTAACGATGAGACGATGAATCAGGCTCTCAAAAAAAGTGTCTCTGAGCAAAAAGAACTATTCGCAGAGATCTTCCAAGGGAGTGGATGGCAGAGCAATCGCTTAATTGAAGGACTGCGGAGCTCGGACAACTTTTACGCCCATATTGTCGGACAAGTGCGTATGGACTCGTGGTCGCGGGGTCGTGTTATCTTGCTGGGCGATGCTGCATGGGGCCCTTCACCACTCAGTGGTATGGGTACTAGCTCCGCGCTGGTAGGCTCCTACGTCCTCGCCGGCGAGATCACAAAGCATATTACTGGGGGATCAAGTGATAACATTCGTGTTGCACTAGGAGCGTGGGAGACTAGTTTTCGCCCTTTCATTGATAAAGTTCAAAATGTATCTCCGTGGTTCATATCATGCATGTATCCGGAAAGTCAACTAACTATCCGAATTTTGCATTTTATTGTATGGTTCATCACAACACTGCGCCTGGACAAGTTGTTGAGCAACTTATCCTCTGATGATGTTCCCGGTTGGGATCTCCCAGAGTACCCTGAACTTAGTGCCGAGGAGTAGGAGAATAACAATCAATAAAGTAATAGCTACTCGCAATGTTTCGTGGTCACTTTAGTAATGGGTCAGCCTGAATTCCAGATCTCTAGACATGTAATTTTTGAGAAAGATCATAAATCTAGGTTCCTAGTATCATCTTAACCTGTTATCATGGAAGTTATACCGAGGCTCTCGTGCATAATTTACAAAAATAGCTCTACAACAGTACTTACATTCAACAAACAAGGAGTGGCTACTAAGGACTTAATGAAAAAGCAAGCAGATCGAATGGGACTTCTTCACAAGGAATTGCGTGTACAAAATGAAAACCATGTCAATCTCAAGAGGGGGGCAAGGCAGGTATTCTGGACCGAGGAGAAGACCTGGACCGTGTGCTGTCCAGTTATTCGGAACAGGTGACTTCTTGACCCTAGTTTAGAGCAATGTTGATAACTGCGTGATCAGAACTTTAGATGTGGATGAGAGAGGCCGCGTCCCAGGAAGCTGCTCAAATAAAGAGCTTTGATTTATCTGATAAAGACGGAAAATGCCACGAAACCAAAAGAAATCAGACGTGATCAAGATCAAAATATTTTCTCTCCATACAATCACCTCCTACCCTGTAACACGTAACGACTCGAAGGCAAAACACCATAGAGATGTCTGAATTCACTTGATCGGCCCTCCAAACGCTGCGTCTCTTCTCCTGCTCACATGACGGAAGCGTCACCAAACACGCTTCACATACACCAAATCTGCATGAACTTGTTTTATTTGAGATTATAGCCACGAAGCCATATGTGCTCTGATGAAAATAAGGAACAGTTATGTTGTTGTCTTGACAAGGGGTTTATGCCGTGAGGGGGGACTAACCTCGATTGGGTTGAACTGCCATACTAGGAGTATGATGGTTCTGGAAATATGAACCTGCTGCATAGTCGATGAGTGAAAGACTACCAAAGTAAATTTTTACTGCCCAATGCCTTGGAAGCAAATGCCACCCGGCATGGAGCTATGTGGATCATAGTTGACTGGGATACAGGCTGCAGTGTGAAAGGTATATGGAAGTTCGAAGCTAACATTTAGTGAGGAAGAAGCGTCCTATTGCTTGTGGAAGAGAAATCAGTAGGTGGATGAAGCATACCCTCAGTACCGAATCCTTAAGACTTAGCAAGAGAGCGCTCGTTATAATAGTGGGATGGAGACAATTGCCAGGGGCTAGTTCTAGTGAAGAGCATTGTGATTAGCCAGGCTTGAAAAAGCTTACACGTTTTTTGGTTACACTTCGAGTGTAAGTGTGGCCAGTATTAGGATCTCCCATGTCTGATTGTTAGTTTGTCTAGAGCTCTTGGTATTTGTCTAGCTGCATGCTGAGGGCGAAATGGCAACTGCTAAGGAATTTCTAGCGCACTAGTGTGTAGCGGTAATGCTGATGAGAAAGACTCTTTTTTTTTAATTGAACGATACTAGTCTGTCTAAGGCAAGATCTATTGAAACTTCGTCTTCTTCTCGGACTATTGAGATTATATAATACGCCCTGATATAAATTTTGGCACTTGAAAAAAGGCTAATATTTAAGCTACGTGATTGCATTTCCGAATTTGATGGTTCGGCTTGCTAATCTTTAAATTCATATTTATAACGCCTTTTTTTGGACAATAACCAATATGCGACCACTCTCAAGTCAATCTGCACATGATTTTATGTGGACATCCCAATCTAAGATTATGCATTATAGGGCAGCAGAGGATTTTCTTCTCACGACTCAGCTAGGATGTGTTCTAGTTTTCAGAAACGTGATATATAGACATATTAGACACAGGTTGATATCCTATGGAGTAGCTACCTATCAATTACACTACTTCCTTCACGTTAAAGCCAGCCACAATGTTTGAGACAGTGTCCTCCAACCAATCTGTGTGCCAGGTCACGCTCTACAAACCATATTAAGGCTCGAAGTTGTTGACGAAGGCAGTTCGGGCGCTCGAAAAGTTAACATCGTTTAAAATGAGCCAAGGGATGAAAACTAGTGATAACCAAATATATTCTCAGATATATACGCTATACAAACTATTCCCTGTTCTGCAACTAGGCAGAAGGACCAGACGCACTAAAGAAACAAAATGGGTATTGGTATTCCTCCTTTCTCTCCTTGGTAATTCCTGAAAATGCAATAAAAGGAAGTAATAATAACTCCTGCATGTTGACAAACTGGTGAACTCCTGCAATGTTTCCTCCCACTTTGTATGTTTTTGCTCACTTCCGGGTCGTTTCGCTATTTTTGTTGACGCTTCATTTTACCTTGGCATACTCTGTAATCCAGGATGCTCAGGGCTTACTGTTATTGATATTTTGTTATAGGCTAAGGTATTTTCAGCCTTTCCGGAAGAGCCGTTTCGTCCCACCAACTTTATCCATCTCTCCCAAGCTAGCTCCCCGTTCCCTCTCCTTCTCTTTCATCCTTCTTTCCTTCTCCCTTTCTCGATCCTTCTCTGCACTTGCTTGTCGCACTTTTTCCTTCATGCTCTCAACCCACTCTTGATCCTTCTCACTAATAACCACCTTCTTACTCTTCGGCCCAGCAAGTCCCAGACTAAGGTCATCTTCTGCCCAGCTCAATCGAGAGCTGCTCCTACTCGCGGTCGAAAGAGAAGATGTGGGTGTTTCGCCAAGGGAGTGACGATTTATAGGCGGGATGGGTGTGCTTGGGATACGACGACCTTCGTTCTCACCCATAGATTTGCGAGTTTTGCGGACGTTGAGACTGGACATTGGTCGGTCGAGTGCTGATTGAGGACGGAAGGGTTGGGCAGGTGTTGAGCGTCCATTTCCTCGTGGTGTTGTAGAAGTGGTTGACGACGATGAGACGTTTCGCTGTGGTAAGTCTTGAATTTCAATCTTGTCGTTCTCGGCTGTGCTGCGGCGACCATGGTGACTTGCGTATTCCTTGAGGTATTCTCCTAGATCTGCCCATCCACCGCCGACTCGTACCATCACCCGTTCACCATTCTCCCCAACAAGTCGAACAAAAAGCTTTATGGGAGCTTCACCTGTCGAGCGGGAGAGGTGATAAAGTTTGATTTCGGGATTAGCACTCTGAGGTCTTTGGCGAATTGCAGTTTTTGAGTAAGCTGGGGATAATAAAAATGATGGTGTTTGTGCACGTGTATAATTGCTCATAGTCGATGAAGGTCGCAATGACGGTGTGACTGAACGACGGGTCTTTTTCGGTTTAAGTGTGTTGACCTGTTTCGAATCGGGTTCTGACGTAAGATGAATTCGGGCGGGAATAGATTCGAGAAGAGAGCTGATTTGCTGCTGGAGGTGATCGTCAGAGCTCTTTTTTGGGCTCGTAATAGGCATAGTTTCCGAGACCTCAATACTTTCGAGGACATGAGCTTCAAATGATGAGGTGGAGACATCGGAGAGTTCTGTGATGGAGAAAGTTGGGCTAACAGGTGATTCCAAAGACGAAGATTTGGAAGGGATAATAAGTTCTTGCGGAGATGGACTTAAGTCCCGAGACAACTCACTCCTTGCTCTCATGCGTCCTGCGGAAGGAGACGGTTCGTCTTCGAAAGTTTCAAATTCGCTGGTCACAGGCGTCAACCCAGCAGTTGGCAAAGACTTTTCTTCCCGAGTTGGGGTTATTGTTGGAGTGTCAGATGATATGCTCGACTGTCGAGGCATCATTGGCTGTTTTATGGTGTGATCAAGATCCGAGAGGGATGTCTTATGAGTAGCTATGGGAGTGGCTATATCGAAGAAGTCCCCTCTATAATTCTCAGTGTTTATTGAGCTATGCGTCTGTTGGCGCTCGTTGACATATTCAAGCTGTCCAGTTTTGGGAGTGTCAATGGGGCCATATTCAATAGTCGTGTGTTGGTCGAGAATTTCCTCGTTAGCTGCTTGAGGATTACCCGATGCAGGAGATTTGTTACACGCTTCTGTTATTGGCTTAGTGTGTGCCGCAAGTGGCTGTGAAAATAGTGGGAAATCCGAGTTCTTGTTTGCATCATCTACATCTAAACGAAGTTCGGGTGTATGACTTTGAAATAGGGTTGATGGAGATGTGTCAACTGATTCTCCATAGAGAAGCCCAGGTGTGACATCCGTAAAAGAAAATCCAGTAACGACCGATATATTTCTGCTGTGTCGCTTCGAGGTCCGCCCTGCCAGAGCTTTCTGTGAAAGGTCTCCTGAGCTAGAAACTCTTGATTGTGAGGATTGAATATCACTTTGGGATTTGGCGAAGGCCCATTCTTCACCCTGAGGTCCCACAGGGGTCTCCTCATTAGAGGTAATGGGCAAATCTTCAGCCTTTTGGCCGGCTGTAAGAGCCTCTGCGGACCATACAACTGCTTCATGGAGTGGTGGGACCGGGTGACGTGATGACGGCCTCGAGTGCCTAACAGTTGATGCTCTTGATAAGGTGGGTGCGACGATGGGGACTTCTTCAGGTACGGCAGTAGGGAGGGATGCACGTCGGATTAATGATGGATCAAAATCTAGGAGACCCTTTGCCACCTCATTTTTCCCCTCTTCATGTGGTCGCAGGGCTGGAAGATCTGGTGGTGACCCAAAGATCTTTGGCGTAATGGTATCTGTTTCTTGCGGAGTTTGAGGAGAGGAAAGTGTAGTATTCTCGGTTTTGGATGGTGGATTTTCAGTCTCTGGGGACTGGAAGATGTTATCTGTGACAACTTGCAGTGTTGGCTGAGTTGTACTAGGTTCGGCCGAAGCCTGCACCTTTATTGGTTTAAGCTGGACTTCGTCATGTTCCCTGGATGAGTTGCAGCCATCAAACAAGGTGATGTCAGATAGGACAGAAGGGTCTCCATTCTCGTCACCAGAATTAATATCTGCAACAGTGTCTCCTGGCAAGTGTACGGTATTAATCGCACGATCAGCATTCGAAGTAGGAGCAGGCCGATCAGTATCAGGCACTGGCAGAATTGTATCGGGTGAGAACTCCTTATCCCTGATCGCCACCTCGGCTTCCTCCAGTGCCTTCTGCAGAGCCAATTTCTCAGCATTCTCCCCATCTGCTCGCTCTACCTCAAATGCCGCTTCTCGCGCAAGTTTCGCCAATTCTTCCTCCTTGGCTGCTGCTATTTTTAACTCTTCGGCCTCCTGATCGGCTAATTGACGCTCTTCCATTTCTCGTCGTTCATATGCCTTCCGTTTTGCCTCGTCTGCGTCCCTTTCAGCTTTTTTCCTCTGCGCCTCTGCAGCTTCAGCTTCAGCTTCCCCACGAATTCTTGCTGCTTCAGCATCCGTCTCGGCCTGCAGTCGAGCCGCTTCTGCTCTCTGTTCTTGCTCTAATCTCATAGCCTCTGCAGCCTCGTGTTCAGCTTCTATACGCAGTTTTTCTGCCTCCTCAACCTCTCGTTTCCGACGTGCTTCCTCTTCTTTTCGAACTCTTGCCATTCTCTCCCATTCCCCTTGCCGAACCTTTCGATCCCCCGATACAACCCACTCTCCATAGTCGTGTTCCAGTGCTTCCATACGATCTAGCCAGTCATCTGGTAGAGTGTCTTCCCTGCCTTCCAATGTATCTAGCATATAATCCAAATCCTGGCCCAAGGTGGTTACTTTATCCTGAAGTACGCTTCTTATAATTTCATAAGACTGCCTCGAGAGAAATTCGGGGATCTTGTCCCCCAATATACCTATGTCGTCCACACCATTTTCAATTGCTGTCCAACCTGATCTTAGGGCAATGTCGAGGTCATCCAGGGCTGCTAACAAGGGAGGTACTTTTCTTAGCACAAGAAGTCGTATGTTCCAGACGTCCATTAACCTCATTAATTTATTCAGATTTGGCAGTGCATGCAAAACAGTAGCCGTAACAATTGCTGTAAAGTCATCCATTTTTGTATATGAAGCAAAGAGACTTGGCATTGGTGCATTTGAGGCCGACGAGGAAGGGCGGGACTTTGGCGAGAAATGGGTATCCAAGACTTGTCGTTTGATTTCCTCCACATTCAGATCCTCCATATCTTCTGTAATCTCCTCCACCCGAACCTCATATCGATCAACATCATCTGCCAGAAGACTTCCGATATACTCTGGCTCATCTATATCCCTTGTGCCATGTCTTTTGAGAGCATTAGGGGAACCACGGCCCTCAAATCCGTCCCCTGATAATTTCCTCCTCTTTGCCTCCCGAGTTTCGAAGCCTACAGATCCCCCTTCCTCTGGCCATGACCAATTCGACAGTTCATCCACCCATTCCTGTATCTTCTTCGATGCTAGAGTCGCACGGATACCGAACGCACGTTCAGCGGGAGTGGCAGCTTCGACACTTGCCTTCAGTCTACCAGATGGATTTGTGAAGGCTTCTAGGGTGGTTGCTGGAGAGAGATCTGCGAGGATATCGTCCGTGACGATGCGTTCGCGGGTTGGAGAGCGAGAGGCATTACGCGTATGCGATCGAACGGGGTGTAATTTAGGTGCATTTGAAGAGAAGAGTTGTGGGAGTTCTTGAGGGATGTCCATGGTAGATACTGTTCGTTAGTATATTGCAAGCCACGCGCTCAGGGCATGCGTTCCAAGATCCTCAAAGCTTCAATCGTCCGTGACAGGAGATGGCAGATTCGGACATGGCATTACACGTATGAGACTGGCGTTTGACAGCGTTTTTAGGGTCCTTTCATGGTCGCCGGAGTGTCAGGTTCTGTCGACATGTCATGGCTTGTTGTAGGGCGCTGATGTCTAAGACAACGCGAATTCGAATGATTTCTGGTGACTTCGAAAGCCCTCAAGCTGTGACAATTAGAAGAGATGCGGTTTCGAGTCGATTGGCGCAATAGTTGGGCCACATATGAGTGTACAACGTGGGTTGACGACGTGGTGCTGCAGCAAGATTCGCTTCCTGGCCGATCTTCATGCACCAAGCCACGCGAAGTATTAGCAGAAGAGACAGGGGTCCAGCAGCGAATAGGAGAATTAATTGGGTTCATATTGATTGGTTTGTTGCTAAGCAAACAGCACGAAAATAGGAAGAAAATGAAGATATACTAAACTCTCAGAACGGTAGAAAGTAAACAAGTAGCTCTGCATGTTTTAAGCTGCGCAAGTGCTCTGACGGTGCTGCAAGGCAGGGGTCCGATCACGCAGTGCAAGGAGTCTTGGTGTAGGAGATTCAGCCACTAAGAAGCGAAGAATATCCGTTGATAGTCAGCAAAAAGTCTGGGGAAATATTTTACGACTCATTCGAATTCACCAACACTGCAATTGCGTGGTCAATGGCAGCAAAATGATACCAGTACGTACAAGTACTATTTCCCTCGGATATATACTAACTCATTGTACAGCAAAGAATCGGCCTGCTAGGCCTGCGAGCTAGACCATCCCGAAATCTTGCCCCCCTCCGCCAGTCTCGATCGGCCCTGCGAGCATACACCGCAACTGGCCAACGATTTCAGGATGTTTTCCATGCGCAAGCTACAAATCCCGATGCCTCCGCAATCCTCTCTACCCTTAAGACTGCTCCTCGAGTCGCACAAACCTTGACTGAAAAGATTGTCCAGAGATATTCGTTGGGCTTGGGAAAGGGCAAATTCGTGAAGTCTGGAGACTATGTTACTCTTTCACCACATCGATGCATGACACATGACAATTCATGGCCAGTTGCATTGAAATTTATGTCCATTGGAGCCTCGAAAATACACGATCCTCAGCAGATTGTTATGACACTAGATCACGATGTGCAGAACAAAAGCGAGACGAATCTCAAAAAGTATAGACAAATCGAGGAGTTTGCGAAGAAGCAGGGTGTAGATTTTTACCCAGCTGGCAGAGGAATTGGACATCAGATTATGGTGGAAGAGGGATACGCCTGGCCTGGAACCATGACGGTTGCGAGTGACAGCCATAGTAATATGTATGGAGGAGTAGGATGTCTAGGCACTGCTATGGTCAGAACAGATGCCGCAAGCATATGGGCGACTGGAAAGACATGGTGGCAGATTCCACCTATCGCGAAAGTCACCTTGACTGGTATCCTGCCCAAAGGAGTGACAGGAAAGGATGTGATTGTTGCACTATGCGGGCTGTTCAACAACGACGAGGTTCTAAATCATGCAATTGAGTTTGTAGGTTCAGAGCAAACAATGCGGACTTTACCAATCGACGATAGATTGGCTATCGCGAATATGACCACTGAATGGGGTGCTTTGACTGGGCTATTCCCAATCGACTCTATGCTCCAAGCCTGGTTAAGGTCAAAGGCAACAACGTCAGCATTGTTTGATGGACCAGAGAAGTCAAGATTTACGCACAACACTATTGATGACCTTGTCGCGAACCAGCTGAGTGCAGATAAGGGTGCATCGTATGCAAAGTCTCTCTACCTCAACCTTTCAACATTATCACCGTACGTTTCAGGGCCAAACTCAGTCAAGGTTGCGACTCCTCTGCGCGATTTGGAGCCCCAAAACATCAAGTTGAACAAAGCATACTTGGTCTCATGTACCAATTCGAGAGCGTCGGATTTAGCCGCAGCTGCAAAGGTGTTCAAAGACGCGTCAAAGAGTGGAACTCCATCTAAGATTGCGGATGGCGTAGAATTCTATATCGCTGCTGCGTCGATACCTGAACAAGAAGCTGCTGAAGATGCTGGCGATTGGCAAACTCTCTTGGATGCAGGAGCCAAACCCCTACCGGCAGGGTGTGGGCCATGTATTGGCCTTGGGACAGGTCTTCTTGAACCGGGGGAAGTTGGGATCAGTGCAAGCAACAGAAACTTTAAGGGCCGAATGGGTTCCCCAGATGCCAAGGCTTACCTGGCTAGTCCGGAAGTCGTCGCAGCAAGTGCTTTAAGCGGAAAGATCAGTGGTCCAGGATGGTACGAGAAGCCTGTAGGAGTGGAGAAGGTTGTCCTTGGGGAAGGAACTGGCATTGCTGATGAGGACCGGACGATGAGTGTTATTGACGCCCTTGACAAACTTATTGCAGACGCTGATTCTGTTGTGGAAAAGGCCGAAACGTCGCTTTTCGGCGGACAAGAATCAGCTGAAGATGCGGGCAATGAGCAATTAACAGATATTCTCCCGGGCTTCCCTGAGAAAGTCGAGGGTGAGATTGTTTTTTGCGACGCAGACAACATTAACACGGATGGCATCTACCCGGGCAAATATACCTATCAAGATGGCGTGTCAGTGGAGAAGATGGCTGAAGTTTGTATGGAGAACTACGATAAATCATTTGGATCAATTGCACGAGAAGGCGATATTCTCGTATCGGGCTTCAATTTCGGTTGTGGTTCTAGCAGAGAACAAGCTGCTACTGCAATTTTGGCAAAGAAGATTCCACTTGTGGTGTCAGGTTCATTCGGAAACATTTTCAGCCGAAACAGTATCAACAACGCGCTTATGGGCGTCGAAGTCCCACGTTTGGTGCAGCGACTTCGAGAGACATTCTCGTCGACGGCAGTCAGCAGCCAAGGTGATGTGAAGGAGCCACAACTTAACAAAGAGAACCTGGATAGCGCCCTGCCATCAGCACAAGCTGTACCAGCAGAGGAGAAAGTCTTGACCCGGAGAACGGGATGGAAGTTTGTGTGGGATGTGAGAAGAAGTAAGGTCATTGTCACAGAGGGTGAGGGTGGACCTACCTGGAGCCAGAAGGTTGGGGAACTGCCACCAAACGTGCAGGAGATTATTGCGCGTGGTGGATTAGAGAAGTGGGTTAAGGCTGAGATTGGGGATAGCTCCTAGGGCTAAAAAGTGATGTTATATCCACATGTACAACGAGTATAAACAATAGAAGGCAGGTCCTCGTGGCTGCATCTTTTGCTGATGTCTCACCTGGTAAATCCCGAAGTCCGGTGTCTAAATGTTTGGCATTCCTTCCTTCGCTACAACGAATATCTTACAAGTCTTAAATTACCGTTCCGAAACATATCCGCAAACGGGCGCTGAATTACTTTTGTCGTCAATTTTGTGCGCCCAAAAGAGCTGGAAACATTGCATCCGTCGGGTCAGTCATCATCCGAGCTAGAGATCACCAATGACAAATTGGTCCTAACGCCATCGGGAGCACCGAAAGGGGCTTAGGTCACGAATAAGCTTAACTTTAAGCTTGAGGTAATTCCCTGGTTGCGGATGATGACGAATAAATGATTATAGTTGAAGTTTGTCTGTGGCTGTTATGAAGGCGAGAAAGATGGGATGAAAAATAAATTTCAAAGTTGTCAGGTGGTGTGAGATATCGGAGTATTTGGAGTTGATGTACATGATTTGCTTTCAGCTCTTCTGCAACACTTTCTATGCTCTTCAATGCAAGCCGTACTCTAGCAAAAGTACTTCGACATTCGAGAGTTCTGATGCTCTGGTGATCTGTCAAAGTATCAAGCTTTGCTTCGTGTGACAAGGTTATGCACTTCGAACGTTGGGACTTCCCGCTAAGTCGTGGGATTTATCCAATCATTAGGTGGAAATTTCAATTACTAGCAATTGGTTTTAAGCCAACGAAGGGAGACAGCTGTTAGTGAGAACTAGGGTTTCTCTCGGTCTAAGAAACCCATCTAATCATGGGAAACGTGGTGCCGGGTCGACCCTGATCCGACTTAAACCAAGGTACAGCTTCTCTATGAGATGAAGAGCAACACAGCCTCAATTTCATCCAATCACCTTCTTCACATCCCATACCTGATGTGAAAATTGACAGCACAGCACGGTATACGTCGCTACCGACGATATCCTGTTCTCCTTTACTGAGTAGTTCTTACCTCTTTGGGCTAAGACAAAGCTTGAATTTCCACGATAGGGAAACTTGCTTCACCTTTCGCTCTTGCTACATCCGTACTTAAGTTAGTACAAGAGCTGTTATTTCCTCGATCTCATTTCTGTTCATCAACAACACCATCCGCATCTACTTCTCTTACTTTGCTCAACTCTCTATCATCAATAAACTCATTCTTCATAGACATCATCGCATTTACACTAATCAATTGTTAACATGCTCTTCAAGTCTGTTGCCGTTGTGGCAGCTATTACTGGTGCTGTTGTTGCACAACGCCCATCAAACACATCCATCTGCGACTACTACACCACTGCTCTGCTGAAGAACCTCACGGCAGAAAATGAAATGACCCTTTTGACCCTGGTTGTTAATACTGCAGTCATCGGTAACTGTACGGAACCTTTTCACTTTTAATCTCTGATCTGCGCTAACGCTCTCCAGATACAAAACCAAACGTTGGGGTTAAAGTCGCGGGTATCCTCGCGCCGGGCATGTATAATGGCACAAAGGTCAACCTTCTCCCATACTTCAACGGTGGACTTGCTTCAACAAATGCTGGTGGAAGTGTCGGACAATCAGTCAACTTTCTCGATGGTGGTGGAGCTGCACCTTTGATGTTGAACAAGCCTGCTAACGACACCACTTCGAATCAATAGTAAGCCAGTCTATACTTAGGTAGAAATTCCCACTGACCCTTCCTAGTATGCTTCTGACTCATCTATACGAGTACTTTGGTGCTCTTCTTGGATGTACTATGATGGGCAACCCTGCTTTCCCAAATTACGATGGCGACTCTTCGATGTACAGAGTTCACAAGTAAGTCGCAATGTAGGAAATTTTCAACAAATGCTTATTACTCTTAGATTCATGGACCTCTCCGCTGCTGAAATTGGATACTTTATTGAACAAGTTGCAATGTCTGCTGCATCATTCGGTGTCGCCACTTCGGATTTAATGGTTGTTGGAACTGCATTGAACAGCCTTTTCGGATACCGATGCTCACCTGAAACTATCGTTATTCCATCACAAAGTGCTCAGCTCCAGGCGATTTGCATTGACGACACTTGCCCAATTTCTCCAAATGCTACATGCTCTAGCTACGCTGCAGCCATAAAGCCAGCCAATGCTACTACATCCTCGAAACCTTCGTCTACGACTACAGGATCTAGCACATCTGGCAGCTCAAGTGCCACTGCAACGAAATCTGGAAGCTCCGCAAGTAGCACATCATCCTCTACTGCCGCCTCGGCTAATGCCGCAGCATTTGGTATGAGCTTCGCTGCTATTGTCGGTGGGCTAGCCGCATTGCTCCTCTAAAAATTGCGATATGTTTTGTTGTACATAACAGTCTTGAGATGAGATTGGTCGGGGGTTAATACAGGGGAAGAAAATATTGTATGGCTGAAACGCAGTTAGGCTAGTTGTTCTGTAGAGTAGTTTGGAGAAAAACTCAAATTCCAACTGTCAAGAACTTACATCAGTTTTAGACTTATTTCTCCTGTTAACCCCCGAGTCGATTTTCCATGCAGCGTATCGTTCTATCACTTACAAATACATATGGCTTGCTATGGCATGTTGAATAAGTGATGACTTCTGGAGCCACTTTAATGAGTCTATTGCCACAATGGCTATCCATCCAATAATAAATCAAAACGTACACATAGTTTCTATAGAATCAATATATATATTTTCAAAAGTCTTACTCGCCTGTACAATTGGCAAGCAATTCAACCCCTATATATATTACCTGATTCAATACGGCAGAAATGATAGCAGTTGCTAAATATAACTAGGGTAGGCAACGCTGAATGAGGAGCAAACTCTTAGACGCACATACTCATCTTTTAGAATCTATCAGGTTGCAAGGAACGGCTCTGAATTATCTCTGTTGAGTTTGCTTAAAATCTCTCAAAGGCCTAGTGAACAAGATCAAATCCTCGGCCTAGCTTACACTGCTTTATTTATCTTTACTCTCGCTCATATCGAGTTGGCTTTCTCAGCATGATAATGTAGGTTACACAACAGACATTGTATATGAAATAGACGTGAACAGAAGATTGTTACACAAGCAATATTTTTTACATAAAGATCTTAATGGCGGAGGTTGAAGTGTAGATGGTGTAGAAGAGGAAAGGAAGGGCAGGCCGTGGAAGAGTGACGTAAATTTATGCCTTTACACATTGCATTGCGTTTAACACTTAGCGAATTTTCATGCTTCTCGAACACGGTGTCTCTTTACTACCTCTCCTTCCTAACAATGGTTCGATCCTCATCAGTCAATTCAAAGTCTATCATGTTTTCAAATTGAATAGAACGCTCTAATTGAGGATGGGTTTTGAAACTGCAAATGATTTCAACCCGACCCCTCTCACACTGGAATCCCTCACGCCTCCCGTTGTTATTGATTCTACGGAGGCTTATAGAAGGAAAGGTGAAATATTAAAAATGAACGTTCTGAATTGGCCTCTGGCCTTGCCAAAATGGCGCCAAATGGAGGCTACAAGAATACCTAGCGTCGAGAAATTTAAAACTGGCATTAATCTAAAAATTTTAATTCACATTGAGACTCTCATAGTAGAAATAAGTGAAATTTTCAACTCATGGCGTATATGTGAACTACAATATTGGTACCAACGTTTTACATTCTACCGTGGTGATAGGTAATATTCATTTCATCACTTGCTGATACATGTTGATATAACACCTTTAGATAGATAAGTACACTTCAAGTTGTACCGTAGCACTCCATACCGTGTACTTATCTCCCACCATTGAACCTAGGCCTAGATCATCTCCTATCGAGAGTACATACATATTATTTACTCGCCAACCTCGCGATCATCATCCCAGTGTACAAACTTTCGGATCAGAGGCCACCTCCACGTTGTATTTCTAATTGCGTGACCGAAGAGGTAAAATGGAATAACTCCGAGCAGAAGTGCACCAGATATACCAGCCATGGCACCATAAGCACCTAGGTAACCCGATTTTTCTACCCAGGGGTTTGTGTAAAATGACAAAAGGAAACCAAAAGCGGACTTGAATGCCATTTGAGTAACGACCAGTTCGCCAGCGACTGGGCGGTAGCTGTCAATTGTATAGACGAGCGAAACATTTGTTGCTTGCACGATGGAAAAGCTGACTGGATGCTGTTAGAACCGAAACTTGAAAATCGTTCATCAAAATTGAAACTTACTTAGAGCAAGACCCATGGTGGGACAAATCCAATGTAGCTTATTGTTGATACCAACGCCATACAGTATCAGAGCAAGAGGCGCGGTGATGACACTGATTCCAATTGCTGGCAGACGCATTTCAGGTTCACGGATACCATCATTGCGTCGTGTGTGGATATCTGCGATCCAGTCTCCCAGATGACCACCACAGAATATGGCAAGAAACGAACCAATCAGTGCGGCTATGAAGCAGAGGCCTGTCTGCCATGGTTCGAAATTATACGCTGTTGTATAAGCTGGGGCGACATTCGAGGAAATTGCTACCAAGAAACCAATCGTTCCACTCATCACTAGCGTCGCCCAAAGCACAGAAGGTAAAGTGAGGAAGACGACTGGGCGGATGAAAAGTTTCCAAAACGATTCTTGGGTATATGTGCCAGAGTACAAACGGAGGCTGGTGATATAGCTGATCCTTTCCGGGACGGCATCCGCACTTGTGGAGGTGACTTCGGTATCGACATTATCACGGTGCTCGGAACCACTCTTTTCAATATCCATAGTCGAGGGGTCGGTTTGGGTATCGCTTGGTGTTATACTTTCGTCACGACGATACATGGTTTCGGGGAAGGTAAAAATAACAAGAATCGTGCTGGCGCCAATGAGTGCAGTAGAGACCCAATAGATCATTCGCCAATCATAATGAATAGAGATCAAGCCCGAGACAATGATCCCTCCGCTTACTCCAGCGGAAAGAGCGCAAGTGTAAATTCTGTAGAATATTCAAGTCAGAAACCTGACTGGGGGCCACATATGGTTGGACTTACCCCATGACTGTTCCGCGCTCATGCAAGAAGAAAATATCAGAGATGGTCAACGGTGCAAGTACCTCAGCTGCCCCAGCGGCGACCCCCATAACGATTCTAGATGCAAGTTCGCTTCCATAGGTTGTAGAGGCTCCGGACCATACGGCACAGGCTGTATATAGTATAAAGGATGACACATACACAGGCCGGCGCCCGTACTTGATAATAAGGGGCATCCAGAACAAAGTTCCCATACCCTGCATCAAGGCAGTGGTGGTGAAAAAATAAGCGGTCTTGGAGATATCTGCCACAAAGCTCGGATTTGTTTGTGGCGGACCAAAAAATGTTGATGTAACTCTAGCAATGACGATGGATGGGCCGGCAGCAAGGAAGTTGCAGAAGAAGATGGCAGTAGACACCAAGACGGCGATATACCAACGGTATCTCTTGGACCAGTTGAGGGGATCTGAGATCGAGGGTTAGTACGGCTGACTAGATTGTATAGAATCATAGATAGGGGTTCAACCGACCATTGGGATCAGCGGTAGGTGTAGGTACTAGAATAATCTGGTTAGAGTCAAGATGTCGAAGGCGAAGACTCCCAAGATTGTGCATCTTCTTCGCGTCCTCAGGATCGCGCTGAGCTGTAGTGCGGACCATTGCTGCGGATTATCGTGTAATGACTATGGAGTAAACACAATAGAGTAGATTGTGGGCTGAGTAGTACTAGAGATGATCTGATTTTTTAAAGTCCATCCCGGGGAGTTATGCACTGAATATCACTCCTAATTTTGGTGGTTGGGGGAAGCGAAAAGCGAGGCATGTTTGATGTGGCCCCGATATTACGCAAGCCAGGCCCAGCCCAGGATCTTCAAAGGAGGTAAGGGTTTGCACGAGTCGCGAGCGAGACACTTGGACATGTCAATACAATATTGAAAAGCGGGGTTCTGGGGTAAGCCACAAGGCGGGGAAATAGGGAATTGAGCTTCCCCACACCGGGCCCGATTGAACTGGGATAGCAATTGAGATAACCTTCACTCACCATTATAGGACCTCAATCACAAATTTCCCTAATGGTCTCCCTGCAGTTGCGGTGATCGGAAAGAGAAGTCAGGATCACAACGACTGTGACCTTCTCTTCTTGGCAAATTATTTCTGGAGAACTGTATATCCCGATCTCTCCACTTGAGACTACAATTGGTGGTTGCGAAAGCAATGATGATTTTAGCTTTATCAGGTGGACACAATCGATATCCAAAGATATTATTGGTCATTCAGCTCAAGATAAGAAATTCATGGAATTAGTGGATCGAGAAGAAGAATGTCCCTTGAGCGTTTCTAACTGTTTATATTCAGCCTATATGAATGCTTGAAAAATGTAAATGCAGGTGAGGAGGCCCTCCATTGAAAGTGGGGATTGATTCAATAAGAACTGTAGCGCAAGTTTACTAAGTACGAAGTGAGCTTCTTTAACAACGCTGTTAGCTTAAAAGCTATCTTACGGCAATAGCACACAGCCGTCTATGGTTAGGCGAAGCCTTGCAAGTTGTAGGTTGTAAGGTGTCAATCAATTCTTTTGGTGAACTCTAAGACAATTCGTATACGAGCTATAGGTTATTCGCAAGGCCGTTCACTCCAGAGGTATCTCCCTCATCAAGGTACCCACATATCCTCCCTTGGGGATCCCATTTTTTTCTCACTTCCATCAACTTCTTGCCTTGTTCTTCGCCCCAGTATTTAGTGTTCCTAACTTGGAAATCAGAATCTCCAAGATATTGGCCAACACTGTGCGGCGCTATTCTACCCATCACCCCCTTTACCCATGATTGGCACCTTTCGTCATCCTTTGCATCTTCCCAAATAGTGTAAAGCGCAAAATAGTGATCTGACTGCAGCGAGACAGCCATGTCAGGCAGTGGCCTTTGTGATGTAGGTGCCATGGCAAACCATAAGGCGAAGCTCTTTCGGCTTGGTAGAGTAGTAAATGATTCCTCAAGTGTACTGGCAACATCAGAGTCGTTGTTGACGAAGACGTTATCAGCACAGTAGCGGTGGCCATCAGGGTTTGCTCTTGCCTGCATCTCATACTCTTTCTGTAGCGTTGTTGGGCGATTGAACCACCTCTGGAGATAGCCACGCGGTACCGAGTCTTCAGCAGGTTGAAGTGCCTCCATTGATTCCGCATCAGACGATTTGAAGGTGGTGAAGCTGACAATGACGACCGATTCCTCGTAGTCTGGCATGAAAAGCCCAACGCAAACGATTTCAGTGTCGTTATCGAAAGTTGGGGAAATTTTCTGGACCCAGTTCTGTGCTTTTTTGAAATCTTCTTTGGGGAAGACATAACCAGAGGTTCGCACATGAGTTGGTAATGATTTTGGTTTGAGATAGAAGCGTGTGACGACAGCGGGGAAGCCTTGATAAATTTTAGTATGTATTTCTCTTATCTTTGTGAATGGGACTACGAACCTGGCCCCGCGCCTCGAGCTGCCCAAAAGAGGTCTTGATTTTCCTTTTCGTCACAGTGTAGCCTTTTCCCTTCAGCAGTGACAACATCAATCGCTGTCACATACTGGCACGCCCAGCCCCAGCTCTGAAATTTTAATTAGAGTGTAATTCATGAGTATTTACCTTATCACCATTTTAACACGGGACTAACTTACCTTGCACACCCAACCCATACCTCCCTGAAGGAGAAATCCACCTAGACCAACATCTGGGCAATGTCCACCAGGAAATAATAAGCCCTTCTTTCGCAAAACATCATTGAGCTGTCGTCCAGTTGTGCTTGGTGATACAGCAACAATTCCTGTGCTCTCATTGAATTCAATTTCCTTGTACTTTCCAAGGTCAATGAGAACGGCATTGTCACGAACACTCCATGCGGCCCATGAATGACCACCCGAGCGAATTGAGATGCGAGCTCCTTCCTGTTGCGCAAGCTTCACTGCCTCCACGATGTGCTCCTCTTCCGTTGCCTCTACAACTGCTGTTGGATAACGTTCAGGACGACGCTGGTTGAAAACCCGGCCGACCCGCGCTCGCTCATACTCCTCTTTGGGAGCCTCTCCTCTCCTTGTTATTGGTAGTAATGCTTGGGTAATCGTCATAGTCTGTAATTCTTGAGTGACTGTCATGGTTTGGGTTCGAGAAGATGTACAACTGGATCAACAATGAGCCGGTAAGCCGTATATTGAATATCTGGATCAACTATACCCTTTCAAAACTGTAGTACCTTTGCTCGCTTTTCTGGTGATATTGAAGTGTGTTAAATTTGCCGGGTACGTGGGGCCGATATTTGCGTGTTCAACGTTACAACTTCTTAGTATATTCTTTGTAAAATACCCCCCGTCTCCGCAGTGTGCCGCGCGTGCAATGCATGTCTCGGATCTGGGGTAACGAGCATCGGAAAGGGGTTAGCGGTTCTGATGGGAAAATACCGGTACTAAGTCACGGTAACTGAATTCTAATGTCAATCTTCAAATCTATTCCCTCTTCAAAGCTTATACTAGAAGGGCGAAATCAGAATCATCATTTGTTTTATTCGAAAAGGAAAACCCGGTCCTTCCTGAAGCAAAATGCCTGAGCAAACGTTGTTCAATAAAGTTGCGGTCATAAGCGGCTCAAGTTCTGGAATTGGTGCCGAAATAGGCCGAGAACTTGCATCCCGGGGAGCCAATATCGTCCTTAACTATCCATTCGCAAATCTGCGAGAAGGAGCAGAAGCACTCGCAGCAAGCTTGCCAACAAAAAGTATAGCAGTTGAAGCAGATATCTCAACAACCGATGGGCCAAAAAAACTAGTCGATGCAGCAGTAAAGGAGTTCCAGCAGATTGATATTCTTGTGAACAATGCGGCACTGGCAGTAAATAAACCCTTCGAGGAGCAAACGCTGGATGATTGGGACTTGCTCGTCAATCTCAATGGACGTGGAACTTTCCTCCTTACTCAGGCCACACTCCCACATCTACCAAAGCAAGAAGGCCGAATCGTAAACATTGTGTCTATCTCAGCACGAGAGGCACCTCCAATGCAAACAATTTATGCTGGAAGCAAAGGAATGGTGGATAGTTTCACCAAAGTGTGGGCGAAAGAGTTGCCACCAAAGTATGGTGTAACTGTGAATGCAGTTAGTCCTGGTCCTACGATGACTGAAGGGTTTGCGCAGGCCGGAGAGGAATTTATGAAGCAAATACAGCCAGTGCTTGACAAGACACCGGTTGGGGGGCGGATGGGGAAGCCAGAAGAGATCGCGTACGCAGTTGCATTTCTGTGCGAGCCAAGGGCGAGTTGGATCAATGGGATGCATATGATTGCATCCGGAGGGTTATTCATGCATTGACTGAAGATATTCCAAGTACGATAAAAAATATTGAAACGTGTCACACTGTGTTTAGAAATTTAGGAGGTATTGATGGGCAACAAACGAGAGTACAAATAGGAGTTAGTAAGAGATTTTGTAACTGGAGCTTTTAAGGAGGTGTTGACTTTTTGAAGTGAAGTGCAGGCAATTTGTAGTATATCAGATATCCCGGAGGTGGTACGAATAGTAGTTAGCATGACTAACGCAGTGGTCCCTTCGCTCAACAAACACCATGACGACTATGATCAATATCGAAATATTTTTCTTGTATAGAAGGTGTAAATAATGCAAAAGTCAAAAGGAAATAGAAATTTAGTTATGTGCATCGACGTATAAATATCCGTGGTTATTTGTGTGACTTGAGGATTGGGCTGTTAACTGATGTTCTCCTCGACGCCCTTCACTACTTCGTAAGCTTGAAACGATAATAAGGGCCCAGAATAGTCTGGAAGTCGTAACCTTTTGTTGGCCAATGATATCTATTTCTTAATTTATATATATTTTTGGCGAACGGCTTTTAACCCATCTATAAATCGAAAGTATGAGGGGTTTAGTTACGAGGAAAAGCTTTAAGTGTGAACTAGAAGATTATTGATATTTTGGTACTGATTTACACCAAACTTACTGCTTTCAACCAAGACTTTAATTTACATCATGTACAAGTTACACGCACAGTTTAGAGCAAAGTCCCAAGGAGACAGAATAGAGCATACGCTATGGTAATTCATTCGTCTAGAATAAATCTCATTATTGCCTCCAATTGTGGTTTCCTCGACAGGTGAGAACCTGATGCATCATTTATGGTATCTACTCGATAAAATATAAAATCACAAACAAAGTAGTGTTACTTGATTGCGTAAAAATTGTAACCTTGCTATATGAATACATTATGCCCATTGTCCTATCGTAAATTGGGAGTTGCACATATTTGTGAGCTCCCACGTTTCCGCCCCAAGTTTCCCATAACTTCCAATATCGTCTTCACTACCAGCCGCACCAGACACAAATGCAGCAGCCATGAAATGGTCGTCTGTAGCATGCGCGTCTCGAAATCGTGGGTGCTTCATCAACCTCGTGATCGCGCGGCGAAGGTTTGGCCCGCTGTTCTGAGAAATCGCATCTTCCACCGTTTGGCGAAACTCCATTGCCCAGTCCCCTGGTGGTGTCTCCTGGGCGAAGTTATCGGAATATTTCAACATAGGTGACCAAACGTTTCGATAAAGATTATGGACTGCGCCGCCACTTCCAATGATAAGATAGCCCTGTTCTCTTAGAGGCCGCAGCGCGGCACCAACGCGCATATGGAAATGGGGATCGAAGCGAGCATTGAGAGATATGATTGTCGTTGGTGGACACTTCTCAGGGAACATCCGGATCAAGATAAGATATGTGTCGTGGATCCAGTTAAATTTATCGTTTCCGCTGACCTCGAAGCCATTGTTAGCAAGAAGTTCGATACACTTCTTGCCACTTTTCAGATCAGGAACTAGCTCGTAGTTGAGATATTTGGATGGATGAACGTATGCAACTGGTGATTTTCCTGGTTTTGGATTCATTGAAACTTCAACCTTATCATGCCCGACACAATCCCAATGAGCACCCTAGTAGCTGTTAACACATGCTAAATACTTCTTCCCCTGTCCATAGAGTTCTCACCATCATGATGACGCCCTTGATGCCATGGGCAAGAGCTTCATCACCGCATCGTTTCCAGTAGTCGGCTGATTCTGATGCTTCACCCAGCATCATAGTCGAGCCATGAGAGAAGAAATGAACTGGTGTTAGTGCTGATCTCCAACATCAGCCAGTGGTTCGTGATAATTTCGCACTACCAGATCTTACGCATTGAAAGGAACCTCTAGTATTTGGTTTCGCTATAAGTATATAATGTTGTGCTATTTAGGTATAACAACAATGCAAAAAGAAGCAAAAGGGTTGGAACTCTAACTTCTACAGGATGAACAGATTGAGGGTGACCTCTTTTCCGTTGTTGATGTGTCGCTTGACTGTGAAAAGAAGCTATTCCCCATTTCAATAGCGTTGTATGAGCGTAGACTGAAGGCGAGCACATTTGCTTAGCACCTCAGAAATCATCACACCCGAAGTGTGGAGAATTTCCGTGAGAGTCCCGGGGGTTAAGGTTTCGGGAAGGGTGGGGGAAGAGGGGTTTGAGCGGGGTAGTGGGGCCGACACGAGGAGACACCTAGGGGGACATAGAGATTCTGATTATCACTTGGACTCCGAGATGACCAGGGGGCCAGGACATTTCCAACAAAATCAACGACATTCCTTGACGTGATTTTCTTCTCCCCACCCCTTTCCAGTCCTTATCACACCACATGTCCGCTTCCGAGTCGAATTCAAACGGACGTGGACAGTTCCAGTGTGGCACTTGCTCCCAATCTTACTCCCGGCTTGACCACCTTGCCCGCCATGTGAGGTCCCGTATGTTACTCCTCCGTCTTTGATCATTACAACCCTGGCTTCGGGGCTGCGTTGACGGAAGAACAGATACGCATGAGAAGCCGTATCGATGCGATACATGTGGCAAGCAGTTTAGCAGAGTGTAACAAGCCCCTCTCTTCTCCCAGTGCTGGCTAGTCAATCGCCGCTTTCTACTGCATTGCCTCTTTGCTAACACTCTGCTTAGAGATTTGCTCCGACGGCATACCTTGGTTCATAATCCGGCACCTAACGACGCTTCAAATAAGCGTCGCCGAACCGGATCCACTACTTCCCTACCGCTCCGTGCTTCTAAAGCATGTGAGGCATGTGCCGAGCATCACTTGAAATGCGAGGATGAGAAGCCGTGCCGGAGATGCCTACGGAGAGAGATTGCTTGTGTTGTAGCTCCGCGACGGGCGACGAACGACGATGAACCGGGAAGATTTCAATCTACTGAGACCGTTGCGGAGACCAGCAGCCTTCCGGAAAGAGAACTTGATTCAAGTGTGCAACACCAACATCTTCCTCTGACGGGGGTCGACGATGATACCAACTTGGAATCGCAGCGCCAGCCTATGCCAACCACAGCAGTGACCAACGATGATGCCCTCCCTCAACATTTCTACGCTAACACAAATCCATATAATCCGGACTTATCGGAGACGGTGCTCGATCCAGAGCTCTCTGCCCATCATCCATCTATTCAGTTACAGACGCACGAAACCAGGATGCAGATGCAAACAGGGCAGGGTGACATGCCTCCATCTAATAGTGTCCTGGATTTCATGTCTAGTGGATTGTTTTTCTCAAATCTTCCAAGTGGTACACTGACTCCCAATGGGCTAGTTGGATTTGGTGTTGAGACAGACTTGGATTTCAGTTCAATTGACCTCAATTTCATTGATGCATATAATACTCGAGTTCCTTTCGAACTAGAGAATCCCGTCTCGCACATGATAGAGCAAGATTCCAGTAATATCCCCGACCAACACCCGCGACATGCCAATGACACGGACACAAACAGTACGGGAAGGGTTTTGGCTCAATCGATATGGCGCTTCGTTCCCGCAGCCCGTGATCATGGCTATGCAGAGCAGGCTCATCTGTCACTACCTGACCCAGATGCTATTGTTAATAGCCCGGACTTTAGCCATAGCCAGCGGACGACAACTGAAAAGCTCGATGCAGCATCGCGTGACAAGATTCTTGCGATTGTCTTGAGCCAAGTCAAATCACACTCCCTTCCAGCCCTTTCGGCCTTCCCATCTATCGAATTACTTGACAACTTGATCCAATTCTTTCTAGCCGGTCCATTCCCAAATGCCAGCTCATGGATTCACAGTGCAAGCTTCCGGCCCAAAATGGCTCGACCTGAGCTCCTTCTGGCGATGGCAGCATTTGGTGCAATCCTCACACCAGATCGCTCCCTGCGAAAGCTAGGATTTGCTATCCAGGAGGTTGTTCGTAATCACCTTCCCAGCGTATTTGAAGGGAATAATACCACGATCCGCGATCTTCAATTGCTGCAAGCATATATGGTGCATTTAGAAATCGGGCTTTGGAGCGGCAACAGCCGCAAAATTGAAATCTCAGAGAGTTTCCAGCAGCCACTGCTCACGATGCTTCGACGCAGAGGGCGCTTCAGACGGTCAGGGTATCCAATTTTGACTGTACTCGCTGAAGACGAGGGTCCAACGCTAGACAGAAATTGGCGGACATGGATTGAGCAGGAATCGTGGAAAAGATTGGTCTATCACCTTTTACGTCACGATGCACAATCCTCTATATCTCTCCTTGTCAGCCCGTTAATTTCCTACGCAGAGCTTGGTCTTCCTCTACCGGAATCACAAGACATTTGGTCAGCTACCTCGGCACAGGAGTGGAAGATGTTATATCGTGCCAAATTTGAGAACAATACCGTCCGCATACCATCACTTACCGAGTGTGTAGCCAACGTGAATCTTCTTGATTTAAATTCGGCATTGATAGACTTGAAGCTCTCATGCTCATCGTTTTTGTACTCGATCTGGGGCATGGTTTGGGAGTATCGAAAGCTAGCTCTTGTCTTTTGTGATCAGCCGCGGATCTGGGATAGTGGCCTGTCAATGATGTCCCGATATCAAGAACTTTCCAAAGTTTTGGATTACTTCCGTATGCGACACAGCAAGGAGAGTCCATTATTGCTTGAGTTGATTCTCATGCATCTACATATGTCTTTGGAAGAGATCAATCTGTTTATCGGCCTGGAAGGTCTCGAACAAGCAGAAAGAATCCATGCATCAGTTAAGGAATGGGTGAGTAGCAAAGTTTCTCGGCAAGCGGTTTGGCACGCGGGTCAACTCGTTCGTGCTGCCAAAGCACTTCCTTCCGTGGAATTGCGAGACTTTTACGCTGTCTCCCTATTTCATGCAAGTCTTGCTTTCTGGGCTTACGGACTTGCCTCGAGGATGTTTCTGCAAGATGACTCTTCTCAATTTGGCACAGGATCAGGGCAGGCCCCTATTACACCATCACAAATTGTTTGGCTAGACGATGAGGAAACATCAGCAACGTACCGGTACATCTCTCTAGGGGCAGGTGTTCCTGCGCTGCAAGGAGTAGGCCCGGATATGCCACCAGCTCAGTTGCATAATCCTAAAGCCATCATGGATGTTATAATTGAAATAGTAAGACCGAGTCACCGTGACCCTTCTCAACCAGGTTCTCTGTTGACAGAGAACTTGGTTGCTATCATGGAGCGATTGAGATGTATGAACTATGGAGATGGCGATCTTAGTACCTCAGCAGGGATACCTGTTCATATTTAATTCATACTCAATTTAGCCATCAAAGGTTTCTAGTTCCCATAGCTAACTATTTACCTGCCACATATCCTTTCAGCTAATGCTTTCGAGATCTTTAAAACTCAAATTTTTTCGTGATGAAAAACATTTCTCTACTTTGTGACATATGACAGGATGTAAAAATATGTTTTTACTGTTCTATTCCACTATGTCTCTAATGAACATAACTGTTTAAATCTTTTTTTTTTGTTCAGGATACTCGATTGTCTAGTAAACACCTGAAAAATACCATAATTTTCTCTCCAGATGACATCCCGTGACAGTGAGTAGACATTATAAGCCATCGTGAGGATATAAGTGCTTTTTCAGTACCAATTGAGCTAACCTCTCGTCTGGCCTGAAAAATTGATCGGTGTCATGTTCAAGGCTCTTCCAAAATACTACTGGGATTTTATTTTCTTGAATGCTACTGTTTTATGTAACAAATAAAGATGCATCGCCAAGCATTGTAGGCACCATTGTAGATTGTTTCTGATCTTATAGTGAGGTTTTGAAGTCGACAACTTCGTAATTTTCTATTCTTTAATATAAAAGCTGACATTTTGGCAGGAATTTTTCACATCAACTGCAGTAGCAGCGGTAAAACTTCACTTCTCGTGTTGATCTGTCACAACTTAACCATTTGGAAAAGATTTACTGATCTCTGACCAGCTCAGATAAAATTGTAGCTAAATGACGCATGAGGATAGAAATTGAATTGGTGTTAGCATTAGTACAAGCACTCAAAAATAGTGATCTAGTGCAAGCCTTAGATGTTAACGGTAGATCTTATTACGAGACCTTCACCGCCTCAGCTTCATTGCGAAGCGGACACCAAAATAACCTATTGTCCCTACACTTGCTAACGTTAATGTACCAAAGAGACCGAGTCCAGTAAAAATGGATTGCTCAAAGAAACCAATCTGCCCCCCCGCTGATCGTTCGTGCTTTGGCTTCAGCTTTGTCAACACATCTCTTAAAGCCTTAGCCAAAACACTGGCTTCTGGATCACTCAGACACTCATGGACGACTTGCGACAATGCGGATGGGTTACTGTACTTTCCAGATGGTAGGGAAAATAGCGCTACAGGATATCGCAGCGAGCGGTCGATTGGCGAGGAACGTAGCGCAGCTGGGCCAACTATTTGAATCTTAGCACGGGACCATCTAGATTGCTAATTTTAAATATATTTACCAAGTAGCTCAAGAGGAGCATGATTGATGAAAGACGCGTGGGATGGTATCGAGTAACTTAGGTACTTCGCCGGTGTGGGGGCTGCAAAGATGTACGATGCCAACAGATTTTCACTGCAAATATAATGTTAAAAATATGCTTCACATGATAGAGCTTCTCTAACTCACGAAGTTGCAAGACTAATGGCGTCATCAAGCGATTTTATAGTATGTATTACTAGGTTTGGGCTGTTTATTTTACTTCGTAGTAGATCCGAATTTCTATCAAAGAATGTGTTAACATACGTGAGCTATTGAATTAAGTAAAAGAAAGGATAAGATTAGTAACAAGTACCTATTTTTCACCTCAAATACCGAGCTATTCCCAGTCGAAGTTACGACTTCAATTTCACCGCTTTTCCTTCCATCTTCAAACCTTTTTTCTTCTGCCGTTGACTCCGAAACGATTGTTCTAATCACTTGCTGATTCACAGGGAGGCGAATGAGCTCCCCCATGACGGCGGTAAGGAAGTCTTTCCTTACATACTCATTGACTAAAATGAGATCTGGCGCGTATGGTGATTTACCACCAAAACTTAGGCGTGCTGTAACGAGTGCTTGAGCTGCTTTCGCGAGGTTCGCGGTTCGATCGACGACAGCAACTACCCGGGATTGAGACGGGGAGATAAGTGGGCTTGGTGAAGTAGATGGTAGAGGTGGTAGCTCCGTCCGCAGTATGTCGTTCTGGAAAACACGAATGTGGTTTGTGCCGAGATCTGCGTCTGTGGCACGAGCTGTAACGAATTCGACTATACTGGGATCAAGAGCAGCCTTAAGCAGTTTGCGAATTAAACTGGGAATTTCCTGGAGTGTGTTTTCTATCTGAAAAATAACTTGTTAGAATACCGAAAGTCTTGCTTCGCAAAATTAAAATGGCACACACCTCAACCACAACGCAATTTCCAGCTGCAATGGCAGCGCTCAATGCCACGATTATAGAATAGAAGGTAGTGTAGCCGGATGGCACGATGTAAGCAATCCCAATTGGCTCGACTTGTTCTGGTGCATCATCCCCCCGCACAACTCTATACTCTTTGTTCAAAGCATCGTCTGCATCAAGCAGCCTGTAATAGTCCTTCACACTTTGGAGCGTCAAAATACTTTCAACCGCCACTTCCGCTTCACTGTTCCCGCTGTCGTTCCTAATAGCATTTTCTATTGACGCAATGTTGGTGATGAGTGCTTTCTGTAATTTCTCTAACTGCGTTTGACGATAAATAACGTTGTGAAGGCGCCCATCAATGGCCGCTTCTCGTATTGGTTGTAGTACTCGAGACATTGGAAATTGTTAGAAATGGAAATCAAAAGATGTAATGAGAGTTCAACCTGCTCGACTTGACTTCCATAATTACGTTGACTTAGTTGATTTTTTGGTTCCTGCAAGCTTACAGGGTCTGGGCACCAAATCTGGGGTCACGGTGGCGTTCGGGAATCCCCCACCTCCACCTTTCCGATGCCACGCGTAAGATTATTGGTCACATGTTTTGGAGAGAGGGAACTCATGATCCGTTATTCTGAAGTAAATGAATGTTGAGATAAAAAAAAGCTACCTAACATTCACTTTCAGTCTCTATCACCAAAGTCATGCCTTCCACCACAACAACAACGTCTCCTCCTGGCACTGTCTCCGCTGAGGCTGCACGTCTGCGAAAATTGAACCATCTCTCAGACTACGAATTGTACCATTCGGATACTCAATCACAGTCCCCAAGTGCATCAAAACCAAGTAGTTCAGTACAAGGCCCTCGAATTCAACGCTCAGCAGAGCCATCCGGTCTCCAACGTGCACTGAATAACCCGGAAGACTGGCCAGATAACCACCGTCGGATTCCGCAGTATCGACCGATCAACAGAGAGTTAGATCAGAGCCAGAGAAGGGTGTATCAAAACAATGGGGAACGCATGTTTTTAACCGTCATGTTTACTGGAGTTCGAGTAAATGTTGTGAGTACTTTTGTTCTCTATCATAGTTTTGCGAGTTGGCTTACTCGAGGATTGAGACGAATTTATCAAGCTACAATCCTTGAGTTTATTGTACTAATCAATTTTGTAGGCTGCTAATCGAGTGTGGAATGCCACGCTGGGAAGGATTAACAGGAATTGGTTCGAATATAAAGTTGGGGGTGAATGGTAGTTGTTTAGAATTCAGATACTAAATCACAAAAACCTTCTTAAACTGATCTAGCTTCCTGGCAGTATTGTATTTGTAAAGGTAGTTATGTCCATATTGAATTCACTTGAAAAGGCAAGAAAATAAGAAAAAATAATTAGAACTCACTTCAAGGAGCCTAGGGGTAATAGTAACCTAATTTCTCAGCGGTTTTATGACTAGAAATTTCATATTAAAGCCTACTGTTTGGAAGTAAAGCCTAAAAATACCTATTCCTATAGACGAGAAAATTTGTTTCTGAAAATCAGTGCGGCTTTGGTGATATGGAATTTATCATTTGACGTTTAAAATTAGACGTTTAATTGATACGTATTTCATGTTAGAATGTGACGCTCAGCTAAAACCCACCTTTACCTAGGCAACTGATACAGGTTCTACCTACGTGAGAACCTTACACGAGAGAAGGAGTTTAGAAGCATTTGAAATATTGGAGGATGCAATGGGGAATGAAGTTTAACTATCACTGATTATCTTACAAGAATTACATTCACAGCAAGCAGATTATTTTTAAGCAAATAATTTATTTGTACTCTCATTACCTAGACCAATTATTTTGGCGGAATAATTGGTAGTGTGATGTAATTATCAAATGCTGGACCAAAATGGATATGATTCAATCCCTCAAATTTATCCTTCGATCTATAATGCGTCAGTTAGACAATTCGATTATCGGCTAGATTCGGAGGTTGCTTACCTGTCATTAGCATCGGTATGGACAAACCTGTCAGCACCCTGCGTATCCCCAGATGAAACCTCAAAGACAATCTTGCCGCCTTTTTCTACAACCACGTTTGTTGGCCAGATCTCCACGTCAACAGGATATACTTCACCGACAATCACGGGCTGCACATCATTGCTGGTATAGTTGCGATACGGTAACCAAGGTCGATGCTTCCAGTGGTTGGGCTCCGTTTTTCGAAGACTAACGCGTAACCATCCTTTTGTCAGGGGAACAGGGTCACCTGCTGTTCCTGTGTAATGAATTTCCTTGCCTGTTGGGGAGATGTGACGAAGTGTGACAAAGAGATCGAGGTCAGATGGAAGTGTAGGAGAGTTTGGATGAGGGGTGACAGAAACGTTGAGGTGGGCGACAACATGGCCAGTAATTTCAGTCTCAGTTCCAAATGACGCAGTCTCAAATCGGAGGAGTTGCGAATTTTCAAGTGTGCCGAGGGCTTTATATGAGAGTTTGGATTGTCTCTCGACAGAGGGGGCGTCGACTGTGAGACCCCCTTGGGGAGTTAGCTTGAAGTTCATGTACTGTGTGCGTTTGATAGGCCATTCATTCTCGGTTCTCCGTTGATACGTTCTCTCTCCTTCGGCGTTGTTATGACCGACATCGCCCTTTCGTAGCACAAGATCGACAGGTGGAAGTTTGCCTTTGATGCTCCAGCCTTCGCGATCGTCACCTTTGAGGAAAGCGTCAAGGAAGCTCCGTTGAACTTCAACCTGCTCTTTATAGTAAAAGGGCAAATCATGTCTTCCCGTGATGAAGCGGAGATACTTCAGTTCCGAACCGGCCCATGTCCATCCCTCGACGTTGCCACGCAAGTGAAGGCATATTCCTCCCCAGTTGGCAACACTCAGTACGGGAACTTGGATGTCTCCCATATGATACTCTTTCGAAGCATAGTAAGCATCATCGCGATACTTGTATGTAGCATTATCGACTGTTTGATCCCGGCGATTAGTCATAAGTTCGGCCTCGGAGAGGTCACCCTCAATAGTGTCTGGGCCCCAATTTCGAGCGGCCTTTCCACCAAGACCGTACTGATTAGAAAGTACCTGCCTATCCCACCAAAACTTAATGAAGCCGTTAGACAAGATTCCTCCTTGGCGGCAGCGGTCACGATAGTAGTCTGACATTCCCTCCCATGGGATAATACAGGATAATCCTTTTGGTTGCCTTGCTGCTACCCGCCATTGGCTTCCACCGTAGTAGCTACAGAGAGTTAGTATATAAAAACTAGTAACAGGGTGGGTATAGTCTAGAATACCTAATACCAAGTAATCCCACTTTTCCAGTAGACCAGGACTGCTCCGATGCCCACTCCACCACATCACAAAATGCTTCACTTGTACCACGAGACATGGTATCAAGCACACCTGGGGATTGCCCCAAGCCTCGCTCATCAGCGCGAACTACCACATAGCCATTCTTCGTCCAAAATCCTGGGTCAGGCGTTTCCCATGCCGAATGGGGACCTTTGTGCTCAGGATTGACTTCTTCAAAAGACTTTGGGTGGAAACTAAGTGCAAAGTTAGAATCCTGTGCATCTATACTTTAAAGAGGATATGAAAAAGCTGAAATTAATGAAAGCAGCTCACGCTTCATAAGAAATATCCTTGCCGTATGGCCCGTAAGTTACAATAACAGGTGATTTCGTATTGGATTTTGGTCTATAAACGTTGACACGAACGACACCATCAGCGACTTTGAGCGGCACTGATACATTTTGCTCGAAAATGTAGGGATATGAAGCGTCGTCGATGGTGCTAATTTCCTTGATTTGGTTCGGCATAGCTCCTTCAAAGGAGAATGTGGATTTTACTGTTGAGGAGAGAAGAACGTGTCTGTTTACCTAGGAATTTCTATTCACAGACAAGAAGCACATCAAATACCCATGGTCTTTTGTTATCAAACTAACGATTTATTTTTGAAGATTCGGAATCATGCCCTGCTCCGGCGTGGGGAGGGGGTAAGTTCGGGACCACCTAAAAATCCACTGCAAACCCCATGCGCAGCCACTTATGCAGGGGCACGCGGGGTACGGAGTCCGCTCCAGTTCTCATTCAATGATAGTAGACAAGGGAGGGGGAAACAAAGAAGTGTAGAAGCGAGAGTATCATGGATTATAGCCTTGGAAGGTAATTGTTTTCGTCTTCAAGAACTCATCCAAACCCCACTGTCCGTTGAAGCGGCCCCAACCACTCTTCTTTGTGCCACCATGAGGCAATCTTGCTTCGTCATGAACACTCATGCTATTGATGTGAATGGCTCCGCTCTCAATTCTACCCGCAATATACAAACCCCGTCCGAGATTTTCGGTGAAAACTGCGCCACTAAGGCCATAGTCTGTGTCGTTCGCGATTTCAATTGCCTGTTCATCATTCTCCACCGCAATTAGACTGACAGAGGGACCGAAACTCTCGGTTGAATAGAGGTTCATTGCTTTTGTAACTCCTCCGACAATGGTAGGACGCATACGGTACTTTGATGTTTCTGTTGTGTCGAGATGCCCATAGACAAGCTTGGCACCTTTGGAAACTGCATCAGAGATAAGTTTCTTATTCCTTTCAACACCGATTGCTTGAGCTATCACGGGTGCTTGTGCAGATGGATCCGGTTCGAAAATGTTGGACACAGCTTTTGTAAGCTCTTGAGAGAAGGATTCGAGAATTGAGTTATGCACAAGAATTCGCTCAGTGGACATGCATATCTGCCCGCTCTATACAAAACCCTCAGTAAGACTTTGATCAAGATTGGATTACCCGATACCTACATGCAAGAAAGCACCTAGTGCGCAGTGAACAGCTGCTTTCTGAATATTTGCATCCTCACAAACGATAGCACTCGATTTCCCTCCTAGTTCCATCAATACGGGTTTTAAATTCTTGCCTGCAGAAGAAGCAATAATGCTACCAACAGCAGTGCTACCTGTGAAATTAATTTTCCTCACAGCAGGGTGCTCAATTAAGGTATTTGTGATCTCTGCGGCATCCTGAGGTCGGTGGAAAATGACATTTAGAACCCCATCTGGAAGCCCAGCTTCCTTGAAAATCGATCCAATTGCCCAGTGACATCGGGGAGATGTTTCACTGCCTTTAAGAATGCATGTGTTACCAGCAGCAAGTGCATATGCTACAGAACGAAACCCTAGAATATACGGTGCATTCCTATGAGACAGGCTAGGTTAGTAATGGATATAAGGCATCAGGTATGTTCTTCTTACCAGGGTGCAATACCAAGACATACTCCGTATGGCTCTTTCATCACAAGTGCTTGCGTGCCCTCTTCCTGGCAAATGGGGATGGTCCCAGCTAAAGCGGCTCCAATTCCACCGCCAATTTCTCGTAAGAGGTCGGCGGATACCTTGATATTGAACTTAGAAAACCTTTCTTGTGCCCCGGTTTCCTTTTCCATATAACCCCTACATTCATCGCTGCGGGCTTCTAGAATATCGGCTGCTTTCAGAATGATTTGCCGTCGATCTTCAACACGGGACTTGGACCATGAAGAAAAAGCGTGGGCAGCGGTTTCAACTGCCGCAATTGCATCTTCCTGTAACGCCGATGAACTCTCCCATATACCTGTAGATGTGTGTGGTGAGATAACCTGGAAGCGGGCAGTAGGGTAAGTCTCTTCTCCATTAATAATGAGAGGCACGATGTTTTCCATGCTTCGAATTTGTTACCTGCAGCACTTAAGCCACTCCTGAGACAACAATTTTTTATTTCGTTCAGTATCAGGGTTGGAGCCGGTTCGATTAAGTGCAAATTCGAAGACAGGAAGGGAGAAATTGAAATGTCAAATGGTTCGACGAAAATTATGCTGTTATTCTTATAGATTCCTTATCCTTATACTCCAACCTTTTTCGACCCCTGGAAAGGTGGGCACCAAGGCCCTCGGCAAGAAGAGTGGGGGAACGGAATTAAAAATAGCGAGGTCCACAGTGGGATATGTTTTTTTTTTTTTAAAAAAGGGGGGGGGGGAGGAAATAGTTTCAAGAAACCAGATCTAATACTTTAACAATAGACCCCATACTTCGTGTAGATACCTTAAAGCAAATACTCAAAATTAGAATATCTCATAAGTATATCGTTTAGTAATCTATCAGATTGTCCTCCATCACTAACTTTAATGGTTTGTTTGAAAATAGAAAATTATTACTTTTAATCAGGCATTTTCATATGTAAACATATTTTCTTTCTCAGGTTAGCGATATCCAGTGAGTTATAGGCTAGTAAAGGAATTCTCGAATTCCTAAAAACAAGCCATTTGCTCATAGCCTATTTAAGTTTTATGCAATGGTGAGGAATATTCTCGTAGTTCTTATAAAGAGAAACCAGCATCGATGACCGCATTCATCCCAGTAACAGATTTTGACAAAGCAAGCAATTTAACTTGTTCAGCTACGTCCTTGAAATAGAGTTAAAAGTAGCATCTCTAGAGGAAGGGAGCAGTCGTACCTCTGTCGTCGCAAATATTTTCAGCGCATTTTTCTCTTGTACAGCTTTCAGTTTCTCCTCTGAAAATTGCCGCCCCCAGTCCTATATAAGTCAGAAGCTGCCTTTTTTCACATGACATATAGAACATACCGTGAGGAGAACTCCCGGTGCAATTGAATTTACTCTAATCTTTGGGGCTGCAATCATAGCAAGACTTCGTGTAAGATGTATGAGTGCTGATTTCGTGACGGCATACGGCTTGAGTACAAATCTTAGCATAATATGCTTTCCAGAGGAGTTTTGGTAAACAAACCAACGAGCTACCACTCGGAATAACTCCAGCTACACTTGCTGTGGTGATGAACGCCCCCTCACTCTGATCCAGCTGTTCCTTACAAGCTTGAAAGAGGAAAAAGTGACTCTTTACATTCATATTAAAGCATTTGTCCCAATCATCCTCATTATCTGCGGCCTGAAGATCCATAAAATTTGTCATCCTCGTCCAGCCAGCATTGGAAACAACTACGTCTAAACGTCCCATTGTCTTCACTACCTCTTTAACCATGTCGGAAATTTCGTTGCGTTTGCTCATATCTGCCCTAATAGCAATATATCGTGGTGAGTACTTTTGACTTTCTGCAATTGGCTCTCGTACGAGTCCTTCCAAGTGCTTTACGAGGGCATCTGCGCGCTTTGAATCAGAATGAAAGTTGATCGCCACCGACATGTTGGCTTTCGCAAGTGTTTTGGCAATGGCAGCGCCGAGTCCATTAGACCCGGCAGTAACGAGTGCGACTTTGGCCATGGTGACATCAATTTTTGCATTTGTTTTTGCGACATTATTATTTTAGGTTTTCTTTTCATTTGATGAATGGAACTCTACGAATTCGCTGCACACCGAGCCCAATAGCATCGGGCCCTCAAATTTGTGTACCTAGCCCCCACCCTACCCGATCCCCAGATCATACCCCGGGAACAAAAGCATGAAAACTGGTCAAAAAACTGCCCTGCGTGTCCATACAAATTTCGTCAGACCAAAATTGCAAAGTCCAGAAAATTCCTTTCACCACTGTCACACAGATGTCTCAACCAGCAAGCCAGCCAGCAGATAATGGCCTCCGTCCCATCAGTCGCTACATTACCGATCACGATCCAGAAGGCAAAACATCAATCTCCACAGCCGTTCCAGACGTCCTCCGATGGCAGCAGTTAGCCAACGGTGATCGATTCAGTCTCGCTTACGCAACAGAAGAATACCCAGTCAATCTCAGCAATAATGCTGATATATCTATTTATCAAAAGAATCTCAAAGATTTACCTGGTATCACCATTCCTGGGGGTACAGTCTTGCGCGCTGTGGATATAGCGCCTGGAAATACATCACCCATGCATAGGACTGTTAGCCTAGACTATGGTGTTGTGCTAGAAGGAGAGGTGGAACTGGTGCTGGACTCTGGGGTAACTCAGTTGCTTAAGAGGGGCGACATTACTATACAGCGAGGTACAAATCATGCCTGGAGGAATCCTAGTTCAACAAATTGGGCTCGGATGCTTTACGTTCTGCAGGAAGCTCAACCATTGCAATTCAACGGAAAAGATCTTGTAGAGGACTATGGTGGTGGTATGGACGACGTCAAACCATCAAAGAAATAGAGATAGATCAACGTGGCTAGCCGTCTAAGATTAAGGCTGTGCAACATGGCCAACTTTATTCCATGCCAAAAATGCAGAACCTTTGCCCAACTCATACTGTTCTACAAGGTCTTCTGACTGCACCAACACGTGATCTTTTTTTTGTTATACTTATCTTAGACATTGTTGTCAACTATTCAAGTCTCCCGAGAGTATGTTTCGAAAGTCTGCTTTGGCATGCAATCCATGCTTGATAAAGCATTAGAGGAATGTTCCACAACAGGATTCGTAATCCGTCTTGATTCTGGCGTTAGAACCATTTACCCCGCAATGGCTTTCTGGCCCCCGACATCGCTGAATCACAACACATCTTGGTGTGGGGCCGAAATACTAATCAGGAGCCGAATGTAAACAAATGGCTTGATAAAAAGTGATGATTTCGAATTTTAGAACCGAAAAAAACAACTCCATTACGTGTCATCATTTTCCAACTCTCAATATTCTCGTCACATCTAAAATCTTCAAAATCTTTTATTCGTTCTACGCGAGAAGGCCTCACCAAATCAAGATGGTTCGCCGGTATCTGAAGAAAAGCTCAGTAACAACAGCCTCAGCTGGTGCGGCGCAAGTAGATGTTAGCCAAATCGTTAAAGGCGTCATCGACGATATCCGCAATAACGGGGACACGGCGGTTCGCAAGTACTCCGAGAAATTCGACAAGTGGTCACCAGAATCTTTCAAACTCTCGAAGGCAGACATTGAAACCGCGATAGCTGCGGTACCGAGTCAAACAATTGAGGACATCAAAGAAGTACAGAAGAACGTGAGGAGGTTTGCACAAGCTCAAAGAGATTCTATCCGTGACTTTGAGTTAGAAACACAACCGGTATGGAATACATTAATGTTGATTCATGATTGTGGTGGCTGACAGTTATCAGGGTGTTTTCCTTGGTCAGAAGAATGTTCCAATCAGTGTTGCTGGAGCTTATATTCCAGGCGGTCGCTACCCTCTCCTTGCTTCAGCACACATGACTATTCTCACTGCTAAAGTCGCTGGGGTTGAGCATGTTATTGGATGTACCCCTCCCATTGCAGGTCAAATGCCAAATGCAACTATCGCCGCTATGCATTTTGCAGGCGCTGATGAAATCTTTGTTCTAGGAGGTGTTCAGGCTGTAGCCGCAATGGCTATTGGCACTGAAACCATTCGCAAAGTCGATTTTATTGCCGGGCCTGGAAATGCCTTTGTCGCTGAGGGCAAGCGTCAACTATTTGGTGATATTGGAATTGATCTCTTTGCTGGTCCCACCGAGATTCTTATTGTAACAGACGAGAGGGCAGATCCATTTACTGTTGCAACGGACATTCTCTCCCAGGCTGAACATGGTCCAGATACACCTTCCGTCATCTTAACTACATCTGAAGAGGTGGGGCGAAGGTCGATGGAAATTATTGATGAGCTACTAAAAGAGATGCCCACTGCAGCACTTGCTGGAACCTCATGGAGGGCATTTGGAGAGGTTATTGTTGTGGACACACTTGACGAAGCGTGGAAGGTAGCAGACGAAATTGCGAGTGAGCATGTCCAAATCTTCACAAGGAACCCGAGAGAGGCGCTGGAAAAGATGACAGCCTATGGTGCGCTCTTCTTGGGCGAAAAGACGTGTGTCTCTTACGGCGACAAGGCGAGTTTTTACCCTCAGCTAATATCATCTGTGGTTGTAAATTAACATTCATACTAGGTCATTGGGACAAATCACGTTCTGCCAACAAGAAAAGCGGCACGATATACAGGTGGCCTCTGGGTTGGCAAATTCTTAAGGACGGTAACATATCAAGAAGTGAAGAGTAGCGAAGCAAGTGGTGAACTCGGCCGTCTTTGTGGAAGGGCAGCACGGGCAGAGAACTTTGAAGGTCACGCTCGCTCTGGAGATTTGAGAGCGCAAAAATATTTGAGTGACAAGTATACTTGGATATCAAGGGCTAATGAAGCTTTAGCGAGTCCATCGGCTAAAATCTAGAGTCTAGGTGCAAATTAAAGGGGTGATTGTTGAAAGTTGACAAAAGCTGTATCAGAATGAAAGTGGTAGAAATTGGACCCGCTGCATATAGTTAGTAGCTTAGATTCTAGAGCAATGATGAAGGGTTTCACAGTCATGTATCCAAGAGAATGCTTGATTGATCATTATCTGAAGTGGTAGGTCGACCTGCATATATGTCATGTGACCGTTGGTTTCCGAGGTGGGGGAATTCGTGCCCCCCCCCCCACCTCATATCCCGAACCCCTCTTCCTTCTGCAGCTTCGTAATGCAATAGTGCTGCACTACCCCATACCCCACCTTCCGCTTTTACCCCAGGATAGAGGTCCCGAAGGAGGAGTGTTGGTAAATTTCAAATGGGAACGGCAATTGTCGTGGAAGGAGGGGTGTGAAGATATTTATGAAGTTCAAGCTCAGGTACTCTCATATCTGAACACCCTGCTTTCATAGTTCGCCTTTCCAAACCCATTTAGACCTCCAAAATGATACGCATAGATCATGTTGGTAGTACCACCGATGCGAACGGCAAAAATGGCGCAAATGGAATCCATCCTGTTGCCAGCCGTGCAACTTCGAGCCGACCCTTGAGTGTCTTAATCATTGGAGCAGGCATTGGTGGGTTGACAGCAGCAATTGCTCTTCGAAAGCAAGGGCACGATGTTCAAGTAAGCCAATTGCAATAATGGTTTTTCTATACATAGTAATGTGTTCTGATGACAATGCTAGATATTTGAGCAATCAGCTTTTTCAAGGGAAACTGGTGCAGCAATTCATTTGGCGCCAAACACGAATGGCATTCTTAGACGTCTGGGCATTTTTGCTGAGGAGTTTGGAGCAAATCCAATGGAAAAGGTAACAGGAAATCCATAATATATCTAGTTTTATTGCATAATAGCTCACTAACAAACCGTAGTTAACCGAATATACGGCTGTTGGAGAAGTTACTAGAACAATCGACCTCCGAGAACCCAACAAGGAATGGCAACATGTAAGTATATATTATTTCACGTGTCAGGAATAACAAAAAACTAATCAGCTCCCAGCCTTGGCTCCTCGCTCATCGGATTGAACTTCATAACAAGTTGAAGGTTGCAGCAACAGATCCAAACGAGGGCGGATCAGTCCAACTTAGAACTTCGAGCAAAGTTGTGACTATCGACTCAGTCTCGGCTACCATCGCTCTCGAAGATGGAACGACAATTAAAGGTGATATTGTTATTGGGGCTGACGGAGTCCACTCTGTGGCGAGAACAGTTATTGTTAATGATAGTGATGATTACAAGCCATTTGGGAGTGGCAAGAGCGCATTTCGTTTCCTCGTGCCACGACAGCTGGCACTTGAAGATCCAGTCACAAAGCCATTTGCTGAGACGCAAGGAAACCTGCTCATATGGTACGGAAACGATAGAAGAGTCGTGATGTACCCCACTTCCGACAATTCTATTTTGAATTTTGTATGTATCCATCCCGAAGCCGAGACGTCAGACGATTCTGGAGAAGGCTGGGATCAAACCAGCAATCTTGAAAAGCTTCTGCAGGTATACGCTTCGTTCGACCCTGCCTTGTTGAAGCTTCTCGCTAAGGCAGACCCCCTGAATATCAAGATCTGGACGTTGCTCGACATGAAAGTGATTCCAAATTGGACAAAGGAGCGGCTAACACTCCTCGGAGATGCAGCGCATCCATTTTTGCCGCATCAAGGCCAGGGAGCTGGAGTAGCTATCGAAGATGCTGCCGCTCTGGCTGTTGTTTTACCTCTCGGAACAAAGTCAGAGGAAGTTGCTGAACGATTGGTACTCTATGAAGATATCCGAAAGGAAAGAGCAGACAAAATTCAACAATTCTCGCGTCTTGCAGGTGCTGATCTTGACAGTCAAGACAAAAAAGATAGTTAGTTCATCCGTACTAGAATGTTGGGTTGACAGCTGACATTGATAGTGTATGGATTCACAAATTATAATTTTGGACATGATGAATGGGACAACTCCACTCAGAGATTCCGTGAATGGCAGTGGAAGCGAATCCCAAACGCATACTGGCGTATGCCAATTGCCTTCGGCCCCATGCCTGGTCCCCGTCAAACACATATGGGTTTGGTTCGAAGTGGTTTAGAATCAACTTTTACTACCGCTTCAATCAAATTCAAGACCTCGAGAACTATGCTCCAAAATCTGTTTCCTCCAGGACGTCGAGGCTGGCGCTTCAAATCTCCCGGCACTGTCGCTTATGCATCGTTTTCACAAACCACATTGAATAAAATGGAATGGCTTGGAGGCTCCGGCTATAAACACATCGGTCTATACGTCCACGGTGTAGAGTACGAGAAGAAAGACGGAAGTGTCGTTAGCGGCTCCTACCTCCCGATTCTGTTCGAGTCTCTCACGGATCCCATCGTCTCAGGACGCGAGGAATTGGGTATGCCAAAATTATACACATCAGTCGACGTCTATCGTCGATCCAACTCCTATCGCATGCGCACTGGATGGGAAGGCGCACTTTGGGGTGACTTTCTCCTCGAGGGCCTCACCGAGGTCGATCCTTCAACTCAAACCGGCAGCATCAGTGGCGACGCCGATGCGGGAATATTAGCTTATAAGTATATACCCAAAGCCGGAAAAGAAAACAAGGGAATTGCAGCTGAAGAGCATGTCGTCTGGGATCCTTTCAATGAGGCTACTACGACTCCGAGACCACAAAAGACCTACATAGCAAGTAAGGCAAGCTTCAAGATTGATCCGTTGGACTGGGAGCAGTTACCCACCTTATATCATATTATTTCGAGATTGGCGGAGTTACCGGTATATGAGATTATGGGTGCTAAGGTTGTTGAAGGGGTTGGCGTTCCAGATGTTTCCACTGCAAGACCAATCGAGTAAGTTTGAGATCAATCAAAAAGGCTGTTTTGCCATTCTTGCTCTGCTGGCTATGTAAAATCATATCTCAAGATTCATGTCCGTGCTTCGCTCCGTGGTGGTTTTAGCGTTATTAAATGAGAGAAATTTCTCGTGTTCCTGGGAATCATCTCGCGATACCTATACCATTTTTGTTACAATACCAAACCCTATGGCTTACCCACAATGTAAGATTATCAAGTTTCAACAATAGATGTAACCATAATGTGCTATGGTATCCACAATATCGGGGGTATGATGAGACAGGGCAGGGGGACATGTTAAGTGGGACCAAAACAGAATAAGTTTACAATTCATCATCTGTTGCATACTAAATATGTGATTCGGAGGTTTTTTTTTCGTCGATCTACTGATCCTAGGACATGAGGATTAATTCTAGCAGTTCTCTTACCTACTTTAAGTCGAATTAATGACTCCTATTTCACTTAAGTAATCACTAGGTATTGGAGTTACTCGTTTTGGAAGATGGTGTGTATTTTTATTAGATTTATCTAATTTGGAATTATGGTTACGAACACTAGCTTGCTGTAAATTTTATACTTGTAAACCCTATGCCAAGGAGGCAAGCAACAGGCCTCTTCCTATTCATTTCATCCTTCATTAGTGTAAGAATATTTTTATATAGAGTATAGAGTTTACATTAAGTATTGTTTTGCACGAGGTTCTGTTGAAATCCTTGGGTAGTGTGGCGCTAACAATCCGGAGTTCCACTCTCAAATGTTGAGCTTTATAACCCCAGACGTAAGAAAATCGAGGAAATGATATTCTATTCAACTGTGAGTGGAATGAATCCCGCCTATCGAGTTCGTGTTGCTGAAAACCCCACCATAGGATTACTAGTGTTGTAGAGGTAATTCAAGTACAGAACATAGCCTAGATGAGTTTTATCAATCTATGACTAGAAGGTTGATGCTCCGGAGTCCGTGGTATGCTGATTAACCTACAAATGTGGTGATATTGTCCTATGGTAGGGAACTCTCTATTCGATCATCAAATATCCTGGAAGCTCGAAAATCGGAGTTTGAATCAAAAGTATCGCTTTAAAAGATAAAAGAGCCTTCGCTGATGCGCAAGGTCTAATATAAACATGCCCATGTGATTTAAAATGGGATAACTTGGTCTATTGGTATGAGCGACTATAGAAATTGCATACCACAGGAGAAGCAGGCTTGATATTCAGCTCCACCCTCAAAGCGGTATTTGCATTTGCGTCATTGCCAGAGGATAAATAATCAAACTCTTGGAAAATACGACATAGAGTATAGCGAAGCTGGATAATAGAAAAATTTCGTCCGAGGCACACCCGAGGGCCGTGATTGAATGGTAGATATTCCCATTTTCCAGGTTGCCAGGATTCCCATCGTTCTGGACGAAAAATATTTGCGTCCGCACCAACAATATCGACTCGGCGCTGAAGAGAGTGCACTGAATATGCTGTTTGCTATAAGTCAGCACTGGTAGAAAAACTATGCCGTAAGGAGATTGACGAACCAATCTGAGTATTTTTGAGGATACCAACAGGTTCCAGGCCATCTTTTCCACCACCCGATGGCAAATATGTATCTTCCAGGGCCACCCTCACATTGAAACCCACTATAGTTCTAAGATAAGTATTCATCATATCTTATATGTACACAAATACTAGGAGACTTACAAGGAGGATAAAGTCTTAGAACTTCTTGTACAATATTCTTCAGGTATGTCATTTTGTGTAATTCCTCCAGAGTAGGCTTATAGCCTTGTCTCACCCTGAATAGAACCCCTCAATCAAAACATCCTACATTAGGTTAGAAAAGAGTAAGACTTACAAGTCTGCTATTTCAGACCTCAATCTCTGCACTACATCTGGATTTCGAGCCAGTTCATATAACGCCCAGGCCAGTGATAAGCCAAAGGGGTCCTACTGTGGTGTAAGCGACAACTCATACACGTTATCACTTATTCATACCCTGCCAGCGAGTAATACTGCAATTATCTGATCTCGAATGTCCTGTTCCACCTAACTGTTAGAACCTGAGAATGTAGAGGTAGCATGGGAAGTCACGTGCTTTTTTGCTTCGGCTTCTTTGTCGTAATGAATCAACTAGCTTGTTTCCCTCTGCCTCTTTTTCATCTGATTTCGGGCTTGGAAGACCTAAAATTCTCTTCACCTGAGTGTCTAGATAGTTTTCTACTTCCTGCATAGAGTCACGGACAACGATCGTTGGTAGTAGCGAGCCGAGATGCCTTGGAATGTCAGCAGGTCAAAGCTCTTTATACACCTCTATTTTACACTTACCCAAAGACAGTCCGGATCGTGTTGTAAGCTTGTATTTTGTCCATTGCTTCACCGAAGGGAAAATGCCGTATATTCAGAGAATTTGCCGACTCTTCCAGGAAAATATCCGAGACGACATCCAAAGCGAAGCGAGAAGACAAATCGCTAATATTGACGTTGAGGGGATTTTCATGAATTCTCGAGAAGAGCTGTTGGACATGGTGTTCAGTTCGAGCAAAATCAGATGGCCTACTCTTTGATAACTTGTCTTTGTCAGTATTTCTTATTGTATATAATTCGTAGTCGAAGACTAGTATTTTCCCTAATCTAAAAAAATTGGGAAACTTACATGTGGGCGGAGCAGCCTTTTTGAAGCCTCCCAAGTTTGGCCATCAGCTAATCATGGGATTTAGTAGAGAATAACACTTTATTCGCAAACCCCCATACTCACTAGCAAAAATAGAGTCACCCATAAGATTTTCCCAGGTCCTATGGAGATCGCTACCTTTTCCATACTCAGCAAACTATTTGATCGTTAGCTTCCAGGCCCTTGGGCCAGAGATATAGAAATACTCATACCTTTGTGCTCATGATAGCTTCAAAGTTCTCTGGTGCATCTGTAAATACTAGTCGGAACCCAAGGATTTTCACATCAACCGTTCGACCGAACGCATTGAGAACACCAGTTGTGTACTCAACGAGCCCATCGTTAAGCCAACTTCTTATCAGGTAAAAAGCAATGTCTAATCCTAATGGAATATTAGTCCAAAACCTAACTGAGAAAAAATAAGAAAAGTTTGATAATACCGAGAGGGAGCTCGCCAGCAGTTCTAGCCTTTCCTCCGAGAGAGCTGATCCTCCTCCGTCTTGTCCACCATTTTTTAAATCCGAGGATCAACGAAGCAATGGCAATTGAAAGCAGGAAATATATTGTTAGACTCATACCGAGATTTGTCAAGATCAATTGAATTTGGTTTTCATCTCAAGAGGAAAAGGGGAAGTGCTGAGAGAGCCCAGTCAAAGACATCGGCCAAACATTGATAAATTACAGGTCACGCAGCCTACTCACCAATCATAGCTGCGATCGTCTCGCTCTCCAGTTGCCAGTCCACTTTCGCTTTTTGTCTCTTCCAGTCCTTCAAATTATCGCAGAATGATTATGGTCAATACTCATCTAAAAGCAGCGACAACTTCCACGCCGACAGGAATCCGCTAGTTTCCTGCACGAAAGCGGCGGTGTCGGTTGACATAAATGAATATTAACTCCTAGCGCCCGAAAACCTGGAATAGCTTTATGCCATCCTTGATACAAATGCACAGCGATAGGCGTTCAAGGCACGCCGCGTGGACGGCTTCACAGGTGTTCCCACATATATCTTCTGATCCTAAGCAAACTGTGGACTTCCCTGGAAGTAATTGCCAAGTTGAGGCACTCTAACAGGCTATCAAAACCTGGATGGTGGACCCCGACTCCCCCAGCGACTATAGATGACTCGATTCTAGATCCTATTCCAGTTGCTTACCAAGAGTACACAACCGGCATTTTTGATGGAGGCAGGGACAATATTGCTGCGGCAGAGTTTTGATGTCAGGTACAAAAATTATTAGAGCGTGCTTTCAAAAGCTTATGCCCATCAACATATCACGAACGGGGTATCAACCTAAATTGTGTTTGAGGCATTTAGATCAACTGCCGGAATAGCTACCATGGCAAATAGGAGAGGTATCAGTCAGCGGAGGATCATATCCAAGTTGGCGGGCACATTTGGACAGGACTGGTGACTTTGCACACATCAAACAAAACCCCCTCCTGCGAGCCTGCCTGCCGCTTCTGGCAAACACCAGCATGGCCTAGTAGCAACCAGCCAATCTTATGAGGACATAAATTTCTGAAGGTACCAGTGCTCTCATTGAAAAGAACGGCAAGCAGTCGTAAAATACTTGTCGCTGTTCGATCCTTAGTCTCGTTTCAAATGTTTCTATACTAGTCATAGCGCCATGAGAAAGCATTTTTAAAGCCCTGGCTTTGAAATAATTTCAATTGATGGTTATTTATATGACTTCAAATGCCGTTTATGTTCCGAATATCCAATCCCTCATGTTAGGAAAGTTGCTATGCCACCAAAAATGATACCAGCTCCAAGGATAATTCGTGAAGTTCCAACCAGTTTTCTGATCAACATAGTACTACAAAGAAATTAGTACTAGATTTCCCCAGCTCTCTGATTTAATTGGAAGGGACAATTTACCGTATCACAATTGTCGGCATACACCCTCTCCCTCAGCGCCCCTTGTACTCTCTCGACCCATTCCCTTTCTGCTTCTTCTCTCACCTCAACCTCGCTCGCTGTGGCTTTCAATACTGGCTTGATTACTTTCAGTATCAAGTTAATTGTGCTACCTTCAGTTAGCACGCATTTTCCACTTAATAGTTTGAAACACAATTTACTGTTCAATTGAAAATACACTCGAACTATGTCCACTAACAGAGTTTGGGCCGGAAAGCAAGAAAAAATTTGGGAAGTGGGTCATGGCTGTTGATCTATAGGCTTCCATGCCCCCGAATGAAGACCAGTGCTCGCTGAGTGTGCGCTTTTCACGTCCAGTGACCGTCATGGGGTAGTGAAATGTGCGGAAGCCGTTGGCGACAATCTAGCGGTTGGGTCAGATTCAGAAACCCCGTTGACGAGGACCTCGTAGGGGCTTACAATAAGGTTTGCGGGATAGTGCTTTCCAGACTCTGTTACCACTCCTTTCCTGTTCAGAGAGGTGATTCTCTCATTGGTGAGGAGGACGTTGGAACGATGCAAGCAGTCAATGTAGCCTGGATCAAGAATTTTACGCTTGCAACCAAGTGCATATTCTGGTGTTAGAAGTTTCCAGTATCTGCCTGCAAAAAAATTAGCAAGCTATTCACCTTAATTCATCTCTATCATCTTTCATACTTGGAGCCTTCTTCTGGATGTACTTCCTTGATTTTGCTTGGACTTTTCTTCTCTGTCTCTCGGCGCTCACATCGAGCGAGAATTGTTTCAAGCTAGATTCCAAGTATACGAACATTAGTGTACGGAGAAACACCAGAAGAAATGGAACGTATTTGAACATCCATTTCAAGGTATTACTGAATCGCCACCTGTCCAGTGGTTTTGGTACGTAGTATTGCGGTGTCTAATGTGGAAAATTAGAAAGTGAGGATTTTTACTAAGAGCTGAAGACCTACCCTCATGAAATGATACACATTTTTTGCTTGATTAACAATCGCTGGAACAATCTGAGATCCAGAACCTGTAATAGTTGAGGTGATTTGATGCTAAGATTTAAATTGAAAATTACTTACATCCATTCCCAATTACTACAACCTCTTTATTTTTAAGATCAATGTCAGATCTCCATTCCGCACTGTGCACGATCTCTCCAGAAAACTCGTCTTGTCCCTCGATTTTGAAGGAATTGGGAATTACAAGCCTTCCAATTGCTGAAATAAGGATTTTGCATTCATGCTCGAAAGTTGTTTCATTTTGCGCATCCTTCATTTTCAGAATCCACGTTTTCGTCTTCTCTTCCCAGTGAGCACTTTCCCATAATGTCTCATACTGAATATGGGGACTGATACCAAAATCTTCCGTGACCTTTTCAAGGTATAAGAGAATTTCAGATTGGTCTGGGAAGAGGCGTGAGAAATTGGGATTTGGCGCAAAGGATAAGCTATATAGTACAGCTGGAACATCAACTCCACACCCAGGATCTAATTTTTTTTTAGAGGGTACTAGCCATAGTAAGCTAAGTTTTACTTACAAGTGTTAGAGCGCCATGTTCCACCAAGCATAGGTGATCGCTCAAAGATTATGAAGTCATTGAAGTTCAACTTCCTTTTCAATTGGCACCCAATACCTATTCCTCCAAAACCCGAACCAATGATAGCGACAGTTGAATATGACTTTCTTTGCGCCATTGTTGGTCACAATGAATCAAAATGATTAGAGAAGGGATAGAATTGTTGAAGTGAACATGTTCTGGGCTGAACACCCTTGAGCCTTACATACTGTATCAGGCTCACGACATGGTTTGGATTCAGCCCTGTCAAGCTCGCTATATCCTTGCTCGAATGAAAATAGAGCTAGTGCAGTTTTTGATTGAGCACCGCTCAACGCCCACGCCATACTACCAGGATCAAGAGAATAAATCTCTCATCCAGTAAGCTCCAAACGGGAATATCATTGGAGGGAGCTTGGTAAAGTCGTGAAAACCTGCAAGCGCGGGACACTAGAACTTGCCCTCGGTTCTGAAGTTCATTCGTGCACTTTCTCCACAAAATGTCAGAATTGCAGTAGTCAATTTCTTGGTCGAATTGCTGTGCCGCATTTCTGCAGCGCTGACGAGCTCCCAAGCCTTCGGAAGCTGCAATACAATGCGTACACACTCGCGGATTAGCGGGATATAAAACCTGTATCGAATAAGCGTCCAATCTGTGCCGCTGTCAAACATGGAAGAAGCGAACGAAAGTGCAAATGGCTTGTTGAGAGAGGGAAATTCCGGATATCGCTGCAGGAATTGAATCACTTCCAAGGTGTGTGCTCCTAAAGCATGGAATTGTTACTGCCATGTTTTTCAGATACCCAAGGGAACAGAAATATGGTGTAGACCCCCCTCGTGAGATTCTAAAAATAGTATGAGCTCCAAATACTGTTCATTTTCCGGAGTCCTGGAGATAGCTTAGACAACTGGTTACGTAATCGGAGGAGCACTTGAAAGCAATAGATTACCTTCTTTCCACAAGATTAGCTTGAGGAGAAGATTTTTAAAAAGGGAGCCTTCTCATATTTGATTTAAGTCTTGAACTTTGCAAATACAGGTGACATATTTAGCTCCCCCCAACTTGACACTACAACCACTTCTATCAGACCTTCAATGATACCTTGCATCCAGATTTGACAGCACAATTAATCAGCCATTTCTCTTGCCATGGCTCAGAATCGTACGATTCAACTGATGAAAATTCCTGCAGAAGCCGTACGGTAGTGTAGGCAATTTCTGTCAAGGCGAATTGCTGACCAAGACAAATTCGTGGACCACCATTAAATGGAAGATATCCCCATCTAGTTCTCATTAACATATGCAGATTGCAGAAAGAATTTTCCACGGGAATTTCAAGTTCGGTGTGTAGCTTACCCTGGCCTTAGAGACTTGTCCTCCCATCGCTCTGGTCTGAATACCTCTGCATCTGTACCAAATATGTCATGCCTTCTGTGCATCGCATAAACATTATAGATTATAAGTTGCCCTTTCGACACAAATATAGGCGACATATGATCTGTGCCACCACCTGTGGGTAGGATTGTGTCCGCGGTGGCAGTGCGCATGTTGGCTGGGAGCGGAGGATATAAACGTAGAACTAGCGTTTGATTGTTAGTACTCTATAACTGCAATCAATGAGTAGCATCAGAGATTGGTTAGTAACCTTCTTGTATGGTGTTCTGCAAATACCGCATCTTCTTCAATTGTGTGAAGTTTGGTCTCTCCCCTCCCAGCTCTACAACTTCGAGTCGAATTTTTTCGACAACGTCAGGCCTCTTTGCCAATGTGAACCAAAGAGAGCTCAGAGCAGAAGCCGTTGTCTCGCGTCCGGCTGTCAAGATGGCAATCAACTCTGAGCGGATCATTACTGAATTATCCGTCTCTTTGACAAGCTCACGAAGCACTGAATATTTTCGACCTGTAGTGCCCTCCTTCTCTTCATAGTTTTTGAGTTTTCCTGATCTATACTCCTTGATGGCTTGGTGGACATACTTATCAACCCAATCATGACAAGACTTGCACGCTCGTAGATATTTTCTCTTTGAATTTCCGAATGGAAGTGCTCCTAGCAATACCTGATTTCCAACATACTGCTCGGCATCATCGAACATTTTTGTGACTTCATCTCCGGAGTCTGTTGATTTTTCCGATGTATGTATGTCCTGTCCTGTCAGGATCTCGAGTGCTGCACTCAAAGTGTAGGAGAAGAACATTGGCTGAAGATCAATTATAGACCCATCCCTAGGAATGTTTAAGAGTAAACGACCCAAATGTTTCTCAAATGTTGACATCTCCGCATCTACGAATTGGTCTTTGATCAAGTTTGGTCGTATCATTGCCCTTGAATGCTGCCATCTTGGGCCAGACAAGGTAAATATAGAGTCGCCGAGAAGCGGTTTCAATGCTTTCGTTCTCACGGGCCCAAAATCATAGCTGGTGAAGTTGGTAGAGAGTATAACCTTGAGGTTTTCTGGTTCGATAGTGCTAAGGACCCGTTGACCTCCGATGATAATCGAATAGGTATTGCCATACCTCTGGTATCGGGAGGTAAGCTCAGGCAAGAGGTTGTGTTGTTTCCAATTTGTAAAATTTCTCCATAGAACATCCAAACCAAATATTGGGTCTAGATTGGAATAGGATGGGGGTACTTGGCATCCAGTCTCCTTTTTATATCGGGATCTACGCAAATAAACCGAGAGCTGAGTGTAAACCTGCCAACTTGCGATAAACAATAGAAAACCAAAAGTCGCGAGCACGTAACGGTCAACTGAGTCCTTAAATCTTGGAAAGGCCATCATTAGTTCAAGCTGTCAGAATTAAAGAATATCATTTAGCTCGAATGTAAAAGGGTGCACCCATTGTGAAAAAGCATTGAATGCACCCACTATCAAAGCACGTTTCCTAAACATCACCGGATGTTCCATCGATTCATGACTGAAACATTGTGGGCAGCACTATTTTGGGCCCCTGTAGCAATCCACCTGAGCAAATTATTATGACCTGGATCATATAGCGGGTCTCATCGATAAGCCCCGCATCATACCCTGCGGCACAGCAAGCATCCATCCTGCATGACGAAATGCTGACCACAACATATCACGGCTTGGTTTCTCTAAAGCAGCAATTTAAATTGAAGAAGCTGAAGACAAAATAAGATGGGAATTCAATAGTTGATTGAGGGCCTCAATTAGATTCCAATTATACCATATCCAAGGAAATCTACTCTAAATTACAACGCTTGCTTGGTCCGCCCACCGCAAACCTGTTACAACTTCTAAAGAGAACGCCTTGAACCTTACTAGTCTCTTCTAAACAACGGAATCATTTTAAATAAAGCCCAAAGTTTGCCATTTGGAAACATCGAAGTTCAAACACTTGCCACAGAAATCGGCGATGCCAATCCGTTTGTATTTATTTCTAGCTAGTTCTAAAATAAGAAAGGTTTCCGACCTTCGTCCATCGTACGTGAATACTCCGGGGTGTAGTAATGTAGTGGAAATCATGTGAAATCACGTGCGACGCACATGGTAAGCCCCTACTATAAGAACGAGCGCGTCGCATAGAGAGTCCTTTCACCTTCTTTCCTCTTTAGCTTTGAGTAGTCGAATAAAAGACGTTTTAACTCTGTACTGTGTGCCTTGAAATGTATACTCGTGATAGACGCTAGTCGAGATATAATAAGTGCTAGCTTATATTAGGACCTGTAGAAATAGAGTAGTAGAAAGGGCGGCCAAGAGGGCAGTCGATAATGCCCGGAGCCAACCAAGGAAACATGAATTTTATATAGCAGAAGATATACTATTTACAAACTGCACTAAAGACCTGGGTCACAAGGCAGGTAAAAGTTGAATGGAGAACCAACTATCACGGGTAGCTAAAATCTACATCTGCCTAGGCAATCGAATATCACTGAATTCTCCCTTGTACCGTAGGCTCTTCGCTAGTGAAATAGTCGTATCATATTATTATTCGATAAACTAATCGCTAAGGAAAGGAAAGAGAGAGCTTGAGTTTTGGTGGGGTGATAATAACTCCTCCATTAGGATAGAATATTCAGCGTGACACAGGCTGCTTCTATGCTAAACCCTTACACCAACTGAGAAAAAGAAACAAGAGGACGAACTATATATACACTCCAGAGCCAACACACAAGATCCTGCGAACGCACTCCGGCATGAAGAAGTGGCAGAGTGCCCTGCTTATTTAGATATGCATAGGGAAATTTGGTTGAAGAGATTTTTTGTGGAAACGAAAGGTACTAGAAGCCGATGACCCCATATGTGGCTTTGGCGAAGGACAATAGACTATGGGTCACATCCTACTGAGGTGCTGAAATTATTGAGACTTAAGACAGAAGGAATTCGTCATAGAATGGAAAATGGACTTGCGAGTAATCTTGAACGAGCTAAAATTAGTTACAAGAGTAATACGATTTATAGAACAGATGTTTCTCCTCGGAAAATTTGGGAGCTGTGGTGCAGTGCAAAGAGATGAAGTGGAACACTAGGGGGGGACTAAAGGTATAAGGATACGAGCTGGCTAGCGGAAGCGGCAGCCAAGGAGCCGATGAACCCTCAGAGAACAAGCAAAGCACACTTTAGATGCCTGTATATAGTTGTAGATAGGAGCCATACCGTTCGGTGGAGGAGGTCACTGGTCGCTCCAGTTGTAATGGGGTGAAGTTTCACTACCAAATGTGGCAAGCCGCACTTCGGCAACTAGGGCCGAAGCTGGACCATTCCGGTATAGCAGTCCTTCGGATTGCTGGATCTGTGTATGATATAATAATCAGTAAGTTTCTTTAATTCAGCTTCTCTGATGTCCTTGACGGCTTGGCTTGTTCGGATGGCATTCCCGGCATTTCAAGCACACGAAAGATGAGGTTTGAAGAAGTGGACTTGCTTGCCATTTTAATATTCCTGGAGAAAGGAGGGTTATGAAAGTAGGTGTCATACTTGCTAGCCGTTTCCCTTTTGCTACATAATTTATCACGCTTACAATGACCTTTGAAGGGTACTCCGTTACTCAAAGCAGCCTGGTTTTTTGGAGAAGCCATGGATGCTGGTTATCATTGTGTCAAGAAACACCAGCATTCCGGATATGTGGTTACAAGATAAGGAACTCAATAGTTTCTAACGGGGAGAAAGTTGATGCTGTGGCAAGTAGTGAAGTTCATATGGGCGGAAACTGCCGTCCTTTGAAAGGCGCCAATTGAACGGTTGAGTTGGCAAGAATATCTCGGCTGTCTCCAACCATGGGGTTGATGTGCTACGGTATTCGACAATTCGCTCATCTTGAGCCATTTCAAAATGGTGATGAAGGAGAATCAGGCCGAGTACGCGCTCCATGTTGTGCTCGAGAAAGAGATCACGGAAAGCTTGAGCGACGAGGTCCTCGCCATGCTTCTAATCAAACCTCTTTCTAGCTTTGTCAAGGGTAGGAAGATCATTGTAGATGGAAGGATCATAACATAAAGCCATTGCTATGAGACGTGGAGATGTCGAGGAGTTGACAAATAAAGATGTATGCACTTTTCATGAAAGACGCTATCTGAGGTCAGTAGTGAGTTAGTAAATGCCTCCCCAGCGGTAAATAAAAGAGAACATTCATGGCTAGCAGATCCCTTTAACCCAGATATTATAGTCAACACTAGGAGCTGAGTGTAGTGCTTGACCAAATAGTTCAGTTGAAGGCCGATGGGGTATACGGGAAGCATTTGAAATAAATTCGGCAGGGATGATCATCATCAAGCAACTACATTCTCCGGTAACTGTCAAGCTCTAATCAAGAGGGGGGTGTGAGCCATGTCATATTCGCCCCCATTATCACTGTTGCTCTTTGACTTGTTATGGCTTGGCTATAAGGGAGAATTGTAAGGATGTGGGAGCTATTGTGCTCGACTAATTCTGAGCTCTCGTTACCTAGATATCTTTGTGGGATTCATATTCTGCAAATTATTTGAACAGATAAACAAGTTTTAGTGGAACACTTGTAAATATTATAACTGCAACAAAAGCGTACATAGACAATTGCGCCATGCAACTCCAAATTTTATTGGTCCCGTTACGCCCGCTCCAAAAACCAAGCCTCCATCACAATACCAAACTCCCAGACTCCGTTCATTGGTTACGTGCTTTTAGTCGATTTCGACACCCTTGTACTAACCCACTCTCTTTTCTCGCAATGTCTGATGATCCAAGAGTGCTTCTGAACCTGTTCTAATGGCATTCGCTTGTCTGGATCAACGACCAAAAGCTAAAACGTTAGAGTAAATCATTGAGTGTATGGTATATTTACTTACACTTGTGATCAGATCTTTAGCTTCTGGTGACACGAAGTCCGGTATGTTTAGTTCACAACGAACAATCTTTTTGTACGTGAGAACTGGTGTATCTTCGAATGGCGCTTCCCCAACCAAAAGTTCATATATTAAAACTCCCAAACTCCACAAATCCACGCTCTCGCTATACGAGCAACGGTTAACTATCTCCGGGGGCAAATAGTCCAAAGTTCCACACATTGTTCTTCTTCGGCTAGACGGTGCGTGAACACTCCATCCAAAATCAGCAATCTTAAGCTCGCCATGTATACCAACAAGGATGTTTTCTGGTTTGATATCCCGGTGCATTATATGTTTCTTGTGCAAATAATTTAATGCTGCGGCCATTTGAGCTATATATACTGCAGCTTTCCATTCGGGAAATCGATTTTCGCGACGAAGATGTTTATACAATTCTCCTTTACCAGCAAACTCAAGAATTAAGAATATTCTTTTGCTGTCATGGAAATGGCCATATAACTGAAGGATATTCGGATGGCGTATATTGCTCTGGATTTCAACTTCCCGTTGAACTTGCTTCTCAACCCCACCTTGTCGTATTTCGCTTTTATGTAGAACCTTGAGCGCACAAATAAACCCGCTCGCACGTTCTCTAACCAAGTAGACACGTCCATATTTTCCTTTCCCTAAAGGTCGACCAATTTCGAACATACCGAGATGGAATCGCTTTGGAGGAGTAGGTCGTTCATACATCGGGGCTAGCGTTTGTTCAACCTTCGTTAACTCTTTTATTCCTTTTGATGACGCATTCGCAGGTTTTCGTACTGTTGATTCGAATTTAGTTGGTGTAACCGGGGTCGGCCGTTGTAAAGCCTGAGAAGAGACTGACATAGTCTTTATCGTACTACTTCGATTCACTAATGCAATCTTAAGAAGGCTTGATTGGTTGGTGATTTGCGATGATTGTGTGTTCGAAGTTGTGAGAACCTGTATATGTTAGAAGCCGTCTCCAATAGCGAGCTGGTGTACGAACTTTGGACTTGGGATGCGTTTTCTTTCCATCACGAGGGTCCTTCTCGTCGAACGACAGGCCCTCAAGGCGCGCTGCGAGAGTGTGCATCGTCATTTTGAGAATGATAAGACGTCGTTTTAGTCTTCCATTTGTGGAGGGGGGGAGAGAATGATTAATTCTGCAGAATTGTAACAAGCGGACGTTGTGGAGTTGGATGATATTTTTACCAAGAGTCCAGTGAAGTTGTCATGCAAAGGTGTCTGTGAGGCTGTTGACTAGGCAACATGCGCATGGAGTCCGGCCCCACTTAACTACACGTGGTCACGGGACGCAAGACCACCCTGGTCCCTATTGGAATGGCACTGCAGCCACCCTTGGGAGACGTTATATAAGCAATGTTACAGGATAAATAGACCACGTACGACAGACTAAATCAATCAAGTCGTCAACTCCAAAAGCATTTCCAACAGTCTCCACCCCAACTACAAAGTTGTGGGTCAATATCCGCATGCTAGAGGGTCCGATTTATGAGACGAGGTAAACTAACGAACAGCTATTGCATTGTATAGTACCTACTGATAACGCAACTATGGCAGTTGTTCCTGACATCTTAGGAGCAGAATGGCTCCTGGGATCCTAGTCGTGATTGGTCATGTGATAGAAGTCGATTGTCAACGGGCAACTCACTACAAGTAAGCTTAGTACAGTTCAGAGTGAGCTCCCCAGATCTGCGAGCAGGAAGGTTCTATATAAGCTGTCATGTTTCCTTAGATTGGATCTTCGTACTCAACTTAGTTTATCATCTTGAATATAAGTTTGTTCTATTTGATACAAGTAACAAGATCATTTCCAAGTGATCGACTCCATTCGACTGTAGCACCTCTGTTACAATACTAACCCAACTATGGCTATACTAACGTGAGTATCGATTGGACGATCGTTACACTTGTCTCTTGTATTCCTTTACTCGGTGTCCTCATCTGCTACCTAATGTATCGACTTGGTGCCTGTAGTTCTGCAATATATACCAGTAAACACTAGAATAAATTAGAATACATTTGAACATGCGGTGGGTGAAGCTAAGGTTATTTATATCAGTTATTGGGCTCTGAAAGTCGCACTGGCGAGACTCAGTTAAAGTCATTAGGATAAGTCGCTTAATCTTACGTTGCTCTAGTGGACAAAATAACAAAGATTAAACATAATGAAGACGATTATCATACAGGAAGACAATTGAAGAAGGACGGAGTTCCAATACTAAGGTGGTGGATTTGTGCTTGATTGGCCACTTCAAGGACAGTACTTGATGACTCAGCTACCCCGCTACCCCATTAGAGCTGAAAAGTTCAAACTATTGCACACTGAAGATTCTCATCAAAATTATCGAATTCCTTCTTCCTTTAAAGTACAAAAATGAAATATCCAGTTCGGGAATTCTCAACAGACAGCAGCAGGTGGGCAGCACTCACTTGTCGGAATCCTCATGCCTCAAAAGCTTTCATTTATAGTGTTCTTACCACGAAAATATACTGTCGGCCAACATGCCCATCCAGATTGGCTCGCCGATCAAATATCATTTTTCATAATAATTATCGTGAGGCCGAAGCTGCTGGATTCAGGCCATGCAAACGATGCAAGCCGAACCTCATCAGCTTTGAACAAGAGGAGGGCCAGAAGTCGATGGTTGACAGAGCATGCGTCTTATTAGAAAAAGAGGAATCAAGAGGAGAGAAATGGACAGTGAAACAATTGGCTATCGAGGTTGGCTTAACTGAAAGCCACTTTTGTAGGGTTTTCAGAAAGCTACTTGGTATGACTGTCGGGGAGTATCGGCTTTTGGTCCAGAGCGAACGGAGGAAATGCAAAGGTATTGCTATGGGGGACGGTACTCCACTTAAAACAAGTCTATCCACGAATAATGATACATGGAGTGGTGACATGGTGGGCCATGGACTACGAGAACCTATAGTGATGGAGACATGTGCCAGCGAGCAAGCTCAAAAAGGACATCTAAATCCCAGCAAAGTGGATTGTTCTGTATCAACTCATATTTCGGATCAAGAACTTTTCGATGAGTTTCTGACGTTTGAGATTTGAATGGAATACCCCCTTAAATATCGGCCTTAGAAACTTAGAGAAGTGGAAATGGCCAATAAAGCAACAACAGGGAAATTCGTTGAAATCCTACAGATTTTGGGCTTTGGGAACGACTTCTTTCTATATCCATTCGTGTAATTAATTTTGTTATGTATTGTTTCGTTGTTTTGGTGAGTTTAACATTGACCTTAGCCAGTTGATTTAAGGAGTTCACTCTCTTCTGGCTTCACTACCTCTCATAATTGCCACTTTGCCAACATTCTGCTCCTCTCTCCCCACGATCCATTTCTACTTTTGTCAGTCTCTAACCCCAAACTATGGTGGCTCCTGCGGTACCCCTTGAATTTTACATGTCTTGCAGTGGGGATCCTGAATCTACCTCAGAATGACCAATAACAACTCTCCGATCAACATCTGACTACTCAGCCACCGTATTTTCTCCAATTCATTCTACTCATTCCATCCCCCATTACCCTAAGATTATTCGAATACTAGATTTCGTCCACTAGCTACCCACCGTTTACAGTCGAAACATTCTTTTAGTCCCAGCCTTCCACAAATATAACATTATCGCCCTGCAAATCTTCTAACTAGACTACAACGCCATATAGGGAGCACAATGAGGACCAGGTGCGGACTTTTCGAATGAGGGATTTGTCGCCGCAGACTCACCGGTGCAAGTGCAAGCTTGGGCAAATATCCAGCACGCATGGAAGTAGGAGAAAGAAACATGTGAACTTTTGGGAGCGAGAATAAAACCTTAGATCACCAAGTGGCTCACATGATCGTTGAGCCACAACCACCCTGTTTTTTGTGGGTGAAAACCAAGGTCTCGGTGCCGGTCGGAGATGGGCAATTAAAATCACGCCGAGCTCTATTATGCAGTCAAGGTTTGTAATATATAGACTGGTTCTAGGGGTGACTATTATACACCATGTTGAAACTACAAGTGCCTCGTAATAAGATATCTCGGCCGAAAGCCCTGTTAACTTTTATTTTTTTGCTTGATAGGAACAAAAGCAGTGATAATAGCCCGTTATCCCTTTCTCTAGCACTTTCACACATATATCAGAGCATTCGTATCAGTAGTTCCACCTAAGTATATCCAAGGGTTTATTTTATAAGCAATGCAAAATTTCATACTTCCCTATAAACAAGTGGTTCAAGTGTTTTAACGATCCCATCCCAAAAGCTTAATACTACACGATAAGAGCCGGCACCGTGACAGCGTGGTCTTAGGTGCACCGTCTCTGCCGAAATCACGTTTTCTTCCTACCTTTTTGTAACTTTCGGGCAATATCCTATTTTCTACTTAATAATTCCTAATCCATCCAACAACTTGTAATTACACTCGTTCCTTCCAATTTACATCACACACACCACATTAATTACTATTTACTGTAATCTATCGCATGAATCCCTGGCCCCTTCGAGATATCTACTTGCTGGAAAGTAATATTAATTACAATACTATCTCACCAGTTACTCTTCCCTCATCCTGTTGATAAATAAAAGGATAAATGGATGAATTCTTTCTGGTTAATAGTAACACGTAAATGTATCTAAGCCAACTAAGCTTCACTCACCACATCAATAACTTCACAATCTACGAGAATGGACTTTGGAGACAAAGCGCTTTGATGCACAGGCTGTTCGTTAGTGTGGTGACATACGATTATAATATGATTATGAAGGCTTCGTCTTGTTGTTGCGACCGGAATAACAGAAAGAGGCTGGTAGCGATAGATTAGGGGTGTTACAAAGTCCCGTTAGGTCAATAAATGGAGTCTACGCTGCCTATAATTGGTGAAGTCAATAACAGTGTCAAGGTCACGCTGGCGTAAATTCATAAATACTGGTCTACAATTAACTTAAGCTTTTTGGTTTTCAGATACATTCTGCTTGTGCAATTTACTATTCGCAGCGATTGATTAATGATAAGGGTCGCATGGTATTATCTTAAATGGGAATTCAATTCAATTGTTGCTCAGCCTCCAAGATTCATTCGCTAGGAAAGTATCTCTAGACTGTTTGGTTTCGATCCTTCCCATTGCTTCTTCTCTTCAACTACATCTCGTAGGATATCATACGCATCTCGAATTGGAACACGCCACACCTCAAAATCACCCGACAGGTCAATCGTGGTCATTGCCTCGGCCCCTCCCTTTAGGACCTCATCCCAGCTCACTTTTACAAGAAGGACTCCTTCGCTACTAGCTTCACTACTGTCTTCGCAAATGAAAATTGTTCGCGAGAACTTGGTGCGGAAACGCTCAAGATAACAAAAGTATGGAAACCTCCTTAGGGCTTCCTTCAAAGACGATGTTCTATCGTCGTGTGGCGGTCTGTTAGACCAGACATCCCAACCCCATTGAGGCTCATCAATGATATACTCCCATCCTCTATGGCGACCCCACTTTGGATCCAGAAGATACCTTGCTTCTGAGCTTCCCCCTCCATTGTAGGAGAAGAGGCCGAAGCTAGGATTTGAAGCGGTCCAATCTCGATTGCCATCTCTAAGATTGCAATAGATTTGCTGATGACCAATCTCCCCTGAGCATTCTACCCATTGTACCGCTCGAGGATATCTGGTGCTTTTAATAACACTGCCGACACTGGCGAGAAGCACTCCGTTGTCACTCGTATCAGGTGTTTCTACAATAAAGAAGAAGTTTTTATCTAGCCATTGATTTCTCGTGCACCGTGAAGCATGAAGATCAAAGGCCGTTTCTACAGTATCCTGTGAAGTGTCGGAAATGACTGCTTGTAGACGGCAATAGAAGTCTTCTGGTTGCTTTTTGTCAGGGCAAACTTCCAGTTTCTGGATGACGGCATTCACATCAATGCCCGCCCTCGCATAGACACCAATGTAAGATCCATATGCTGGAGGTCCCGATGGGGGAATTGGTCCAGATTCTGCAGTTCCTGGATCATCGTATCTCGAAGGTGGGTTCTCGGGATGGCTATTTTCTACCCGGTCATCATAGTTTCCATCGCCACCACTCGGATCGATCTCATAATTTTCCCTCTCTTCCCCCCAACCTGAGTTTCCAATTTTCAAATTCACATAGCTTAACCCTGATTCCTCGGCTTTAATCCGGAAAGAGTGGACATTGCATCCAAAGTCATCATCATCAAGCGTGACAAGTAGAACTCCTTTCTGCTTCCAATCCAGATCGATTGCTACGATGAATAGCGTGGGATGGTAGTTATTTTGTTTGCCAAGTTCCAGATGGTAATCATAGACAGCCCTCAGAGGCTCACCAACAAATCGCGATCTTGGCGCCAAGCGAATATTGTCTTCTGACATTGAACCTTCATCGGCGACACGATTGATTTCCTGAAGTTCATTGTCGGAGAGATCAACAATTGTGTATAGTGCCGCAGGGCAGCTGTCAAAGTTTCCATTGTGGTATTGCTCAACTGGAGCCTTCTCTGGGAGACTCAAATTCGACCGTTCAGCCATAATTTCAGTTATCTAGGAACAATATTTGGGATTTGTGGATAAATACTCTCGAACGCAAGTAAAACAAAGAGAAGATGCAAGTGACCGTTGAGGGTACTTCGAAATTGAGATTCTGTCCTCGCAAGAGTAATGATGCATTTGATCTGTCCTAGGCGGAGTAAGTTACATATAGTCCAACACGTGACCTCGCTACTAGGTCGTCCGAAGGGGGCTGAGGCGGGTAAGCATATGCATGCAGTAGACACCTTTGTTGGTGGTGGCATATAGTATCCATGAACTCATCACAGAAACTGTTTCAGCCCCAATGTGATCAAACGATGCCAACATTTAGCATACCAATAATACGATTCCGTTCGAAAACGCTTAGCCCCTACGAAATCCAACAGGATTGGTGACAACAAAAGTTTTCCTTCGTTCTTAATATATGCTTCGTGTGGTATGAAAATATCTGGACCAAGTGTGAGTTTGTCTTACCAACATTAGTCGAGAGGATCTAACCAACATCCACGCTTCAATTTTAAATGAACATAGACAGAGGATCAATCCAACCTACCTTGAGTCTTTCTCTAGGATTTTCTTCATTTACATTTTACGTGAATATATCATCAATTCACGTGAGATCACGGCAGAGTTGTTTGAAGGAACTATGTTACGCTACTTTGCTATGGGCGAGATAACTCCTCCTCTACCGTCTCCTTGATATAATTAATAATTGAACTCTTCATTTTCTATCTCATTTTCCTAACAATCACTTCTCTCCTCCTACTTCACATCAATCTCTTTTCTTGTGGGTTAACCTATTACTATCACTTTCAAATATATTCCTCTCACCTATAGAACGCCATTTCAAAATGAAGTATCAATTTATCCTTTTGGCGCTCGCGGCAATGGCTTGTGCTGCCAAAACCAAAACCTCGCCTCCAAAGACAACATCAGCTGCCGCCCCACCAAAGGCAACGGCAGCAACAATAAATACCTTAGTTTTCAAGTGTAGCGATATGCCCGAAGTTTGCAAAAATATGTGTTATGGTAAGATCCTTTAGCACCCTTCTTGCTTCATTTCGTCCTAAAAATAACTACTTCTAATTCAATAATTATCCCTAACTCTAAAACTAGGGGCGTACTGCAATAGTGTTGGAGACAGTTTGCATTACGATAAAGCCGCAGCAGCAACAAAGCGTCTCCGTCGCAGACAAGCAGGCTGCATTGCAAGCGGAGGAAATAGATGTTCCACGAAAAAGGACCATACTGCCGGATTTCAATGCGACGAATATCCCTTCGCAAGCACGGACAGCACAAAAAAGAGAGGAAATCGATGTGTTCCATCCAAAGAAAACTCAAGTAGGTGGCAACTGGATTTCTTCCCGCCAAAACTCTATGAACTACTGCTGATAGTTGTATAGAACAAGGAGGACTTCTCAATGGCTTCTACAAAACCCAGTGCAAAGGAGTAGCATGTGACTTCAAGGTCGGCTTTGAGGCAATTACCGGAATTGATGTTTGCAACAAAGGAGCAGCAGGCTTCTCCTGTACAAAATACGCGGATGGCCAACAAAACGGGCCAGCCAGCCTTCAAACCGAGCAGCCAGGTGAAGAGGCTGGCGACGGAACTGACACTATCCCTGATGGGCAAGAAGAATTTACCAAGAGGGAAGCTATGGCCCGTCGATACCTCACTAACACTGGTCGGGAGGTCACTATACCTGCAGGTGCTGAGATTGGATCTACTGTAATCATGATGGAGCCAAGAAATGCCACCATGTGGGAAGCGCAGGCGAGCGATCTTGGCCTAGTCGTGCGTGATGGCTTAGACACTGAGGAGGATGAGGATGATGATTTTGCAATCAGCGCTATGGGTGATAATGTCGAGGCTCGGGAGGAAACAATTGTGGAAGAAATCTTTTGATTGAAGATCCTGCAGTTGCATTAAGGGGTTTCAAGCTGCCTGAGGGGGCTGTCGTGATTAAAGCACCTATTTTGATAAAACGGAGGCGTTATGGTGGTAGGCGCTCTATCTTGCACTTAGAACTATACTAGTGTCATTTAAATCTTTTGGTGGATGCTAGTTAAATATCTACAAATTTGTTCATTCTTAAGTAGCACCTGCCACTAAGCCCCTTAGTACAACTCTAGATGGAGCTTGGCATTTTAAGTATTTAAGTATTTACACGAATCATTCGACAAGAACTACGACGCGCAAGCTACTGACGCTGTATTGCATGCCTACAGCATTATGCATCCCGTAAATAAACTAAGGAGGAATTACCGTTCATGCTAGAGTACTGGTAATAAGGGACATCAGAATATGCGGCACAGAGGAAGAATAATAGACAAGACGATGGTTGTACAGTTGGACGAAGCTATATTTGAGGCTGGGAGGAGTGGTAGGGATTTGTTAGCACACTAGATAGACAAAATAAGATGCAAGAATTATATATGGTCTGTTTATAGATTAGGGAGAATTAGAGTTATGATGTGGGGGCTGTAGGCTAAGACTATGAGTCAGATTTAGTGTATATAGAGAATTTTCTTACCTACCGTGATATATACCTAAAAGAGTATCTTTAAGTGGTACCTAAGCCTCTTATTTCTCCTCTTTCTAATAGTTTAGGGCCGGGGCATATCTTTATAGAAGACACTTCAAAGGTCTATGTACGTACGGCCTAGCTTCTACGATTTTAATGTAGTAGTTACGGCTTTGACCGGTCACCCTATTCACCTGATTTATACCCTGCTAAAAAGGCTGAATAATTGAAAAGAGTTAAATTGAATTACTAGGATATGTATAAGGAGCTAAAAAAAGCGATTGGATCAGGTAAACTCACGTGACTTTGACACTTTACAGAGCAATTAACCTACGAACTTGAGGATATTATTGAAGTATGTGGATTAGCTACTATTAATAATATGTGATGTAAATTTAGACTAAGAATACTTACAAGCTAATTAATATTTAAATAGTAAGTCTTGATTTTATGTTCTTGCTTGGGTGTGTGTGGTGGCACGTACTCTTATACTAGGGGGAGCTAGCTAGCTAGCGGTGAAAAGGCGGATTCGATATCCCATCAGACATGCACTTTTAAGAAAAAGCGGGTATACACTGGGGGAAAGAGGTTGCAGCCTTATCGACCAGGCACCGGCTTTACAACGTGCAATCTGGAGCATTTGGTGTTGGGGTAAATTGTTTGTGAGTCACAGCTTCACAGGAGTGACACATTCATCAGCTCCTATAAAAACCATCACTTTTATTTTGATATCGACGACTTTTTTAATCCAGAATGGAGATTAACTCAGTGTCGTACAAAACAGATCAGCACATACAAGATCAAGCTCTTTAGACTAAAAACTTGCTAATGTCGGACGTAATCCGCAAAGAGATTGACCCAGTGTCAGGAAAGCCATCTCCAGCTACGAATGACGTCAAAGGAACTCCCATGAATGCTACGAATTCGGGCACTAGCCAAAGCGCTGCGGGGGAAAATGCTGGGAGCAACATTGACTCAAGTGGAGCTGGAAATGGCGACAAGAAAGTCAAAAGCGAGAAGGAGCGTAAGTAGCTACATATGACAACAGTGAATGTATGATTGAAAAAATGTCTTAACTTTTTCCACAGTAGAGCGTGAGCGCAAGAAAGCTGAGAAGCAGTCCAAGTTCCTGCAAAAGCATGCTGCAAAAGCCAGTACTACCAGCGCCGAATCGTCAAGCAAAACTAAGGAGAAGAAGGCAAAGGCTGCTGAGAAGGCTGCTGAAGAGGAGGTACCAGAGTATATCGAATCGACTCCTGTCGGAGAGAAGAAACACCTAAAGCCCTTTGATGATCCGCAATACAAGGCCTACAACCCGATAGCTGTCGAGTCAGCTTGGTATGCGTGGTGGGAGAAGGAAGGATTTTTTAAGCCAGAATTCACAGCAGATGGCGAGGTCAAGCCAGAAGGATCATTTGTGATTGTAGAGCCACCACCGAATGTTACTGGAGTTTTGCACATCGGACATGCCCTTGCGAATTCGCTGCAGGACTTGCTTATTAGGTGGAACCGCATGCAAGGCAAGACAACATTGTGGCTACCTGGGTGTGATCATGCTGGCATATCAACACAAAGCGTGGTGGAGAATACATTGTGGCGAAGGGAGAAGAAGACAAGGCATGATCTTGGGCGACAGAAGTTCATTAGTACTGTGTGGGATTGGAAGGAGGAGTACCACAAGAAGATCAACAATACACTGCGTAAGACTGGATGCTCCTTTGATTGGACCAGAGAAGCATTCACAATGGATGAGCCAAGAGCGAAAGCTGTGACGGAGACCTTTGTCACATTACATGAAGAAGGAATTATCTACAGAGCAAACAGGCTTGTGAACTGGTGTACACAACTCAAAACAGCGCTGTCAAATCTTGAAGTCGTCAACAAAGACCTACCAGGTCGAACGCTACTTGATATTCCGGGATATGATAAAAAGGTTGAATTTGGCGTGATAATCCACTTCAAGTATAGGATTGAGGATACAGACGAGACCATTGAGGTTGCCACAACCCGTATAGAGACCATGTTGGGGGATACAGGTATTGCTGTGCACCCGGAAGACAAGCGCTACAAGCACCTTGTTGGCAAGAATGCTGTACATCCTTTCATTCCAGGTCGGAAGATGCCAATTGTCGCAGATACCTATGTCGAGAGGGACTTCGGTACTGGAGCTGTCAAGATCACCCCCGCGCACGACCCCAACGATTTCGAGCTTGGAAAGCGCCACAACCTCGAATTCATCAACATCCTTACGGACGATGGTCTCATGAATAGCAACACCGGCGACTATCAGGGTCAAAAGAGATTCGACGTTCGCTTCACTATTCAAGATGATCTGAAGAAGCTCGGTTTATACGTGAATAAGAAGGACAATCCAATGAATATCCCGCTCTGCGAGAAGTCAAAGGATGTCATTGAACCGCTGATCAAGCCCCAATGGTGGATGAAGATGCGAGAATTGGCAGATGAGGCTATAAAAGTGGTCAAGAACGGAGATATTGTCATCAGACCCGAGAGCTCAGAGAAGAGCTACTTTAGATGGATGGAAGGCATTAACGACTGGTGTTTGTCAAGACAGCTATGGTGGGGACATCAGATTCCGTGTTATTTTGCTCAGATCGATGGTAAGCAGCACGATAAAACAAATGATGATTTGTGGTTCTCCGGTAGAACAGAAGAAGAGGCCCGGTCGAAGGCGGAGAAAGCACTTGGTGATAAACGGTTTACTTTGAAACAGGATGAAGATGTGCTTGATACTTGGTTCTCATCCGGTCTATGGCCTTTCTCAACCCTAGGTTGGCCAGAACAGACTAGCGACCTCGCTAAACTCTATCCAACCTCCTTGCTTGAGACTGGATGGGACATTCTCCCGTTCTGGGTCGCTCGTATGATCATGTTAGGTGTCAAGATGATTGGCAAAGTTCCATTCTCAGAGGTGTACTGTCATTCTCTAGTACGAGATTCTGAGTTTAGGAAGATGTCAAAGTCGCTCGGAAATGTCATTGACCCACTTGACATTGTCTCAGGTGTCCCATTGCAGGTATTGCACGACAAACTCTACACAGGCAATCTGCACCCGAAGGAAATCGAAAAGGCTACTAAATACCAGAAGACCGCCTTCCCAGACGGAATTCCACAGTGTGGTACCGACGCACTAAGATTTGCCTTGGTTGGATATACAACTGGTGGCGGCGATATTGCATTTGACATCAAGGTCATTCACGGATATCGCAAGTTCTGCAACAAAATCTATCAAGCCACGAAGTATGTGCTCGGATCATTGCCATCAGATTATGTCCCGCGCGCAACTGGTGCACGAACCGGCAAGGAGTCGTTGGCTGAGAAGTGGATCTTGCACAAGCTCACGCATACCGCGAAAGGGATCAATAAAGCCCTTGTGGACCGCGAGTTCGCCCATTCCACGACCATTGTATACCAGTACTGGTACAGTTACCTGTGCGATGTCTATATCGAGAACTCCAAGGCTATCATTCGTGATGGCACTGAGGAGGAGAAACAATCTGCCATTGACACGCTTTACACCGCACTCGATAGCGCGCTTACAATGATTCATCCTTTTATGCCGTTCGTCACGGAGGAATTATGGCAGAGGCTGCCAAGGAGGCCAGAGGACAAGACACCATCGATTGTCCTCGCAAAATACCCAGAGTTTGATGCCGAGCTAGACAACCCGGAGGCCGAGACTGCTTATGAGCTTGTGCTTGGCATTTCCAAGGGTATTCGTTCCCTGATGGCAGAGTATTCTCTCAAGGACAAGGCAAAGGGTAGGAATTCATATCCGCTAATAAAAAGTATGCTAATGAAAATACAGTTTATGTTCAGACACACAGCCCGGCCGCAACCCACACCGTCACTACCGAGATGTCCTCCATCAGGTCCCTCAGTGGCAAAGGCGTCGCCGATATTAGCACCCTCACCAGCAAAGACGCCTATCCGGCTGGCTCTGTGGCTTTCGCTGTTTCCTCTGAAGCCATCGTATACCTGCACGTCAAGGGTCGTGTTGACATTGATAGTGAGATCGCCAAGGCAAACAAGAAGCTTGAGAAAACGAAGCTAGGGTTGGAGAAGCAGAAAAAGATCCTGGATGACCCGAGGCATCAGGAGAAAGCCGGCGAAGAGCTCAGAAAGGCTGAAAGGCAGAAGTTGGATGACTTGGAGACAGAGCTTAGGGCCTTGGAGGAGACCGTCGAGCAGTTTGAGAGACTGAAGATGGAGTAAAGGGTGCTGGCATGGATGCAGATTGTGACATGAAAGGCCAGTATTGCTTGACCTAGAGGGCTTCTGGAGAGGAAGATATTAGAGGCAGGCAAAAGCATGTCTTCGAAGCCTACCATAAATTAAGATATGAACATCAAGTAGAATTATGTGTTTTTCTAACCTTTTTAAGGGAAGTTCTTAGCGAGTCCCATCCACGCTGATTGCTGATTCCAACTGTTGGATGGACCCTTGCCCCCCTATCCCATCTGCTGGCCTCCTCCTACCGTAATTCCATTTGACGTCTACCGTGTCGCGCGCAACTCTACGGAGGTACAGCGATGAAGTATTCAACTAGCACTAGTAGGGGGGGGCCCCTGGCACACCTCACTTAACCCAAATGAGTAGTACTGTCGGAGCACCAAAAAATGAAGGAATTCTCTTATTTTATTATAAATTAGTATTTAGTAAAGAGACCATTTGCATCAATAACCTCCTTACACCGTGCCTTCATACTATTAATAAGCTCCTGAAACTCAAGCCTTCCTACTTTCTCTCATGAATCTTTTACAGCGTCTCGTAGCCTATTATATAACATATTCTCAGGATAATTATCCTGAAGATAATTCTTCATTATATACTACACCCTCTCGATAGGGTTTAAGTCAAGAGAGAAGGTAGGCCAGAAGATCACAATAATCCCCCTCTCTCTAAGATCTCTATATATTTCTCCTGCTACATAGCCAGGAGCCCTATCTTGCATAAGCTTCAAGAATATATCTTGTCTTCTCATTATCTCAATATAACCATGAATCATAGATATAATATATATATAATAGAATTCCTAGTTTATTACCCTCAATCCTTTTTCTAGAATATACCTGGCCCCTTCGTATATCCGTGAAAACAACCCCAAAATATCTATCCTTTCTTTTTTTAATATCTCTTAACAATACAAGTTGAATCTCACTCTTTACTTATACGTCGAGTTACTCAAGTACAAGTATACTTTCTACTAGTTATCTATATTTTATTTGTCTATAAGATTTTATACTATTACTCTAATATCTAGTTAATATAATCTTAAGTCTAAGCTAAATATATTTTTTGGTTTCTCTCTAAAATAAAAGACTTTCGTATAACTAGACAATAATAAAAGCCTTCACGAAAAAGAACTAAACGAATTATATCTTTCTTAATATCTAAGTCTAGAGCTTTAGCAAATACTTGAAAGGACATTCGTCGATTAACTAATAATATATAAACGAATTTTATAAGCTCTTTGACTTAAGCTTGCGTAAAAAGAGAAGGCCTTTCTATTCTCTTTTGAGGTATAGAGTACTCTGACCTACAGGCGCGTCCTATCTAATTGATAAAATAACCTGTCTTCTTGTAAATTTGTGAATAAGACCAGCTAATAGAATATAACAATAAACAATCGCGTCACTAATCTCGAGTTAGATCAAATACCTTCGATCGACAGAGAGGGGGGTATAAAGTAGAGCCAGAAGAGGCTACTATAGTAGTAGAAGAGGGGTTTAGAACAAGATCCCAAAAGGTCGCCATTTTACTAGACAAAGAAGTATATAATACAGTAGTAAAACTTAGAAGAAGGAATGTAAACAGGTCACAACATATTGTTTTGGTGCTCCGACAGTACTACCCATTTGGGTTAAGTGAGGTGTGCCAGGGCCCCCCCCTACTAGTGCTAGTTGAATACTTCATCGCTGTACCTCCGTGAATCTTCATATGGCCCTGAATAGTGACTAAGCTGCTATTTTCAGGTTTGTGTAATTCAAGGCCTCCCATCTCCTCCGTTTACCTGCTTTATATTCTCACGGGCCTCCGCGTATTTTGAGCTCCATATCTCCTATAATCTCAAGGTTCTCTCAGAATCGAGACAAGACGCCTGTCCCATCCACCTATGCTCACGATTTCTCTCTCACTTCATCAGAGCACCGTCAGCAGCTGAGGGTAGCAAAACCTCCCTTAATCTCGTCAACTGAGCAATTAGGTAGATTTCACAGCTGCTTGCACAAAGTAGTATAGAAGCAAGCTATACATAACTCATAGTGTTCCATAACCCGTATTGTTCCATAAGTAAAATTAGACTCTATAAATGACGTCCCTCCCTGCGTAGCGAGAAACCCACCGTGCCGAGAAAAAAGGTGGGCACTTTGACTTCAAACAACTCAGACCCTATACGCACATCGGTATTTGCTATAGTGCTGTATAAGTTGTGTGCCATGGCCACTCTTAAACATCGGGATCCCTCTTAACTAGAAAATTGCCATCGCATCGTCGCGTTTGCACCTAGTTTACGTAGAGGCTCCTTTTATTGCGCAATATAATTCTTTCACCACAGCACCACCGCCACCAAGCTTGCACTACTATAAAAACTTACCAGGGGCTGATATCTGACCCTCAGAGTCCTACAGAAATACTGAGAAGTCATTATCAGTCTTGTGGCTGTTGTGGTGCGCAAATCATACAGGGTCGTCACGCTAACTGGTATCTACAATTAAAGCGATTAACGATTCTGGCTTGTGTGAAACGACTCCGCCCGTCCCATAGAAGAATTACAGTATGCATTCCGTAATTTCAATTATGTAATCATTTGCTAAGTTTGCACATTTATGACTGTGGCTGACGCGAGGCAAAGGCATAGCGAGCGAACACCTCTCGTGCAAAATTTATCTCACAATACAACATCAGTTCAAAGGTTTGCATCTCAGCATTGTTACTATTTTTGATAACTATCAGTCTAAACTATTGGCGCATTTTCCTTTATAACGTGCGATTTGGGGAAGCCGTGACAAGCTCACAGCATTCAGTGGTGGTGAAACCATGTGCAGAAAACACATCAGCTATCTGCAAAACAAGTGACCCTGCATCACAACGTCTGTCAGGGTCTGGGTTGAGCATCTGAACCACGATAGGTAGGAGCGCTAGTAGAAGGTTGTTGAACTGAAATTCTTTTGGGAGACGTTTCAAAAGTACAGGATGCTCTTGGACACTGGAAATGCGATCGCGAAACTCAGCAACGGATGCACAAGAAGCATAAGTGCCCGTCACTTGGGGGAAGGGGACTTTGAGGACTGGTTTCGACGCTGCCTCGGCCATTTCAAAGAAAACGCATCCGAGCGAGAAGATATCGCCAAGCCGGCCATATCTGATACCATTTTCGGTCTCGGGAGGTTGATACTTCTCGGTTCCTCGGGTTGATGTGTAAGTAGGTATTGTATTCCCGGTGGATGCAAAGGAGATCCCAAAGTCTGCAAGCAGAATATTGCTGCCATGAACAAGGATGTTCTCGGGTTTGATGTCGCGGTGACGTGTTGTTTTATCGTGTAAATGTTTCATAGTCACTGCGAGGCAACCCATCCAGTGAAAGAGGTTCCTTCTTATCATTCCAAACTGATTCCATGATGTTGAATCGTTTGGCCGAATCTCCATACATTCCTTGAGAAAGCGCTCAAGATTCCTTTCTGCCAAAGGCATCACAATGTAGTACCACTCCTCGTCCTGATATTCGTCGATCACCTTCACAACATGCAGGTGAGATGCTTGCCGAAGGAGTTTGACCTCCTCCTGAATCTTCTCCACGCTGACTTTTGCCAATGGTATCTGCTTCCGGGCGTATGCGGTCTTTGGAGTATCCTTATGATAGACTTTAGTAACGACTCCGAAACTTCCTTCAGCTGCGACTGAGACTATATAGTAACCACGTCTATCGTAAACGAGGGCGTTCGATGTCGTAGCACTAGCCACTTTCTGTTCACTAGCTACTTTCTGTTCATCGATAAACCGAAGAAGCACTCTAGTAAATGCCGCAGCTGTGGCCGCAGCATATGGTTGCCATATCCTGTTCTTGTGCGTATCCGCATAGTCAGAAATGCCTTTGATTACAAGACACGGGAAGTTGCGCATCATTCCGGCTACCTCCATATCGAAACAAATCACGCCTTCTGCCTTAGCTATCGCATCTCGAACAGTACCACTTTTTATCACACGATTCCCTGATGCAATATTCCCGTAGTGTATTCTAGGAGTAGAGTCTTTGCGGGCCGATCTCTGGACAATAAATTCAGGGTCGCACTCATCGCACGTTTCGTTGCCTACGTGGTTATAGGCAGCCTTGAAAAGTCGGTCGCAATCTGCCCCTGGATATCGAAATGTTTCGCACATTCGCGGCTTGTTCTGAGTCATGAAAGAAAGTGACCCTTCAATATCGATACCATCTGTAAGATCAAACGCCTTCAACTGTCCCAACGCATGTAGTAATACCCGTGGTTGTGTTCTAAGGAAGCCAGTCTGCTGAAATCCGCCTTTTCCCAAATCCCACTGCACTACCCCGCCATGAGTTCCTGTAGGATGACTGACAACAACATCTCCAAGGCGAATATCATCTCTCATGCTCCAAACACCACTGCCAATACCAACTATCAGGCCAAATCTAATTGGGAAGCTCCGTTGCATGTCATTTACAACAACAGCAGCGCTACTATTCCCCATCAGGCCAGCTGGGAGGCAAGCAATAACAACATTGTGGACTCCAATTCTACCCAGTCTGTATATGTTCTCGTCGCCGTTTCCCTTCTGCAGTTCAGGATGAGATTCATCCAGCATCGCCACCATAGCAGCCATCTCTATAGCCAAGCCGCAAATGATTCCAGTCTGGTAGTCTTCGTGTGTTCGAGGAGAATGCGCCATTGTGAAGACCAAAAGGCTGTCGCTCATAAGACGGCGGCAGATGTCTGAGAACAATATTCATCTAATATGAAATACTGGCAGAATATTACCTTTGTCAGACATCCTTGCTGGTTAAGTGCAATCGTGGTGCTTGACTTACCGAACAAAAGTGTATTCCTTTAAATGGTGCTACTCAGCTCTCTGCCTTGCGCACTCAGCTTACCGATCCCATGATCGCCTCGAGCAGCGCTTTGATTAGTAAATATGTGTCTGCTCGTGAGTTGGCTCCAACATCGTATGTTCGAGGCTCTGCCGGCACAAAGGCCTCTATACGGGTGCTGCGGTGATGGGGATGGGGATGGGAATGATTGCAGCTCAAGGTAGAGCCAAAGCAGGCACGTGGCTCATATAAATTTCTAGAAGAATGCCACACTTTATATTAATACGGTATAATGTACAATAATACAGCTAGCGTGACTGTAAATACGACATTATGTAAGCGTGGTAATTCTTTCCTGATAGAACCTTCATGCTATTGGCCTGAAATTCGGAAACAGGCTGATACCCGCGATAGAGCAGAGCAGAACAGTCAAAGAGCCTTTTAACGCTATCAAAGGGACGATCGGTATTATAATTAAGACTGTAGTGTTTTCTTATTATAAACCAAATCCTGGTAGAGAAATAGCTAAAGAATTACGTTATATTAACAATAACTTCATATACTTGTGAGGGAGAAATTTGAGATCCTTAAACGATAGATTCGTCTCCGCGCGGTGGGTTTCTCGGTGCACAGGGGCGGACGTTGGATCTTTGTGATGGGGCTGCTCGCGCCACGCCGAACTTCCCACCCCGACGGCAGGCTTACCCTCAGCCCCTCCAAGTTTGAGCTCTCTCTTCCCTTTCCCTAGCAGTTAATGTATCGAAATAATACTTCGAATAGTTAATAGGTAAAGACTGCAATATACTAGTGAGTTCCAGTAGTATTTGATTCCCGAGGTAAATGTGAATCCTCCAGCTGTCTATATTCAGCTTAGAGTCTGTTTCATATATATTTATACCGCTCCGTACGAGCTTCGTCTTCCACTCCTCAGACCATACAATCACTACTTTTCTGCTTCTTGATCTTGCACCAATATACCCTTTCTACACTGTCCGGCAGTATCAATAGAAGGCTTCTCATAGAAAAGATTTAGTGCCTCTCTTATTACTGACATAGGATTTTTTTCTATTATTCCAACAAAATATAGTAATAGTTGAGAGCCAGAAGTTTTTAGAGGCATTTGTTCCACCGGTTCAGCATATGAATTTCCAGACTCGAAATTTATCACTCAAGACCTGACTTTGATGGTCCTATAAGCATTGTGTGAGGATGCTTGTTGAATCAGGGAGAATATATAAGGCCGCGTTGCTTGCCAATTGCACGGGTGCGTATGCTTGGGAAATATATGATTGATTGAGAAACTATCTGTGTGTGTTTTGCTATTTATATTATGGAATTGTGGTTGTGGGCGCTAAGCTTGCGCTTGAAGTCATGACTTATTCAACATGACGCTTGGAGTCATCACTTATTCGACAATGCTGTAAAACTTGACTCCGGCATTGAAATATGTTATGAAAGTCGTCACCGACGATAGTTCTCTATCAGAGCTAGGAACCACGCCGGACTAATAAAAGATAGGCTACCATCAATAAACCCGCCAATGCTGGAGCTGCAAAATTCTCGCAAAAGAGATTTGGATGGTTGGGCAAAACTAGCCAGAGGTGCTAGTCCAAGACTTTTGTTCAAAGGTGGGTATTAACTATTGGCTCAACACTCCAAATCTTAGGAGCTACATCGGGTGATAGCCAACTACTAGCATAGTCATACTCGAATTTCCGTTTTGCTGATTTTGTTAAAGCGCCTGAGCGTGAGCAACTGCAGCTTATACTCAAGCCAAGGGTGAGCACCCTAAACATTCCTAAACATGGCTTGAACTCAGCTTGAGTAACCTAGCACACAGTGGATTCAGCCTAAGCATATACTGGCAGGCTATTCTAGCATTTTATAAGGCTCGTTCTAGCTCTCTTAACGTTTAGTGAAGATTTTCCTGTTTTATATTTAAACACGAATCCAAATTTCCTTTTCTTTTGCCTATATACATATATTATAAATAGATTAGCCTTATTATTTCGCCAATATATCATTAATGCCCATAGCTGACAGGATTGTAGTAGCCATTGAGTTTGAAATGCTGCATGACACGAAGTATATTTTTGACTACGCTAGAGGCCAGGAACCTGCTTTTAATCCTTTGACTAGGCCTTTCACCTTGCACTATTTTTTTTCCACGTTAGTATAAGCTATTATATAATAACTAAAGAAGTAGGAAAGATAAGGGTGGAGCACTCTCTTGGAGAATTGTTGGATACAGGAGCCTGGGACTGAGTCGGCAGTACCGAAGGTTCAGCAATTCAGGAGGTCAGAGACCGCAAAGGTTTAGCTACTGGGGAATATAGGTCCGCTATTGACATGTAACTCAGAGAACTTAGGACCTACGCTAACTATATATAAATAGCATACCTCTCACTGTAGATAGAATGGATTATCACCGAGAATATCCACCAGTTTCCCCCGCCTACTAAGATTGCTGTCTATAATCTGAACGAGAGCAGATCGGAGCTCACGAGCCATCTGCTTTAGGGTTCTAGAACTCTTCAAGACACAAAGTCGCGATGTACTGATGAGCAACATTTATTTTCAGCCTAGCCAAACTGGGGTTACCAAGTTGGGAGCATTAGTTCGGATATTTTGGTCATTCTGGTCAACGCATCGAGTGTATCAGGATGATCTGGTCCCAAAAGCGTCTTAAGTCCTTCTACAGCTCTCGCTTGGAGCCTTTCAGAGTCTTCATATCGACCCTGAAAATAAATTGCGTCTGCCAATTTAGACAGTGAATCTAGTGTTCGATGATGGCTGGCTCCTAGCACTTGGCCAAGTCCTTTGTACGCCTGTTCTTGAAGAATCTCTGATTCATTATATCGTCCTTGGCAACAGTATGTTAAAGCTAAACCGGACATCGCCCATAGCGTATCTGGATGTTTGAAACCTAGGGATTTTTTCTGTCCCTCTACTACTTGAATATAGAGCTTCACGGACTCTCCATATCGACCTTGAGAACAATAAGTCCAAGCTGGACCGAACATAGCTGATAATGTATCCGGATGGTTAATGTCCAAATTTTTCTTCAATCCTTCCAGCACACGGAGAAAGAGGTTCTCGGACTCTCCATATCGTCCCTGAGAGCGGTATGTTGAAGCTAAACTAGATACCACCCATAGAGTATCTACATGTTCAAGGCCTAGAACTTTCTTCAATCCTTCTAGTACTTGAAGACAGAGCTGCTCGGACTCTTTATATTGCCCTTGGGAGCGGTATGTTGAAGCTAAACTAGATACCACCCATAGAGTATCTACATGTTCAAGGCCTAGGGCTTTCTTTCGTCCTTCTAGTGCTTGAAGACAGAGCTGCTCGGACTCTTTATATCGCCCTTGGAAGTAGTAAATTGAAGCTAGGCTAAATACCGCCTGTAGAGTATCTACATGTTCAAGGCCCAGGGATTTCTTTCTTCCTTCTAGTACTTGAAGACAGAGCTGCTCGGATTCTTTATATCGCCCTTGGGAGCGGTATATTAAAGCTAGGTCTGATACTGCCCATAGCGTATCCACATGCTCAACGCCTAGGGCTTTCTTCAATCCTTCTAGTATTTGAAGACAGAGCTGCTCGGACTCTTTATATTGTCTTTGGGACCGGTATACTGAAGCCAGATTGGACATCGTCCATAGTGTATTTACATGTTCGACTCCTAGGGCTTTCTTCCGTCCTTCTAATACTTGAAGATAGAGCTTTTGTGACTCCCCATATCGTCCTTGTGAGTGGTATGTTGAGGCTAGACTAGACACTGCTGATAGCGTATCTACATGTTCAACTCCTAGGGCCTTCTTTCGTCCTTCTAACACTTGAAGATAGAGCTTCTCAGACTCTTCATATCGTCCCTGGGTGTGGTATACTGAAGCTAGACTAGATACCGTCCGTAGTATATTCACATGTTCTACTTCTAGGGCTTCCTTCTGTCCTTCTAATACTTGAAGATAAAGCTGTTTAGACTCTCCATATCGTCCTTGTGAGTGGTATATTGAAGCTAGACTAGACACTGCTGATAGCGTATCTACATGTTCAACTCCTAGGGCCTTCTTTCGTCCTTCTAACACTTGAAGATAGAGCTTCTCAGACTCTTTATACCGCCCTTGGGAGCGATATATTGAAGCTAGGCCAGACAATGCCCGTAGAGTATCCACATGCTCCATGCCTATGGCTTTCTTCCATCCTTCTAGTGCTTGAAGATAGAGCTGCTCGGATTCTTTATACCGCCTTTGGGAGCGGTATATTGAAGCTAGGTTTGATACTGCCCATAGCGTATCCACATGCTCAACGCCTAGGGATTTCTTCCGTCCTTCTAGTGCTTGAAGATAGAGCTTCTCGGACTCTTTATATCGCCCTTGGGACTGGTATACTGAAGCTAAATCGGACACCGTCCATAGCGTATCCACATGTTCGACTCCCAGGGCTTTATTTCGTCCTTCCAGTGCTTGAAGATGGAGCTGCTCGGACTCTCCATACTGTCTCTGGAAGTAGTATGTTAAAGCCAGATTAGATATTGCTGATAGCGTATCTACATGTTCGACACCTAGGGCCTTCATCCGTCCTTCTAGTACTTGAAGGCTGAGCTTCTCGGACTCTCTATATCGGCCCTGGGAGCGGTATGTTGAAGCCAGGTTTGATACTGCCCATAGCGTATCCACATGTTCGGCTCCTAGAGCCTTCATCCATCCTTCTAGTACTTGAAGACAGAGCTTCTCGGACTCTTTATATCGCCCTTGGGAGCGGTATATTGAGGCTAGACCAAACATCCCTGATAGTGTATCCACATGTTCAAGTCCCAGGGCTTTCTTTCGTCCTTCTAGTACTTGAAGAAGTAGCCGCTCGGACTCTTCATATCGTCCTTGCAAGTGGTATGTTGAAGCTAGACTGAATATCCCCGATAGCGTATCTATGTGTTCGGCACCTAGGGATTTCTTCTGTCCCTCTACCACTTGAAGACAGAGCTTCTCGGACTCTCTATATCGGCCTTGGGAGCGGTATGTTGAAGCCAGATTGTACATTGCCCATAGCGTATCTATATGTTCAAGGCCTAAGGTTTTCATCTGTCCTTCTACTACTCGAAGAAAGAGCTGCTCGGATTCCACATATCGTCCTTGGGAGGAGTATGTTGAAGCTAGATTAGACATAGTCACTAACCTATGTGGGCTATCGGTCTCAGGATTGAGAGGTCCCTGACTAGGAAGCATAGTAGAGCGGATATTATCTGGACTAAATATAGATTGGTCAGGTCCATTGCAATCGCCTGGAGTCGGCCAACTTCCTTGCGGAGTCTCACAAGTAATATGTGATGGCGTTGCTAGATCTATATATTAGCGGTGATTTATCTTGACATGATGCGAGAATTGAAGAAAATCTTTTGACCTACATGCTGCTGGGCTGGACATGGGGTCCCAACCAGGGTTCCTTTCCTGGAATCGTTGGATTTTACATTCATTAACAACCTCACCCAGCCTTGTAAATCGGGTTTCGGGTTTCCCTTGCAACTGTCGTTGAGCTTTCTTTCGAGCTATCCATTTCATATCCTTTGTAGTTACGTTTTTCCCAAGTTTCCATTCTTGAAATTTCTGGGTGTACTGGCGTCGACTAGTGCCCACAGATTAGCTATGCCTAGATGCTATACTGTACAGAATAATTACTTGTAGAGGGGAGCACAGCTTCCCTTACGGGAAAACACTAAATAAGACTTCTGGGCATAGGAAATGAGGGAGAGCATTCTCTGGAATGACTGACCTAGCCTTGAGGCCATCTTCTCTCATGAGGCTCATAATATCCTCGAGTTTCAGAGTTTTGTGCAATTGCTCCAACTTAGGTCGATGCCTCTCCCACTCCTCGTTGGGAATCTTTGGCTGTCGCCGAGGCACAGAAGGATTGTACTGAATGAATGACATATCTGGTGAACTGAGTAGAAGTGTCACAAAACACTGCAGAAAAGCAGGGGCGGGGCGGGGCGGGGAGGATAGTCGGGCGGTTATCTTATCAGACTGACTTGTTATACTGATGATTATGATGATTACCTCGAAGAAACAATTCAGCTATCAGAAAAAATCGTAACAGAGTATAGAGAGTAGTCAGATAAGCATTTAGAAGAGGAAAGATCTGGGGTCGATGCTCTTTAACAATTGCTCAGCCACAACCGAAACCCTCAAAAGTCCCGTTTCCTATTTAGATCTAGCGTGACGCCAGAATTACCTTGTGGCTTACACAAAAGTCCTATTTCCTATTTAGGTCTAGCGTAGGAGCACACCACTTTGCTTCCCACACAAAAGTCCCGTTTCCAATTTAGTTCTATCGTAGCACTGCATCACGTTGTTGGCCACACAAAAGTCCCATTTCCTATTTAGGTCTAGCGTAGGATCACATAAAAATCCCGTTCCAATTTGGCTCTCGTGTGGCACAATATCACTCAAACAAAAGTCCCATTCCCTATTTAGGTCTACGGTGTACCTTCATGGGCAAAGCAACGAGGCTGAAACTCGGTGGTAACGAGATTCTCAAAAGTCCCATTCCTTATTTTGACCCTGGAGTAAGACAGTACCCTCCATTGATTATGGTGCGTTAAAGCAACAATAGAGCAAGGCTAGCGAATTTGCAGGGATGACCTTGAGTCTATGGCTAATGGCTCGTGGGACTTTGCGTTTCTATCAAATGTCCCATTGCTACTCTTGGAAATCGGGACTTTTGTCCTGCTAAGTATATGCCCAGGCGGCTAATGATATATGGCTTCTACCTGATAAATCAAATTACAGCAGTCAAGCCGTAAACCACTGGATATGGTGCTCATCTGCTTGTGGAGGGGACTTTTGGTCATGTCTGGTACGCCATTTTCCTGTACAGTCCATTCCCAACGCGGAAGATGGACGAGTTGCAGATGCCGCGGTGTGGTTGTTTGGTAACGGATTTGGGAGATGATGAGTTGCCTCCGAATTCTAATGGACACTCATATTTCCCATGCAGGTGATGACATACGAGGCCAGTTAGCAATTAAAACCCATCGTTTCAATGATAAGTACTGGTGGCTACCCCAGGTTCTGAACACTCATAATCCTTCTTCTTGAAATATTTGAGACGACATAAATCGCGTACCTACCCTCCGTAAAACTTGCCACTAAGCCTGATCATCATGCCCCAAAGCAACGACTTCGCCAACATCACTAAAGATTTAGTCAACGAGTATGTTATAGAAACCCACTGCCTTGCCGTCCCCATATGTGTGACTGACTTTCCAACAATAGCTCGAAATATATTACGTCGAGACGAACATTGGTCCCTGTCCCCGATAACAAAGCGTTGGCTCAGTATCGAATTGAGCGCTTCATGTCCGACAGCGCCCTAGCCATACGCTTTTCAACCACCTCTGCCGCCGAGAAAGATATCACCCGTGCCGCGAAGAAAAGAGCGACCACTATGCTGGAGGCTTTCGATAATGCATTTGACAAAACGGCGGGAAAATCATCCGACTAAGAGAGGGGCAGTACAGAGGAGGGGGATGTGTTGTGAACAAGCCTCACTTGCAAACAAGCAGATTTTAGATTTAGCCGTGCTATTATCATTAGCTTTTCATGATCTATAGAGAGCTTAGCATACAAGGATGTGTCATTTTGATAGGACTATAGTTGTAGCCAAACTGGAAACCTTGTGTGTGGCCCGGGAAGCTCCGCTCCTATCTTTGCCGAGATCTTGATATACTTTCCCTTACTAGGTGACTATGAATGCAGAGCCAGTGAGAATCGTCATGTTCTACCATCTTTGAAATGAGGTATCGCTTAGGACCCATGAACATGAGCACTTGAACCCTCACCTTTAATGTGAAGCATACCCTAGACACCATCAAGTATATGGGAGCACAGGGCTTCTTTCCTCCAAGCAACTTCATGTTATTTAGCAGATCTAAACTAGCGAATGCGGAAGTCATCTTACTACGAAAGTTACTAAGTTACTGCCACTACTAAGGTTATGATAGCAGACCAGAGGTCGGAAATCTCCTTCCGAGTTATTGAGAATTAAATGGTACACTGAAATCGAAAGCACTTCTTGCTAAGTTAGATTTTATCCACGCATCATTCTTCGACTCCGATCTTCCACTTGAATTCGGCGCTGTTAGTTCGGCGAATGCATCTTTGAATAGAAGCCCAAATTACCCCCCATTCCTGTTGCTCTTACACGCGAGTTCTGCGCTGCTCTTTCATATCAAAGATCGAGGTGACAATTAATAATATAGACGATATGAATTAGTGGGAGTGTGACAATGTCACTACTAGTCCCATTGCCATGACGGCCAAGCAGTCTCTCTTGCGCCTTATCCACCATACCATGCCTGAAAATAGTGACTGGACTTCTTTCTATTGTCCCGTTCTCGAGCACTGTAATTTCAGCATTCATAATATGTCGACTACAATGGATACAAACGGGCAACCTCTCGTGACCTCCCTGTACGATTGAGACTGGATGCATCGTGCTAGCTATCTTGTCCAGCATCAGGGGACACTATCTTAGCGCTGCTTTCTTGGATCTAAATTTTGTCAACAACAGACGCACAGAATCACACAATTTTGGGGAAAGTCAAGGTCTTTTGGTGTTGTGAGTTACGGGGTTACAGAGGGGCGATATGGACGAGAAAGAATGCCGTTGGGAAAAATTGCCTAAAGTCGCTTAATTTACACACACAAACCACAACGGCCAAAACTTGCTATATTCAAGCTTGTGGCAAATAGTCAATTTTAAAGTAAATATTAATAGCAAATAATATGTGTATTTATGAGTGGTTTCCATTTTGGAGAATTTTAACACGGTTGTGGTTTTATACGATTTTGAAGGGTCTATATTTGGTGTGTTCTGGAGCCGTGTGTGGTGGCCGCAGCTCTTAACATATACACCATAATAAAAATATATACAAATTACTACGAAGTTAACAACTTTTCATCGTAGGATTTAGCGTCCGCACTAAGGAAACTGCTATGCGGTACCTCAGACGGTAAGTTTTGTAGCTCGTAACTGGAACAGATCAATATATTTCACGTGATGTCAGGTGACAAATGAGAGGGCGTTTAATCGAGTGGTTGATCCCACAACTTCGTAGCCTCATTACTACCAACATTCACAGCTATACTCCCATATGATTTTCACGTCAAGAAGTTTGAAGTTGGGCTCAACACCAGACGATGACCGGATTATGCAGCAAAAAAAGGAAGCGAGTGGGCCTTCTACTTCAGGATTGTGGAACAAGGAATAGGAGAGAGGAGGCCTTCACTGATATTCCTGGATGAACTACTAATGGGAATGATCTTTAAATTATTCTGTTAGTCTATCTGTTACATAATGGGAAGTGGTTGTACCAATAGAGTGAACTTCTGCTAAGGCATTCAAGTGGGCGTAGTAGATTGATGAAAGAGATACTTAATTCTAGAAGAAATGAAGGAGTATAGCCATGTATATGTACAAAAGCGCAAAGTGATTAGGCAGTACTTAACTGGTGAGGCGTTGCTCTCGTGTCTTCGGCACGAAATTTTCCGTGTCACAAGTCCTTTTTTATGCTTTTACTCCCTGTGGGCTCATCCGAAACTAGTCCGTATCTTAATTCACCTTTCCATGTTGGCTACGTAATACCAACATGATAGCCGTACATTTGATCTGTATGGCAGTGTGGTCATACTGCCTGCACTCTAAGTTTCTGTACCGTTTACCTTGTCACTTTACCCTAATTCCAATTTCACTTCATCATTCACTTGCCCCCTCTCCCACCCTTAATTTTACTTTAGTTCTATAATATGAAATTAAATTTCGCTATAATCCCTCTTTGGCTTAGAAGGTTGAAGCATTTATGATTTAATCCACTTAAAAATTTAGGTGACGCTACAAAAACTAATAGTGTCTAATTCTCACATAAAAAACGGGAAGCAACACTACCTCGAGCCCGTTTTACAGTCTATATTATGTTTCTAGCTTTTCGCTTTCTATATTATCTGTGGAAGTTTTGGGAGCCTGCCTCATCACTTCCCCGCTTGAACCAACATTTGTTCCCAATCTACTGTAGTGAAACGGTGTGTCCAATCACCAAGTCTACAATCATAAGTTTTACCTAATGGTGAAGGCAGCTAGAATTTGATCCAGTATTCTTGCTGGTATCATGCGCGTGGCTTAGGCTGCGCCATTTTGGACAAGACTGATAGATGTTCAGGAAGTGGCATTGTGCATTATGGCTGAAACCAGGCGTTGCCGACTCGATAGAACATTAACGAAATCCAGGCGGACTAGCCTCGCACCATTCCACTCATCACTTCGAAGATAAGAGGCTCTATCGTGAGTGGTAATTTCAAATTATAATTGAAACATAGATAGGAATATATGCGTCTCAAGTGGTGGCTCAGCTATCAGGATATCAGTTTATCCCGCGCTCATAAGTAAGCTGGTTTATAGATCAGAATCTCCCTAACGCCACTCCCCTGTAATACCTTCCCCTCTTTTCCTAGAGATCAGGAGATTTCTCAGAGCCGTAGGACTGAACTCCCTCAAGGCACTCTATTTAAACTTCATCTCCCAGTCGAGTCATTCCCTAATTTGAAAGAATTTAAGTGCAATACTAGAATTTATTCCTAATAATTTATATCCCACACAGGAGCACTTGCGATGGACTCCTGGCCAAATTCCCGGGCAAGCTCGGATACGTTCTCTGTCAAGAGCTACGGGAGCCCAGTGCGGCGGCCGACGAGGTTGACTGTGGCTTTACTCAAAGTTGATCTAGAGAACTGGCATGAGATTGGTATCCCGGTTCCCGAATCGATGACCATCGCGGACCTCCAGATAGAAGTTCTGCGTCGTGCAACTATACTGAGCCTTGAGGTCTATAAAGGTGACTCGAATGTTCGACTAGACTCCAAAAATGGCCCTATTGCGTTTCCCGAGGACCTTGTATTTGATCTTGTGGATGCATCTGGAGGCTCACCTAAGGTGTGGCTTATGCCAGTAAAGGCCATCCCGGAGACGAGACCAGCTCCAAGTTTAGCTACTATCATGTCGGTGGCATCTCAACTACCGAAGCCAAATTCGAAGGTTATTCATATCCGTTGGGTCACACCAGCGAAAGCTTTAGATTTTCCTTCGATATCATCGATTCCTCCAGACTTGGAACCAGTTGATCGCACCACCTCTATCTCTCAACTGAAAAAGATTGCAATCGAGCGTGTGTACAAAAAGCCTTCGGTAAATGAAGCTCCGCTACTATCTCAATACGAAGTTCGACTCTTCCTTACTGCTTGCCCTTTACGGGAAGCAAATAAAAATGAACCCAATATTTCTGACCTGCTGGGCGAAAATGAAGGAAATCTTGAAAATCCTTTGGTTATTTTTCTGATCCCAGTCTCAAATAAACCTGTTGACGCTGACAGCCCGGGTGCCTTGTGGGCATTTGAATGCTCTGACCGTGGAATGGCGACTTTTCAAACATCACTTAATTTTGCTATCGGCAAAATCAGGATGCTTGATTCGAATGCTCCAAGAAGGAAGCTTTTGAAAACCTTCTTCCGGTTCACCAATTTTCCACCAGCTCTGACTGCCCTCTGGAAGTTATTTGAAGAGAACAAGTTGGAACCGGAATCAGTTGCAATTTTAGCTACTTGTTTTCGCGAGTTAGCTCTCAGGATGGTGCCAGGCGAATTTATCAAGCACAGGATTAAGGGGGCACTTGAAGGTTCGAGACAAATTTTTGCCTGGTTAGACGCGGAACTTAAGGCTTCAACGGAGATTGATGATCCTGAGACTCCGCTTGTACGTAGCGTTGAGTTCAAGGAAATCACCGACAGTCAAGTCCTAGATGAGTATCGAGCTGGGAAGCGCTGTGATATAGTTGAACTCAAAGCCACAGGTGACCCGATGCTTTCAAATTCATCTGATAAGCCGTACGGAAATAGACAAGTAAAAGTTTGGACTGCAGCTAATTGCAAAGAAGACGTACATCTCTTGGCAAAGGCAATGTGGGGCTACTACGACTGTATAGAAGACTTTTACGTTGATTTTCGAGACAACATCAATGATCCTCTTCATGAACGACGACTTCCACTCCCTTCCATGAAAGAATTTCCACGTCTTCTTGCAGAAGCAAATTCACACCCTTATCTTCGAATCATACCGGCAGCCGATCTTCAAAACTGCGAGTCGGCAATCACATTATCGAAGGAAGGCTATGTGTCTATCTTTGGTAAAAATGAAGGATATAGCAAAGATGTTCGTCCAACAACCTGGAACGCTATCGAAGGTATAGAAATGTTTGACGCAGACTTTATCAATACTTTAGAAACCGCTCTAAAGCCTATTGAAAAATTCCGCAAAAAGGAAGGCACCTGGGATCTTGACACATGGAGTTATGCGGACAAACCTTCAAAGCCTGATGTGGCGCCTCCCGAGGCCATCGTGATATGCTTTGATCTCAGCTGGTCTATGAATGATAACCCTGGCAACAATTGGACAAGAGAGGAAAACACATTCACTAAATTCGTCGAAATCCGGCAAGTCTTTGAGCAGACAATTGCAAGAATGAAGAGTTATCATCTCCTCAGCAACTACGTTGGCGTTGTCACATTCTCCAGTCGAGACGTGGCTCGCTCGGTGACAGAACTAACCCAGCTATCTAACTTACCTGCAGGCTTTAAAGAAATGATGCAAACTGAGGATTGTCATGGGATGACCGCACTCTGGGATGCGCTTGAGAAGGCGAAGAAAATGTTGGTTGCATTCAAGGAGCAACACCCAAAGGCCAAATTGCGTATCATTGCTTTGACGGATGGCGACGACAACGAATCGCTCAAGAAGCCTTCCGATCTCTGTAAAGAGCTGTACAACGCTGAAATTATTTTGGATTCGGTTGTTATTGGCCCTGGAGATACCACGGATCTATTTAAAATGTCGAAGCACACCGGTGGTTATGCTTTTTACCCAACGACTAGGGTGCTTCTCAATCAGGTTTACCTCCTGGAGCCATTCCTTGATATCTCAGCCCGGCCAGACATACAAAGAATCCCAATAGTAGATTACTCAAAATCAACCCCTAAAGATGCGGACATGAAAACCTCCTATGAGTTTCCTAGATGTCGCCCTCATCCTCTTGAGAAGGGTACTTACATCTCCCTCAGTGACTCCACGAGGTATAACGTCACAGGATCAACCCCTGATTTGAACCCACCAAGTAGTCTCAGGCTTGCCCAAGGACTCACCCCCCCGAGGGTGCCTCGGCCTTATTTATTATCTTCTCGGCCCGGCATTACTGCTACCTATGGTCAGTCTCAGCTCATCCGGTTGTCGGATACGATATCAGTGAGCTCAGATCGATCAGTTATCTCAATCGGCAGAATCTTAATGAAAGAGGTTGATTTTATTTCACAAAACCAAGAGTCTTATTACGATGTTTACGTCAACGAAGCCGAAATGTCATTTTGGAAGGTGGTAATGCAAGGCCCAGCTGGATCGCCATACGGCCACGGAACATTCGTACTGTCTGTTTCTCTAACAGACACCTTTCCGCAAACACCGCCATTGATCCGGTTCCTGACTCCGGTTCTCCACCCGAATGTTACGAAGGTTTGTCTTAGATCTAACCTAGGCCTTGCTAAACATAGTTTTATTAACAAAGCACAGCACGGGAGGATCTGCCATGCCATTTTCACCAACAAGTGGAAAACCTCGTATCATGTACATACAGTCTTGCAGTATATACACGAACTACTAAACGATCCAGAGGCCAGTATAACACCCCAAGAAATCCTCTGTGAATGCTAATAGTACTAGACAAATGATGCTATTGACGAGCTAGCGACCACGAAATTCTGGACGGATCAAGAATCTGCAAATGATGAAATCCGTAAATATGTTAGTGCTTTCTATTATAGTTGATATGTCTTTGGCTAATTTGTAAATCTAATTTCTAGGTTGAGAAATTTGCTTCGCGCGACCGACAGTTGTTGAAGGCTGAGATACTGTCGGCAGAGGAGTAAAATATCTTACGAATGTCGTCATAAACTCGATTGAGCAACGCTATTCGGTTTTCATAGCTTTCATACTCATGGGATTCGACTCAAAGGTCGTTGAAAATGTGTTTTGTGTGGATGCGAGACGCTAATCCTGGCCAAATTTATATTTCCTCAATCCGATTAAACCACGGCGGCACAGAGAACCTAGGGAGTCGGTGCCGCGTGTCACAATCGAAGCTTGGCGTAGGTGTCGATCGACTCCGGCTCCAAGAGCAGGAAGGTTCTATACAAGCTTTCATATTTCCTCAGTGTCACAGGCCTACATATTTTTAATAAAGACAGTTGGCTCTAAATTCGTTGTGGACAAAACGGCCTTTTCTAGGACTTCCTCAACGATTTTCTCTGTGGTATTATCCCACGTCTGAGGTGTTAATAGGTGTGCTAGTTTATATCAATGTTTCCTTAGAACATTGTTTTGGAATTCTATATCATCTGGCTTTAAATGCTTAAGACAGTCGACTTTTCTTGCCTTCGATGATATACGGGAGAGTCGCGTTCAAGGGATCAAAATAGCGAAAACTTCCGAGAAGCCCACCTTCAGAGTGTAGCTTCGATTAAGATAGGTAAGAAGATTGCTGTATAGTCTTTTAAGCTTTCTGAGCGTCTAGATACCTTCTAAGGTTTCTTTTCGGAGGAATAGTCATTGTGTTGTGGTGAAATGCGAGCTGTTTCTTTGTGTGGAGAGTTGCTGAATAGAACAATTCGCGACTGTTGAGGTATCATGAATCACCTTTCTCTTTCTTGGGTATCGTATGGGGTTAGTAAGCTTGCTACTCTTGCTCAGGCACTAATTACCCTCGGCTCACCCTCAGCTCAGTCGATTCGCCTGAGCACCCTAAGCACCCCAAGCACCCTAAGTGTCATAGGCACGCCCCTGAGGTCACATAATTACGGGCCGTACGATCCTCATGTTGCAACTAGGTCTGGGGCCTGTTTCAAAGAGTGCACTTTAGCCTAGTGCCACCCATATTATGAGCTCTGGGAGCCTACCTGTAAATTAGTGGTCGTCTTCTCCTTGAATTGAATGCACCCTTTTGACCTCATTACCTGAGATTCGAACACTATACGAATCACTTGTGAGGGACTGGCCTCAAACACGAACTATATAGCAGCTTTTATTGATCGATCCTTAGCCAGCTGGTTTAACTGAACCAATGCAGCAGACTTATATTGATAGTCTCGCTTGAAATTTTACTAACCTAATTAAGTTTAGCACATGCGCCATAGCTCCAATGATATAGTTAGTGAATTATACGAGTTGTTGCCATTTTAATCGAACCCCAATGTGTGGCTCACATCGTGCCACGACTCTAGCTCGAATTTGACGCAATTTTGGCTCTGAAGACTCTCCTAGGGGACTTGTAGGTTCGTAGGGGACACTACGTACAGGTGTTGAGTCTCGTCCCTCTTTAAAATGCATTGGCCAATAAGGTATTTAACGAGTGATACACTTGAGGCCCGTAACACAGGGGTGAATATTTGAGGGATCTTAGCGAGAGTACGGAATGTCCTATAACAGTTTCACCTCCATGTTAGTGGAGAAGGGAACATAGCTAATAAATGTCTGAATTGTGCTGAGTTTCCTATTGACTTTGAGGGCTACTATTGGACCGGATTCAAGTCATGCCTACTTAGTGAGAGCGCTTTTTAGCGTCAAATTGCTTTTGCCAGTGAATCACCACATTATTTTTTATTGACATAGATTTCCTAGGGAGAGGGGTTTACAATTTCACAGATTACTCAACATTTCCACTTTACTTCTTTCGAGGGGGAAAACAGATAAGTACCCTAAAATCAATGAGATACTCTCTAGACCTCTTCTTTCGAGATCACCCGGAGCAATCGTCAATTATTCGAATTTGATTCTCTTACTATGCCCTTGCATATACAATATAGTGCTATACACGAAAGCAACAGCTTATTCTTCTCTTACGATGTCCAAATTCCGCTATTCTAGCCTAGAGCCAAGCAAAAATGAGATACGTCTCCTTCTTTTACACCCGCGCGATTCTGCTCTATCCGCTTTGGATTCTCCTATTCGATGCTCGATTTTTCATGCCTCTCTAGACGATAATCACTGGTACGAAGCAATGCCCTACCGCTGGGAGGGAGAACCTACCGAAATTATGGTGGATGATTGTCTATTAAATGTTAGTTCGAACCTCGTGGACGCTCTTCGTCACATGCGGCTGGATAAGACAAGAGTTCTTTGGGCAGATGCCATCTGCATCAATCAAAAAGACTCGGTGGAAAGAATGTTCTAATTACGACTTATGGGAAGGGTATATAAGCAGGCAAAATGCACACTGGCTTGGCTTGGCCCTGAAGATTTTTGTAGTAGCCGAGCTCTTGAAACCCTCGAGTCTTTAGGCCGGGCTGTAGAATCTAGGGGACCATCTCAAAGCTATCTGGTTTGTTTGCAGGAGAATAATCCGACTGACACAATTAAACGAGATGGTATTTATCAGGATGATCTCTATGACGTACTGTTGAGGAAGGGAGATCTCAGCAGCGAACAGGAACAAGCTTTATTCTCGGTAGCTTTACTCTTCGAGCGAGATTATTGGTCCAGGATCTGGATGATCCAAGAGATTGCACTAGTGCGCATGCCTTTCTTCATCTGTGGAGGAAAGATAGTCGTTGGCAGCCATTTCGGAAGGGGGGGTGGGATTTCTGCGAGAAAACGTGCATGACGCTTTCAGGGAGTTAATCAGCCGGTCAGCACACACAGGGGATGATCCTCCTTCGGCCACGTGGGCTTTGATGGAAGTATCATCACGTACGGATCGACCTTACTTTATGGTTTGGCAGTGCGTGCTGGTGTTCAACGGTAAACATACACCATTGTCCTCTTTGCTGCGGCAAATTTGTTTCCCTCCCCAACGATTCTATGCCACAAAACAGGAGGATATAATTTATGGGATCCTCGGGATTGCATCCGATGCTGAGCAACTAAACATTATCCCAAACGTGTCCTTGTCCTGCACGGAACTGTACGTGAGGGTCGCTCGTGCCTTCCTGCTCCAACAAAGACACTTCTGGATTTTATCCATATCGCAAGAACCCAAGTCTGACTCAGAGCTACCGTCTTGGGTTCCCGATTGGACGTCTTTAGTCCAAAGGGAGCTTCAGGCTGAGGGATTTCCTGCGCATTGTGCCGAAGAAGAAGTCTTCGCTGCCTCGAAAGGCTCACCTTGCTGTGGATTCCCATTACAGCTAGATAATACTAGAATTATCTCTTTATACGCTATGTTTGTTGACACGATAGACCAGATAGGGCGAACTTATTCCGAAGTTTGTGTCGAAGAGGAAATAAGAATACAGGGGAAAAGCAAATCAGTCCGAATGTGGCTAATCGAACTCCAAGCTCTGAGCAATTTACATACTCCCCATCAGCACCAGGGGGGAGAAGAGCAAATGAATACCATTTTCAAGACTTCTATTACAGGTCGAACTTGGAGCGAGCGTGAGCGCACACGTTACGCGATTCACCACAGGCCCCCATTCTGGCAAACCTACCAAGATATAATGAACGACTCGGTGATAGATGTTGATAATATAGAAATGCATTTATTTTACAATTCAAGTATTGCAGGATACGCGAGAAACAGAAGGGAATTTGTCTCTTCTAATGGCAGGCTTGGAATTGGATCAACTTATGTGCAGCCTGGTGATAAGATTGCAATACTTCCTGGGGCCAATATCCCTTTTGTATTAAGAGAGAGAGAAGCCGGAGGATGGAGGCTAATAGGGGAGGCATATATTGATAGTATAATGCATGGGGAAGCTGTTAAGAGTAATCTAGCTCTACAAGTTATTCAAATATATTAAGTACAGCTAACGCTTAGTACTTTAGTTGTTATAGATTACTCCCGGGGTCGCATGATTACGGTTCTTACGGTCCTCACAGTATATCCCTCACCGGGGGGGGGCGAAAAGCATGAGCGTGTTCATTACCTTTGAAGATCACACGATACTTATAGTCTCCTGATCTACCCCAGTCAACAGCTCGTGCTCCCCCAACCCGGCAATAAGAGCCATTCCAATCCTCCTATACTCCGATCCTGTTGGAAAAAGAATCAGAGCTAGAGCCATCTTCCTATCTTCTGCCGCTTCGTACAACCCAATCGCTACTAGGGTAACGTCGCAGGCCGAGCGTGGCATACTCCCTGGACCATCGAAGCAGCATCCATATTGGACTGGATACCCATGCAACATACCATGATGTTCAAAAGAGTTGCTATCTGGTTCCTCCATAACGGGATTCTTCTCGAGATGAACCCTCCAGACGAAAGCTTCAATAGCCAGTCTCCCACAAGTATGAGAATTTTTGGCCCCAACAACCGCGAATGGGTCAACTGCAACAATCTTACCCAATCGTTTGAGAAGAGAATGGTAATAAACGCCACCAAAACTCAAAGAAGCCCACGACCAAGAAGGGAATTGGTCAACCTTCTTTGCTTCCCTGGACTGGTTGCTCCAAGCCAGTCCATCCACCAAGTTGGAGCGAAAGAGCCCTGCGATGTACGTCTGCGAATCGGGGATATTCTTGCACATCAGGTCAACTAGGCCTTGAATCGCGATGAGCCTATCTGACTCATGGGTAAGATTCATCTCGGAGTAGTCCTCCACCAGGCTCAGCCACTCCTGCGCAAATAATGCTTGTCTGTCTGTAGATGGCTCGAGTACCCGATTCCAGTTTGATTCCTGGCTGGTAAGTAGTGGTTCGTGGTGCTCTGCGTACTTGATGCGCCCATGGCATTCCCAGAAGATAGCATCACGGGAGAAATGCAGGATGTGTCGAGATAGAAAACGTTCCTGATGGGTCCATCCACGGGTATAGAGTGGCGCATAAGCGACTTGTTGGATTGTGGATGGTATGGAAGGGCAAACATAGGCAGCAGCATCGTCCTGGAATTTCCCAACAAGGCACTTATCCACTGGATACTTCAGAGAAGCACGTTCCGTGAAGATACCCACTTCACTGTCAGTCGCAGCCGTGGCACCAATTGTGCAGAATGCATTGTGGTAATAATCACCCATCCTGGGCGCCTCGTTATACCAGTCGTCGAGCTCTCCGGGAAGGGCGGGATAATTCTCTGCTTGGACAATACAAATGGCATCGACCCAGAGATACCGTACGCCTAGGGCCCGAGTAAGCGTGACAGCATCACGAATAGTTTTAGGAAGCGAGGAGAGTAAGATGGCGGATTGTCGGGATAATTGGGTTTTGCGGGTTGTCTTTGCACGATTGTTTCCTTGACCCCAACAATAGCTTAGAATTAGATAGGTTCCGTTTTGGTTGCCTGTTTTAACGAGTTTAATTTCTGAATCAGTAGGAGATTGGACGTCAATGACACGCGTTGGCAGAGGGCGATGGGCCTTTTGGCTAGAGAGAGAACAGCATTCATACACCCAAGGTTGAATACTTGTACGCAGGAGGTAATCTAAATCGCTTTGGCATGTAAATGAAGTGAATCCTAATAAAACATTTGATCAGAGTCGCTTTTTTGAGCAAGTGGACAAGAAGGTACAATATCTTACTTCGAAGATCGACCACTGAGGAAGATAAGGCCACCGATTCGGGAACAACGTCAAGCGACCCATATGCGTAGGCACCTAAGGTTTTAGGATTCTTAATAATGACAACGATATTATTAGCCCCAATATGAACTTCAATAGGTTCAGCACATGTCTGAAGATCAATAAGAAATTCTGTTTCAAACAATAGTGTCTGCCGAAAGAGTCGGCACAACTGGCATCCAGCGGCTGCTGAGGCATCTAGGGCTGAGAAGTTTTCGTGATGTGGAAACAGCCTTATGTTTGCCTTCTGTGGCCATTCCAGAGGAATGATTTGACACTTGAGGCAGGTTTGCTGTCTCGTCATCATTCCACACTATTTATGCTTGTTTTTAAGATAGCGCAGGATAGTTGTTTTATCAGAAACCTGCACCGTCCAAGTTAGATCTCTTCGCCGTAGGAACTAGGCCGCCATCTACTTACAACGTGATACCTTGTGGTCATTGATCAGACTTAATTGTACAGCTCTACGCGTAGATCTCAGAATGGCAGAGTCGCTTAGCCCCCACCTGGTAAGAGGTCAGATTAGATGAATCACTTGAGATGCATATATATATATAGCTCGAAGCAAAGATTCCACTAGAAGCGTATCAAACCCGACCTCATAAATCCTAAGAGAGAAACGATTTCCACCCATCTACCTAGACCGATGTAGAAATTTGCTGAATAGAGCAGTTTGCGACTATCTTTCATCAAGTACCTGAAGAGCGCCAAATTTTTCATGACACATCTGTTCTTTGACACGGAATTTTGAGTACAGGCCTCTAGTTCCTACTATATCAGAGTGTCAGTTGCCTTTAGAAGCAGATTAGAGCATCCTTAGGCCATTTATTACCCAAATTTCAATGGATTACACAGGCAGTATTTTGGATGCACAGCTACTGAGTGGAAAGAGCCTGGGTGAGCATGCTCATCTCAAATTCCGTATTTTGAAAGTTGGAATCCTAATGTCGAACTATTTTAATCTCGCATAATCCTCATCCCCTTAGTTATGACTACTGTAGGTGACACTGTAGCCTTCCTTTCTATTTATATAGTAATAAATTTTCTTCTAATCCTGACGCAATAACCCCGCCTTGAAGCTTAAATTTGTCTTCTCCGTTTTATCTTCCTCACAATGTTCACCACTATTTAGAATAGTACTCGTCTCAGTATATAGATAATATATGCCTTGATATACTCTTAGTAGCATCCTTATCGTCAGTAGTAACACGCTCATATGCATCTAGATTATGACTTGGAAATGCATCCTAAAAGTAGGATTAGACCTCTATAGGGCTAATTTATAGTTAAATCAATTAGCACAATGGTTCAATTTTCACAAGTAGAGCTGGTGTTACACAACCTCTATAAATACAACATTGCTATCTACAGTACCAGTGTATCACGTATAATATATACCCGGATAATACGTTTAAAGTGTGGCGTCACATTTTTTACATAACACAGTGCCTTACAAGAGTACATCTAAGCGAGGCTAGAGTACAGATACATGGTATAGAAACATGGTACAGAGAGAGAGTGCAGAGACAAGGTACAGAAGCAGGGTGACTTTACTCCGTCTAAAGTTTGCGATCAGCCAAATTGAGGTCAGGAAGGTTTTAGTGGTCGATTAACTAAAACTAGACAACCTACAAGGTTGGAAAGCTCCAAAATATTCTCCACACTTACACATGGTGCTTTCTCAAGTATATCGCAACAGCCCTTACTCCCCAAACCTTACTGCGCCCTAGAACTGCAGGAAATCAAGGTCTGCAAAGCAGTTGGCATAGACAGCGAATAGAAGATATGTATTTTTTTTAAGTAAACAGTAGTCAACTCGAAATAAAATGCCAGTAAACACGCGTATTAGGTATCTTAATCCTGCTAGCTCTCCATTTCATTCACCAAACAAAAACTTGAGAAAATGAGATGACAAGATTCCTAGTATATATCTAACTTGATTAGAGATCAAATGTGTGAGTAAGTGGTGGGGCCGGTCAGGAACTCCTCGATTTACTTGGGCAGCTCGAGCGAGTTGGGTGAGGGTTGGTCGGGGGTGATTAGCGCCCGAGTAGAAGCAGCCTTACTAAAAACTCCTCAATACTATAGGTGCTTAGAGGCCTCATTTCTTAGGGACTACCATTGTACACGAATATTAGAGGAATACAAATTCCGGTATGTTTATTTAACTCTCTTTTCATATCAAAGACTTAATTGAGAGTGGTGGTGAAATATGTGTGACTAATTTTCAGCGGTTCCTAGTGGTCCTATATGGTGACCCTGCATATCATGAATGATGCAGCAATGTGGGACTATCCGTAGCGCATGCTCGATATCGAAACGCTGCAAAATTCTTAATTTTGCCAAACATAAATACGCTGTGTGTTTAACTACTCCCCTGTAGGCTCGCTTCCGCTCGTAAGCATCACTTCAATACCCAAATCTTGGAATCTACCCTTGCTTAAAAGCCCTCGACTTCTCATTTCGTACATATGATTTGCCGCAAAAGGATCAATTAAAGGGTTTGTACTACCAGCGAAGTGCGCGCTAATTGGTTGAATCATTGAGGCTTAAGCCACAGCTGAACGGAAAAAGCACTTCTGACAACCTTATTACGACGACATCAAACTTGGAAGCCTAACTTTAATCTTCGAAATCCAAAGTCATTATCTTTGGCGCTCTAGTATATTTGTATTCTTGAACATGGATCCAGTGTCAATTATTGGCCTAGTAGGATCTTTGGTGCCCATGTGCATCAGGGTTACGAAGGCCTTAAATGACGTACAGACGAAATACGCGCAATCCAGCACAACTATCGCAGCAATAATATCGGAATGTTCAGTCATCGCTACAGCATTAACTCAGATAGAGGGTATTGCAAAGCGGGATCCAAATGGCCTTGCGTCACGCTTGGATTCGGAATCAAGCAATCTGGGAGGCTCTTTTGAACTTGCGTTGAATGGATGCAATATCACATTGATCTGCCTGAATGATGAGATCCAAAAGATCAAAGGACTAAGAGTGAGTGGCATTTTGAGCTGGAGATCTAAAGCGAAATATCTCTGGAATGAGGAGGGAATGAAAGACTTGCTGTCTACTATCCGAGGGCAACAAAGCGCGCTGCAGCTTCTTCTTGCTGCAGTGCACACGTGAGTATTAACTTGGCACGATTAATTTTGCTTGATGGTACATACTAATTGGAAGCGTAGCGACTCGATATCCGACGTTCGCAGACTCCTTGAAGATAACAACACGGTGATGCAAAATATGGTGCAAAGATCTATGACACTGAGAAAAAAGAGGGCCGCAAGCACTATTGGTGGCCAAGATACAGAGTTTGACTTTGATGACCAAGTAGTCTCTTCGGCCGCTTACAGGCGCGTATTCCGATCATTTACGAAAAGGGATGACTCGGTGCGCAAACAATCAGAACAGGAGCAAAACCTGCATTTTGGTGAGGATCAGACGTTAGTTGAAGGCAGATCAGGCTCCGAAGCCGTAGTTGAATCTGCTAAAGTGTTGCGCGATCATATTGAATCGCCACCGCAGCCACATGCGTCTACTTCCAAGCAGGAACAGTCTCTCCCATATACACCTACATCGCAACATTCCACATCTAGAGAACTTGACATGAAGTCGATCGCCGCATCTCTTCCGACATCTGATGCTACTAAAGCCTTACTAGTTCATTCGCCGCAACCGTCTGTAGAGGCCACGCCACACCAGAATCAAACGACAGCAACACCACAAATAGAGGGCCAAGAGGGCCAAAAGGGTCCAGATTCAGCTCTATTGCTACGAACTGCAGCAAAAAATGGGCACACATCGATTGTGATGATGTTGCTCTCCAAAGTGTCCGATATCAACTCGACAGATGCTTCAGGGGAAACTGCTTTAATGTTAGCTGCCCAAAACGGCCATATCGATGTTGTCAAAGTGCTCATCCAAGCGAGCGCCAACATTCATCTACGAAACATACATGGGAACGCGGCAATTAATCTCGCCTGTATGACTTGCGGGAAGGCTTCTGTTGTCCACTGTTTAATGCAAGCTGGTGCGGATAAAGAGGCCGTGGGAGCTTGTGGGTGGCACCCTCTTCACCATGCTGCGGGAAATGATCAACCTGAGCTTGTTGAAATTCTCTACCGAGACTATGGAGCAAACATAGAATCTCTTTGTTCCGCAGGTGGTCACCCTTTGCATGCGGCAGCATACTATGGAACCACGAAAGGAGTCGGGAAGCTAATTGAGCTTGGTGCGGACATTAGTGCATTGGATAATGCAGGAGATCAGCCTCTAGCTAGAGCAGCCTTGCAAGGTCATGTTGGGACCATGAACGCCTTGTTATCAGGGGGCGCGAAGGTCAATGCGATTGGAAAGAAGGGTGCACAGCCGATACACGAAGCAGCTGTTGGAGGGAGTCAAGGAGCTGCTCAACTCTTGATTGATAGCGGGGCTGACATCGAAGCAACCAACGATGCTGGAGATACTCCCTTGATAGAAGCGATAAGAAATGGCCACGAGCCAATGGTACGATTATTGCTGAAAGCTGGTGCAAATATAGAAGGGGCTGGGTGGTCTGGTTGGCACCCTTTGCACCATGCTGCTAGTAATGGGAAGACGGGTATTCTACATCTTCTCATTTCTCATGGAGCTGATAAAAGCTCCAAAGCTAATAATGGAGATCAACCATTACATGTAGCGGCGATGCATGGCCAATCTGCAAATCTTAAAATATTACTGGATTCTGGGGTTAATAGGGGGGTCCTAAATAATGATGGTTGGAGTGCATTGCAGTACGCTGTGGACAAGGGGCATTTAAGTGTGGTTGAAATGCTAGTGTAACGAAATTAATGATGTCTCATGTTTGATTAGGGCTAATGGTATATCTTTCTAACTACTGAGAAGAAAAAACCTTAATGCTAATGGACACCGTAGCAGTATGTGAATGCAAGCTTATGGACATAACTTGGGCTGAAGCGGTGGACAAGTTGGTGATGCGGGGTATTGGCGAAAGCTTGCTGTAGAACTGACCAATCAACGAACAGACCTCATATGTATAAAGAAAGCTGCGACTCCAGTCCGCCAGCCATTTGCCTTAAACATTTCTCGACCCGGGGAGTGACACGCAAAATACGTTTTCCAGTATAAAGATTAGTTTCCCTTTCAAAATGGCTGTTACAGATTTCCAGGAGGTAAGTACCAACCGACCTTAACTTTTTGTTGCCTTGCAACAAGAACCAGGTTAATACTGATCGATAGCGCGTATATACACTTCTTCGCCAAATTCCTTCTGGCAGGGTATCGTCGTACGCAGCGCTCTCCAAAGCCCTTTCATCTTCGCCTCGTGCTGTCGGCGGGGCACTAAGAAGAAATCCCTTCGCACCTGAAGTTCCTTGTCATCGAATTATCTGTGCAGATGGAGTAAGTGAGCAGCATTTTTAAAAATCCTAGCCCTTTTGACTCAATTCCATCTGGCAATACCCCTCATCCCTGCATTGCTGACACTTTCAAGTCAATTGGCGGGTTCAAAGGGGAAGCTCAAGATGCACCGTCAGGCATAAATCAGAAAGAGAAGTTGAGGCTATTGGAAAATGAGGGTGTTCACTTTGATGAAAGAGGTCACTTGAAAGATGTGGGGAGATGGTGGAATGAATTTCATACCTAAGAAGGATGCATCAAGTCGAAGAGCGTTACTCGGCGCTGTTATATAGGAGTATAGCATATCCGGGAGATGTGCCACAAGATACACTCGCAAATGGGGAAAATTGTATACTATCGTCCATCTCTGCGTGCCGAAAAGCGATAGATACTCTAACTTTAAGCATCTTAAAATTTGTGCATACCTCGATACCTCCTATAATTTTTCACAAGTTATATTCCGTGACCTCTCCCAGACACCTTAACCTCTCCCAGACACCTTAACCTCTCCCAGACACCTTAACCTCTCCCAGACACCTTAACCTCTCCCAGACACCTTAACCTCTCTCATTAGAAAATCATATCCGCATTATCGCTCTCACGCCTCATTTATAAGAGTCTCCTTTTATAGCATAATAGGGTTCCTCTATTATAGCTCTACCACCGAGCTTATAACATCCTCAATACTTATAAAGAGTTCTTATCTGAGCCCTAAGACCTCACACCTACACAGGAAATCGTTATCAGCCTTGTGGCTGCTGTGGCGCACAGATTTATCCATGATCGCTACGCGGATCTATATCTTGGATCAAAGCGAGTGACTATTTTAGTTAGTACGAAAACAACCCAACAATATTTACACCATAATTTCAATTTGAGGCCTTAGGCAAAAAGGCCAGCAGTGGCTGATGGTACTGTGATGCCTAGCGCGCCACATCCAACTCAGTAATGACTTTAATTTCTAGCGGAAGTTGGTCCAGACACGAAAATCGTAAACAAAATCTACCCTATCGGAACACCAAAAGATAGTCAATTTTTCAAAGTGCTCAAGAAACTCTGAAAAATTCGGACACTATGAAAGTTGCCCTGAATGTTGTGATTTTAACAACAGCTTTTCCAAATTGTGGTGTTGTGGCTAAATTTGATTTTGAGCAGTTGTGTGACAATGACAGCGCTGACTTGTTGGATCAGAGGGTTCTTGTGCAATTGATGTAATTAGTGCAATTCAAGCTTGTGCAAGTACTGAATATATTGGAATAACTGATTACTTGATAATAAGGAGTGTTGTTGAGAGGTGGAAATCTCTCCAGCTATTTTACGCTAAATTACAAACTACAATAGGTAAGGCGTCATATCCTGAATTGACACAACTGAGCGAGTGACTGCAGAAGGCTATGAGACACTAGCAAGGTCAACATGGCTCGACTTGGTCAGTCTTGTCAAGAGGTGTTTTTGCAACCCGAAGTGGAACCTAAGAGTAATATCAGATTTTTGGATGCAACAGCTGGCCATCGGCGACGCGCAAAAGAAGTGCAAGCATCTGCACACTCTGGCTGTCACTTATGCATTATAGTATGGGGGCACTACGGCGTAGCGTCACTTTGCACGCAGAGGGAGATAGAGGATATAGACCTGGTTTGTGGACTTTCCTGGGATCCACAAAGAGCAGTGTTTAATGGCATTCAATACTGGGCTTACGGAGCTGATGGATGTCTCGATTATGACCTTGTCACTATTGACATGTATCTTCAATCGGGTGAGTCACGACTAAAGTCCTATTCATAATAGGAGCTTTACGGTAATGAAATCCACTAGATATCAAAGTAATGGCACCCAATAGTCTGGTCCCACTAGACACTGAGTCTGAAATCTGCCACACCATCGCGCTTACTTGGCTTCATGAATGTTACACAAACCACACAGAGTGTCGAGTTGCAATGAATGCATCACCTTGGTGCCCGACCCGTTTAATTGACGTGAGAACTCCTACCGGGGATCCGAGACTAGTTGTTAGCGCAGACATGAATGGTCTCTCAGCTGTCCCCTATGTCTGTTTAAGCCATCTGTGGGATGCCGGGAGTGTTTTTCCGCTGACAACTGCCAACGAAGATGATTTGAGACAACAGATCCCGTTTGCTGATCTGTCGCCTACATTTCAAGACGCAATTCGCTTCACCAGACGTCTTGGAGTACGCTTTCTATGGATCGACTCTCTTTGCATCCTTCAAGACTCCATAAGCGACTGGCGTATAGAGTCAGCCCTAATGGATAAAGTCTACGAATACTCAATCTGCAATATTGCGGCAACAGCCGCTTCTGAAAACTCGGGGGGTTTGTATCAAAGACGAGACCCTCGTGTGGTAACCCCTCGCCAGGTGCAAATCACACGACAAGGACACATAGGAACATATGTCTTTTTCGAAGGCCAAACCTAGAACAATTGCGTGAGCAAGGCTAGCCTGAATAGCCGAGGTTGGGTCTTCCAAGAGCGGTTGTTGAGCCCTCGCACTTTGCATTTTTCGACCTAGCTTTTCCGGGAATGCCGGATGCTTCAAGCTTGCGAGACATATCCCTCTGGTCTTCCTTATAAGCCTTGCTTATCTGACCTGAGTGGCGAGATTGAAGTTCCTCCTAGCTATAAAAACTGGCGAGAAAAGATACAAACAAGCGCATCAACCTCCTGGAACCAGATTATACAGATGTATACCAAATGCAAATTGACACGACTCTCCGACAGGCTTATTGCTATTGCGGGAATAGCCCAGAAAATACAACCACACTTAAAAAGCGAATATCTGGCAGGACTGTGGGAACATGAACTACCCTGCAACTTACTTTGGAACTTGTACAATGTGGATGATCATGATCTTGAACCTTCTAGGCCAGATACATACCGATGTGAGTATTGCTGAACGTTGACCAATCGCAACCTTACGAGATTCATAGGTCCGTCATGGTCTTGGGCATCGCTAGATTTTTCGGCAGCCGATATTAGATTAACCAAGAAGGACGATGTTCAAATGGAATTGGCAAAAGTTCTTGAAGTGAAGATCGAAAGCCCATCGGAGAAAAGATACAGCCATGTGACAGGAGGCTATGTGCGCCTAGAAGGGAAACTTGGGCGGGTGAACTTCAATACACTTAATAACGCACTCTGGAGAGGTGACAGGGGCGGGCACTGGTCATACGATTGCTACTCGGACGTGGATCTCGAATTTTTTGGTCTAGAAACGATGGAGTCATGCCCAAATCGCCCATCTCTGTATTGTCTGCCAATTGCAACATACGACGGAGCGAATCCCGGGACGTTAAGCGGTCTCGAAGTGTATTTTCTATTGATGGAAAAAGTTGAAGGGGACAAAATGGACCTAGGAGGGTTGGCATACTGATCGTGTTGATGGATTGGCAATCAGTGGTTGATCCAGAACTACGATGGATTACAGATTTTGCGGCAGCGAGCTCGCTGGGCCAGAACTTGGATATTCTAGTATATGTTACAAATCGTAGTCAGGCACTTCAAGCTCGAGTCCAACGCTCCTGAAATGGAGGCGGGGACCAGGGTAGCAAGCCACTTTTAATATTAAAGTACTCAATCTAACGATCATTTTTGGAGTCGAATACTCCCTTATACATATGAATTAGACAAATCATATACAAGTTCCTTCATCCACCTCACACTGGCAGCACTAGCTGGCCCCTGGTGGCAAGGCGTAGAGATGGGTATAGAAATGTTTTAAAATAGGCATCGCGAAAAGTGGCTTAGAATTCTGAATACGACTCCATTCTACAAGTGTCCCCTTACGTGAGGCCCCTTTTGTAGCGGCCTGTCACATGTACACTAGTGAGTAACATATAATAATTCTACTAACTCTATCAGATAAGCTTTGGCCCTTCATTAATCTGAAGAAATGAAATTCTCGCTGGCGAATGCCCTAAAATAATCATTCCATCCCAGACAGCTTCGCAAGTAGGGCGATAATCAGTAGGTAGCCAGAGAACATTTGTGATACTATCTTCTAGCCAATGATTTCGTATGCGTAGAATTGGTAACAGCTTGACGTCGGATGAGAAGGCAACAGAAGACAGAGGCTATACAAAATATTAGAAAGTCGTCTTTAAAGCAGTATTACTAGTCATCTGGTGTACAAAAACGCCCCACTGCAGTTTATTTGGGCACGTACGAAGTATTACTGAGGCGTATCTATAGCAAGAGCCTGTATATCAGTGCTCAAGGTAGAGCGAAAGCGGGTACGCGACAGCTTATAGAAGTTTCTATAAGAACATAATACTTCATATAAATTCAGTATAATATAAAAAACTATACAACGAATATAGCGGTTAATACGAGATTATGTAAGTGTAATAAATTCGCTAAGCGTTTTATATCTCCCCCCCTTTGTCCGAATAAACTCGGCATATAGATTTTCTTCTACTTTGTATCTTTAAAGCCTAGAGACAATATTTAAAGCCTAGAGACAATATTTTCTCTTAATATGGCCTTCGTTTCATGATCCCGAAATTTAAATACAGGCCTATATTCGAGATAAAGCAAGGGGGAATAGCGAAAGCAGGTTTTGATGCCGTCGACGGAATATTTAAGACCTCAAATTATAATTTTTTCGGCACGCAGAGATTGAAGTTGGTACAGGGCGTACTAATTTACACTTACACCAACACTTTCTTATTCCTGCTCCTGTCGAATATTTATCTGGACAAGGGCCATTAACGAATAGGCTTCTATGATTTCATTTAATATTACTACATTTAGTTTAAACATCATTTCATCATAAAGATAGAGAAGTATGGATTAATACGGACATCCGTGGTCATGTCATACGCCCTTCGAAGAGCATGTTATGATCCTACGGCTTTCTTAGGTAAGCCGGTTTAAAGTTTATCCGTGTTATGCAACATGATATAAGTTCAAATGGTGGGGTAGATTGATCAGGTTTCTGGATTGTTCAAGCCGTATCTTCAAACCAATCTCTGCAACAATTTGTGAAATCATGTCTTTTCCCGCCGAACCTGTCACTCTTCACGGAGGGTGCTTCTGTAAAGCGATCCAGTATACTATCAATGTTCCAACGCTTTCTGAACGACCACCAGGCAGGAAAGCAGCGAATCCTATAGGATCAGTTCGCACAGAAGAGGCCATCAATACCTTCCCAATCATGTCTCTCGACCACTGCAATTCCTGTCGTGGAGTATCAGGCTCTATTCTCCAGGCATGGTTCATTTTTCCGCAATCATGGATGCAATTCTCTCTACGCAAGAAGGATAGCGAGGAACGCATTGAGCCTCCAACTCGCGACGTTCTCATGGGCGAGAAGAACCTCCTTGACTCGACACATTTGGGCTACTTTTGCACTTCGAAGGACGTACATCGGGTCTTTTGTGGGCAGTGTGGGACCCCTTTCACATATTTCAACTCAGCATCCCAGGTGCCTGGTGGAGAAAACACTCTTCCACCGTTTTTTGATGTTGCGCTAGGTACGATGGACAAAGAAAGTGTAGATATTTGCGGACCACCGGGCAGGCAAGTTCATTTGGGAGATGGAATTGAATGGGTGAAGCGGTTGATTGCGGAGGGGGAAAAGGGATTGTGATATCTGCAACTACTACAAAAGTTCTCGTTCTGGCATGCTGGCGACTTTAGTTATTTCAAGGAAAAAATTCTATATGCCAAATTTTCAACTATCGTATTCTAATAAATGCATAAATCAAATGGTACGAACCAGAGAGAGTTAGCCTTTCATAATGACTGACCCCTTTGAAGTTCTCAACAGGTATCCCTGCTTCCCCATTTAGAATTTAGTATATTATTCCGAAGTTCCCCCCTAAGAATATGATTAAATCAAAGAATTTATAGGTCGCGAAATATAGCTAACCCATATTGTAGGGTTAAAATTGAGGAATAATCCGGCAGACCTCTCAGCTGATCTTGGGGGAGAGTGGGACCCGTAAACCTTTATTCACTAGATCAGTTTCGCTGAAGTCTCCAATTTTCAGGAATATTTTAGCTTGGCCGAAATTTCAGCACGTCCGGCAAATACCTTGGAACAATGGGAGAGCATGGCTGAGGTTCTGTGGTTCTGGTGCTAGCCTCCTTTTTGGGATCATTGCTTGAAACTTAATAGAACCCTACACTTCTCTTTCTTCATTTCCTCCCTTTCTAGCAAGATCCTACCACAGGTTAATATCAACCTTAAAAGCATCGGCCTCACCAAGCGGTTTTGGAAGCAATAGGTCAGTTCTATAGAGCTTATCAACCCTACCCAGCCCGAGAGGTAAAAAATTGGATACAACCTTAAAGTTACTTCACACGATGGGGCTCGTCCATCAATACAAATCTCGCGATTGACGTTATAATTATGTACACTTATAATTGCACGTAAAAATATACTGCATGCCTATACTAGTCTATTCCCCCTCAACAACGGTAAACTTGTTACTAAAGATGAGAGTCTTAGGTAGAAACAAGAATGGAGCGCCTCATCTCTTGGTGCTATGTCACGGAATATAGTGCGCCTAAAGCATACAGGAGCAGCACCGTCACAGTTACTAAATACAGACTAATCGCTTTGTGATCCGTACATATAAATAGCTATGCGCATTTATTTATTCTAGAATCAAGCATCTCTTTTTTTAGTCTACTACGGCCACTTGAATGCTTGTGCAAGACTTCAATTTGTTGGTACAACTATTCCACGTTACGTGGCAACAGGGTAATTAGGTCAAAGGCCTGGAATTCGAGACAAATTGAAATGAAATCTTGGACATGTGTAATTGCTTATTTTCACCAGGAAGATATTAATATTATCGGTGTACTTTTTCTTTGTTTTTGCCGGATAATATGGCCGTTGCCACAGTTGTTAGCAGTAGTGAAACTTTTTAAACCTTCTTGCCTTTTCTTGTTTTGAAATATCGTGCATATTTCATAATCAACCTCTCCACATGACATATAAAACTTGATAAGGCTTGAATTATATCGGCTCTCAAAGAATAGTCTTTTGCAATCTAGATGGCGAGGCCATCGGATCATGGATACTTTAAACTTAATCGCACACCAGGAGAAGTCGGACAAGAAAAGGGCGATCAATACTACCATCAAATCGAATTTAGGATTCAGAGTTAGCTAACTAGTTTCAAAACTATTTACCAGACCCGGAAAGTGTTCTGTTTTCTGGGTTACTAGAGTACGAGCAACACGTTACAGTATTGGCGGATTTACCAAAGAGCTTAGTTAAAAATATAGCACGATACGTTTTCTTCCAAGGGAGCTTTCATACCCGCGAACGGGGAACCCATGGATAAAAAATAATTGTAGAAACTACATTACTAAGCATACAATCACGTTGGAAGTCCCCTTTTGCCACCAGGGGGTCCCCAATTTGATAATCTAGGCATCCATGTCATCAGGATTACTGAATGGAGCATTAACAGGACCAAGGTAGAATGATTGCAAAGTTTGGAGCGCAAGCTCCTTCCTGGTCACTAAATTCGGTATTAATAGTCAACCTATCGTCCTTGAGACACAGGTAGGAGGATGGAGAAGCGCGCCTGAAGTAGGGACACCCTTACGATGATGTAGAAGAGCTGGATTAATTGACTTCCAGATGTGAAGACTGGTAGTGATGCAAGAGGATGGGTGGGCCAATTCACAAAAAAATTGCTAACAAAGTATCCTTGGTTGCGAAAAGAAAGGTCCGTAGGTGGTACGAAGGGCTACTTTGCGTGAAGCTAAAGAGGGTTGAGGCTGTCGATGACAAGATTGTGCTTCCAAAAATTACTATTTGTGGTCAGAAACTACGCATTAATGGTTAATTAATAATGTACTACCTTATACTCGTTGCACCTAGTAGATGTCCATCAAGAGATATTCGAGAATTACTAGCGACAGCAGAATATTACTTAAAGATTAGTTCAGGAATAAAACCCTTGGGCTATTTCGATTAACGTAGATAAATATAAACTAGCTGTAATATAAATACATATGTACAAGATACATCTAATAGCACATTGAGACAGACTTGCGTTCCTTGACCATGTCTAGGGTGGAAGAATGCATACACCGCTTTTGCCTCATTGAAAACAAACAAAACTACAAAGGAAAATATTTCAAAGGGTCGAGCCCAACAATCTATATGAGAGACAGCCAAAGTGCTACGCAAGGAATGAAAAGCCACTCAATATGCAGCCTCTTCATGGTACCAGCACTTGTCGATTGTGTAGTAGTGGTATTCGCAGAAGCGGAGGTTTTCAAGTTTGCAATTCCAACAGTTCCATCGGCGATGTTGTGATCGATATATCGACCCTGGAAGAAAGCTATTTCAGTTCGTTAGAATTGCAGCCAAGCAGTTAGAAAGGTGATTGAAACTCACGCTGGCCGACAACCCACAATCCTGGGTAAGTCGAGTAATCCTGACCACTCATCACGGCAGTGCAATTATTCCCACCGTTATTCTTCACAGCCCACAGGCTTGATGGGATATTGAAAATCGTGCTGTTTTTGCTTATTGATCCTGTAGCTGTCGATGCGTTTGTCTGTGAAGGAAAGGAAAACCCAACGGTGGGTGGTTTATCGCAGGGGAAATAGCCAGTGAGTATTGGGCCTTCGGTGGTATTCTGAAGCACCCCTTGGATTCCTGTTGCGTTGAAAATCTCCGTTACTGCATTGATTGGGCTAAAAGTCTTGTTAGTACGAATCACTTTTATTTTGGGGCGTCTGTTTCCTTACCCGACGACAGTCGCAGTTCCACTGTCGAGTTCAATAACAAGATCCCGGGCAACAATTTTTCCATTAATGGCGAGATCTCCGGTGGGCACCCATCCGGTGATAATTGGCGCGACTGTCAAACTCCCAGCATACAGAGAAGTGTCCAATTTGCCGAGCACAAGAGACCCTATGCTCTCGTTGTAAAGCGCCATGCCAAATCGGCATTCTGAAACTTTGCCTTGCGTGCATAGTGTCTGGAAAAATGATGTCGCATTGTTGGGGAATTGATTGAACATTGGGCCGGAGAATCCAACAATTCCGTCGCCTGGAAATCCTTCTGCACTCGTGACCGAACCGACTGTTTGAGTGGCAGTATATCCGCCAAAGGCTACCTGATCATCGTACAGACTCCCAGTCATCTAGAAATATTAGCCAGAAATCCGGTAGTCAGTGAAGGAGATATACCAGGCCATTTCCACTGCCGTTACTTGATGTTGTGCCATAAGTATTGGTGAAAGTCAAATTTAAGCTCTTTGATGTCTTTCCAGGTGTGTATAATTTTGGGTTGAGAATCAAGTCGCCAGAGCCAGTATCTATTAATAGTTTGAGGTTTGGTGATCCTCCTACCGAGAAGTTACCAAACCAGAAACCATCCTTACTCGAAAGTATTTGCGTGCCAGTGGCGTCCCGTCTTTCAAGCTGCCTTGAGAGTGGAATATGATGGGAACTTTGAGAATTGATCTGAGGGTTCGGTGAGGCACTTATTGACGATATCGCAGTCCCAAGGACAAGGACTTGAGAAAGGGAGATTGACTTCATTTTGATGATCGGTGGATGATAGGAATGATGTTGAACGATGGAAAGATATCCTAATGAGTTCCTATGATGAAGGCCGCCGTTTTTATATTTAATTGCAATACCATTGCCGACGGTGAGGCTGAAGCAAGGAAGAATTACGAATCTTCAATTCCACAACACCTTAAATGTCTTTATAATTTTCTGACGCATGGCTTTTGATTGGTCAAATCGCTTGTCTGATTATTTAACCTTAACGCGGTTCTGGGAATGCTCGCTTATTTTAGGCTCACCGTCCACATGTTTGTTCAACTGTTAAAATTAGAAGGCCCTGAAGGATTCCGATCTTCAAACTCGTTGTCAGAGGCTCATGAGGCGGAGCCGCAATAAGATTTGGTGTTGTTAGGCACAGGTGGAGCGAGCAAGGGGTCATTTAATTTTGATTGGTTCATTCGCTTATTAGTCATCAGATGAGCGGAGAAAGTTCAGGGGGTGGCTTGGCCTACTTATTCTGGGAATAGGCGAGATTCTTAACTCCACCGCTTCAAAAGAACAGAAGAAAACACCAAATTTTTGTCATCATTGCGTTCGTGGGACTTTGAAAGAGCTAAAAAGAGCTATTAAGTAAAGTGTTTAGTCTTCCGAAACATGCCAGAAACCCGCCGCGAAATTGTCTTCGTACAGGGGACGGGCCGGCTTCGAGGTCGGACTGGATGCATCACTTGCAGGTAACCTTATCTTTTCGACGAACCATACTAACGGGAGTGCTAACGAATGATTAGGATCCGACGTATCAAATGTGATGAAGCAAAGCCAAATTGTTCCCGGTGCACGAGCACTGGACGTAAATGTGATGGATACAAGGATGCACCAATCCCACGTCCAAAGCGAGATGCAGCCCATAATGAGAGAATTGTTCGTCGCCCGAGCCCTAACATTGCTCCACAAAGACAGGTCACGCTTCCAACCTTTGATGGTAGCCAGCAATTGCAGTCCTTTGAGTTCTTTGTTTCGTGCACGTGCTCAGTATCACCGATGTATTTCGGAGCGGATTTTTGGTCCAATAGGGTTCTACAACTTAGTCTCTCTGAGCCAGCCATCAGATACGCTCTGTGTTCACTCAGCTCTCTACATCGCACTATTAGGGAAAGGGACGCCCCAAGACCACGTTCCGGCAGTAGTAACACGACATATTACAAAACATTTTCACTACAGCAGTACGCCATTGCAGTGAAACACACACAAAGACTATTGGCAGAAAGCTCTACAGGAAATCAGGATGCAATTGTCAAGGGGCTCGTTGCCTGCATTCTATTTATATGCTATGAAAACTTGATGCGGAATGATAGGACGGCGCAAATGCACCTCCAAAATGGTCTTAAGATTCTCGCTAAGAGCCGCAATTCCACTAAGCAACATGGGCCTCAATCAGGACAACAGTCTATTCCTGCAGATATTGTCCGCGCTCTTCATCGACTTGACGTACAGGCTATGACGTTCTCAGAGTCGCATGCTCCTTACCCATATCACAATGACCCTGGGCGATTAAGCTTGTCAGATGATATTTCTACTTCAAGTTATGAGAAAATTGAAGAATCAATGGATCGACTCTTTGCAATCTTTCGCTGGGTCTTCTATCTTGCAGCCGCTTCTGAGCCGAAACCGATCCCACAGCAAGAACTACACCATGCAGCAACGGCCCTCAAGGACTGGAAAGACAAATCCCAAATGCTTATGGAGCCAAAATCACATCCACAACAGCATTCGCAAATAACCTCGATTCTCATACTTAAAATATACCACACAATGGTATCGAAGCTGATTGCGGTGGGTGTCTATGGCAATGAAACGCTTCACGACAAATATATTCTTGAATATTCTCACATTGTCACTCTCGGCGAGCAACTTTTTTCAATGGAGAAGGAAAAACTGAAAGAACGTTTCTTTTCCTTCGAAATTGGTATCATCATTCCTTTGTACTACACGGTAACAAAATGCCGCGATCCTCTTATTCGTCGTCGAGCACATACTCTCCTCAAGGCTATGAAGCATCAAGAAGGACCGTTACAAAGTATTGATGCCGCAGATGTGGCAGAAGTTGTTATCAAAGTTGAGGAAGATGGGCTGGAGTGTTGTACTAGGGCTGGTCAAATCGTAGAAGGCGCAAGGGTACACGCGGTCAATATTTCTGTAGATCCTGATCTAGGGCATGTTGATTTAGTTTGCATCCTAGCTGATGATTTTGCGGCTGGGCTATGCAGAGTACAAGAAGCAAGGATATTTCCAACTCGTATATAGATTTGAAAGGCTTTGAAAGTCGCTATTTTATTAGGTTAGAAATCGTATAAATTCAAAGCACTGAAGTATAGGCTATTCCCAATATGGCTAATTAGTAAATCATATGAGATTTTTAACTACAAGAGGAGGGAACCTGATCTCGGAGTGGAAGTATATTTGTCTTAAAGCGCTAAACCTCTTGGATTATTGCCTCAGGCACTAAGGCAAAGAGTCCCTCTGTATGATCACGGGACTCCATCACATGATGATTGACACATTCGTCTCCTTTGTTGCCTATTACCTCAGGCATTTAGGCTAGAAGTCGAAGACCATCTCTAATACGGCTACCGCCCGCGAACTAAAGCAAGTCAAACGTGTATCTCGACCAAATAATATGAGTGCCCTGTTCTAGATTTGGGCCGGTGCAGAAATATTTTGACGAGATAGAAGATTATGATAAAACTCTTTCCTCCCCTGTAACCTGATAGAATTGTTCGATTCCTTGCGGCAGATATTCTTCAAAGTAATAGCTTTTTGGCCTGGAGATCTTCAAAGTCTAGGAGACTTGTATCGAATGAGTGATAAGTACAGATAAAATCTATATCTTTGCCACGGCCAGCTAGAACCCACGTTTACCTAAGCAATCGAGTATCACTGAATTCTTCAATATAACGTAGGCCTTTCGCCAGTGAAATAATAGTATTATCATTTGATAAACTAATCGCTAAGGAAGGAAAGAAAGAGCTTGAGTTTGGGTGAGGTAATAATAACCCTTCCATCAGGATAGAATATACAGCGTGACACAGGCTGCTCCTATGCCAAACCCTTACAATCTTGAGGAAATACGCCCTCTGGAAATCTGGCAGTATCGATAATACGAAAACAGATCTGGTCTAAATTTGATCTGTCTCTTGAATTGGTTTGTCGATAAAAGATATACTATGGGGTGACTCGGAGTAAGCTCATTCAGGAATCAAGTTATTTGGATCTTTATTGTTGGATATTTTCAACGATGATCTTATTTCTATAGAGAGAAGTGCTATATATATAGACCTGGAGTCCATAAGGTTGCCTATTGCTGCCTATTGCTACCTATTTATTATGACTCATAGAAGGCAACAGTTGTCCTTACCTATCTTTGTTGTCTATATTCAACATTTATCTTTGCCCCACTAGAGGTGCCTGTAAAGCATACTCGCTACCTCCTGATTTTCATCCCTAGTTTTAACGGCATCTTACTCAAATATAGTCAGCCAAAAAGGCTAGATGGACAACCTTACGCAAACCCCTGTCCAAGCAGTCCATTCAGTTGTACTTTAGACCCCAAGATCAAGATGGCTTGATTATTGTATAGGGCTAGGAGATTGATAAAGAAACATGAAATTTCTCGTATTTCTACATGACCGTCTTCTGTAGCAGAATAGTGGGGCCACTGGCGGAAGATGCGTCGTTGTCAATAGCCCCGAGCGGCTTTAATTAATACGAAGCCTACCGGCTTCGAAGTGTACTGGTCCAGGACCCCCACGATCTGCGCCGCTAGAAGCTAAATCCTTTATTCGTAACTATTTATACTGAAGAATAAAGATTACAATTCAGTGGACAACAATGTTATAGGACAAGATCTGAAATGCGGGATAAGGGCTTAATATTTCTCAATCTTTCTGGTGTAGGTCACGCTTTAGGAACCGACGAGAAATGATTGAAGGTTTTCAAGTATCGGGATAATAAGTAGGATTTAACGTATAAATGCTTATTCTCTGATAGTGGAGTTCAATTGAAATTTGAATGGGTGCAGACTGTGAAGTGTATCACAGGAGTCATCTTTCCCAGAGAGTAGTAAGGCTGTAGTTGTGCTTGCCTTACCATCTAGGTAATGATAGCTTCACTCACTCATACTTCAGTTTGACTGCCCTAGCACGTCTCTATGTTCAAACTTCTTCCATTCTAGTGATGATTTAATGAGTTACTGTAATCTTCTAGCCAATCATTTCTCCTCCTGGTAGTATTGTAGTCCTAACCCTTCTGAGCCTGGTAATACGAGAGAATGACTTCGAGTTGCGAATGCTTTTCAAGTTTCGAATAGAGAGGCTAGCATTTCGAGATTTTAAGTTTATATATTGATAGAAATGCATCACATTTATTTCGACATCGCCTCTTCGCTGAGTGCCCAATGCAAGGGGCAAGACTAGGTGTAAAAAGGAATAATTGTTGGTGCCATCCTTTCATTGACCCCCTTTTTGTAAGGGTTTGGCATAGGAGCAGCCTGTGTCACGCTGTATATTCTATCCTGATGGAAGGGTTATTATTACCTCACCCAAACTCAAGCTCTTTCTTTCCTTCCTTAGCGATTAGTTTATCAAATGATAATACTATTATTTCACTGGCGAAAGGCCTACGTTATATTGAAGAATTCAGTGATACTCGATTGCTTAGGTAAACGTGGGTTTTAGCTGGTCGTGGCACTTTTGCAGAACCACATATACACTCCATCGCTTTCTTCCTCGCTAAGAATCTCCTACCGCCTCAAAGGTGTTCGTGTATAATTATTTGGGTCAAAGCCTTCCAGCTTTTTGGATGTTTCACTTACCCAGTGTTCAGTATAACAGGTAGTTCGACGTCAGAATGTTGACAGGAGCAGGAGCCTACACAGGGATCAATTTTGTCAGTTCAGGATATGACGCCTTACCTATTATAGTTTAGCGTAGAACAGCTGGAGAGATTACCATCTCTCAACACTACTCCTTATTGTTAATTAATCAGTTATTCCAATATATTCAGTACTGGCACAAGGTCCAATTGCATCAATTGCATCAATTGCATAAGAACCCTCTGATCCAACAATTTTCTAGCACCTGAGAATCGAGTATTATTTTCACGTTCATCTACTCGAACTATCAAGATGTCGTGACATCCGTTCCTTCTCCCCTGTCAGCTATTAAGGGTCTGCGAAAACCAATTTGGGTTGTTACGGTGTTTGGCTCGAAGCTGCCAGGATTCCTTGACACGGCTCAGGGCCTGGGAAGTCTACGCCCCTATTCGGCCTCACCACAAAACAGGACAGAGGTAATATGTGATGCTGACCCGATGAGGCAATCGTTAATGAGATGGCTGAAAAAAGAAATAACTTCCTGCCATCCTGAGTCACGATTGGCCAATTGTGAGACAGCCAGTGCACCATTTCCCCCGTTTGTGCCTTGTGACAGTAGAAATATACCACCTGGGGGCAGAAAGTTCTGCCGCCAATCAACTATTCTACCCCCTATGGTTTCTTGCATAGCCACAATGGCGCCGACACAACCTGGAAACAAAGTGATCTTTCTTGCACCGTAGACTTACCTCTTCACTGCTCTTCGAACCCTTTTATTTCCAGTTGTTGGATTGTGTATTGCAGAGATTTAGGCGGCTTCTACATCAGTTCAAAATCCGGATCATCATGGTAAGATGTCTCGGCTGCTAAGCCCAATCTATTGACATGAGGCCTTGCAGCCACTCAAGGAGCTCGCGTCCGGAGCTACAGCCGACGGGAAGCAATCTCCTACGATTGAGTATGTCACTCTTGTTCTATACTATCATTAGAAAGCCTGCTCATAAAATAGCATCATCGCAGTTCACGGTCTCAATCCCAAAGGGAAAAACAATCATGCGATCAACACTTGGACGAAAAAAAGAGGAGGATCCAATCGAATATGGCTTCAGGATGATCTTCCCCGCGATATGCCCGATGCCAGGGTGTTATTATATGAATATGACTCGTTTCCAGTCTTAACGAGTACCAAAACTCGCTTTGTTCACCAAGCCAGTGATCTTCTCTACTGTCTGGATATGGAACGTGATACGGTGCGCAGCTGCAATTGAACCCCGAGGGTGGATGCGCTGACTTCTATCAGTGTCCTGACCGACCTCTGATATTTTTGGCACATAGCTTAGGTGGTATACTAGTTAAGCAGGTTCTGTATCCCAACCTAGTCTCGGTTTACGTGTCTAATCAGCACACAGGCGCTCGTGAACGCGAACAATGATCCTAGTTATATAGGAATAAAAAATTCAACGTGAGGGCATGGCTTTTATATATTACCTTTCAGCTGACTCAATATATAGGCGTGGGCTTGCATTTTTCGGCACTCCCCACGCTGGTGGCAACGATACACTGGTATCCTTCGGTAGAAGTTGTGCAGCCATTGTCAACGCCGTAACGGGATCTGCACCAAATGATCTGATGGAAGTGGTTAGCTCTGGCTCCCTGTACACAGACATATTGCAAGACACTTGGAGGCACCAACTGAATGATTATCGCATCATCTCTTTCTATGAAGGGCTTGGAAATGTACGTTGTGGCCTACTTTACGCATACTCTCTCTTCAAGCTTACACCCCCTACAGATTGTGCCGCGTGAGTCTGCTGTGTTCAATATGCCTGGGGATATTGAGACGCCGGTCAGGATAGATGCAACCCACAGCGAAATGTGTCGCTTCGATACTAGCGTTAATGCAGATCTCGATAATTATCACAAGGTCCGACATGGCATTCGGAAACTCCGTGGAGCCGCTCTGAATCATCTATCTGTGATTCTTCCAACGCCTCCATCAACAATCCCGACACAGCCACCAATGCCTCCCTTTCCAAGCTCAGGTATGTAGATGGAGGGGCTGTAGTAATTTCTTTAGTAGTAATTTGTATCTAATGAAATTCCCTAGCCCTCTCACTTGTGCTGTAGCAGTGAAGATTTGAAAGACCACTTAGTTACGCGAGAACATAGCTCTGTTTGCCTGCGTTCCTCCACTAATCTTGTTTGTGTAGATTCCTCTCTTAAAGACAACATTGGACAAAACCCGGAGCCTATGCAAGAACTTCAGCGAAGAAATAGTGCCAAGAGCGATGTAGATCTTCCTATACCAGCTGCTACAGATGCTTTAGCCGTAGTACGGAGAGTCTTGGCGCAGCATGGCACACAATGTAACATCCCAAGTACCCCAACTCCATTGGAGCTCTCCGACCAATCTTGGGTTCTGCCAACATTCTTGCGCTCATTCAACCATTACAACTACGAGGGTCATCTGGAGGAGATCAGTCAAGCCATTTATCCTCGCACGTGCAACTGGATTCTGAAAACCGATGAATTATCACGGTGGGCATCAACACAGGAACCGAGCCTCCTTTGGTTAACTGGTCATCCAGGAATAGGAAAATCCACCTTGGCTAGTTATTTAACTCTGGAACTCCGGAACCCTCGGGAAGCATTTAACATCGGTCTAAAGTCGACAGTTGTTTACAGCTTCTGCGAATATCAGAGGAACGACACATTAAGCATGATTATCTCTACTGCGATTCACCAAATGCTTCGACAGTTCCCTTCATTACAAGCTTTCGCTTACCAGGCCGATAGATGGGAGTGTCTAGGAACCTCTCACAGCCGCATTATGAAAGGCAAGCATCGGTCTTCATCCATTCTTTGGCATCTTTTCGTCCTGCTTGTTAAAAATTCAGGACTCGAAAAAATATTTCTCATCATCGATGCCTTGGATGTCTGTCGGGAGCCAGAGCAAGATGCACTCTTGAGACTATTCGCCTTGGCATTTGAACATCCTAGGCAGTCCAAAACGCATCTCAAAATCTTCATTTCAAGTCGGCCAGGTGACCATATCGCAATAATTCAGTCAAAGTGGGTTACAAGGTATCCTGAAACGTTCAATCATATAGAAACAACGCAACATGAAACTTTCATCAACCAAGACATTGATAATTTCGTCGAAAAAGAAGCGGCCAGAGTCCGGACATTGCGTGGATATTCCCTCCAAGAGATGGGGCTTATCAAGCAGCATCTCTCAGCTTCCGAATACAAGAGTTTTCTATCAGTAACACTTTACTTCAAGCATCTGGAGAAAGCGCCGCCTAGCAAGCTCGCCGAGGTTCTTAAGAGCGTATCTAACAACCTCGGGGTCTTTTACCAGACCCTTGTATCTCAACTTCCGCCTCGACTCCAATATAGCCCTTCCCAATTAATGACATTCATTACCTACAGCTTCAGGTCACTAACAGTTGCGGAATTGGCTCTTGCTTCCTGGTGGGATGAAAAGGGGTCCAGTGGAACAGTAGCACTGAGAGCTGAGTTGAAAACCCCGTTAGATGATGAAAACGACATCAAAGCAAAAGCAACAGTCGAAATGTATTATCCATTGCTAAAGATTGGAAAAGGCGGATCTGTTGGCTTCTTCCATGATTCCATCCGGGACTTTATCATACAACGTGTTGGCTGTCGGAGCGATTTCTTTGTAGGGAGTGCGAAGAAAGCCCACCGGGACCTCGCCCTCATCTGCATACGAACTATTACTCTAAAATCGAATCTTGCCTACCCTGAAACTTGGAGCACAGATTATCAGAGGCCTCGATTTCTACCCGAAAAGCATGTTCTCCTGTCATATGCCATGCAATTCTGGCATAAGCACATCCAAGAAGCTGTTCCGTCAGATACGCAAATCGATGAGATCGATGACGAGATTCTTCTCGCCGTGAAGGACCTCGTGGGAATTTGGAGGAGAGGCACAACGGTATCTTATCGACAGATGCTACTGTCATACCTTGGTATCCAATTAGATGAAAGATCCTCTCTTAAAAATCTCACTCCATTAGAAGTTTTGAGTGCGCTCGGTCTCGACCCATTTTTACGGGCTTTCCTCAAGTTGCCCGACGTTGAGAGCTCTTTGAATATCATGATACCTGATGCTGAAAACGCCATTAAGCTGGCTATCAAAGGGGGGCACGAAGGTGCTTTAGCGATCCTTCTTGCCACATTCAAAATTACATCCTTGGAAGGAGAGAAGTTTAAAACAATCATCGCTGATTCCGCTTGGAGTGGCCGGCCCGACCTACTTCAACAAGTGCTTCGCCTCCGCAACTCGAGGTCACAAGAGTTACGTGCCGCACTTATTGCAGCCTTTATAAAGGGTGATCATGAGAGCCTTGACCACCTCGTAAGGGACCAGACAATCTTTCAGGATCGGGATCACTTCGGAATGACAGTTCTGCATGCAATGTTTTCTTATCGCGGAAGCGGCGAGCAGAAAGTCACAGCAGCCGCCAGGACTGTCTACTTAGCTATTGTAGAATACCTTGTTAACCATGGAGTTGGGATCAATTCACGGGACAACTATGGACTTACACCTCTCCACTGGGCCTGCTCCAACCCGATTTTTTGTGAAACAAGTGTCATCGATTTCCTCGTCTTGCGGGGTGCAGACCCCCAAAGCCAGAGTATTGCCGGCCTCACACCTCTGCATTTCGCAGCTTACTATGCTACGAGTATCGGCCCGATCGAGCGTCTTCTGGAGCTTGGTAGTATAAATCTACTTGGAATGGCATCGAGAGGCCGCATGACACCTTTGCATTGGGCTGTCTCAAGGCCCGTTCGATGCGACAATTACGGCTTTGATACCGCGGGGACTGTCATTGAATATTTTCTGAGAAGAGGGGCTGATATTAAAGCCCCAAACCTTCGCGGCCTAACACCCTTAGAATGGTGCACAAGTTACAGGGTGTACGAGTTGCAAACTATCCATACCAGCTTTCAAGGAATCGATACCATTGCTATCACACATCACCCAGACACGCGAGTATTCATACTTTGGGAAGGATGGGCAGGCGTTACCCCGGAGGCGCTTAGCCAGATCACACATGTCTTGGCTCAGGATGAGCTTGAGAACGGAGCTGAACTCGATTCAATCGGACAGCAATTCATCATATCTTCTCACCAAATATATGTAAGGCAATCATCTGGATCAAATACCCCTCAAAGAGTCCCGCAATCATGTGAATCAGGTACCCCTCAGGGAGACCCACAATCATGTGAATCAGGTACCCCTCAGGGAGACCCGCAAACTTTGAGAACACATTTTATAAGGGTTCCAAGGCGACTACGAAAAGCCTGGAAGGATATCCGCAGGCACCAAGCGGAGAGATAGTTCTGTGTATGATTAGGTATTTATTTTTATTTATCGTTTCTTCTCTAAGATGGTGGAAGATATCAAGACCTTTCTAAACCAAATAGCTGGAGAATAATATTCCAACCGCGGCATTCCCTATCGAAGGGTTATCTGCTGTCTGGATCGCATAGGACGAGAAATCCAGTTTCAGGTGTTTTTTACTCGAATTTTGGAAGGGAGTTTTTGAATGACACCATCTTAATCTATTACTGGTCGACAGTCCGCTCGCCCCCCCCCCCGGCCCCCCCTCTCCCCAAAAGGGGGGCCTGGAGAAAATCGGAGTAAAAAGGGTAATCGACTCTATAGAAGAAGAATATGCATATTTTAATGACGACTTGGCGAGCTTCACGATTGACCGCGATAAAGCTAGTTCGAGATTACCTAGTAGTTCAGCAGGCTAGTGCTCGTGGCAAGCAGTCTCGGGGTTTCAGCAGTGGGAAGGAGTGCCAAATCCGGAAATAATTGAGGCGAATTGACGTGTGGGATCCCATGGCGCTAAATATTGAGTCTTGATTCTATGTATAGCTTCGGGAGGAAATTTATAAAGGGGAGAGAAGTAATCTCAGGAGCATTTATCTTGGTTCAGCTTACACCGTAAGCAAAGCACAGAGTATATTTTCCTCTATAAAAGCCTCGTGTTTAATTGATTTTAGTAATATATTCTCTTCAATATACTTAGAGAGTAGGTGACTCCTTTTACTCGCCGTTAGAAGCACAAATAGCGAGGTGCAAGGCAATCATCAGCAATACAGCTTGATTAATACTCGAGAATTAATAGCTCCGAAAATAAGTCAAACTAACCCTTATCTTCTTCCAAATCGTGTCTCCGGCTATTCTTATATTCTCTTGGTACAGCGGACCTCCGCCGGAAACACAATAGTGACCTATTTGGAGTATGTCTCAAGTGGACACGTGCTCTCTCGCAACCATTTCTCATCTTTACTTATACGTGCAGCAAACGTAACATGTATGTCCATAACACAAATGTTGAGATTGAGGCAGGATATCGGTTATTATACAGCTATTTGCTCAACTTCGGATAGACTAAAAGCATAAATATGGAGACTTTGAGCAGTGTTTTAAGCGTCTGGTTCTCGAATCATAAATATGATCTAGATGGAGTCTGGCATCTGAGCCGGCGGAGTTGGATCCCGCAGAAGGCAGCGCGCTGAAATCAATGATGCGGGGCATGTTCTTACCTGTCGCCTCCTAGATCTTAGTTTAGTACTTTCTGTTGCTAGACCTCTCTCTAATTCTATTGTCTTATCTTGTTCCCACCTTACTTGTTCTTACCTCCCTCGTCGCTGCCTCTCCCTTTTAGCCTGTCAAGTTCCCGCTTCTCCTGTTCTTATGCATACCCCTTCTGTCCATATTGGCGTTTCTTTTTTCAGTTAATGGCGGAGATAAAGTATTGTGAATGCTTTGGTATCGAAGAAATCGAGCGTTGGAAAAATAACTGAAATGGAAGGCGCGACCGTCATCCTTCTAATTTTACAGGTCAGATGTCCTGAGATAAATAATACAAGGCAACTTAGCCTAAGATGGAAGGTAACGGAGGTGATGACTGAGCTTAAATAATGGTCTACCATATTCAGTGCCTCTTTGCCAGCTACATGAGTTAAATTTCTGTTTAACTCAATTTACCTCTGCCATCTTGTTGTCTAAACCAAGCGCTCTTAAAACTGAACCGGTTTGGTGCTGAAGAAATTATTAACGCCCCTGTAGCTGGAATACATTATTTAATACTCTTGCTTCAACCCCTACTTTGGGGACTATCTGCTTCTTAGCTAGCGTCATAATCTTCAGCGCAAAATAAGTAGGGGAAATCTAGTTCCAGCGGTTTCACTCTTAGAAAGTCTTGGCAGTTTATACTCATTTCTTGCAGGACCAGCTAAAATCTCATTTGATAAGATATGTACGATACCGTCCGCTGGATCGAAATATCGAACGTGTTTAGTCTATCCAAGGAGGGGTTTAAATACTAATTTGATTTCTACTCGGCTCTCCCTCTTCATTTGAAAAGTGACTGGTGTTTGCTCAAGCCAGGTTGCTGATAGTTTTCTTACAGCGCAGAGGATCGATATCGAATGTTTTTGTTGTTGGGCTGATGGGTCGTCAGATTTTTCATTGAATCTCTTTTCAGGGTTTAAAAAGCCGCAGATATAATCTTAGCCATCTATTTCCTGACAGCTAAAATATCGCTAGAGCCTGGAATGTTGCTGTCACAAATTTTGGAGATATCTTCAATTTTGTATGGGACATTAAAGCTCTGGTAGTTGCCTTCCGTTGGTAGTCGATAATTCTGCGAGATCCACAGTGGCTTTATTTCCCGTCATACTGTTTTGTTATGTCACTGACGACGGAGATGTGTTAGATGAGAATTGTGTCTGTATTGGGCGCCCACATTCTTGCATTTATATAGGTACCCTTTAAACGCTAATTTATTCTACAATCGAGTCCATTTCCATGCTTTGAAAAGATTTTGTAAGGATTTTGAGAGGATTATCGAAAATTTTAAAATCTGGTAATGCTCTTAATGATTTTTTTTAATAATCATGTAGAGTAATATTTGTGAATAAAGATTAAGAAAGAGCAAACAATTCTTACTAAGTCTGATTGCTGTAACACTACGGACTAAGTATAGAGTATCAGAGAAGCCTTAACACTACTCAAACCATATTCAGAAGAAATATGAATCATAGCATACGGGGATAATTGATTCAACAGATAAATGCTTGATTTTTTGCAGAGAAATTAATCAACAAATGTCCTTTTTCTTTAGTACAAGAGAATTATGGTTCAATCGTTTTGAATATTTCAAATGAATAGTCGTATAATGTGGACAGCTTGATCTGCCTCTAGTGAAATTATAGATACCTGCCGTCTCTTCTGTCGATGCATATTACGGGCACAAAATAATACAACGTGCGGCAGTACATGGAGAAGTTATTTGTCTCAACTTATATATATAACAGCTATCTCATTTTCTATGATACAACACTCCTAAGATCTGTCACCTTACACCTTAAGCACACCAGATGTTTTAACAAACACAGGGGCCAGGAGGAGGCTTTGGTACAAAAGTTGCATTTCTACAAAACGGGAGAGCTTTTAGAAAGAATATGGTTAGTTATTTGTTATAGCAGAGGCTGATTTCAGGTGCGGGAAATCGGAGGTGAAGGTTGGGAGACTCACTGTCGGTAGTATTCCACTTCTGTTCGAAGAACCAACAATCAGCGTAGCGACCAGCGAGACCAGACGCATAGTTTCCATTTTGTAGATACATCCAGCGACTAAAGATGGAAAGATATTAGCGAACAATTTGTAGTCCTTTTAGCAAATATCTATAGCCTTCACAACTATGTTACAGAGACAAAGGGGCCAGGGTTAAGGGAGGGTTATGACCAATGCGACTCACTTAGGAGAGAACATGTAATCAACAGCACACCACATCCAAGCTGTGGAATTCAAAGGAATCGTTCCCACAACAGGGCATGTTGCATTAGGACATTTATAGTAGTTCAGGTTGTCCGTTATGACAGTGCAATTCAGCGACGCTTCAACGATGCCGACTGCCAGGATAAATACGGCATTGAACCTTGAAAATTTCATGGTCTCGTTCTTAGACTTCTCTTAAATGAATAGGTATGAGTTATTAGAAATAATGTTGTGATAAGTTTGCATATTTCGTGGGGAAGGTGGAAATGCACGTCATTTAAGTGTTTCCACACAAACTATATTTGGGTCGTCCCCTAGTATCCGTGGTAGTGATTTATCCTAATGAATATCAGGTTGCAATATTCAGAGTTCTGCCTCCAAAAGTGCTTTGCAATGATTAGCCTGAACTGCTGTACTAGCTACCGGTAATCTTATTCCCTTGGGTCTTCGGGCCCTAACGGATAAACTCTCGGCAACATAGCCGGTACCTGACCTTCCGAAACTACAATTTGAGAGCGGAAATATTTATTGATGCATAATTGAAGTGAAAACAAGAAGTTCTATGCACTCTTATTCTTTACTGGTAGTCTCATATCATTTAATTGCTGGTTCCAGTAATCTCAGCAGCAACGTGATCAGGCAGTCGAGCAACCAGGTAAACACTTCAAAGAACCAGATGAAGACTATTCTTCAATCAAATTAATATTTGGCGCTTTAACTTAAATTTAGTCCTCGATAATATGATGAGGAGTGTTTAATTAGGGCTATCAGCTCAATGCTAGCTACCAAGCACCAGGCATTGTGTGTAGAAGAGGTTACATGATTGTCATATTCTTGCCAATGGAAGCGCTCCATTAATTTCAAGCCTAACGAGGAAATATAATGCCCAAGTATATTTGACAAAGTCAAAGGGTGTGGACTTTAAGAATAAAGCTTTAAACTTTGCAAGCTTTTCTGAGTTTAGATCGTAGCTCCAGTCATCGCCTTGTGCAACATAGCGACTCTCCGACTGAGCATATTAGAGCTTTACCTCCTTCAAGGAGTCATAATTCTCGCCCCAAACATGCGTTCGCCAATTTGGTATAAACTGACTTTACTCGCAAAAGTAGACTTCTTCACGCCGAGAGCGACCCATTTCTAGTCTGTACGATCATTCAACCATACTCCCACCCTTTAATTGCCTGAGTCGGCAGCGACCTATCATTAATCAACGCAGCGCTTACTATAGCATGCACGTATGATAAACTACATATTGATAAGACGGAGTCTCATTGTAACAAAGCAACATTGGCCACACTAGACCTAGCAGTCATGGTAAGCACTAAAACAGTGCTAAAGGCTTTTTGCTATGGAATTATCATATCGTTGATTTATAGCTTAGTGTTGAAAGTGAAGACTGCAATATTCCCTTAGATGGTAATCTGGAGGATCTAATGCTGTAATCATGGAGTCATTTCCGGAATGCGCATTTGACAACTTGTTAGGCGGAGAAAATCTACTGCATAGCACAGCATCATTGACTGAGGTTATTGCGCATTTTCTATAAATGAACAGCAACACCAGATTCGTAGGCGCAATTCAACCTCTACAAAGTACAGGAAAATAATCTTAATAGTATATCGTAGGCTGTCGAATAGCATCATTAAAATGGAAAGTAATTGTAAGTGAGTTTGATTTCTGTCAGGCATTGAAGTATCAGATTCGCAGGTAAGTAGTAACTAAGTTAGAGACCTCTTATCTTTACCTTTATGCTATTTAGGCGTGCTTGCGGGGTACCCGTACGGCTAAGAGCTTCTAGCCCAGGCCCATGCATAACATTTTTAACTCCACTATGTTTATACTAGCAAATTACTCAAGGAAATTTCACTATGCCCATAATTTCGCTATGCTAAGGGCTGGCTCGGGCGGTATAGAGTCTGTGCGGGCGTTCATTGGACGTGATAATCTTAAAATCATTTATATGGGAACTTTATTTTGTTCGAAGAAAAATAATATTTGTCTCTCCAACCCCCACCAATTCATCAGATGAGTATCTACTCCATCTAAAATATTCAGGTTATATCTACTAGCTTGCAAAACATTTCAACACCAGAGGTCTCTTCAAGGATTTTCAAAGTTCTTCCTTTCTTCCATACCGTGGTATATAGTACATTTTATTTGACCTCAATAACTGTAGCTCCCCGCACTGATATCTAGGCGACACCCCACTTAAAAACTTCAAGTAAATATGCTAGAGCAGTTCGCTTATGAACTTTTTCCAAGTCACCAAATCAATGGAACCCGGCAATAGCCCCTTCTCACATGCAATTAAAAGCCGCCCTCGTGTCCGATAGCCTATACGTATGAGAGGGAAAGCCACAAACAACTTCGTGTAGTAACTCGACTTTGTAAATTATCTAGGTCCAGAAGTTGAGATTAACTAGGAATATTAAGTGACTTAAGAAATATTTTATGTCTCGTGCTAAACAAGATTTCCGTTTGAGTTTTTAGTGATGATAGTTTGACGAATTAATAGCACCTATCGATGTAAGGATCGGGAACAGTTGGGAAGTCCTGCTAGCCATAAATACGGCTTGATCTCGTCAAGGCCCCTTGTCCGCAGATATATCCTATAATATTCACGTAAGTAATCTTTAATTTTTGCGAGGCTATTTATATATCAGATAGTGGCAGGGGATGTATTACGAATTAAGGTCGCGAGTGAAATAGCAACAGGTGTAGTTTGTTGAGGCATGGACGGGGACAGTGAAAGTGGCGGGCTAACGATGAGCCGAAAGGGGCACTTCAGCATTTGAAAGGATTCGCACGATGTGAAAGCAACGCTAAGTGTTTCGAATCTCTCCTGAAAGAGTTGAAGAAACATTGCAGAGCTATGCGGTGCGTGGGAGGTAGAGCATGATAATAGACGCAATTCAGGAGCGTTCTCATTCTTACTAGTTATCTGCTGATGTTAATACCAAGCAAGCTGATAAACATTATTGGTAAAATTTCTCTGCTTGTTACGGAAAAAGAGCTAGGAGTTTTATTTACTCGTCTCGCTTGGAGTAAAAGGAAGAATCTAGAACTATGGGTTACAATTCTTATAATTTTTCGTTCGCCCAAACCTCCATTCATGCCCTACCAAAATAAATATAACCCAGATAGAATTAATAGTAAACTATTACTCCTCTGAAAACAGTATAAAATCGCACAAATCACGTGTAAGAGCCAATTTGGCAGTCGTATATAATTATATAAAGTACATATTTAGTCAAAAAGTGCTACTAGGTTTTAACCGATTAATTTTTCCAAGCCCTTTAAATATAGAAGAATATCCTCTAACACAGGCGAAAGTTGTAGGATTTGTTTCACCAAGAACTTTCTTATAGCCAGAAACCGCTCTTTGGTATTGGAACTAGGCAGCTTTATATTCGTCTTGATCTTGAAATATAGCTGCAAGGCAAATGACGCTCGTTAACGTTTAAGGGTGTTCAGGCCCCAATGCGGCCTCATATCCCACCAGAGCTTGCTGGCTTAGTATCTTGGCCTCGCCATGCTTTCCTTGGCTATTAAGTACTCCAACGAGGTTGTTCATGCTCGTGAGCGTTGAAGGGTGCTTCTGGCCGAGTACCTCTATGAATTGCCGGAGCGCTTCTCGGTGCATAGCCTCGGCCTCATCGTACTTCCCTTGGTTATCAAGCACTTCAGCGAGGTTGCTCATGCTCGTGAGCGTTGAAGGGTGCTTCTGGCCGAGTATCTCTATGGATAGCTGGAGCGCTTCTCGGTATATAGCCTCGGCCTCGTCGTACTTCCCTTGGTTATCAAGTACTCCAGCGAGGTTGTTCATACCTGTGAGCGTGTCAGGGTGCTTCTGGCCAAGTACCTCTATGAATAGCCAGAGCGCTTCTCGGTGCATAGCCTCGGCCTCGTCATGCTTTCCTTGGCTATTAAGCACAAGAGCGAGGTTGCTCATGCTCATGAACGTGTCAGAGTGCTTCTGGCCAAGTACCTCTATGAATAGCTGGAGCGCTTCTCGGTGTATAGCCTCGGCCTTGTCATATTTCCCTTGGTTATCAAGCACAACAGCGAGGTTGCTCATGCTCGTGAGCGTTGAAGGGTGCTTCTGGCCGAGTACCTCTTCTCTACGCTGGAGCGCTTCTCGGTGCATAGCCTCGGCCTCGTCGTACTTTCCTTGGTTATTAAGCACTCCAGCGAGGTTGTTCATGCTCGTGAGCGTTGAAGGGTGCTTCTGGCCGAGTACCTCTTCTCTACGCTGGAGCGCTCCTCGGTGTATAGCCTCGGCCTCGTCGTACTTTCCTTGGTTATTAAGCAAAAGAGCAAGGTTGTTCATGCTCGTGAGCGTTGAAGGGTGCTTCTGGCCGAGTACCTCTTCTCTACACTGGAGCACTTCTCGGTGTATAGTCTCGGTCGAGCACTTCCCTTGGTTATCAAGCACTCTAGCGAGATTGTTCATGCTCGTGAGTGTGTCAGGGTGCTTCCGGCCGAGTATCTCTTCTCTACGTTGGAGCGCTTCTCGGTGCATAGCCTCGGCCTCGTCGTACTTCCCTTGGTTATTAAACACAAGAGCGAGGTTGTTCATACTCGTGAGCGTTAAAGGGTGCTTCTGGCCGAGTACTTCTATGGACAGCTGGAGTGCTTCTCGGTGTATAGTCTCAGCCTCGTCGTACTTCCCTTGATGATTAAGTATAAGAGCAAGGTTACCTATACTCATGAGCGTTGAAGGGTGCTTCTGGCCGAGTACCTCTATAGATAGCTGGAGTGCTTCTCGGTGCATGGCCTCGGCCTCATCGTACTTCCCTTGGTTATCAAGCACTTTAGCGAGGTTATTCATGCTCGTAAGCGTTGAAGGGTGCTTCTGGCCGAGTACCTCTATGGATAGCTGAAGCTCTTCTCGATGCATGGCCTCGGCCTCGTCATACTTCCCTTGGCTATCAAGCACTCCAGCGAGGTTGTTCATGCTCGTGAGCGTTGAAGGGTGCTTCTGGCCGAGTACCTCTTTTCTACGCTGGAGCGCTTCTCGGTGCATAGCCTCGGCCTCATCGTACTTTCCTTGGTTATCAAGCGCTCCAGCGAGGTTGTTCATGCTCGTGAGTGTGTCAGGGTGCTTCTGGCCGAGTACTTCTTCTCTTCGCTGGAGCACTTCTCGGTGCATGGCCTCAGCCTCATCGTACTTCCCCTGGTAACTGAGAACTAAGGCAAGCATCCCAATGCTATCGGAAATCATCGTGTTATTACCCTGTAGAAGATATTTACGAGTCGTAAGAGATTCTTGGCTTTCCGCCCTTGCAACTTCATAATTACCTTGTAGCCAACTGTACCAGGCCATATTATACAAGAGGGATGCACGCTCAAGTAGATACTTGCTTGATTTTAACTCACATTTCAGAACTTCAAGAGAATGCGGTAATAAAACCTCACACGTCTTCCAGTTGCCATAGTCTCCACTTGGGAAAGCTTTTGCCACTACTTTGATTGCCTCTCCTTTCCATTTTTCGCTGTCCCCATATCGCTCAAGCCACCTCCGTGTTACGAGTTGCACAAGCCGGTGCATCTCAAAGGCTTTACCTCCTTTGTCAGTAGTGATCAAAGAAAACTCATCTAAAGGGGCTATAGCGTCCTCGAGATCGAGAAGATTAGGGTATTGGACGGAGAGGAGGAATTCAGGAATCCCTTGACGATCGAACATAGCTATTAGAGATAAAAGATCCGCGGCTTGTGGTTTGGACCGCTTTATCTGATCGAATGAGATTTGCCAGGTTCGGATCACGGAGTGAGGAACACCAGGATCCCGTCGTAGATCTCCAGATTCTTCGTCTAGGAGCCTGGTTTGACTTTCTTCGTCTCGACGATAAAGCGTCAAGTACTTGGACACACTCATACGAACCGCTTTCGCACTAATATATGCGGCGGCTTGAGTAATTGCTAGTGGTAAATAGTCCAGCTCTTTTACAAGCTCGGCACGGTCAGAGCTAGTTGATATACCTTGAGGAATTTTGATCCAAAGCAACTGCTCGGCTTCTTTCGGGTCCATCAAATTGACTGAAATGACGCTTGTATATCCAGTGCTAAGCCACGTTGCTGCTTTCCGATCTCTTGTAGTAAGGAGGACTGATCCATTTATAGTCTGCGGGATGTAACTCGATAATGGAGCGGTATCCTGAGTGCCATTTTGAGATCCCTCCCCTCGTGTGTGTCGAAATACATCAATATCATCGACATTATCTAAGATCATAAGCCAACGGCTATTGTTGATGTCGCCAAGCCATCGTGAAACCAAACCTAATACGTCCGTTTTTGGGTCATCTGACCCTGGGAGGTCAAGTTCAGTGGCAATAAACCTGTATGCTTGTTCAAATCGCTCCGCGGTACTCGCATATACCCAGAAGACCCATACCCGAGGGTCCTTCACTCTAAGGCGGTACGAGTATTCAATTGCGATTTGTGACTTGCTATGTTCTTGTTAGGTATTACGGTATGAAGGGGGAGACCGAATCATACCCTACCCCACCCAAACCCACAAGGACTGCCCGATTATGGGCGTTGGACCGACAGAACTGATGCTCTAGGGCTGTAAGGATATCCTCTCTTCCAACGAACCCCATATCCCTATCGAATGGAACAGTTGATCGCGGGGGTTTCTTTCTCGATATAAGTGCTAATTTTATTCGAGTTAGCAGAAGGTTTAAGATCGATATAAGTAAATCAGGGTATAATATCGTTCTCTAAAAACTCTAGAAAAGATCTAAACGGTTCATGAAAGGTCGCAATAGGGAAATGGCTGATAAGGGCCCCGAGTTACGCACAAAATTGGTCTGAAATGACTTTCCCAGCATCATGCTCAAACTGCTTCAAGTATCCAACTGCCATCTTATATGTTTCAAAATTACGACTATCGAACTTAACAATCTGGGAATGATCCGCATCCACCGGAATCTTGACTTCAGTGTTATCTGGGAGTTCCAGGAGGGCTGAGCCAGTCTCAACAGCGGTCATATACTCTCCTGTTCGACCCCATGCTTTCGTCTCGGGATTCTGATGGGCAATATTAGCTATTTTAATTATTTTACCAATCGAACTGCCGGAGATATCTTACCTGCTCTAATTGTCTTGTTTGCTGCATCTCGTAAAAGCTAACAATCTTCCGGTCACGGATTAGATTCCTGAAGTCTGCGAGCTGGTATATTAACAGATCAGACTTTTGTTTAATTTGCTCGAGCAGCTCCATCCTCGGGTGCTGATCCTCTCCTGCCACCATGCGCTGGATATCGTCAATAACAAGTCCTTTGTGCGGAGTACCAAAGAATAATATGCCATATGTCGCCTTGTGTAAAGCCGCGATTGTCGCATGGTCGCGTTCATCTGTCTGTACCGCTTTTACGAGACACTAACACCATCAGTGTTCCCATCTTTCATGCCCGCTTAGGCCAACCTCGACTACTATCCAGACTTACATGAGCAAGTATAATTCCTCCAAAACTATGTGCGATAAAAAAGAGTGGTCTCTCTCTAAGCTAGCAGACAACAGTATTAGTCATTGCTGCGAAACGAACGTGATGCATTCTACCTCTTGTGTGTGCCGAACTCTCTTGATAGCTTCCAAGAATTCTCGTCCATAATCCATGATATTATTTATACCATGACTTGAGAGCTTTGAATTGTAACCATAAATCATCGTTCGACAATTCGGCAAATCTTTCGAGAGGAAGTCGCGGAGCCACATCCGCCCAAGATTGCCTTTGCCCCGCCATGAGCCATATGCATGTCCGTCTAAGCCCGTAATAGCAATGATACTCCACTTGAAGTTAGCAAGGTTGCATCTGTTGATCGAGAGACTTTATTGTACTCAGCAGTGACTAGATGACCAAGAGTTGTGGGATACAGCTGGGTAAAGCCGAAAAAATGACGATCAAAGTTAATATCATCATCTCCCATCTCTACCTGCCAATCGCTGAGTGGATCGTATTCGAGCTGGGACAAGAATTTCGGGTTGCCACCTTTGAATTCAACGAGGGCACTCAGGGTCTGGCTTCCATCGCATGTTGGAGTGCATGCGATAGCCACCTCGTATTGTTGTTCATCATCAGTGAAGAGACCACGAATGGTCTCTGCCAGGGTTGACTGGACCTCTGACTCTGGTTTATCGAGAGGGAGGCCGGTTACTCGGAAGATTGTTGATTTACGGCTCTTCGCCATGTCTGAGGGCAGGCTGTTCGTAGATTTGGACATTTTATACAGCATGCGTCAGGTTGGTGTTAACGACTTATGATCGTCCAGTGGAAATGGATCTAAATTTAGGAGTTTGAGTCCAGTCGCTGATTGAGACAGGACTTTGAAAAAGATTAGGGTGAGCTTCATGTTGAGATGTCGAGCTGAGAAGTTATGCTCACAAGGCTCTGGTTGTCGGAGGCTTCGTGGGGTCGACTGGATTAAGGTTTATCCGTTGTCAAAAGTGATAGATTGTGCAGGCATCCGCCAGATCGCCAGGGATATCAATCACCACAACCTTAGAAGCATTCGAGTAATACAATGCAAACCGCATCCAAGATTATAGTTTGTGAGATGCAAAATCCGAGGAAAGGGTCACGAGCTGACATTGTTGTAATGCTTTCCCTTAGTGTTTTTTGAATGTAAGATTACTTTGTAACTACTCGCATGCTTGCTCCCGCGCAATAACCGTCCGGCTTTCAATGGTGTTGAACTTCAAAGGGTTGTCTGCGTTGCTACGGTATTAGTGTCACGACTAGCGGAAACCCACGTTTACCTAGGCAATTAAATATTACTGAGCCCTCTAACATACCATAGGCTCTTCGCCAGTGAAGTAATTGTATTATTATCCGATAAACTAATTGCTAAGGAAAGGAAAGAAAGAGCTTGAGTTTGGGTGGGGTGATAATAACCTCTCTATTTGGATAGAATATACAGCGTGACACAGGCTGCTCCTATACTAAACCCTTACAATTAGATTCCTCTTTCGAGAAAAAGGGAACTGGATTTTACATTATTAGGACCACAATAATCGTATTGTAAAAGTTTAAATCCCTAACTCTCATGCATCCTAGTAGTGGCGCGGTTTTCGAAGCGTGCTTTTTCCACATTCCGATAGTTGCTTGATTATCGCGTGCATGATGAGGCTTTTGATTCAAACATGGCTGTGGATTGAATGTGGGTGGGTTATCGCGTGCTGGATGAAGTTACCAAGTGCGCTAAGCTTGAAACTGAGCAGGAAATCCCTCAGTGGTTCCGTAACCAAATTGTAAGTCACCTTCTCAATGCATTTTCTCTGTGACACAGATTGATATATTTAGCGAAACACGATCGCTTCAGCTACTTCGACTTGCTCTATTATGTTCTGAATTACAAGATTCTTGGTCGGCGAGACTGAAGAATCGTCATCTAGTTGAGGGTGCTTACCACCCAGCAGCTTTCACCATCAGAGTTGCTGCAGCTAAAGCTCACTGTATTTACACTACCCGCATACGAAAATATACATACATCTTTGGTATTGGTAGATTTAAAAATGGGGCTCCACTCTTCCTTCACCATCGCCAAGCACCCTTGAAAGATTGCCCTGTGGAAACAGAGTATGGGACTTGAAATTTTGATAGGTACTTCGTTGATTTTACACAACTCTGAAATCCAGACCTACGCGTACAATTGATGCAGAGTAATCCCTACAAAATCCCACGATTCTGCTAGTCGCTCACCACCTTCATCTAGTGTTATCATAATTACTGGCCTCAATGCGTATGGGTACGGTTTGTACAGAGGAAAAATCCACTTAGGTCAAATATAGCTATGTGGTTTTTCATCGAAAGACCTACCTACTTGTCGTACAGTGATTTATGGTTACAGGTCAAAGCTTTTAAATTAGGATGTTGACACGATTACAACACACAGCGTGAAGTTTATAGAAGCACTGAAGTAAGTCGGGAATGCTCCAGAGGTAAACCTGATCAGCTCACTTCCCTTTAAGACTATATCGTTTGACTGCCTAACCATATTAACCCCAGTGGAAATCGATAATTTCATAGCTCACAGCCCTGGTGGCATCATTTGGTACATGTAAGTCCCTTTCTGAAGATAGACTAAGGTTCACTATTTAAGTCCGTGTACCCCCATTCCGATCACCCCCCCCATTCCGATCACTAAATGTGGCCCGTGCGCCACCCCAACCAACATTAAAACATTTATATTAAAAATCAACTACTATACAATCAGAGATACTAGAGGCTATACTAGCTTCATATAAGTCTTCCCTAGCCTGTTCAGCCCTCATAGCCCTACTAGCCTCCTCCTGTGCCTGCTGAATTGCCTCGATATTAGCGAATTTAGAATTTGGACTAGTCTGGACCTTTCTTCGTTTTCTAGGCTTAGTAGCTTCTAGCCTAGCTTCTAGATTCTGTATTTTAAGCTCCTGGCTAGTTATTATAGATTCTTGCTCCTCAAAGCCCTTAGAAATCTTCCTAAATAAGAGCCTTTGAGTGTGAGAATCAGGGTCTTCTAAGGCTTGAAAATCTAGGACCTGATTTTTTACTTCAATTGACTTTCTAGGCGTACTCCAGGTAATCTGAGACAATTCTAAGGCTTGGCTAGGCTTATTATAGCTTTCTAGAGCTTGTTGTGGTATAGTAGTGTCTTGATTACTATTTATAAGAAGTAAACGACTCATAAGAGGCTTGGCTAGACTCCGCGGCCAGAGACTAGTTGCTTTCTAGCCATTTCGTATATTACTAATAGATAAAGCCTTTGTACGAGCCTTCTGGTAGCAAATAAGGAAGTTTTGCTTGCCAAGAGGGCTTGAATTAGTAATAGAAGCTAGATATCCAAGCTCTTTTCTATAGTAACTTTTCAGAGGAGAAAAAACAGATAAATCTAGAGGCTGAAGGACGTGAGACGTATGTAGAGGCAAGTAAAGCAAGTAAATATTATTGATATAATAGATATATATAAATTCTGTAGTTTCATGACTTCCGTGGCCGTCTATAATAAGAAGTCTAGGCTCTGTTATATAGGTCTGGGGTAGGAACGTCTTTTGAAGCTATTCTAGAGTAATAGTATTTGTTGTTTATTTATTAGGAGTTGTAGTAAATTGCTAGTCCTTATATTGATTTAGATCTTGTGGAAACTACTGTTGTTATACTGATTTTCCTTTAAAAATCACGAGTAGATTAAGCGCTTTTTCTGTCGCTGAGATATACTTAATAAAAGATGTTTAAGCCTTAGAATTAGGCTGTTTTCTTTGGATCCCACGACGTTCTGAGCTTCCTACTACTAGTTTATTAATATCTAGACCCTCTATAATACTAGCTTCGTCTATATTATATCGATTCTCTGGACGAATAGCCTGGATTTCTAGAATATGTAGCTTCTGGAACTAGGCCTTAATTATTTCTGGAGTTGCGCTATTGACACGCTGTGAGTCTATAGACTTATGCTTCTTAGTCTTAAGGACTGGGTTCCTTCGTAAGAAAGCTTGGAGCCAATGTTTTCCTACTAAAGTTGAGTCTCCTTTGACTAGTAATAGGCGATTGGCGAATTCCTTAATTTGAGTATGCGTTAATGGATATCCTAGGGCTTCCTGGGTAAGAATCCAGTCTGTTAAATGGTCTTCCTGAACCTTAGATAGCCTCTGCTGACTTTTAGCAGCCTGAGTATGAGACTCTGACCCAGCTAGCCTATTATTAAGTGTAGTATAAGGAACACCTGAGCCTTGGCTAGCCTGTCGTATAGACTGGCCATTTACAACAGCCTTAATAGCTTTAGTCATGTCGTCTTCTGTATATCGAGCCATTTTTAGTATGAGAATATAAATTCCAAATATATAAGTAATCTAATTAAGTTTAAATTTTTTATTTCAAAGTGTTGGGGAAACAGCGGTGTGGCGCACGGACCTTTTTGGGTGATCGGAATGGGGGGGTGATCGGAATGGGGGTACACGGACTTAGTAACCGGATGAAGTCCTCTAGTTAAGATCAAGCAAGCCGAAAAAGAGGATCACCTAGCTACTACAAAAAATCACAAGGCTATTTATGGCATAATTTTCTTTGCAGTCTCTCATAGAGAGAGACCTGATGACCAATGATATTAGACGATCCTAACAGGAATAGAAAATTATCCCTGGAATACGCCTCTACAACAGATCAACCTCAAATCTAACCTCTTGATCTCTCAGTTAGGCGATTCCAACAACTCGACTCGTGACTGAAAGATTGTCAACTTCTCTGAGGCAAGACAAACTCAAAACTGGAGCCGGTAAGAATCTGTTAATTGATGCAAGAGAAGCAAAAGTTTGCAAATGATAGGACTCAGCTCCTCAACCATGGGGACGAATCGGAGGTTATATCATGGTGGTTAACACAGGCTCTTCCATTTTACAATTACCTAATCAATGAAAATACCCACTGGCTTACCTGTAAGCCACTCAACTATTGTTATTTTGAAAGATGCAATGCTCAACGATATCAATTCCCATGAAATACTTTGAGAGCGTTTGTAGTGGATGCACCAACTATTTCGGAATAGTTCACAATAAGGGGGAGGAGGCACTTAGCTGATAACCTAGGCTCTTTATCTAGGAACTCCTCAGCAAGTTCGTGAACTCGTGAGACACAGGCTGTTAAGGTTTGAAGAACCTTTCTACAGAGATTTAAGGTTCGTTGGTCGCCAAAACGCCATTCACAAACTTGTTAATAAATTAAAGACATAACACCGTGTTGCACTTTATATAATTGGTAGTATCAGGTAAGACAGGTTTCCCTTAGATTCTACTCGTTACCTGTACATCAAAGAAAAGGTTCTAGATATCCACCAAATATTGCTATGTCTAGAAAAAGCACCATCCCCGTCCTCACGTATTCTGGGTACACGCAAGCAGTCGGGACAGATTCGAGCAAGCCTACAAAAGCACTGTACGAGGTTTCGCCTTACTAGGGTGGATAGGAAAATCCACAGGCTGGTACTCTCACAATTGTCCAAGATTGGTTAAACAAGGCGGAGAATGACCTCTGGCGACTGCATTCGATAATGCAGACAATATCCACCTTTTTTCAGTCCCATACCTCATGATCTGCTTGTGAAATTGCCCATGAATTCCTGATCTTCTCCTTGGAGTACTCACGGCTCTATAATAATCACAACTTGCGATAAAAAAAATTGCTAACGACTGACAGATTGCAAGGGTGTAATTATAGTTGCACCATTTTTCTGCTAAGGCAGAACAATTTTCATCTTGTAACATAGAAAACTTAATACAATAAATTCTCTGAATTTTTTAAAGACAAGGTTAATTATAATTCTTGCAACTACTCAAATAACCGCTTTTATCTAAGAAAACAGTATGGCCGTGACAGCATACATAGGAGATCTCACCACAAGTAACTCTGATCTTGAAGAGCATTTAGACAAGTATTTGATTGATCTCTGTAGAAATTTAACAAGTCAGAATTAGTCATAATGACATGAAAATTCTCATTTAATCAGATTGCTAACTGAAGACCGCGAGCTATCACTCATAGTCGTGCTAGATTGGCAAGCTATTCAAAAGCTACTTGTTGGAAATTTTCAACGATGATCTTATTTCTATAGAGAGAAGTGCTATATATATAGACCTAGAGTCCATAAGGTTGCCTATTGCTGCCTATTATTATGACTCATAGAAGGCAACAGTTGTCCTTGCCTATCTTAGTTGTCTATATTCAACAGCCCCCTCACTTCTCACTATATCCTCAATAAGCTTATTAGCTTAATAGCCCTTTAATGCAGCGCTGGAACGCCGTATTCGCTAGAGGTTTTGTCAATATATCAGCTAGCATTTTCTCTGTTGGTAAATATGCTATCGTAGTTTTCTCATAGGCTACTAATTGCCTAATATAGTGATATCGGACCTCAATATGCTTGGTCCTCGAGTGTGCCACAGGGTCTTTCGCCAGCGCTATACACGCTGTATTGTCGCTATAGATAGGAACACTAAAGTGATCTTCTAAATATTTGGAATATTGTAGCTCAATAAGTAATCCCCTAAGCCACTGTCCTGTCTTAGCTGCCTCGGCGGCTGCAATATACTCTGATTCCCCTGTCGATAGTGCGACTGATCGCTGTCTAGTTGAATTTTATACTATAGCTCCACTATTAAGTAGCTATAGGCCCCCTGAGCAGGAGGTTCTAGTACTAGTGTCTCTAGTATAGTCGGCATCACAAAATCCTTGCAACTTGGGCCTATATGCCCCTTGGGTACCGAATTGAAGCTCTCGCTCAGCTGATCCTTTTAAATATCATAGAATCCTAATTAAGGCATTCTAGTGTCATATTGTAGGTTTATTACAATATCGCGACAGCTAGTTAAGGGTATATGTAATATCAAACCTAGTACCCCTGGTTATCTAGCCAATTTTGCCAATAGCGCTCTAGTATATTGCTTGATCTGTTAAAGCTTCTTCTGGGGATCCCTCGCTTAGTATTGTCCGATCAGTTATAGAAGTCGTAACTGATTTGGTATCTTGCAGTCTATATTTGTTAATCAGGCCTTGAATATAAGAACTCTGATCAAGGCTTAGAGTCCTATTTAGCCTGTCGCGTCGTACTCTTATTCCCAGGATTATTTGGATATCTCTTAGATTCTTGATTTCTCAGATCTGGCTAATAGAATTAATAGTCGCCTGTATAGCCTATAGGTCCTTTCCTAGAACTAGTATATCGTCGATATATAGTTTTATAATCTGACTATTCTTAGTATTCCTGAAAATACTAGGTTCGCTGAACAGGGGCTCAAATTTTAGAGTCTTGAGTCCCCTGTAGGCTTTAATATACTATTCCCGCCCTGACTGCTTTAGCCTATATAATGATTTCTTGAGTTGTAGGACTTTCTGGTAGTCTTTAATTTCTTGAATATCCCTTAGAGCTTTAGTTGGCTTTATGAATACTATTATATATAGCTTGGATTGTAAGTAGGTACTAATAATGTCTATTTGTTGTATTTCTAGATCCTTAATAGCTCCTATTACAAGCAGGACCCTCAGCGACTTAGCTCTAATTGTAGGTGAGAAGGTTTTAATAAAATCCTCCTTAGGCTTCTGACTATAGCCCTGGGCTATTAGTTGTGCCTTATATCAATTAATTAAGCCAGTAGGGGTATACTTCAGTATATAGACGAATCTATAGCCAACGGCCTTCTTTCCTAATAATAGATTTGCTACTTCCCAGGTGTCAAGCGCTTGAAGTTTCGTAACTTTAATAGTTGTAGCCTCTCGCTAGTAGGATTTATTGATAGGATCGCTTATAGCCTCTTTCTAGGTCCTAGATATAGTAGTTATACCTTCTACTGTTAGATAAGCCTCCTTATTGTTGTCGGGGACGTCTACGACAATAGTATCGTCGTCTATAATAATAGTGTTACTAGGCTCTTCCTTAATAATCGCTTCGGACTTAGGAAAGCCTACGAATATTAATAGCTATATAGCTTTCCAGGGGTCCTATAAGACTATCGCGTCTCCTGTTATTCTTTCTGAACCTTAATTTTATTATAGTAGCTTATCCTCGTGGAATTCAGGCCCTATAGCTTCTATTATTATATTAGCTACAGGTTTATATAGTCTATACTGTTTTGTAATTATCTTATAGCCAATAAAGATCGTCTGGACTGCTGTGGGTTTTAGTTTGTTGTTTCTAGTCTCCTTAGAGACTTTGGTATATATTAGACACCCTTAGGCCCTAAGGTAGTCTATAGATAGCTTCTTTTTATCATATACTTCAGTAGGTGTCTTTTTTTCTAGTCCTATTGATATCCTGTTTCTAATATAATAGACTGTTTTAGCTATATCCTGCCAAAACTTCAATAGTAGCTTGGTATCTAGAAGTATAGCCCTGGCGATTGTAATTAGAGTCCTATTTAGGCGCTCAGAGACTTTATTCTACTAGACTAAATAGTATAACGTGAATTCGAATTATATTTTATAAGGCACTATTCTAGCTTTTAATGCCTTGAATTCGCGAGTATTATTATATCTTATTACCTTAACCCTTAAGGCTAATTCTAGCTTTACAGTATTCTTTTATTTAATAAATAGTCTGTGAAGATCTCTTCTGACTCTAAATAATACCTAGACCTTTCTTGAGGCCTCGTCAGTAATCGTCAGTATATTAGTATATCCTTCCAAGCTAGGTACGCTGAAGGGACCTTACTAGTCTATCTATATATACCCCAGGACCTCTGTAGTCCGCTCTAGGCACGCCCTGTTGATAATTGCTACTGACTTGGCTAGTATATAGGCTATATAGTATCCTTCTATAGGTTCTACAGGTTTAGCTAGGCCTGTAGTTATAGTATCAATCTTATAGATAGTATTATAGCTCAGATGGCCAAATCTCCTATATAGAAGCTCTGGCAACACTTATACCTAATAGGCTATTTCTACTCTTAACACTCTTGAGCTTAAAATATATACCCTGCCTTGTCTAAAAGCTTTCTCGATTAGCTTCTTAGCCAAGCTTAATAATAGGCCCTTTCCTAGAGATTCTGTCTATACAGAAATGCCCCTGTCCTGGAGCTATAGTACCGATATTAGATTTCTTGATAGTCCTGGTATATATAAAACGCCTGTGAGAGTAATAGATTCTAGCCTATTATTCCTTAGTATCTATAGTACTATTTTCCCTTTCGCAATACTCTATAGCTAGACTCCTAAAGCTATACTTATTATAACTAGCTCGTCAAGTTTATTATAATCCAGGAATACGTCCTTATAATAAGTTATATATCGCAAGTACCTAGAATTAATTATCTAATTTAATATATTTGATTCCTGTTCAGTGACAGTCTAGTACGACTCTGTAGCTGTCTGGGCTATATACTAAGTAGACGCTTGGGTGCCTTTAGATATAGATAGAGGCTCAGTACTAGCGCTTCTGTCACTGTTTTGCCTGAAGCCTTGATTCCTGCTCCTAAGCTTGTTTTGGCAGTCTCTTTTATAATGACCCTTTTTCTCGTAGTTATAGTATTCCTTTTCTGACTTAGATCGTCCGTAAGATCGTCTGTCAGACCTTCGATTACCTGGCGGAAGGCTATCAGCTTTAGCCTTTAGAGCTGTCTGCTCTATTATTCTAGGGCCTATTTGTCGCTTAAATTCCGTTACTTGTGCAACTATAGTTTTTTAGTATTTATTTATTCCAAATAGTTCTAGCTATAGAATAAGAGGTCCAAATAAACTATTTAGACTTCTGACTACCTGAAAGAATAAGCCTATCTTTAGGCTATTAATAGACCTTTTCTAAGGATCTATTTCCCCTATTTCCACTTGAAATATCATAAGTCCTATCGCGATCTCAGCTATCGAGGCTCCCTCCGAAGCCTTATATCCTATAAATACTTGGATTTTGGTACTAAACTATAATACTCTAGCTAGTATATATAGTCGCTTAAATGTTTCCCACTACTCTATCGCAGTCTCCAATAGTAGAATATACTAAAGGACATCCAACGAGCATACCCCCATAATCATTGTGGCTACCTTGGCGTCCTTCAGAGGACTCCTGATTTTTTGCTCTATCTTCGTGGGCTTCTTGACTTTTACAGGTTAATCTATACTAGTCGCCACGGGTGCCTCAGTATTTGCTAGTGTCGTAAGTAGCCCCCCTATACCTGGCGTAGACATGTCTAGAGCATTAGGATCGATCGGACCCTGTACTACCACCTCCCAGAGCTCCTGACTCTGCAGCCAACGCTTGACTTGTAAAGCCCATGGCCTGTAGTTAGGCCCCGTAAGCTTAGAAATTCTAGGCTTCTCTATGCTATATATGTCGTCCATAGCGTTGGTAGGTGCGTGGGATCGTACTGAAAATATATAAAAAGTAAATAGGTGTAGCGTATCAAGTGCTGACCGGGCTCATAACCTGTTGGAAATTTTCAACGATGATCTTATTTCTATAGAGAGAAGTGCTATATATATAGACCTAGAGTCCATAAGGTTGCCTATTGCTGCCTATTATTATGACTCATAGAAGGCAACAGTTGTCCTTGCCTATCTTAGTTGTCTATATTCAACACTACTAATTCAATGGGGCATCACCTGTTGAAGAGATGGAGAAGTGAATTTCTCTAGGTTTTGACACTCGTTCGACGAGGTTTAGACCGCCTTGGGATTCTGTTAAGTAGTAGTATACATCTTCGAAGCTAGGTCACGAGATGATACATCCTAGCTACGAACCATAATCCTCCTGGACCTTGAACCAACTTCCCAAAGGCTTAATCTAGAATGCAAAACGAAGCCATACCGAACTTCACACCTCGAAGTTTTCATCGTGACTTCAAAATTGAAGCTGTCAGCCCTTACTGATCATACGCATCGGCCATGACAGTATCTTCTACCAGCGCCTCTCTCGCTTTCCGACCAACTAGCATTCCCAATTGCCCTGACCCCCCAACAACTTTCAACCTCTTGTTCATTCTATGCTCTTCCTCTACTGTCAAAATGCTCTCAGTCTTCCTATCAAATATAGCCGGGAGGTTGAAGTCTGCCTTATCCTCCACGGAATACGTTTCCTGCGCTGCCATGTTCAGCACCAATCTCAGCCTCTCGGTATCGCCTATATTTACTAGCGTTGAATAACTCTTCTCTAAGGTGGATGACTTAGGGAGGCGCATAAGGTTAGAATTTGTGATTACTCCTCCTGGACCGATCTTCTGGAGACAAATAGCGCTGGATCCGTCCTGGTTTTGATTGAGGGCTGAGAAACTAAGTTCTGTACCAGAAGCACTGAAAACTGGCGTGCTAGTGCATTGCACGGCATTAGAAGTGGAATTCTTTGAGCCGATGCTTTGCCCGGCTGTGTTAATTTGCATGTTCTCGCTGTTTGGATTAATAATTGAAGCTATAGACATTGCGGGTGTGGTTGGGGATGACGCTTGGGTAGCTTCGAGAGTTTTCATCGGTGGTGGCATGTGCGTAGTTAAGTCGATGAAACCCATTTGTTTTGAAGAAGGATCGATTCCCTGAAGATAGTTACCGCATACAGACCAGCAAATATTATCCAGCAGGGTGTCATGAACTGTGACAAGCTCCTTGTCTAGGTTATATATGGTTATTATAGTATTACCATTAACGCCATGAGGTTCACTTTACCTTTTTCCATGAAATACCAAAGGGAAATCGTAGCAAGCCTGCACACTGCAACAATCGGTAGAAATGGATGAAATGATAGAAATCTCTCAACCGTATTATCCTTTATACTTGATCGTCTAAACTGAATGCCTACACTCGCCACAAGATAGAAAGATGGCTCCCAGTTATCGAATTGTGTATCTTTGTACGCGCTTACCACCCACCGCCTAGTATGAGCTGTCGATGGTGGCCCACTACCATTGATTTGTATCAAATACTTCTCGTTGGGAGATAGTAAGTATTGGGCCCAGGTATGGCATTTGTGGTCGGCGGGGACGATCTTGAATCCTCTGGTGAAAGAAAACCGTTTTCGCCCCGTATGCATCGGACGCGCCATAGTCAGGGCATCCATGTCAAGGGTATGTTCACACCCAGGGGGCGGCAGGACCTGGAAGTGGCCTCGGTCGTCCAACTTCTCCAACGCTGCAGCTGGGGCGATCTTGAGCAAAATTCCATGAACGATCAGAAGAGATAGTGAAGATGAAAAAGCGGCTGGGAAGCGAAATCGAGTGAGAGCTGACTTAGTATCTCCTAGTGACTCGCCGTCCTGGTTTTCCAGGTCTAAAACTAGTAGCTGCTCTTGTGGGATCTCAAACCTAATGCATTCGGTCTGAGACATCGTCTCCAACGACCATATTTGGTATGCTACTTGCCAATATTCTGAGTTGTCCGATGTTCTATTTTCTATGTCTTTGGATCTGTTCTAAAGTCAGTAAAGCATTCATCTGATGACCGAGAGTTAAGCTCACGTTGGAGTCCATATTTTTAGCATGCCTACACTTCTACCATCAGCTGAAACTTGAGAAGCTATCAGTATAGAACCCTCATCCTCTTTAGACTCCAAGAAATTCATCTTCGAATCGCCACTGCTTGCCCAAAGGTCGAATCCCCCAACTGCGTTGATGCTAGGCATCCAGATTTCGTTTGGCTCCTTCTGCAAAACATGACCCCAATCGGCATTTAGTCGACGTAGCTCTGGCGATAGGCGATTCAGTATGCTGAGCACAGACTCGACTTGCAACCTCCAGATATCGGGGTACTTCCTGTGAAACATCCCTATGCAACTTCCTAACGTGCTTAGAGAAGGCACATTATGGAAGGTATAGGAAGTTTCTACCCAGGAACTCAAGAGTTCCTTATTCCACACTGCTTTAGCCAATAATTTGAAAAATACCCTGTAGCAATCTAGAGAGTATCCAGATGACCCTAGATTATTCAAACGTAAACTTTGGCATGCGTGGGTTGGCCACCACTTAGTTACATAGGACAGCAGAGGGTATGTTTGTTGTAAATCAGTTGCCTCAACTTTCTTCCCAGTAGCAGCAATCGGCTTGTGGGGAATATTGTAGACTATGTACGAGACACAAAGAGTCGCCATCGAACAATGTGCGATTTCCTTTTGGACGTGGAAGGTCTGCGAGAACTCAGAGTTGTGGAATTCCGGGCTAGGGTCAGCCAAGAATTCCTGGACAGACAAATGAATGAACCATAAAGTGCCATCAGAATGGACCTCAACAAATGAGCCGCAAGTCTCTAGCAAGGATTCCCGAAAGTCGGAAATATAGTCATCAGATGTTATGGGTCGATTGGTTTGGACCGCCAGGGCTGTATGGAGCATTTCAAGCTTCCAAGGTGCTTGTGCGACAACTAGCCACTGAAACATCCTCTTAATTTTTGACCACTCCGACTTGGGAAGTCGTCTTTTCAAATCTTCAAGGATTTGCTTGAACATGGCATCCAATCCTTCGAGAACATGGATATTGTTAATGGCTTGTAGTCGATTGTTCGGTGTTAGCAATGGAGAAGAGAGGTAGCTTATCATCAACACCACCCACAGGAACATAGAATCTGCCCTGCTGGCAATTTTTTCGACCATTTCTTCAACTGTCAGAGAATCCGGAAGCTTTCCACGTTTACATAGAGATTGTATCTTTGGTTCGAGATATCGCTTCATGTCACTGAGGTTTTCCTCCGCTTCAAGACGAATCTGAGAGACGTTGCTCCCGACTATCGTCGCAACGGATAGATGAGGCCTTCCTAAACACACAACACCGCAATTAGATCCTTGAGTAACGTCTTGGAGGGTTTCCAAAAGCTCCTCCCAGTCTTTGCACTCGTCGAGCCCGTCAAATATGAAAAAGGATGGGCCAAGTCGTGCAAGGAAAATCCGGATTATGGATTGAATTTCCTTCTCAGTCGCAGTGCTCTGACCACTCCCTGTATCTTTCATGAATAGGGCTGCTAAATCAATAAAGTCGGTGTCATCTTTGTTATCGTGCAACAGTTGCGTGGCAATTGCTCGTAAAGCACTTATGCTTGATGTCGAATCATCATGCTGAGCATTGAAATAAAAATATGCGATAACCCCCTTACTTGCGGGCTCATCCTTTCCAATATGTCTTCGAATATCCGAAATCATACGCGTAGACAGAACAGTTTTACCATATCCAGGTTTTCCTTTAAAATGGTCAAAAATCTTAAGGTTGGTTAAAATTGAGGTACTAAAATACCTGAGATGAAAAGAAGACGTTCTGAAAACACAACGTCACTAATCTTGCGCTGCATTTGATTCTCTATCCATGACTTGTACTTGAGATGCCGGAGGAACCAGTTCCCAGTATTCTCAACCCGGTGTTTTTCGGCAGCATTAAGCAATGTCGTCCAGTCCGAGGCGGCCATCCAGTCCCGTAGGTCTCGAACCTTCTTTTCTGGACGACGTTAAACTACCCTGGAACTTCCATAAGGTGATATTAAAACTCACCCATTGCCTCTTTCAATCTCTTTTCTGCTTCTTCTGCTTCCTCTGCAGCCTTTGTAGCAAAATAAGCTTCAAGCTTTGCCCGTTGTTCTTCGTCTTGCTGCACTCTAGCAATCTCAAAATTATTAAACACGTCTTGGATTTTTTTATGGTAATGTCTGTTATCCTGCCGCTCTCTGTCCATATTATTAAACGCAAGGATCATCGGTGGAGTAAGCTTCTTGAAGACCTTCCTCAAACACCTGTTGATGAATCTTCAACTGGCCTATGACCTTGTCACTAGGGGTTGTCGTAGTTAGAAACAGTCTGATTTAAAGGCCATTCCAAAATTATACTTACAACCACTGGTCAATGGGTATCCATGCTCTAGCCACGAATCGCCTCAATCTCTGACGCTTCGCTATAGATCGTTAACCTAAATCTAGTATCGTGGCTGATAACGAGAGCTCACCGAGGCCTTGCCGAGGCAAAATTGAGCAAGCATCTTGGCAAAAACTCAATATATCCTGATAAACATAGGCAAGCGACTTTGCAAGGGAAACATAATAAGAATCCCATTTTTCATCTTCCCATTTCCAATGTCCAGGTGTACCATCTTCTTGTACTTGACGCCTCCTACTTCGATTACTGATCAAGTCGAATTGCCGGCTATATCGTGGAAGTTTTTCAGAAATCTGTTCAAACATACCTGCAAGTTTCTCGAAGTATTCAACATATTGACTACTTAGCTATTTCGTATAAGCCGAAGACCTCCTTAATGCTGCTTACAGGACGACTCACTTGAAGGACAAGACGAACCCCACCCCACGCAATCGCAGCATACTCCGGGTGACTGGAGATGATTATCTCGACTATCTTGAAATAAGGCCCGAAATTTCCGGCAAAGGAAGCGACTTTGGAGATTGCATCATGAAGGCGTGAGCGATGAGGGGTGTTTAATGTGTCGATATGCGTCGTCAGAGCTTCAATAAGAGATTCTGGGGTTTCAACCACCAAAAAACCACACTTATCTACTTCCGACAAGTCGGAATGGAATCTCGAAGCCGTTTCAGCAAACACATCCTCAGCTGTTATCATACTGTGAAAGTCTTTAGCACCTTTTCAAAACAGCATAAGATTTACTCTTACTTGTCATTGGTAAAGGTGATTTCTTTGTTAGCATTGGATATTGCACTTCGTGTAAGAAGAAATCTAGTCGATTAGTTAGGTGTCAAGGTCATTTCTGTTAAGAGGGAAATAGGGGAAACTCGGTCGAGGAGAATAAAATCAGTTAGATATGTCCAATCATATAATGAAAACAGGCGTGGAATCAAGAAGCTTTGTCCTTACTGTATGTCACGTCGAGGTACAGCCTGTCTGCGACGGTATTTTGGGCCCCCCTCTGCACTCCCTAAATTGTATGGATCCGTAGCCCGTTGGAGGATGTCAGTAAGACTCGGTTCTTGGGGGTGACTAGATTCATGCCCCAGGTCTGGTTTTGGGGCTGTCCTCTGTAATAGTTCCTTGAGCATTGACTCCAAATCTTTGTTGTCGGCCACGTGATGTCTGTCGTGTGCCATTGTTGGTTATTTCAATAATACCTTATCAGCTAGTTATCTTCTAGTGTCGGTATCCTGTCAGCCTCTCACTATTCTAAATGCTGGGTTTACCACATACACTCTCGATCTCAGCCTTATCAATCTAGGGCCTCGTTCGTCCATACGCCTTCACTAGTTGGAAGCAGAGTTTATTCACGGATTGATTGACATTTGTAGGTAAAACGGGTTATGCATAGCATAGAGTGACTCGTATTAAATTGTGATCAAAATAAAAGTTGTATCGCATGGCTGAACAGATGATTCCTAAGATTGATGTGGCGATGCACTGCAAATGACGAAATACTAGCCGCCTCAAGCGCTCATTAAGCGCCACCTGAAGGATCTCCATTCTTTTCAATCACTTCGCGCTTCGTATGTATAAATAGCTCCACACCTTTATTTATTCTAGAATCAAGCGTCTCTTTTATCAATCTACTACGCCCACTTGAATGTTTTAACAAGAGCTCTGTCACGGAAAATGGCGCACCTGAGGCATAATCGAGGAGCTCTCCTGCAGTTACTAAGTACTGACTAATCACTTTGCGATCCTGTACATATAAATAGCTAGAATCATATAGTTCTTCTAGAATCAAGCGTCTCATTTATCAATATACTATGCTCACTTCAGTGCCTTGGCAGAAGTTCAATTTGCTGGTACAACTATCCCACGTTACGTGACAAGGTCACTATGTGAGTACAACTACCCATGTTACGTCACGATATATAAGTCAGGAAAATTAGGCAAGCACAGCTAAAAAAAGAATAGAGCAAAAGACATAAGTTAAGATTATTATGTAGGTGCAGTTAAATAGTAATCAGTAATCACACGAGCTGCCATGATTACATAGTTAATCTAAGTGAACTGATCTGAGGGTTTAATATATCCATAGTGGGTAGTTACGTGAATCCGCAACTAATCTAGCGTTACTTCTTGTTGTCCATCTATAATTTATATTAGTTCTGGATCAATGAAGCGTTGCTCAAATAGGAAATCCACGCTTTAGATATGAATAAATTCAACAGCCCAAATCCTTCGTCTCGGCTCGAGTGTAGGGTTTGGAGAGCCTGAAGATATTGAAGCCGTGAGGAAGCTGCGAGTATACGACAATATCAGAATCGGCAGTTCCTGCAGTAGATACTCTAGATCTGCACATTCAAATTATGATTAAATTTTATGCACTCTATAATATGCACTATTATATAAAAGCATAGTTGTAAAGCTAAGTCAGAGGGGTCTTTTTAGGTTAATTCGCGAGTTTCAGCTAGTGAGAAATGCCAAAAGCCTCGAGCCTCCTGTGCTACAATCGCCGAGTTACGATTTTAAGAATCGTGTGACAGATAATAGTCTGCAATCTTAAATATATATATACATTTAATGTATATGGGTATCAAGCTTTATTTGTATCAAATCTATATGCTCTTTAGACAAACGGCTTTTGGTTTTATAGTACCATGAGGGCAAGTATGCTCTTGACTGCCTAGTCTACGCATAACTTTTAGAGTCAAAATCATCAACCCGACTCAGTTGTTGTTATTTCTTCATTTTCAGCCCATCACACTTGATCTTGGTCTTAGTGTATTTAGTATAATAGTTACTTATTCTTTAAGTATAAAAGACTTATAAGTTTTCAAGTTATTGGCTCTAAGTCTAATAGCACATAGTAAGTCCAGCATAGGCCCACACAACTTAAAACGTATGTTACTATTAATATGTGAGATAAATTTAAATTAGTTAATTACTGAATGAGCGATACGCATGAACCTGCTATTCTAGGCCTGGCGCTGCAATCAGGCCTACCACTTTTCTCCAGAAACACTCTTTCATAGAGATCAACCAATTTATGTCACAATCCAACTCACTAGCGCAATTAGCATGCAATATCTCCCATTTCCCTGATTCAACGCTAATTTAAATATAATATTCCAATTGTGCTAGCGTGTTATAACTACAATCAATATTGTCAATTTCGTAGATATAAGCATCCTTCGGTTTATTAATAGTATATCTATAATCACAAGAGTGAATGCTATACCAAGCACCTCTTTTTAAAATAATTGCCCTCTACAAAGGAAGTGGACATCTCTCCCCTCAATGAACTCTTGGATTACCTAAACATAGTTCTACTATAGTCGAGCAAACTATTTTTTAATAGCTTCTAATAAATATCTTAAATCTCTTATGATCTAATCAGCCAAATTATAATGAACAGCACAAAAAGCCTTCAGCACATGGTTTCTCTACCGTTTTGAATCCAGTGTTTTGTACTGAGAGCTATGCTTGCCTTCTCACATAATCCTTTAGTAGCATCGAAAATAATATCGCCTTTACTAGATGCCATATACAACTATCTGAGCACCAAATCAGCGTGTTAATAAATTTGTATGATGTAGCAGGAGACCCCAGGGCCATTAGGGGTAGGTAAAGTTGTGGAATTACTTCTCGTCAAGCTCAGCAACTGTATTCCTCGACTTCACTCTACCGTTCCTAACTATTCAAAACCAAAAATATTACAACCTAGTCCTAAGAATACATTAGCGGTGAGCTAAATATCTAATTCGAGCTCCGGGAGTTTTCATTTGTGACCTACATGTCTTTCTTCTTTCCTCCTTCAAGTTACCTGGCTCAACGTCAAACAAATTAAGCTAACTCTCCGCATTTTAGTAGACCCCTTGCGGCACGCTAATGGCCTATCTCCTCCGGCTCCATCACTGGAGTCCGTCTAGGCCCCTTCTCAGTTCCTCTCCTCGAATCGATTTTCGAATTCTCCGGGATTATTTTAATCGAGTTTGTCCACAAAGTTCTCAAAGGCAGGGTGATTTGACGAAACTGTTTCACAAATTCAAAACGAATTAAAGGTAAATAGAAGTGTACACTAAACTATCATTTCAGTTATTGAGGTACATCGAATCCCTTAGCTTACATCCCCTCATACAGCCTAACATAACAGCGAAGCACATTTCCCTTTTCAATGGCTTTGCAAGATAACTCATCAGTTTGCTATCCACATGATATATGTCAGTCAACCTTATGCCTTGATTGAACGCAGTTGTGGGGATACACACCTGGTTATTTTCTCGTGCCATATTTGAAGATCAGCGTCTGTCAGCTTGAGCGCCTGCTTCGAAAATATTGATTACTCCATCACCGTTCAAGTCGTCTGGGTTCCCAGGATTGGTTGGCGTCCCGTTAGGATTATTCCGGTCGAAAGCGCCCTGAGCAGCCGCAACAAATCCTGCAGCACCATCGTTGTGGCCTTGTTTGGGGAACGGCGTTGCCACTGCAATCCCAGCTAGGAGAGCAATAGTGGCAATTGAGAACCTCATTCTGAATGACTGCTGAAGGACTTGAAAGATGTTTAAAAATATTATAATTTGGCCAATTTTGTTATAGCCTTTAAGGTTGAATGTTGAAATGCTACTACCAGAGCAGCTTGGGCGGAATGAAAGAGATGAGTGAGAGAGAGATGATGGGTAACGCTTCATAACTGAAAGGCATAGCTAACATTTATACCTCACTTACCTAGCTATGTAATAAATAGTTTGACACATCCTTAAAGTTACAAAATTAACACTCTCCAACAATAAATAGCCCATGTCTGCGTCCATGTCAGAGCATGATGTTTGACTCGACAAAGTTTTCGAACTTTCTAGACTCCAATGTCAGGGACAACGGAGTGGCTCTACAAGAGGTCTAGTCTTTTTAATCGTAATTTTTAATCGTTGGTGCTGTTTGAAACTGTACACACTAACGACGTCAGTTTCGTCTTGTTATGTACCCGTTACCGTCCCAACTCAGAGACAGTAACAGCAACAACAGGCGAAACTGCCAAGAAATTATCATTGCAGTTTAAAAGTGACCTGACACTTGACAGCCCGGAGATTCTAACCTCTTCAGGAATCACTCTTGAGAAAGGAGGGCGCAGTATTCCCTAGCTGCAAAGTCTAACGCCTCGGCAAACCTTATTTCATACGAACGCATTTACGGAGATGCATGCCGTAAAGCCTGTTTCACCACATTATGGACGTGCTACGAAATCACTAGGAGCAGAATTTTTTGCCGAAAAGCGGCAGGATACACTTTAGGGTATATACAGGAGAAAAACTGCACTTTTAATGGTCAATATATTAGAAATGTAAAACAATATGTTATATTATCTGTTGGTGGTAGTCCATATGGAACCTGGCTAGCAAATCACTTCGAATCCAGCTAGTCATCATTGCTGCCCTGCCCAAGAGTTAATCCCGTCATACAATTTAGGGAGAGGCGAGATTACAAGTATACGTGCTAACAGCAAGGGATCATATTAACTTCTTGTGAGGTGAAGATCAAGTGGCTATCATTGTTACCTTAGATTACCTTAGGAAAAAGATTCTAACGTAATCTTAAAAGGCATTGCTTTCTCGATCAACCCACCCGCTTGGCCTTGGAACAAAGAGACTCCCGTTAAACCGCTCTGATACTAACTCTCGAATTGGGTCAAATTTCCGACACGTATGAACTGCATCACTTTTTACATAGGAATTGCCGTAACCTTCGAAATATTTCAGCGGGATGACAGCTGTACTGCCCCAACACATTATCGCTTGACGTAAGTGGTCGATACAATGTTCTATTGAACTGTAAGCCGTGATACCCGTAGACATGGAGGGATGACGAACCAGTATGCACTTTTCCATGGATTGGTGTTTCTGGGTAAACATCTCGATGTAAAGCTTGTCTGAGTTGATTCAAGCAATGCAGTTGGTGGAACATGTCAAATCTACCAATCATTATCAGCATTTGTATATATCTGAAGTTCCACGCTGCAATAATTAGACAAATAGTTTACCCTCCGGTATAACCACTTCTGAGATGGTCCCAATAGTTTCGATATTCATCTCCCCATAAATCCTTTGCCTCGTCTTCAGAGATCGAGAAGTACCTTCCCCACAGCAATTCTTTCCATGCGTGATCGATCCCTTTTGTTGTGTTTCCAACGTAGGCTTTTTCACCGGGCTGGGTGACGAGGAATTCATGACCGTTTGCTTCGAAGTCTACTGGTGATTGGAACTGTACTTGCTCAAGATGGATATATTTTGAAGGTACTAAACATTGAAAAAGGATTAGATATTATCGCCATGTCAAGGGTACTTTATCCCGGCTCACTTACGCAGCTTTTCTTCCCGGAATCCCACCTCGTACCGACCATACGGATAGAGGTGAGACTTGAGTGCGATGATCCATAGTGTAGAAATTACACCAGATAGGAATATTCCGACAGTAAATATTATGCGAAAAATGACAGGACGAAGAAACGGTGATTTGGATGAATTTGGTTGTTCGTTTGGTATGAAGTAGCTTGCTTCTCCCTTTTCGGAGTCGTCATCAAGAGGTTTATAGTTTAGAGAAGACATTGTTTGAAAATGAGAAATGGAAAGAGCCGAAATCAGAGGCCAAAAGGAGAATATTTCGTATTGGAACTTTCGAGCTTTCGAGCTTTGGAGTGTGGGTTGTCTTGTAGAAACACTCTGGCAATTACTTGCATGCTCCTCGCAGAGAGTTTCGGCTCTAGGTTTATAACATCGAAATGTGAAGGTTCAATATTCCTGTAAAGGTTACGGAGACGGCACAAGAAGAAATTTCAACACATTTTGACCAGGGCCCCAATTTAGCAGAGTAATGTGCTATGCGGATAAGATTTAGCAAAAGATTCCATAATTGTTCGGTTATTAAAGGGTTATAAGAATGTCTGTTTCGGGACTGGTGACCGGTTCCGTAAACAAGCCATAATGCCCTTCCATATATATTTATACAGAAGTAACCTAATTAGCACTTGATTTTACTACGAATTTTCGGGGGGATTGAGAATTCGTGATTGGTAAACTCCCTTCGATGCCTCTGTGCGCAAGTAACATTTATTTTCACGACTGCCAAAGTAGACACAATTTATGCAATGATAGAAAGTGCGTCTGATTACCATCTCATTTCTTTGTTAGTTTGTATCTAAAACTTACCAACTCAATTACCGAGTGTTTCTAACTTTAATTTTCGTTGGGACATTCGAATCAGGTGCTCGAACTCCACAGCTACAGATCGCGCATAAACCCAATCTCTGCATCAATGGGAAGTGTGTCTGATCAGCATCTCATCTGTTTGTTAGTTTGTATCTCAATAACGGAGTGTTTCCAAATTTAATGCTCGTGGGTGCACTCGAGTTACTTTATCAGGTTCCTCGGCTTTCCCATAAACAAGTGTCGTTGGTGGTGGTCTCTCGGAGGGATTCAGAATTCTAGAGATATGCCTTTCCCCTTCCTAAAAAACTCCCTGTTCTTTCCCATCTTGATATCAATGATCCAAATTTTATCTCCAAAGAAACGATGGCAGTGCATCAAGTTCGAAAAGGAGCTGAAGAATGCCACGAAATGTCCCATTTGGCACGGACGCAACTCTATTCCTCCGCTTCGGAACCGACCCCGTCTCTTGATGTCTTACTGCTTCTGTTTGAAAATCCTAGGCGCAACAGTTTCATGGATTTTGCCGAATTAACAACATAGTCTCCACTTGATAATAGGGATTCAACACGAGTCAAGTCGCTGTCTGTGAAGTGAGTAGCATTGAAGATAAATTCCGCGAGGATCGCACTTTGAATGATGACCTGGAATGCTAGGTTTCTAGTGATTGGCGGTTGAAGTCGAATTAGTGCTTCTCGTCGAGCAAAGATTTCTCTCATTGAATATATCCTTGATTATTTTACACCAGCTAGTATGCCTGCTGCCTCTGAGCTACCCCCCCCCCGCCGCATACTCTGTTATTTCAATCTCTGAGCTATATCTATATGACTTAATTTGCGGGTCCTAGTTCACCTAGGGTAGAAAAAACTCGGCCAGGATAGAAAGTTACACTTGTGAGTGCCCACATTTTCTCTACCTTGGCTGAGCTTTAGTAGCGTAATTCTCTACCCCTATATCAGCCCTTTAACTATTTCAAATGTAGTATAGGTCCTGTACATATTCGTATATGCTGAAAATATGCTTAGCATGCTTCAACGTTGACTTACCTATACTAAATCATGTATAGATTAGTATCTGGTTTATAGAGTCTTAGGTAAAACTACAGGTTCTATAGACTCTATATATTCAGAGAAAAACGATAAATGAGTCCAAGGCACTACAAGTTTGGGTGGAGTGATAATAACCCCTCTGTCAGGATAAAATATACAGCGTGACACAAGCTGCTCCTATATTAAACCCTTACAATGCTTATCATATTCTCTACCCTGGTCGAGCTTTTTCTACCTCGGGTGAGCTATAAGCTTAATTCCCTTTCTACTGAATGATTATAATTGGTGTTGAACGCTAGTTAGCCAGCTCCGGAGAAAAATTGAGATAGATCCTGCCAATAAGCGGGTACTATAACACTGTTTCGTGCCTGCTCTTTCGATTGATAGCGTGGGTTATTGGACTCTGCGCATATTTTCCCATCGGAACAGCTGAAATTACTAATAAAGGTTAATTTCCTTTCTCCTGTAGGAAAAGCGCACACCTAAGCCATTTAAGAAATTTTAGTTGATAATTACTTATATCTGGGAAGCGCTGTGGTTGCTATAATGATGCTGAGGATTCCCCGGTAAGATATAACTTGTATAGTCAAAACAGAAGTTTGATTTTTCATATCAAAATTGGTATTTAAACAAACATTTTTTTTTTTTACAATCTATGCTTATTGTTTACTTTATTGTTGTACCTCCTACGAGGCTCATCCCAGTCGTTCGAATGATAGTCTTCGACGAAGCTTGCCCGACTTTGTACCAATCAGTTTATTTACAGAACTCCTTTAGCATTAGGCAAGTTGCCATCCCTCAGCTATAAAATCGTCTAAATGAGCAGTAAAACAATTTAATCCATCGGACAGATGAAAAAAACCCCCTACCCCGCCCGTCTCACATTGCACAATGGGTGCTCCACACATCCCATCGCATATAGTGTTATTGACAGCCCCAAATATTGCATCCACTGAATAGGCCTTCCATTCCCCAAAATCAATTTTAGGATGCCCAGCCGGTCTTTTGGGTTTTAGGTAACGCTTTCCATACGTTAAAAGACTAACAAGACCTGAACTCATTCCATCCACCTCGGACCAAGATCCTTGCCTGATTTGAGAGCCCTGTAAGAGCATCCGGGGAGTCTCAGCTTGAAAATAGCAATTATTAGTGAATCTTTCAGAGGCAGTAGGCGTAAGTTTGACCAGAGCTATATCAAGCTCTTCTCTAGTATCAATAACATCCCCGATCCTGTCCTCGTTTGCAAATGGATGATACACCTCCTGAGAAGTTAAGAAACTGTGGTGTGAAACAGTGAGCACCTCTTTTCCATCAAATCTTCGAAGTTTGACTCCTGCGGATGTTGCAGCGTTTATACCCACAGTTTGTGAGCCTGGTAAACTAGAACCACTCTCGAGCCTGCAACCTGGGGTAAGTTGCGATGATTGTCGGAGATAATTTTGACCATCTTGTGGCATTGGTCCAAAATTCGCCGAAGGGTATTGTGAAGGATCAATGCGGCGCTCGCGTGCCTTATTTTTCATTGATTCATAAAATGGAGCTTCGGCATGGTGATATAGTGTGGTTCGTCCTGCTACGATTCCCGGAAGTGATTTTGGCTCATAATTACGACCATCACCGTACTCAAGCTCAACGATCGTCCAATGCGGCATATAAATGATTTCGCGCACGTTCGCTATGGGTTCTAATGCCACGAGGAGGGCAGTGTTCTGCTCTTTAGAAGGAAAGGTCATAGTTGGCCACTGAAGAGCAGCACATGGATCTCGAACTCGAGGATTAGGATAAGGACATTGTGGTATAGGTTCCAAGTGCTCTTCTCCCGGACCAATGAAAATGACCGGCATACATCCAACAGTGAGGGGTATAGGCTGTGGTGGGTTGGCTGCCTCGATCCATAGGTACCACCCTGACATTCCAAATTGGCCGTCGCCAAATTTGTCGCAAAGCCACTGTAACTCACTGTCCTTTGGCGTACGAAATTCTTGGTTCTTTTCATCCCATAGATTGAAGGGAGCCCTATCATTCATATGCCTTGCACCCCAGCCCCCAGCGTTCTCCCACCTCTTTGGTTCAGGGTGGGCATGTGAGAGTGTAAGAGCTGCATGTTCTTCCGATGATTGAAATCGGAGCGGACTCATTAGAGCATCGGTGTAGATGTCGATGTATGGTGAATAGGTTTGAATGCGCTGCACCTGCGGTGACAAACGGACTGGACTCATCGTGCAGTTGGAGAGAGTTCAATCTGAAATATTTACAGAAGTACAATGCTCACAGAGTTTTTATCACAGGCTACTCGAGGTAGTCGCGGCCCTACCCAAGCGCCACGCTAATAATACAATGATGCAAAAATAAAATGAAGACCAACTTAACATTGGAGAAATTCATTACCACTTCACTAACTAAATCCGGCAGTAACTGTTGCATTTCTGTTGCCTAACGATGGAAGCGAGAATAGCCCATCGTTATACGTCGGTAACACGGAGGTCTGTCATGCTCCGCGCAGGTATAGGAATAGCTGATAGAGATAGTTGGCGGAGGATATCGATTAGTTTCCTTGTTTATTGGGTATTACTAGCTCTTGAATATTGATTGAGTTACCTTATTTGTAGCCGCGTTGCACCCTGCTATTTGGCCTTCTGACAAATAGAGCACGCATCACTCCATCTGTTGTTTTTTGTCTTGATACGCTGCTATCCTTGGGTCATGAACCCTAATTCACTCCATGGGTGAAATATAAGTGTATATCTATATAAATTTTACCTATCTGATGTAATAAAGGTTAGAGTTCGCATATTCTGGGGAAATTGTTGGGGATTTTCAGTGATGATATCCTATTTTATCTGCCTTGATAAATTATTTCATATATATAAGTATTGTAGGACTCAAGTCTCTTGAATCGCATGCCAGTAGCTAGCCTGTAACCCCTAAGCAGCTGAACCTTCAGAGTCACCGACTTGACTGCAGACCCCAATATCCAACAAAAAGATCGGGTACTCTAGACCCACTTATTTAAAGGCTAAATACTAGACGAATTCAGGAATTACCATACACAAATAAAAAGTTATTAAATTCACCTGATTAATAAATGATTGAAAACTCCCCTAGAGTCCTAAAATGTACTCGTCAAACCTGATACTGATAGTATCACTTAGATCCATCCTCCTAAATTTAATACAAGAGGGAGGTGATATCGTGGTAACACATCATCGCAGTATAAACTTTACTAATTTTGGATAGTATCATAACTCAAGCTCAGTGTTGACTACAAGTATACCAGCTTACAAACCTACAAAGTATTCACTCGGGGACATGTTGACTGTGGTGGGGTATACTGTATCTTTTCTTTTTTTGAAGACATCGAACTCATTTACCGACAATATCTTACATAAAACATGTATTAATATTAGCTTCTTTACTTGTTATTACTCTTCCCCTCAACACCCTAACCTCAATAGAGATTTTTTTTCTGGATAGTAATTTATTCAACCACTCCCTGAACCCTAATCCTCACTATGTGCCTTACTCCATGCTTGGGAGTGGCCGCTGGGTGAGAATGATAGTCCGGCGATATGGCTTTGATTTTTGGCTAACAATTTCCCAGAGGGAGCCACGATGGCAGGGTTGAAAAGAAAACAACATCATAATTGAAGGCGGTAAATGATTAGGTATAATATGATACAAATTACAAAATCTAGTACATCCTATGCGCCCCAAGGAATCCCGGTGGTTACCTACCCTAGCAACCAAGTCTAATGTACACTCTTCACTCCTCATTCTCCCGATTGTCAGCGCCAATGTTATCATCAACCCATCATCCCTTAAACCGTTCTCCCCACAAGACTCTATTTTATTGCTACCATAGGTGAGGCACCTATGACTAGACTAGGAAGCTTTATCCCCCATGACATCAATATATCCCCTTCCCTTCTTCTTCCCTTTACCTCCCTTTCTTACTGTCCCGGAAGCTGGGCCCAATAAGTCATCAATACTACTTGCGTTGCTCATGCCCGTGCCAGGTCTGCTGGGCGGTGCACTTGGAGGCCCGCCTGCGGCACTGCCATTGCTGGCACTTCTCATCATTGGCGTAGGACCAGCCGTTGTGCTTGGAGGAGCTAAAGAGCCAGTCTCACTAGGCGTAGGTGATGCTCGCCCAAAGCTCTTTCCTGAATCTGAGGATGCTCGCATAGTCGGTGGTACCTTTGGCACAGATGTAGCTCCCGACATTGGTGGGCCGCTTGCGGTGCGAGGAGGCCCTGTGGCTTTTGGTGGAGGAGGTGTGGCGGTTGGCGTTGGTGCTGTGTCGCCGCCTTTCTTATTGACCCAGCGCTTAAGCTCAGGATCGTAATAGAAGGAGGATGCTTCGCCAAGTTTCGCTTTAATGGGCTTGTTTGGTTGAGACACGTCTTGGGATTCTTTCTTGCCACCACCGAACCAACCACCTAGACCCCATCCTTTCTTAGCTGGTGCTGCGGCTGCTTTTTGTGCTAAGGTATTGTTAGCAAATAGTTCAAGATTGACAAACACGTGATTCTTACCATCAGCCTCGGCAGCCTTCCGAAAAGCCTCATCGGCTTCCCGGTCCTTCTCCGCCTTAGTCTTCTCTCTTGTTCCAGGAGCCTGTTTTAGGGTTGGGATATCATCATCGTCGTCATCCATGAACGATTTCTTCTTGGGTCTCGTCTCGATGGGAGAGTCCGGTTCGTCGTCCATTGTCGCAGGCTCATAAGATGGAGGTTCATAACCGCTGGTTGGAGGTTCATATCCGGAATTAAGAGGCTCATATCCAGAAGATGGTGTATTAAAGCTAGATGGCTGCTGAATTTCGTACGATTGAGAGGCAGGTGCATATGGATTCGAGGCCTGTTGACCATCAAAACTAGTAGATGGCTGAGGCGATGAATATAGATTTGTAGGCGGCTGTTCAGTGATTGGTGTAGTCAGAGGCGCATAGGCGGGGCCGTTACTAGTTTGTGGAGCATATGAGGATTGGGGAGCATAGCTGTTGTTACCTAGTATTGGTTGTGCATCAGGTCTATAGTCGGACATCTGGCGTTGTGGCTCATATCTAGAATGCTCATCTGACGATCTTCCTTCCAGCGAAGTTCTCGGTTGTGAACTATACGAACCGGTGCGAGGCTCCGGTGTATATGTTCGGCCGGGAGCATATCTTGAACTGGCTTTAGTAGCAGGAGCAGCAGTCATGCCACCATTAATACCAAGCCCTCCATTATACGAGCCATACAGCTCGGAATTTGATGGGGAGCGACTGATCGTTGGGGTGCCACCAGCAATTCTCGAGAAGGGCCCAATGTCAGTGGCGCTTCCACCAGCCGATCCAGGTGCTGAAGGCTCATTTTCATCACCAGCCACAAACTTGCTGAGTTTATCCCAGACCGAGTTCCCGATCTTATCAATACTTGGCTTTGAAACCCAGGACGAGGTCTCTGCCTTCGGAGACTGCTTCAATCGTTTGCTCAGATCATCGAGCTCTGCAACCAATAGCGAGTGATGATATGGAGACCTTCGAGTTTGTGATGTGATGGACGAGGCGATCGATTCACAGTACTGCAGAGCTTTCTCCCGATATCCAAATTCTGCGAGAATCGTAGCATGTTGTAGCTTGTAGATAGCAAGATGTGGACTTGAGACTGGAATATTGGATACGTTGGAAATTGACATTCCATATTCAAAGACTTCGCTGAGTAGTATCGGTTCCATCTCTCTATCGAATTCGTAAGGTTGTCTGAGATGGTCAGATCCAACAAGTACAATACTTGCAGTAGGATCATCCACACCACCGAATATCGACAAGTGTCTAGCGAATAAGAAACAGATGTGTGCAGCCTCTGCTCTGCCATAACCGGATAATAGCTTACCCAGTGCATTCAGGGCTTGAATGTCATCAACACTCCGATTACTTAGAACAAGCCCCAAAGTTTCCCTCCATCTATCAAGGCCATCCATCGCATCCTTAGAAGCTCCACCTGTGTTAGTCGTGCTGACCATTTGGAATCCGGCACGGGCCGAAGGTGGGACTAATTCATCAATGCTTTCTTCAAAGTTCCCAGCAAAGATATCGTACAAGGCAGCAAGTGACTCGGTATTCTCACCAGCGGTTTTCACTTCCTTCTGAACGAACTCTTGCGCAACCTGCTTGTAGAGGTCTCGTGAGACCGTGTTAGCAATCAGCATTGCATGAGCCCACAGCCGTTTATCGACGGCTTCCCAAACAGCCTTCTCACGGTCACCACGTAGGAGATGCCGTCTTAATTGATCAACTGCCGCAGGATCAACAGGATCAGAACGAGGTGCGTTCACCGATGGCACAATACCGGAAAGGTCTGCTCCAGTGGCATAAAGTGGATTCGAAGTCTCATCATCAATCCCAGGCGACAATACTTCTCGAACAGCTTTATCAACGCTAGCGTTGCCCTCAAGTGTGCCATCATTTTCAATAAAGACACGGAGAATTTTCCATAGCAAAATTCGTTCTTCTGTTCGCTTGTCTTCATGCGTGAGAAAGGACAATGACCGAAGGTATGAGCCCTCCTGCTCTAGAATATCAATTCCAGAGCTGAGCCAAGTAACAACTTCCTTCTTCTTTGACTTGCCCTTCAAGGGGCCCGGAAAGCTGGTTAGCCGCTCTGGGAGTGGGTTGACTTCCTTGATGTTGGAAATCTTCACTTCCCCAGGGCTACGTATGATCATGGGAGCTGGTTGACTTGCCATATATCGCGGGACATCTTTTGGAAAAGAGGTAATGATAGTTCCTCCGACGCCCCAGGCGAAGACGGGTGCACCTTTCCATCTCTGTAGAGGATCATGCTCACGACCATCAACTGGCGCAATGTAGTTATATCCATGAGAAAACCCTCTGGGACGTCCCTGAGTTGGAGCTGCTTGCATTGATTGCATTGATTGTATCGAAGTCACGTGAATGCTATTTCTAGGAGAGGTGGGAACCTCCACGGAAGCCGGACGTTTGTATGGGACGGAATTGGTCATATCCAGCTTCGGGCCCCTAAATGCCGTACCGGGAGATTGCGTGTGTGAGCGTTGAGGCGGTTCGAAGTTCTGCGATGGATACGTGTTATTATTGACTGGTTGGGGAAGGTAATTGGAGGCACCACGCTTAGGTGGAGACATCGCCATTTGTGAACCAAGCATATGCGGCGGAGGCGTTCGCGTTGCTGGTCGCATTGCTTGTTGAGTATTTTGCATTTGTAGCTCTCCATAGTTCCTGGTCGTTGTGGGCGAAAGAGCTGGCTCATTCTCATCTACCTCACGAGTAGGGGGGAGATGACTTGCTCGAAGGCTAGATTCATGACCTGAAGAGCTGGTTCTGCGATCATAACTTAACATCTCAGAGCTATAAGATCTTTGGTCTTGGCTTCTTTCGAAGTGGGCCAAGGGGCTTGAAGTTCGGGGCTGATGCGGAAGCATTGGAGGTGGAGCGTTAACGGGAGGATTGTAGGAGTGTTGTTGTTGTTGGGGTGGAGGAGGCGCTGGAGAGTATCTAGATTGGGAAGCAGGGGGTGGTGCGGTATGACTTTGGGGTAGCGTTGGTGCGGGTGAGTAACGCGAAGCTATGGCTGGCGGTGGTACATGCCCAGATGGAAGAGAAGCATAAGGGCTAACCCGCTCTGGAGCTACCAATCCTGCTTGGTGGGCTGGTGCTTGGGGAGGCTGATGCTGGATAGGGGAAGCATAAGGGGCTTGTCCGGCGGGCGGTGGTAATTGTGGAGGAGCGGGCGCCATGTGTGGCGTGAAGCCGCCAGAATGTCGAGGTGCAAGCTTTGGCTTAGTTGACATTGGTAATTCTTCAAAGAATCCATGTGTTTGGCTCTTGGCTGTCGTATTGGGAGGTTGGCTAGAAGGAAGACGAGAGGGAGGAGTGCTGTTTTGCTGGGGACCATGACTACTTGTAGGAGGAGATAAGCCTGATGTAGCTTGTGTGGGTGGCGCGCCTTGCGCGTACATGCTTGTACTTCGAGGTGGTGGAACAGCCGCTGGGGTTGGGTTGAGATGCTGCATACTTGGTCGTTTGCGAGGCTTTACTACCTCCATTGGGAGATCGTAAGGTGACGCATAACCTCCTTTCGACTTGTCCGCAAAACTTTGGGCTTTGGGCATGCTTGGCCGTTCCTGTTGCGGTGGAGCAAAATTTCCCATCGCTGGAGCTATATAGGGTGAGGGTGCTACAACCGGAGTTGTTGCTGGCCTGGAAAGGTCTGTTAAGAGCGGTGCGGTGGGTGCATAGTTCTTTGTAGCAGGAGGAGCAACAACATTTGCGGTGGCACCTGCAGGAAGATAACGATTACTGCTACTACTAGGGCGATTTGACGGAGCAGAACCAGAGGAGGTTCCAATCGCGTGACCATTTGGTGCTTGACTCGGATGTGGTGTTAGTTCTGGAACAAACTGTTCTGTGTCCTCAAGAAAACCTTCGTCATCACTTCCAAAAAGAGCTGATGGGTCAAGAGCTGTGCTACCCTCCGCAGCATCATCATCATCCAATAGTTCATCATCATCGTCCAGGAATTCGTCCCCCGCTAACGCAGCCTTCCACTTCGCCGCTAGATCTCCCTCACCAGTGTCCATTTCCAGGCTTGCAAGATTCTCGGGTTGGCTATGTATGTCCGTGTTGGGGTTCTCAAGGACTTCTGACAAAATTGTATTGGTTGATATTGCAATACCATCGCCAGCTGCACGATCCAAAGAGCTTTGGGATTTCTCAATCCCTACCTCCACGTCGGAGTCTTCTTCCGGAATATCATCCTGGTTTTGCTGGTGAGGTTCGTAATCGAGCGAATTAAGGACCTGCATTGTCGATTTCCGATCCAATGGCTGTGGTTCCCAAGACTCTTCTGCTGTATCATCCGATTTCCTAGCCTTTGAGAAAAAGTCATCCCCATCATCACTATCATCGTGTTGAATAAGATGTAGTCCTTCTTCAAACTGTGCCTCAGACTCAAAGTCCTGTTCCTGCCTCGCGTCTCCACCTGAAGACTGCCCAAAATGCTCATTTGTATGACCTTGTATGACATTCCCAAAATCCGCGAAATTAGCTGCGGTTGTATCTGGTACAGCTCTCTGGCTGAAGAAATCCGCCTCCTCGTTGCCTCCTTCATCCCCAAAGAGATCCTGGGATTCGTGCTCGACTTCGTTCATGATTTGTTCCACCTGGGTGGGTAATAGTTCCCCAACTTGGTGAGTTGCGGGAATCACTGGAAACGAGTTTGTCCTCTCGGTTTTATCCATAAACTTGAAAGGATCTGTATCTGTTCTTGACAAATTCCACTCCGGGTCAACCTCGTCGTCCTCGCCCCAGTTAACCTCTTCCGACACTGTCCTGGCGAAGGACATGGTGCTCATATGCTTATTCGCATGTGAAGGTCCCTCGGAAGGGAAGTCAGCCACATCATCACCAATTTCCTCCCTGCGGGAGATGCCATTGTGCGATGGGCTTTCGTCCATTTCCACTCCTCCCGGACTTGCTAAAGATGCCGTGAGCGCATTACGTAGGTCGTTCAGTTCAGGCTGTTCATCTTGTATCGATTCAACCGCAGATCCAGCAGGTATTCCATTTGATATCTCTGAATCCCGTGAAAGAAACTCTGATGAATGCGATTCTTGCACTGCGAGCGGCTCTTCAGGATGGTGTTCCGTTGATGATAGGGGACTCGGATGTGACGACTGCATCGATTTCGTTTGTATTATGTCTGCGACAGAATTCGGCATCAAAGCTGGATGCCACGATGCTGCTAAGGACTCAGAAGGCATCGTGAAAACAGTACCTCAAGGAAAAAAGGGAATACTGGACGATGTCAGTGTGTTGGCTCTTTCCTTCCCCACATCAACAGCTCGGAGTTAACACATAGGGGGGAGATGAGCAGTTCAATATACTTATACAACTGCACCACTAAAGCGCTAATCAAATTAAACAGTTGTCAAATACAAAGCCATGTAACTGCTGCTGCTGTGGGAATGGAATGGCCGTCGTCGCAAAGACGGGCATGGCAGATGGGAGATTGGAGTTGTAAAATCTTAGAGACAGGAGGTTGCTGGGGTCCTTGGTGGCTTGTTCGCGACTTGGACACCTGGACCATCGCTGAGGCCAGCTTGCGCTACGGATGCCGACAAAGACAACTTTCCAACCCCCCATTCAGGCGACTTCAGGCATTTCTCGTCGGATTCTCGGGACAATCACAGGCAGAAGACAGGCATCTTGCGGTGCCACAGGAGGCCATTTGGGGGAGCAACGCGTGGCTGAGACAGAGCAACGGCAAGGCTACCGTGAATAAAGTAGTGGACAACATATCAAAAAGACGACAACCACTCTCCATCGCGTGCGCCGACAACAGCACTCTCTTCGCAGCTTGCTCTTCACCTCCTACGCAAATCACCGCATCAATGAGGCATGTCTTCGAGACCTCTCCATCAACCAGATGCCCCCGAATCACCTGCCAACGACTCGGATTCCGACCTTGATCTGGACATACAAGAGCTCGATCCCATCACAACCTCAAGTCCGGGTAGTACATCGCGGAGGGACCGGAATTCACAGAACGAACGGCGAACGGGCCATATACCTTTAAGAAATCTGCGAATGAGTGGCCTGCGCAATTTGGCCAACAGAAGTAGAGGCTATGGAGATTTAGGGAGGAGGAGAGATACGGATCAAGATGATTTGCACGGCCTTTTGAACGATGATCCAGAGGATGGGCCAAATAGACATTCAGCAGGGAGTTTCAACAGCGTGGAGGATGATGCGCCGTTATTACAAGGAACCAGGCATCGAAGGTCGTCCAGCGTCGATACATTCAACAGGGTGAGATCGAATCTAGGAGCACATCTACGATTACCAAGCTTTATGTCGAATGCCTCACAACCAATACCGGGCGATACAGATAACGTAGACGAGGAGCATGACCCGGCGTCATCTCGAACTGTCTTTGTTGGCGCGCTCCAGACCGCACGATTTCCTCCCAATGCCGTTTCTAATGCAAAATATACCCCTATCAGCTTTTTGCCAAGGACCCTGTATAACGAATTCTCTTTCTTTTTCAACATGTACTTTTTACTCGTTGCTTTATCACAAGCAATTCCTCAGTTGAGGATAGGATACCTTTCCACTTATATTGTACCACTAGTTTGCGTTTTGGCCATTACTTTGGGAAAGGAGGCCTACGACGATATTGACCGAAGACGGAGAGATAATGAGGCCAATTCCGAAGGATACACGGTCTTAACTTTTGAGAATCCAGGAATGGGAAATGCCGAAAGATATCATGCGAAAAAGAAGTTGAAGTCGATCAGCAAGGGAAAGAAACGAAATACGTTGGTGTCTACGGATAGGTTGTCAGATATCCAGGAGGAAGAAGACCGGGCCGAGAGCTCGGGATCGCCGCAACCGCCAACTACCATCGTTCACGAAGTGGTACGAAGGTCACGGGATCTGAAGGTTGGAGATGTTCTAAAATTGGGAAAGGATCAGAGAGTGCCAGCAGACGTGGTTATTTTGAAAAGTTACACGAATGAATCAGTGCCAGTAACCACAGAGCCAGATGTGGCTCCGGTTGAATCATTATTAGTCGACCCAATATCCGACCCTCCAATTGACCAAAGTGCTGAGACGATTGCCGAGGGCCATGAGTCTACTTCAAGACTTGGCAATACACCTTCAGCAGATGCGGGTGGAGTTGGTGAAACATTTATTAGAACAGATCAACTTGACGGAGAAACTGATTGGAAACTTCGTCTAGGATCACCCCTTACTCAAATGCTTGAACCATCTGAGTTTGTCCGACTTCGTGTGATTGCTGGGAAACCCGACAAAAAGGTAAACGAATTCATTGGCACTGTGGAATTATCGCCAAAAAGCAAAGGATATGATCCTCATGTTCCAAAGGTTAATGAAGAGGGTGACAACAACAATGCTGAGACTGCACCTTTGACTATCGACAACACAGCTTGGTGCAATACTATTCTAGCCTCAAATGCGACAACTCTGGCTGTTGTTGTGTATACGGGGCCGCAAACACGTTCAGCACTCTCTACCTCACCTTCCCGATCCAAGACTGGTCTACTCGAGTATGAGATTAATTCTCTTACCAAAATACTATGTGCTCTTACACTCACGTTGTCAATTGTTCTCGTCGCATTAGAAGGCTTCGAACATGTAGAGGGAATTAAGTGGTATGTCAAGATCATGCGATTCTTGGTCCTTTTCTCCACCATTGTTCCAATTAGTCTTCGTGTCAACCTGGATATGGGCAAAACCGTTTATTCATGGTTCATTCAACGAGATCAAGGCATTGAGGGAGCAGTTGTCCGAACGAGTACGATCCCAGAGGAGCTTGGTCGAATTGAATACCTCCTCAGTGATAAGACTGGAACACTCACCCAAAATGAGATGGAAATGAAGAAAATCCATGTCGGAACCGTATCATACGCCAACGAAGCGATGGATGAAGTTGCTTCTTATATCAAACAAGGGTTCTCGGTCCCAGCGTCTACTGATCCAAACCAACCATCCATACTTATCACACCCTCATCCACATTCCTGGCGACCACCACCGCTACTGCAACTCGGACAAGAAGGGAAATTGGATCACGTGTTCGTGATGTCGTTCTAGCCTTGGCAATTTGTCACAATGTCACCCCGACAATTGAGGATGAGAATGGACAAAATATAACGACATATCAGGCATCTTCACCTGATGAGATCGCTATTGTCAAGTGGACGGAGGCTGTTGGTTTGCGATTGATGCATCGTGACCGCAAGGGAATGCTGCTGCAATCTGTTGACACTGGCCGTTCAGTTGTTCGAGTTCGAATCCTTGAAATATTCCCCTTCACCTCTGATGGAAAAAGAATGGGCATTATTGTTCAATTCTTAGATGACTCGGAAAGTTCAAGTGCCAATATCGAGGCTGGAGAAATCTGGTTCTACCAAAAAGGGGCTGATACCGTCATGACTTCTATCGTCGCAGCCAATGACTGGCTTGACGAGGAGACTGCCAATATGGCTCGAGAAGGTCTCCGGACTCTGGTTGTTGGACGAAAGAAGATGTCTCTCCAGCAATACAAGGAGTTCTCAGCAAATTACAAGGAGGCTTCTGTCGCTATCAATAACCGTGACGCCGGGATGGCACAAGTTGTGTCCCACTACCTAGAAAGAGATCTAGAATTGCTTGGCGTGACTGGTGTGGAGGATAAGTTGCAGAAGGACGTCAAACCTTCACTGGAACTTTTACGAAATGCCGGTATCAAGATATGGATGTTGACGGGCGACAAAGTGGAAACAGCTCGTTGTGTAGCAGTCAGTGCAAAGCTCGTCGCTCGAGGCCAGTACATCCACACAATCGCGAAACTCAAACGAAAGGATGATGCCCAAGATCATCTTGATTTCCTTCGCAGTAAGACTGATGCATGCCTTCTCATCGATGGCGAAAGTCTTTCTCTATTCCTCACACATTTCCGGACAGAATTCATCTCTCTCGCAGTCATGCTCCCAGCAGTCGTTGCCTGCCGATGTTCACCAACCCAAAAAGCAGATGTCGCCCTCCTAATCCGCGAACACACAAAGAAACGAATCTGTTGCATCGGCGATGGAGGCAACGACGTCTCCATGATTCAGGCAGCAGATGTCGGAGTCGGCATTGTTGGCAAAGAAGGTCGTCAAGCCTCCCTCGCTGCCGACTTCTCGATAACCCAATTCTGCCACCTGACCAAACTCCTCGTCTGGCATGGCCGCAACTCTTATAAACGTTCCGCTAAACTCGCTCAATTTGTCATCCACCGTGGTCTTATTATCTCGGTCTGCCAAACGATGTATAGCATAGCTATCAAATTTGAACCCGAAGGTTTGTACAAAGATTGGCTGATGGTCGGATATGCAACAGTTTACACCATGGCTCCTGTCTTCTCCCTCGTCCTCGACAAAGATGTGGACGAGAAACTCGCAAATCTTTATCCGGAACTGTACAAAGAGTTAACCACTGGCGCCTCTCTATCATACCGCACCTTCTTCGTCTGGGTCTTCGTCTCCATATATCAAGGCGGCATGATCCAAGGTCTTTCTCAAATTCTCACTGAAGTTGATGGGCCGAGAATGGTTGCGGTTAGTTTTACAGTATTAGTACTTAATGAGCTATGTATGGTGGCGTTTGAGATTACAACTTGGCATCCGGTTATGGTATTTAGTTTGCTAGGAACATTGTTATTGTATTTGGGAAGTATACCGTTCTTGGGAAGGTATTTTGATTTGGGTTTTATTATTACTTGGTGTGTATACCCTTCTTATTCCCTACTCCACTCTTCAATTTACATATAACTAATATCGACAAAGGGGATTCGTCTGGCGCATAGCGGCTATTGGAGCTATCTCTTTGATCCCTCCATATGCAGGGAAGTTGATCCGAAGAGCGGTAAAGCCGCCCAGTTATCGGAAGGTACAGGCTATATGAGCCGTAGGACAGTGGATGACTTGTCTATAGAAGTGCTTGAGATGGATGAATGGATGATAGCATTTTCTATGCGGATCAGAGCAGCATAGCGATCGGTGTTAAGCGTGTAATTATGTAGGGCGGTATTTATTTCATACATACTTCCTCCTTCTACAGTCAGCTGCTATTTCCCTTCCGGTTCGCGAATCCCTATGCCACTCGTTAGCGCCCCCGCCCCCTAACCCCCCAAAAAGTTTATATATACTATAGTCTCGGTTTTTCTTATTAATATAATGACAAGCGTCTACTCGTCATTTCTCTGCCCATTTCTAGACTTTGCTATCAGTAGTTGAAATCTAGTTGCACAACCAATCTACGCCTGTGTTGACTCCGTACTGAGTCTAAACCATCATACCCCACAATATTGGTAAGTGTGGCTTTGGACTGAAGTTGAGAAGCGAGTTAAAGTATCTATCAAGAACCTTGGACACGAAGAAAACACGGGTAAAATTGAATACCCAGGAACTCAAAATATTAGTATTTGAAGAGTAGCTCCGCTCGGTATACTTCACAGCCTCTTCAGAGGCAGAAACCTGTGGGTATAGCACTGGCACCTTACTGCAAGTACAAGAATTGGTTTTGAAACGAAGAGGCATTTGAATCCATACCTATCATTCGCATTCTAATTGGGGTGCTGAAGGGTAGGAGGCTAGGGTGTAAATAATCGAGCACCTACTACATCACGTCTCCGCAAACAAATGGGTACCCACAAAACCGAGCCGGTGGGTTCTAACTCATGTCCACATACTCAAATCGAAATCATACTCACGGATTCATCTTCTCTTTTTTTACTCGACCTGGAAAAATCATGCCTGTTTTGACTCGGTACCTATATTTATGATCCCGCCAAACGTAACGGTGACTAGAAATAATTAAGTTTTGACAAAATTCCACTTAAACCTATTCTACAATTTCCTTAAATCAAAAGTTTTCCTACTTTGACTTTTACCAGATTCTTGGTACCAGATAAATCTAAACTACGGGCATTACAGTATGACTCTAATCCAAGAATCGTTTTACCACCTGTCAAATCCTAGAAAATGCTGGGCTTAGGAAGAAATTTTAATATCTACCATTGCTCTATTACTGAATTCCAAGGTCCTGCCTTCCGTGGTAATTATCTCATGCACTAATTCCCCCGATTTGAAGGCAAGGTAAGGCTAAGCAAAGCTAAGGAAGCTTGATTTAGAACAGGCTGCGCCCGAATAGCCTTAAAAAAGGATTGCTAAATTACTTTGCATGTTGACACGAATTGAGGATCAGCATTGCTCCGTCGGAGCCTTGCCAACCCCGCAGACCGTGATCTGTTTTCCTCACCCGGGGCATGAGATACCCCGCCACAATGTTTTTCTTCGCTTTCTATGCAATATTCGTAGTTGGGATCCAGCCCTAACAATTTGAAGGCATTTTCTTGATCCTTTCCACCGAGAATATTTATCTGAATGTTTCGATTTCCTCAGTGTCCTTAAAAGCCGTGACAATATTTGGGGAAAACGCGTACATGGAATTTTGTGATTGAAGAGCAGAAAGCCTACAAGCGTGTGGTGTCGCGTAAACAATACAAGAAAATGATGCAGGATCGTGCCTTTAGCCAGTAAGAAACGTTTTCTGATTGTTTTGTTTTGGATCTATTAATAAAGTCTAGCGATAATCATCACTCTTCGTTAAATATTACCTCAAAGATGTTGCCAACGCATATGCATTTCTGGGTATTCCCCATCTGCCTAGCTTCTTGACCTCTGCTATACTTTTTGCCTTGCGGTGCTAGAAATAGACTCCGGTAGTTGCTGTCGCATGATATTTCTTCGCCTTTGCCTAGCTGTCAGGGCTTTCAAGCGGGCTATGCCTAGAGACATCGGAGAATTCCCAAACATTGTTTCACATGCCTTTCTCTCCAATCCAGTCACCGAGCGGATGAAATAGATGTACCATCAGTAACGTTGGAATCATTTAAAGAGACCGATGGTAGGTTTTTTTTTTTTTTTTTTTAAAAAAAAAAAATATGTGAAGTTTATTTTGGATCCTCATTTGCATTATATACATATATTTTAAAAATTCAAACTTCTACTATTCTGGAGCCTTATTTGGCTTGAGATACGATTTATACTCAGATCTGGAATATGCTTGATCCTCGCTCAATATGATGAAAGGAACAATAATTGTGAGTGGATTCTTCCCCGGCACCAAGAATTATCTAAGAAGACAATGACACTCATTTGACTTATCTCACAATTTAGATTTGAATTTAGATTGGTCGTTATGTCGTGCCAATTCCCTGCAAACAAAACTATCACCGCCACACTACAATGGTGGCAAGTTCGAGATACACTTGCACAAAACCAAACGTGTGAACCATCTAGCCTTAGGCCAAATATTGGTGGTGCTCTCCTCCCTTTCATATTTGTTATAATTCAAATCATCGTACATCTTCCAGTAATAATTGCCCGAGTAGCTCGGTGGGAGGATGTTCAAACTCTTTCCATTTTTCTTGCTATTTTCAATGTGGCAATTGTTGCTCAGGGTTATACATCTACAAATATGGCTCCAGAACACGTGTTGGTGTGGTCTCCAATGACATTAGTCATTGACGCTGGAGCGATGCTGCAACTTATGGTCTTGGTCAGAGCAGTGCATCCAAACTGGCTCAGAGAATTAAGAGGAACTTTTCGTCATCCACAAGCAAGTATGGCCTCCACAAAACATCTCGCTCCATCGAAAGCCTGACATCTGCTAGATCCTGTTGAATTGCGGCCTCTTGTGCCAGGTCAAGATACAGATCCAAACGAGTATCCGAATCCTCCAACTCACAATTCACACCCTCTCTTTGTGGCTTTCGTCATAATTACATCCTCGCTCCTCTTCCTTGCTATCTTCGCCCTTCAAGTTGCTGGACTTGTCGCATCCTTCCGTAACCCACCAGGGCCTATCCTAGCATCCTGGTGCTCAGCTATGTTTGGGCACTTCGGTGTTGCGGAGTTAGACCTCAACTGCAACTTTCATCCTGTGACAAGGAATGTTCATAATGGCATCGGATGTATTGACCTTCCCGGTGCTCGACAGCATACATGGCTTATCGTGACGAAGATCACTTTAATACTTGCGATATGCATTGAGGGCGTCGACGCTCTCATTCTGTCATTTGTGAGCCTTGAGCATAGCTGGTGGATTGTGCAGCTGAGGCGGCCATGGTTCACCATGATCTTTGGCCTAACAATGCTGGTATTGATTTTGGTGGTGGGGACCATGGATGCATATTCTTTGCCGCCAGGTATTAGCGAGAAGATCTGGTTGATAGTTGATACAGGGACGGAGCCGTTTATTTGCATGTCACGTTTGTCACCAGCGGGATTGAGAGGACAGTTGATCGGATGGTTAGATGGAGTGTTGGAAGGCTGGAATGGGATATATAATGGATCATCATAATTTCGAATTGTAGAATCTTCCCGCTTTCCTATGATCATCTCACTTTAATAGTGCTCAGATCATTCGGATTCATAAATTCCCAGACTAATCGGGTCTGACGTTGCTTCATTCTAAAGCTCTCATCATTCTTAAAGTTGTATCCTCACTCAATAATTTTAAATACCGTCCTCGTAGCACACTGTCAGCATCACTTCGATCACACTCCATTCTACGATTACAATATGAGAGATAATGGCTTACGAGCACATAGCCACCGGCATCCAAGTAGCTCAAGCATCTTCCTTAACGTTCTCAATCCGTCCACCGTGTTCCGCTCGAAGTCTCCCTTCCTCATTCTTTCCGTAAACACACTCGCAGCTTTGAACAGCATCTGAGTCAAAAATGGCGGCAATAGTTGAAAGTTTAACTCAATGGGTAGTTGGGTTTCGTGTAGATCAGACGTGGGTGAAAATGTATATGGATGAATGACATCGAATATATCAGCAAAAAGTGATGAGAGGTAATTTTGTGATAGGACCATACAGGAGAACGACTCAGTCTGCGTTATAGGTGCGTTAATTCCAAATGAGTATAGAATCAAGCGGGATATATTATTAATTGCCCAGCTAGAATTGTAAAGCTTGAGATCCTTTGGGATGTCATTCACCATGATGTCTTGCTCTGAGCCTCTATTTTGAGTTACAATCGCAAGTTCTTTCTCGTTGAAGAGCAAGTTTATATCTTGTTCCAAGAAATCAGTTGATTGAACTTTATCGAGGAGTTTCGAGGCTTCAAACAAATCTGAAAACGAGTTTGGGGATAAGAGGGGGATTGAGATGGGTTGTGGAGTACCCAGTAATAACTTCTCGTGAAAGACGCGGTTCTTGGTAACTGAGGGGTAGGTATGACTTTCAAGTGCGAGAAATCTGGTGAAGGATGATGCGAATTTTAGCGAAAGATATTAGGAGGCATAGAAAAGAAGTGGTAAGCATACCTATCCAAAATCAGGATACATCGCCAAGTCTGGCGATAATCCTCTTCATATTCTTCGACAGTCGCAGAATGAAGTAGCGGGGTGTTAATCTCAGCATAAACACAGAGCGCATCAATCGCTCTTACCGCACCAGCGATTGAAATGTAAGCAGCCGGAAATACCCCATGAAAAGTCTCGAACAGTACAAGCAACACTCGGGCTTGCACAAGGCCCAAGGTATTCTTACCATATGCTTCAAGAATTGAGAACCAGCTTTTGCACAATAAATATAGTTCTCTTATTTCTTCCCAGAGAATGTCTCCTGATGTATCATTTGAATTTGGTGGAGTGGCGTTGAGAAGTGACATGATAGCAAATAGGAGCGTAAACTCATCAACAGAATTCTCCCAGTTTCTTGGAAGCCGTCTGCAGAGATTGGCATCGGCAAGAATGGGAAACCATAGATGGATTGTGCGAAAATGAAGACCTACGACGTCTTCTATTGGAGTGCTTGAAAGCTTTTCAAGTATTAAGGTCTTGAAATCAAATTCTGGAAATTTAATCGAGGGGCGGACACTGGGTGTTTCAGCGGAAATGGTTGATGATGCAGATGAGGAGGACGGCGTCACAAGATTATTATCGTAGATACAATTCGTTTGTAGGCTAGATCAGGCACAATATGTCAATATCATCGATTGACCTACCGCTGTTCAAATAGGGATTGAGGGATGTGTGGAAGGGTTACAAACCGAGTGCAACGACTACATGTCGGGTGTGTGCTATCACATTTTCTCTTGTGATATCTGCACCTTGTGCAAGACTTTTTCGATATGCCGTTAACTACACCCTTGTCTCTAACCCGTGATGAGGTTCTTTTGGGCTCCATGAGATGCTGTGATGAGAAATAGTGTTGCTGAAGAGATGCGGAGGCATGCGGGAATGAAGTTAAATATGTGGAAGGGAAGATGTAGGTGCGGATGTAGGTGCGGATATATGCGGACACATGCGGGAATTAATCTTGGCCCTTCATTGTAAATACACCATCACTTTGAAAGCACCACCCAGTATTTCTGAATGATAAACTGCTTTCCCTCTCATCTTTTATTAAAGGATTAAAACCAGATCAGTATTTGCTCGTCAGTCCGTTTTCTCTCTTCCCATTCAACCAGGTTATTCGTGGGCCATAGGATAACTTTACCAAAACACAACGAAATCACTCTACAAACTAGTTCACTCGTCACTTCAAATTTAAAAGAGGTTTCCAAATAGTGGAAAAATCATAATGTCCAATCCAAATCACAAAAACGTTCTAGTTCTTGGTGGAACTGGAAAGCAAGGGCTCGCTATTATTCGTGAATGCTTAGCTCACGACCTCAGTCCAATTGTTTACGTCCGGTCCCCCTCCAAACTTCCCTCTGAGATAACTAGGAACCCTAATGTCACAGTAAGTCTTTGTGTTCCCGCAACTGAGAAAGACAACTAACAAATGGTCGGAAAGGTCGTAGAAGGAACGATAGAATCAGCAGCAACCGATCTGTACCCGCACCTCTCTTCTGTCGCAACCATAATTTCAGCACTTGGCCCTACCTCTGATGTCTTCTATCGCAAAGCTCATCACAAGTTCTCGTCACTCTACTCTGATATCTTGGCCCAAGTCGCAGCTTACAAAACAAAACCCTACCTTCTTGCCCTCGCCACTCCCTCCTACCGGCACCCAAACGATAAGTTTTCTCTCCTCATGTTCATCGGTATTATCCTCCTCAAGATCATCGATCCTGGAGCGCGCCTTGATATGATCGCCATCGGAAAAGTCTTTGAAGAGTATGGAACTGGAGAAGGAAAAGTACCTTGGACAGTGTACAGAGTGGCGAATTTGAGGGATGAGAAGCCTGAGATGAGGAAGAAAGAAAGAGTAGCGTATGCTGGATATGTTTCTGATGGAAAATGGGGGATTAACATGGACAGAGAGGAGATTGCTAGATGGTTAGTTAGGCAAGCTCATGATGTACTGAACAGGAACGAGGAAGGTTTGAAGTGGATTGGGAAGTTTCCTGCTTTATCCGGTTCTGTTTAGTGAGTTGATTACCTTTGGAATGAGACCATAGACGTCGCTCGTCCGTGGGGCTATGGGCTGTAGGTGTATTTTGGCGCTGAGGAAGGTCGTTCGTGTTTTAGAAAGATTGACAACCAAGTAAAAATGTGCAGAAAATCATGAATAGTTAGGATTACGGTTTTAAAACATTTTCCCTTTGTCAATGTATATATATAGCTCGAATTAGCCTTCTCAATCACTTCCAATATGCTCTCAAGTGTAAGTAGAAGGTTCCATTCCTCGCCCATTAGCCAAGTGATCACTGTGAGAATTGGCTCTCTATGTCTTCAATCATACGTCCATCTTTTCGATACATTTGAATAAGTCGTGCAGCCATTCTTAAAACCAGACCCATAGCCGCCGCAATAATTATTGCGCAGACCACCAGATCAGTCCATACAAAGTTCAGTGTCATAGGTACACCCCAAGAACTGTCTTTTCCCAAAACTGTCAACGTGTTATCGTTTGAAGATTGTGAAAACATATATAGAATATCCGCAATTGTCGGAAGTAACAATTCGGCCTGTGAAGTAAGATCTTGACAGAACTGAGTGGACTGTGGTGGTTTTCTTAGCTGCGCATCATTCTATTGCACGTGGCTATCATACCAAATTGTTGTAGCAAAGAGAAAATAAGGCAAGTTGGTTGGCAGCTTGCGACTGTTCATCCGCAACTGCTGCAGCAAGTAGTGCTGGAATTGTGAACAATCCAAAGAATATCGGGACGATAAGCCCCATCCCTATGCTGCTTAGGCCCTTTAAAAGTCGATACTTTCTCTGGTTGATATTGACTTCTTCGGCCTTGAACTCCTTGATCGCTTGATGAATGGCACCTTTCTTGTCTTCCAATAACACCCTATCTCTTAGTGCAATTGACAATATGCGCATCAACTCGGTTTCTGTCATATTGTGTCCGGCTATCATTATCGAATTGTCCGGGCTGCAAAATCTCGTGGCACTTTATTACCTATGACGGGTAGCAAAATATTTATAATGCATTTCCACCTGAAACAACACGGCGCATGCCATTGGCCTATCATATTCTAGACACTGTCATTAACACTCCGCAAGGCAGATCTTGCAGAGGGATTTATTTACAATTCTGTCCGAAAGGATTGCCAAGGCTAAGATGATGGGGAAAAGTGTCACTGAAAGTCTTGGACTTTGTCATCCTGCAGCGAGAAAATTGCACTGACATACATGGGATTTTTTGCGCCTGTGTGATTTGTTGAAAGCTGTATGGTTATTTACCCGGATAACAAAAAGTTGCAATTCAACGATTTACATTCATTTCCACGCTGCTTCTCCGACTGCCTGATACACGGTTGCCAAGAGCCAAGAACCAATTCTCGCGGTGAGCGAGTGGTAGTTCTTGGCATCAAAACCATGAAAAAATGGGCTTTTTTTATGATTGCCAATACCTTGTAAGCCTCGCAGCTTTCATTTTCTCTCATCACCCTAGTTTAAAAAGCATATCATGATTTGCATCAATCCGTCGTCATTTGAGTTTCTTGTAAATGCCTTGGCCCGCTTTAGTTTAACATTTATTTGCAATTGATCATTTTTTAATCCCGAGTGATTCAAAGCACAGGTACTAATATTTTTTTTAGACTGGCATAATCGTATGCTTCTTATATTCTTCTTACATTTATTTGATATATCTAGAATCGAGATACTTTTATCTGAAGAAATGGCGAGCTACGAGTAGTAGATCTGTGCGATTGCGAAGGTGGCCATTCGTGTAAATGCTAAGGCCTAAGACTTTCTTTCTCAGCGGTTTTAGCTAGATCATGATTTTTCTTTTTTGGTACTCGGAATGATATAGCTTCGATGTGCTATTATTGTGATTTCGTATTCCCAAAATGATTTCTCCAAACCAGGGAATTATGAACTTAAAAGTAGCATGTAAATATTTTCCATTGTTCATGCCAATAGTCATCACTTTTTTAATAGTACCCGAGATACTTCTCCTATAAAGCTTAATCCACACCTCTACTTTGAGTCAAATTGATGGTAAACAAACACCAACCTAGACGCAGGTGATCATCGGGATACTATTCCTTTTTCTCACTTACCTTTTATTGTTGCCCTCATCAGTCTAAAGAAAAATTGGGTTCCCTGATATTTTTATTCTCAACTGGTCTTATTCTACTAGGTTAATCCAAGATGTCCTTCTCTGAAATAGTATCCTTCTCTCGCTTGTTTCGTGCATGGCTTCGGTTTTGAAAGAGAGCAGGAAGAGAAATACCCTAGCAATGTTCCTCATCTGCTTAAAGCGTTTAGTTAGGGGCCAAGTATTATAAGTGTCAGTGATCACCTCCATTGAAGAAGCGTTTTATAATACCAGACATTTCCATAACCGTGCTGCAGGACCTTTTAAGTATAAAATGCTTACCAGTTGCTTTTGATAGATCCGAAGTGCGGCCTCCGATGTAGAAGCCTTTATCATGAGAAACAGCGTATCTCACATGGAAATATTGATATGAGCGTTTTCTATTTCTGCCTTTGGACCTGAGCAGTTGCTGTTATGCTTCACCTCAGTTGGGATTCTTACTAGGCTTACATCTATCATGATCAAGATCTGCTACTTTATTCCCTTTCTTGATTTTCTCTCAAAGTGTCACGACCAGCTAAAACCCACGTTTACCTAGGCAATCAAGTATCACTAAATTCTTCAACATAACGTAGGCCTTTCGCTAGTGAAATAATAGTATTATCATTCGATAAACTAATCGCTAAGGAAGGAAAGAAAGAGCTTGAATTTGGGTGGGGTGATGATAACCCCTCCACCAGGATAGAATATACAGCGTGACACAGGCTACTCCTATGCTAAGCCCTTGTAACAATATCAATTCGCCAACACAGGACTTTTAAGAATTAGGCTCCAGCCTCTAGGTTCCTCCCTGCACAAGTGGCATCTTATGTCTTTAACAGCTCTACCCTCTCGTATCTACTTGGACATAAGATAACAATGGGACTTATATTATTATTGTCAAACGAGATATTACACGATATTTGTCAACGCCTCGATCCGCAATCATGGGTAAATTTCTCTCTCACCTGTTCGCGTTTCCACCAGGTTTCCCAAGCATTCAAGAAACATCATCATGATCTTTGGTCCAGATTTCTCCGCTTTCAGGACGATCAGAATACCTACACCTGGTTCTGGTACAATTTGGCTGCTAGCCTTCTGGGGGGTAGCCTTGGCAAGGATTATGTGCAGGAGCTGCAAATGACAGACCTGGAGAGACGGGCAACCCCGCAGGCGCTACAAACCTTCAGAGACTGGAGCATCGAGAGAGAGTGCATCGCCCATGTTAACGGCGATAATCGACGGCGAGGGGCTTATGGGAGCTGGCACGGCCATCGATCTCTTCCAGACCTCCAAGACATGAAACCGTTCACGAGAGCTGTGGGAAGCTATTCCTGGTTGAATGAAGAGCAAAAAAGTCTTCTAATTGAGGGAGTAAAGAATAGAAGAGAAGGATGTCTTCGTGCCATTTTGCTGCCATCACTGCCAAATCTTCGATGGCTCAGCATTGAGTCTGCTAGTAGTGTTTCCCAACAATACTTGCTAGCATCTTTGCAATCAGCAGCACTGCTTCACTCGCAAAATCTACGCTGTAACTCATTTGCATATTTGCATACCGTCAAGCTTTCGAAAATGGACCTTAGCCCACCCTCGGAAGAACACGTCGGCGGTTCGGCATGTTATACTCTCGACTTTCTAGCGGCATTCGCTGCTCTACCCAAGTTACGCAATCTTTACGCTGCTGGTGTCAAAGATCCGCGAAGATCTGCTTTCTCATTGATACCTGCTTCCAATGTTACCCATCTCATGATTTCGGACGCCAATTTGCCTGCTTCCGTGTTCGGTAACTTTTTACAAGACGGCACCCCCTTGCAGGTGTTCAAATTGGGTCTTTGGTCCTATACATCGAATTTTAATGAAAAGGAATTTGAGAAGGCCTTGCGTGCCAATGCAAGCGAGACCTTAGAAGAATTCGTCTTGCTAAGGGAAATGGTCACCAATAGCTCGACCGGTATTAACCTTCAAGGGTTCACGAAGCTCAAGGCAGTCACCATTTCGTTCGCAAATCTGCACTCGAAAAGTAAGAGGGCTCTGATTAACATTCTCCCTTCATCCTTGGAGCGACTTGATGTTCGTGCTATACATTTTCAGGAATCTTGCGTGGCTGAGTTGATAATGTTGGTTCAAAATATGGATATGGCATTCCCTTTACTACGCAGGGTGGCATATTATGGACCGATTAAGTTGGAGGAGAGGGCAATTCTTGAAAGTGCATGCAAGAAATCTGGAGTTTGGCTTTCCCTTGCCAAGGGGTGTTACCGTTCTGAAGAATGGATCCTGTCTGACCTATGAGAGTCGTAACTAGAATTTAGTATGGCTATTCTATCGCTGACCAGATAGCTATTGCTTTGAAGTTAGAATTTACTTCTTCCAATGTTTGTAAGACCCTCAGAAAAAGGAAATTCTCCTCCAGTCCACTTGCTTCACATGGGGGACCATGTTTGACTGAGGTCCTGAAGAGTGAGAAATAGATTAATCTAATCAGAATATCTTGATAATCGAAGACTTGAAAAATGAGATCGCTAAGGCAGGTGACTCGAATTCCTGTAGTACTCGTCGAATCACGTTCGCCTGAATTTTGAGATAGATCTAGTCATCTCATGGCTTGGCTACAGGCGAAATCCAGTTTAGCTGCTTACCGCGCCTTAACTAAGAAAAGCAACGGGCATAGAATTTACTCGCCTAAGAACTTAGACCCTTACTGGCTAGGCCACTTACAATACGCCGGGGTGCTTTGCAAAGCTCCTAGACCTAAATGATGTTTTTTGGAGTTTTTAGCTACATAGGATTGTAAGATTACCTAACTACTACATTCAGTTTCAATCTAGCCCCTAATAAAAAAGTCTCCAACTCCATCGCATTTTCAAAAGGAAGTATAGTGGATTAACTGTATAAAGAGAATAATATGGGGAACGTATCCCATTTGGATTTTTTTTAATGGTTTATTTTACCAACGTAAGATTGCGCCGGGTCGCAACGGGTCGTAATACCTGTAAGGTGTTATTAATCTATGATCAAAAATTTAACAAAAAAGGTCAGAATGCTTCAATGTGGAAACCTCTCCTTCTCCTTCGTGTACCCAACTTTCCCTTTCAATTCGCTAGGCACCAACTAATAGATCAATGTTTCCTTGCAAAATGTCGCCTCAGATTGTCCTTCCTTGTAAATCCACCTTCTGTGCCTCCACTGGCGTAGATACAGCCAGCATGCATGCAGTAGAATTGTCGTCCATTATGTTTCGCTTGGTGCCGCTCGAGGTCCTTACGAAGTGCAAAGGCGACATTTCTGGTCACACAAGAAGGGTCGGTGCACCGATGTTTCTTCATGTGGTATTTCTTATGTCGACTAACTTACTATTAGTTGGTGACCTCCAAACAAAAGAGGGGGCTTACTTGAGTTTGTAGCAATGTGTGAATGACTTGCCGCAATCGATAAAGTCACAAATCCACTCTTCTGTTATATCCCTATGGCTTGAAACAGACCTTGAAGGTACATCATTGGTCAAGGATTTCTCATCTCTTGGTAATGGCTGATTCTCATTTGTTGAAGGAGTCATATCCCCAGCGGATAAGGTTAGTGGTTGCATTCCGGAGGCGGATGATGCTTCGTTCCACATCTTAATATTTTCTTTCGATATTTCCAATTCCATTTGATCCCCACCCCACTGCCATGCATCGAGATGTGTAACTGCCAGTGGGTCCACCCAAGCAAGGCTCGGCTCCAGTCCCAATCCAAAAAGATCAGAAGTTTCGTCAGCCAGCTGCCCCATCCTTTGCTGGTCCCCTGGATCAGAGGCTTCAAAGCCCATTTCATAATTCTCGGTCCACCCACCATCCATATAACTCCCCTCAGCATCAAGGACCTGTGCCCTTGGCTCGCAGTGGCCGAGACTATCAGGCCATCCCCAAGGTTGTTGCCCATCCCAGCTAAAGTAGTCGACTGCTCCCGGGCAGTCAATGTCCTGAAGGCCAGAGGATACACTCCCATCGAGACAGCTTGATTGAACTGGATCACTGTGACATTTGTGCGAAATAAGTTTGCGAGCGGAGGTTTCCTCCGCTCAGGAGTAAGGACGATGTGGCAAGGCTGTTTGCCAATTAGTAAGTTCTCTAGAATTTGAGGTGTGCGACCTAACTTACACTCCCGTCTCCGATCTCCCTCAAGAGGGTTCGATGGATGAAAGAAGAGAAGGGGTGTATCAAGCATGATCAATAACGCTTTTAATCGTCATCATGGCCGGCCTCTTCAAAAATGCTTGGATGGCCTCCGACGTGGCTATGAGGGGTTTCGGGAGAATCGATAGCCAGTGAGGTACGACTATTGCAGCCACAATTAAGATATTCCGCCTCGCGATTGGAGAATCACGATGGTCGGCCTCCTGCACACCATATTGGATGTCAGGACCATAGGAAAATTCTGTAGGTAGATTTTGTGCGGCCTCCGTCACGTGTAGGGGTGAAAGCTCTTCCTGGAAGCAAAAGGACTTTGAATAATTGCAGTGAGCTACAAATGCATGATTTAAGCAAGTACTCAACTGATATTTCAAGAGAAACCCAGGATAATTCAGTGTCGATGACACAAGTGCTCTATTAACCATATCTTAGCCAAGACCTACTAAATTTAGACATATAGTGGCACGGGATAAAGGCGTTATCGAACATGAGAATTGGCTTCTTGGTTGATATTTCGCCAGTGTGTACTTGAAGAAACACCAGCCACTGGTCCCAGAGCAATGTGTTTTGATCCCATGGACCTTTGTGTGGAGACTATAACCAATCCCACAGCTTCTGACTGTTTAAATCCTGATGTGTATGTAACCCGTTTCTTCTATAAACTAGACCTACTGAGGAAGCCTTTACACGAAAAAAACCTTCCTAAGATCTCCCATGGTTAGTGTTACATCCTCGTAGTTCATTATAAAACTTCGTTCGAAGATTTTACTAGGGACATTGTAGAAAGGATGGTTCTACTTACTTTCTTACCAGCCACTGGCCCTCTTGATAAACATGAATTAACCCTATCTCCATTCATATAGTTACACCCTCAGCTGCAACAGTGATAGTAACGCAAACAACCATGAAAGCATGGACAAAATACAAAAATGTAAATGTTCTCCAAATTAATCTTTATAAAATCATATATTGCGAACTCCTGACTAGCAGAGGAGTAGCAAGGGCTTATCAACTCCCAGGTCTTGAGAAAGTACCTTAGAGAGCATTTAGGATGCCTAGAAGGGCATTGTAAGCTTGTACAGTGAGCTCATGAAAGGGCTGAAGAGTCTTGGTATAAATCCTAGTTGTGTGGTGTGATATAATATATGGAATCTCAATATATTTTCAAAACAAAATGATAGAAGAGCAAGTTTACTTACAGTCAGAGGCTATTCATCTACTACAGCAGCTACTAGCAAAACGGGCCCGAATACTAAGCTAATAATTACTGGTAGGATAATACTGACAACAACAGTTTTAAGTCCTTCCAGTAATTTATATATCGTCTATTTGCTATTCCTTCCCTCTCTTTGAAGGAGTGAAAATGCATCTTAGTATTCTTGTGCCTGCAATTCTTAGAGTCGCTTCCTTTTGGCCTATTCCTTTTCAACTTACCATTTATCTTTATAGCATCTGGAATCAGGCTTTTAAAAATAACGTATGGAGTGTGGTTCTAATATGAGGACACTAAATTGATTGCGTCTTCCAGAAAATTTTGTTTGTCTATACTTAAGCTAGGACGCAGAAGGAAGGTTAATAAGGGTGTGCTCACTTGTCAAGGGTTGCGAGTAATTCCCGGTTTCGGGGATGGAGTTCAAGGCAATTGTCACCCGTTACAAGTTTATAATCATTTTATTCTGGTTGGTTTAGCGTCATGAAGGGTCCACAAACATGGTGTTGCGATATTGCCCATGAAGGCATTCACAGATGGATGAGCTTGAAACTCATTTGCATGAACAACTATTAAAATCTAGCATAAAGACTTTGCTTACCAAAATAATTCAAGAGCGCACGGTCTTCGAGACACTTATACCTGCGAATGGCTCAAATAAGAACAGGCGGCTTCATCCGGACGCGAAAATCGTGTAACCCTCTCAAGGGTAAAATAGTCCATCAGACCTCACGTACTACCTAGTTGCCGCTTACCACTTGGCTGCCGTCCTCATGTAAATGAGGAATGGGGTACGAAGCGGAAGTGGGAGGAGCGCCTCAGACATGTGGGTTACGTGTTATACGTGGACGGTCTCTTATCTCTTTGAGTTATTCTTCTGCAACTCCTTCTACTTCAAGATACTCTTCAAGGGAGATTTGACTTAGTGCTCGAGATATATATAAGTTGTAAATATCTGGTTCTGTAAGAAGAAAAACATAGCAGCCAGGTCTGAATCGCTTCGGTAACCACCAACCTCGGTGACCGAAAAGGGGCTGAAGATCACGGGAACACATGCACAACCACCACCTCATTAACATGAAACACAAACTATCAGCACTGCTGTACCTGCATCTTCCTTCGCTCTTGTCCAATATTCAGCCGTTCTATTTTTGAGATGTGTAAAGTGATGGCTTGATATAGGTCCATGGTGTTGGTATGTGTGGAAAATGTATCTCACTGATTACGGACCATTACGGTCAGAACCTTGTTTGAAGATGACGCGTTGGATATACCGATGTGCACAAGGATGTCTCTCCGTATGCTTGATGGGTGTGGTATAAGATGGTAGGGCTGGCACATCCGCGGGGATGCGTGAAGTGGTGATTTGCGGTGATTTTTTATTCTTCTGGTCCATTGAAGTTGTGAGTTCCTCGAATAGTGAGAAAGTTAGTGTCATTAACAATTGTGTCTCCTATCCATTCGCAGCCGCTACTTCTCACACAATCAAGTCTTAATTTTCCAAAATGGCGCCTCTGATTCTAGAGCCCATCGACTCTGCCATCCGAACCGACCAAATTGAGTCCGAAGACTGCCTCTTCACTTATTACTACATTCCATCTCGTATCCCCGCAGATATTCAGCCAGATCCATCACGATTCTCGACTACCAAATCCATCTTCCCTTATCCGTCAGATCCACGGCCACCAACTCCTGAGCGTGGCCAACTTGTTACGTTCATTCCCGGTGGAAATGGCCATGGAAGACAGTATTTCCCCATTATGCTTCATTTGTCAGAAGCACTTCCAGGATATACATATGCTACATATGACAGGCGACAAATGTCACTTTCACAACCTATCAGTCCCAGTCCGAAGCTCCCAGGTGTGAAGAGAAAATTCTCCCATCCTCAACAAGCCCGAGACACTCTTACCATTATACAAGCACTTAATTTCGACACCTCCATTATATTTGGGTCCTCCCTTGGTGGGATAATAGCTTATCAACTCGCGCTAGACCATCCAAGCGCTGTCACTAGTCTAATTATTCACGAAGCGCCTACATTCTCACTGTTACCAGACGCAAGCAAGATTTATGACGGCTTTCGTGGGATGCATGAAGATTTCGAGGACGGAAAAGATGTGGCGCGGGCCTGGAGACGGTTCAATAAGTTTTTCATTGGCCTGGGTGATGACAAGGATAAGAAGGAGAAAGAAGCTGAGGGAGTGAGGGAGGTAAGTAGTCCGGAAGTAGAAAACGAGGTTAATTTCTGGGAGAACGAATTCTTGAGTGCGTTCTGGACACCGGATTTGAGGAGGTTACGCAGTTTAGCTACCCCAAAGAACTCCATGAAGGGCTCCGTATTTGGAAGTGAGGTATTCGAGGGCCTGATTGTTGAGGGCAGGGATGGAAATCCGAGCATTGTTGTTGGGGGCGCAAACCCAAAAAGAAGTGGTGGTAAGGTGGTTATTATGAGAGGCGAGAAGAGCGGCGAGGCGTTTTATGCAAGGGCCTGTGTGGAGCAGGCCGAGGTATTAGGAATGGGCAATGGAATTACTGGGCCTCGTGATGGAGTTATGATGGTTCCGGGGCATCACCAAGGTTTTGAGACTGAGGTTGAGGCGTTCGCATCTATTTTCATGGATGTACTGAGCGGATTTGAAGTTGCTGAAGAGGAGGAGGAGGAGGAGGAGGAAGAAGAAGAAGAGGAAGAACCGGTCCAAGAGCCTGAGATAGTGAAGGTTCTTTCTGTAGAAACACCTCGGATATATGAGAACCCTCAGCAGCTCGAGGTAAATGAAAAAAGCGAGAAACTGGGAAAACGGGAAAAGTTGGAGAAGAAGAGTTTGCAGTGGACATCAAGGATGTCCAGGCTTTTTGTTGCTTGAGGACTTTTTGGGCTCTCGGGATGCGATGCGACCTTCTGTTTATTTAACGATACCACTTGTAAATTATTGATGATTTCATAATGGAAGCTAAAGTACCATATTTCTATCTGAACGTTGGCTTGGGGGTTCATGCCGGTTTACATTGCGGTCACCCGGTGACCATGTCATCGTTTACGACATCGGAATAGGTCGGCAGCTCATTGGCTAAATGCTCGTTGGATACTATATCATGTGGTGATCCTTGGGGATCATTAAAGTCGTTGAGGTTGTGGCCGGCTATTGATAGTTCTGAAGTTTGCGGCATGCTCGAAGGCTCGGGGGCGTTGGACATCTTGCGTGCGCGTTCGGTTGCCTCTTGCGCTCTTTGCAACTTGAGAAGAAAGCTTGGTACGGCACCAGTGGATTGGCCGTGAGTAAATTTCCATTCCTCGTCTCGTAAGGCTTTGAGGTGGTTTTTCATGGCGCCGGCATCTTCAAAGACAGCCACAAGCTGTCGACTATCTTCATTTCCATGGTGAAGCCGTCTGCGATCAGCACCAGTCCAGCCAAGACATCCGATAGCAATGTGTGGCGTTGTGATGTCTATATCTTTTCTTTTGGCAATCGTATAATCCATCTTGATATCATAAACTGTTCCAAGCAAAAATTTGCTATTGAATCCGATTGATTTCTCATCCGCTGCAACAAGTACACGTTCTAGATGGCGGAGTCTAGTAAGTGGAACTGCCGGCTTCATACGTTCATCTGTCCAATTAGGATGAACCATGATATTTCGTAGTGTCAACAAATCTGGAGGAAGAGATTCTATAAGCTTCGGCTTCACCTGTCTTGGATCATCAATTGGCGGTGGCGGCTGTTGAATAAGAGAAGTCCAACCAGCATCAAACCATAGATAGTCGATCTTTGGGCTGAAGTAAACAAAGGTTGGCAATTTAGAGATAAGAATATATTCGCCATAAAGAAATGCGCTTTCTCGTGATTCTTGACATGTTCCAAGGAGTGGAAGAGACTTTGACGGGCTTGTGAATACATTTTGATCATTTACCCGTTTGCATCTTACGATGCGTGGAATAATGGCGGCTTCCCAAATCTTTGCTCGGATTTCACCAGGTAAGTTGGGGAACAGCTGAAAGGATTCGGATTCATCCTTTGAAGAAAATTGATTCGCCTGCGGGGAGGGTGCCAGCTTAGGGCTGGATGATGGTTCCGGAGGAGTATGTTCGTCTTGCATATTTTCCCATAGGAGCAGCGTCAACTGTTGCTAGGCTGGTGCTGTTGTTGGTAAAGATATGAGAACGTAAGTGATGTGGTTTGAAGTATTGGCGCTGACTAATATAGGGATTCGTCTCCGATTGGCTTATGAATCTACCCCGCAACTGTCATCCCTTTTAAATAACCACAAGTATTTATAAAGCATCATCATGGACAGATAATACTTATTCAACATGTTATTCAATCTTCTTTAATCCTTGTGTTCTTTGCAACGGACAGGGAATATAGCCTATCTAAGATTCAACTGTGAATCTTAAACGCTATGAATTTAGAGCTGGGATGAATATAGTATAGAGATAATAAACAACCATTGCCTTCAAATGGCATGCTTCGTACATATTAGACTATGATTATACCCTCTCAACGACATGGGTACTCTTCCATTATACTCAGTCTCTGCTCGTAAAAGAGGTATTGATTAGCTTTCAAAAATCCTTCCTGTGCAAGCTTGCAGTGGAGGCCTCCAATCCGGGATATTTGATTATGCAAGTATCCATGCGGGGTCTCTTATCAAGGAGGGAGAGCTCTTGAAAGCTCAAGAGATTAAACATTGTTGTTTACTCCCTGACTTCTAAATAATCTTGAAGAAGCCTTCTAATCCAATTTCAGTGAGACTTTCCCGGAGGTTATTAGGTTGTGATAGACTATCATCTTTTATTCATCATGCCCGTAACTATTCAGGTAGCTGGTCATCCGGCAAACGCAATTAAGGCTTCTCAATATCAAGACCCTTCAGCAGAAGAGCTTCTACGGCTATCCTGCCCTGCTCAATACAGCAAGAAGCTCCCGGGCGAGAAAGTTTTTTCCTCCTTCGACGCCAAATCAAACCCTGATGTAGTCGCGGCAGACAACGGCTTCCTCGATACCGTCCTCAGAGCTTACGATTCTCATCATCACTTACGAATTCGACCAGAGGATATTTGGTTTACAATTCTCGTGCAGCTCAATAGCTACATCAATGCACATGCAGAAGAGATGCGAGACTTCTTCGTCTCACACAAAGGACAGAAGGTACTTCTTATTGATCGAGAACATATCATGGGGAAAGACGGGGAGCCGGATTTTGGAAAGTTCGCATTCATGATGACGAGCCTTCTTGACCAGAATATCAAAGACAAGAATCTGAAAAACTGGGTGTTACCAAATTTCACAACTACAACGAAGGCTGATCAAGCAATAGCGTCAGTTATCATGATGAGTACCCTACAAGCCTACTTTGAGTATTACAATCCGATCACCTGTGGTATTCCCTCTGTCACGCTTCTTGGCGAACAGGAGGATTGGGAAAAACTTGAAGAAAGAATTGAGAAGTTGTCTACATTTGGAAAACAGCCGGCTGAATGGCAAACCCTACTGAAACCCGTCCTTAGCCGCTTTGTAAAAACTTTCGACAACCCGAAGTCGGAGGAACTGAGGGATTTTTGGCAGAAGATTTGTCACAAGGAAGTCGACGGTTGTACTGGAGAGGTCTCAACCTCGGTATTTTTAATCAGCCTACATTAACTTTTGTTACGACATCTGACTTTTCATAGGGCTGGATCAACGCTTTCTTCTACTGGAACGAAAAGGGGAATCCCTTCAGAAGTCAATACAACCCAAACACTTGGCACTTGAAACTTGACGATGTTCAATATCACGAAATGGACCTAGACAAATATCCTTCTGGCCAAGTCTCTGTTCCAGTAACATTGGCAGAAGGCATGGCGAAGATGGTTGCTGGCAGCTGCGGAATGCAAGTATCAAATACCAATCCTCTGCCTAGTGTCAAGCAAAAAGATTTCAAAAATGCGAAAGGTTCTTCTGTATCTCCAAGATTGGAGGACCAAAGGCCCAAGAGAGCGTTTTGGAAGAGAATTTCACGATTCTCTGGCCGAAGCAAAACCAAAGACAACCCAACGAATTCTGATCCTCCACCACAAGTGACCCCTTCCCAAACCCCGCCTATTCGTGTATTCTGTGCTGCAAAGGCAACTGGCCTTGCGAATGGAGAAAACGAATCAGACCAGAACACGCTTCAGCCAGTATCTGGGTGGTGGCTATTCCAAGTAAAAGAAGACAATGCATCTGAAATACCAGTAGAGAGAACTCAACTGAGAAGTTACGGGAAAGTTTGGTAAACAAATATTTCTGGCTCCATATTTATAACCATGATTCATGATGTTGATATATAGTATGTTTATAGATACCCTTGGAAGTAGGGGTATTGATAAGCTTGAAAGAACAAAAAGGTAATCAATAGCGGTAATATATTTAGTGAGAGGATTGCTTCAAGGAATTAAACTTAAATCAAAATGACGTCAAGGTGTCAAGGTGTCAAGACCCCCGAACAACCAGCAGCCCAATGCTTGTGGATAATCAAATTATAGGGGAGATTCCATTTGGTGATACACCACCGTACTACCCAAAGCCGTACGACATTCAGCTGTCCTAGCCGGAGTTTTCCCTCTCTAATATTTATTGACAGCTGAAGTATATGCAGTGCCATGAGTCACAACAGTGATCCATGAAGGGTGGACCACAACCGGCTATGAGCAAACAAAATCAGTTGTTTCTTACGTGGTGGGTCCAGTCTTATCACCATTTGATGTCTTACTATCTAGTACTTAAAAGGTGGCTTGATGGCTTACCATAGTGTGAGTTGCGGCTCTCAATCGCAAATGGGTCGTTGTTGCGACTTAGCGTAATAGCAGCTTGATACTCAAACTCAGCTTCAAAATGTGCTTACAGACGTTGAAGTGCGTGAGAATCCAAGTTAACATTGACATATTGGCCATTCTTTCAACTGTTATAACGGTGGTCTTAGGTTCTCTTCTTTTCCTTAAAGAAATACATACCGCCATAGCGATGGCGACATTCTAGTCACGGTATGAAGGTGCCGAGATGCTGCTACAATGCCGGCGAGGACTGTAGCAAGACCTAACACTGCAATGAATTGCACACTGTCAGTTGGTTAAAAAAAAAAAAAAATTTCTAATGGGCAATTAATCGTTCAAAATGTCTGAAGATCAGATGATGATGGAATGGTAAAAGGCGAAATGTCGAGATTTATATGGTAATTTGCAAAAGCAAAGTAGACACAGAGAGGTCTTCGTTTGTAGACAGTTTAGTAAGGTACCTGTGGAAGAGAGGCATTTCCGAAACAAACATACAAGTTTTAATATAACGAAACACTGGAAAGCCTCAAGTTTTGAATGTTAATATTTTCGCATCTTTCATTTTGTACCACTTGCAGAACTTGGGAATGAAATGTGAAGCGTAGTAAAATCTGGAACACTCTGATGGTCGTTATTGTTCTTCCTGGAATTAGAAACTTATAGCAAAGGGCAAACTAATGTGGTTGGTTAAGGAGAAGGACGTTGCAGCTGCGCAGAGCTAATGAAAACTGCGCCATCTTGACACAGCTGAGAATAAATCACCCACACTACTGCAGTAACTTACCTCAACACTCTCACTAATCCATTGGTGAAATTTTCACTTTACTGTAAAGTTCTCAAAATGCAGTTTACAACGCTAATAATTACAATTACCACCGTAGCCACTTTTATGGCACCTATTCCAGGATGGCAAACAAGTTACTTGGAAACAGAATGCCAATAAACTTAGCAAACTTCAAAATCATTTTGAGAACGAATACTCTTCATTCAAAGAGGGCAATTCATTCGAGGCTCAAGGTTGCGATCCTCATTACAGTAGGATTTCCATGGCTTTGCAATTTTTATCCTGGTTTCTAGCAATCCTGTAACTTGGAAATGCGAAATATTAACTTATTTGTTGCAGCTGTTTGTGGCCTCGCGTTTAACGAGAGTTGCTGCAATCTGTATTACTGTATAGGATTTAGTTGCCGGTGACTTCAATTTGAGAGGTGGTAAATGATAGCTTTAAGTAGATTGAGATAGTGGATTGAGATAATATTGGAGCGATCAATGGAGGATGCTCTTTTTACTTCTTCGCTAAGCTTAGCTGACCCTTTGTTAAAGGCCTCTGCGCCTTGAACATTTTCTTTTCCAATATACCAGAATCAAAATCAATCCTTTTTTAGCATGCTTGCAATAAGGTTTGAATATATCTCGGTCATCGACCTCGCCATGAGCCATGACTATTCTATTTACTTATATTTTTTGGATCTTACTATTGAATCGAATTCTCTAAGTTACACATACCCAATCCATGGGGAGTACATGAAAATAGAGCGAGAACCTCGAATGATGGTTAGACATACAGGAGGGACACAATATAGTCAACTTGTAAGCTTAGCTCGTCCGACAAGCTTGTTTATTTAGGTATGTTGCGGTTCTGTAAAATTGCTAGGTTCTAAAGCACAGATATAGGAACGCGACGGTTGTGGGCGAATTGTTACATCGGGGTACATTAAACGTATCCAATGCCTGTGGTTTAAATTGCGATAGAGGTTGGGAGAAAATTGCAATGGGAAATATAATCTGGTGCGATTACGTCTTTAAAGACAGCTTCTGATTTGATCAAACGGTGAGAGGGCTCATGCCTAACGAAAGATAAACTGTAATACTAGACTACTTTATCCTTATTATTTCTCCTTTACATCTTGGTGGTGATAATTGCTGCCCACCATGATCGTATTTCGAAATTATAACCATATATGATCTCGTGAGGGATTAATTTATATCGAAGGTGATATGAGAGACAAATGATTACGACTTGCGAATTAGATGAGGTAGACAGATATTTTTAATATCGCAGATTTTTCTTGGTATATCTGTGATAGTTTTGAGACCTATGAGAATAATTAGTCTTACTCCGTCTGAAGCTAAAAAGCCTTTTATGAAAATGTGTGGTGGACCTGATTACGAATGAAAGTCTTGATTGTTTTGTAGAACGGAGACGAACTGTAGTGCTAGATGAGCTATCATTCTCTGAAGGTGAAGTTTGTGGAGCTATTTGGAGCTTTCTTAAGGTATCGTGTAACTAAACATGACTAGTCTTGGTGTACAATGAAAAGGGGCATCGGGACAAGCAGGCATGTGCTACCCGGTCCGAACCGAGATGGGTCTTTCCCGTCGGATCGGCAAAATCATCAACACTAAGCTTGTAGATTCATTTCTGCCAGGTCCGACCGCCCCGCTCTGATCAAAAATTGTGCCATAGAAACTTCAAGTGCGACCATGTTACAAAGCGTGAAGAGCACAAATCGAGGACGTGGAAATGACCACCGGGGAATCTCTTATTCTGTTCATCGATGCGTACGATAGCTTCTCTAATAACATAATTTCTCTCCTCGAGACTACCCTCCATGCCCCGGTACGAACAATCAAGATCGATGACCCGGCCTTCAACACAGATGAGGCTTTGCATAAGGAGCTGAGGCATTATGATGCGGTAGTATGTGGGCCTGGTCCCGGACATCCGGGAAAAGAAAGGGATGTTGGAATTATACGGAGGATATGGAGGTTGTGCAATGAGGAATTGCTGCCAGTCTTGGGAATTTGCTTGGGATTTCAAAGCCTCTGTTTGGAGTTCGGAGGGAAGGTCCGCAGATTGAACGGGCCGCAACATGGGATGATACGCCGGGTTACGCATATTGGAGAAACCGAACTAGAAGGACAAGAGTCCATATTTACCGGAGTCGGAGAGATCCACGCAACCCTCTACCAAAGTTTATGCGTAGACCTTGGCCAGGATACGATCAGTAACTATGATTGGCCTGATCAAAAGTGGAAACCATTCAAGAAGACTCAAGATTTGCTTCCACTAGCCTGGGTTGAGAGCGGCATCGTAAAACATGGATATTCAGATAGTAAGGATGATCGGGTGATGGTTGCAGTTCGACACACGACAAAGCCTTTCTGGGCGCTTCAGTATCACCCCGAGTCAATATGTACAAACAAAGAGAGTGAAAAGGTTATCGAAAATTGGTTCAACAAGGCCAGAACCTGGAATCAAAATTCTCGACATAGGCCAAAGGACCGCGGAGAATCCACTAATAGCCGTGCAGCTACTCGAGAAAGCTTGTTGTATGCTAGTGAAAAGCTTCGTCCTATGTTGAATGGCTCTGCAGACTTTCCTCATAATCGCCTTGCTGACGACCGAAGAGAGAATGTTATAACCCTTGGCGATACAATCTACTACTACCGAATACTCGACTGCCCGGGTCCGATTTCTGCCCAAGATATTGTAGATGAACTTCACATTTCTCACCGCGATCAGATCATCCTTGAGTCCTCGAATGCATATGTCCAATCGACTGGCTCAGCCGATGTTCGAGGAAGATATAGCATCATCGCTTATGGCGTGCACAAGAATATGAGATTTGAATATAGGGCTGGGAGTGACAAGATCACTTGTGTACTACCAAAAGGGCATGACGGAAAGCCTGTAAGCTGTGATACCGACCTTAGGCCATTTGGGGGCGTCTGGCAATTTATTGCACAGTATTTGGACAAGACACGTTTGAAAACTGGCATTGAAGACTCTCCATTTTGGGGAGGATTTATGGGATATACTACCTATGAACTCGGACTAGAAGGCATCGATGTCCAATGCCGAGAGTCAAGCAAGACCAGTAGCCGCCCAGATCTATGTTTCGTTTGGGTCACACGCAGTATCGTTATCGACCACCGGAAAAATAAAATCTATCTCCAACACCTCGCTCCTAGAGACGACGGTGAAATCGCCAATACATGGCTCTGCCACATGATAGATAAATTAGACCCTCTTCTTCACCCACATTCACCAATCGGTACACACCCATCCCCAAGATTGTCACCTTTCAAATCTAATCCCATCTTCTCACCAAACACCATCAAAGTCAGCCGTCCTGGCAATGCTATATACGAGGAAAAAGTCCTGCTTTGCCAGGAGTCGATCCTCTCTGGTGACTCTTATGAGCTCTGTCTAACAGATCAAACCAGGCTCACCACACCTCACGCATCACATGCCGAAACCTGGCAAATCTACAAGTCTCTTCGAGCCCGACAACCAGCTCCGTTTGCATCATTCATCCGCCTCGGCGGCGCAACACTGATTTCTTCATCCCCCGAGCGTTTCCTAACCTGGGATGCACAAGGGAAATGCTCTTTACGACCAATGAAAGGCACAGTCTCAAAATCAAAGGAAGTCGATACTCTAGCCAAAGCAACAGTACTGCTCGATGTCCCAAAAGAAAAAGCAGAAAACCTCATGATTGTTGATCTTGTCCGGCACGATCTGCACGGCGTTTGTGGATCGGGCGCTATTTCTGTCCCGAGGTTGATGGTTGTGGAGGAATACGCTAGTGTTTTTCAAATGATTTCTATTGTTGAAGGGCAGATACCTAGACCTTTCGCTTCGTGGAACGAGGAAAATAAGTTGGATGTGGTGCAGATGGAAAGAAGGATGAGGGAGAGATATACAGGGATTGATATCCTGTCCGCGTCCCTCCCACCAGGCTCTATGACTGGTGCACCTAAGAAGCGCTCTTGTGAAATTCTACAGGAGATTGAGCAAGGCCAGGAGAGGAGTTTGTATAGTGGAGTGGTTGGGTATATGGATATTGGTGGAAGAGGGGACTGGAGTGTTACTATTCGGAGTCTGTTTAGGTGGGATGATGAGTGTGAGACGATTGATGAGGGGAGTGGACTGGAGTCCAAAACGGACACTTGGAACATTGGCGCTGGTGGTGCTGTGACGGCGCTGAGTACACCTGAGGGGGAGAGAGAAGAGATGAATGTGAAGCTGAGAGGGACGCTAGGCGTATTTGGGGTCTGACGAGCTCAACTTCCTGGTCTGTTTTTATGGACGTTGGCGATTTGTTTAATGGCGTGTCCGATTTTGGAGTATCAGAAACGATAAAACGGGTATACTCAACGTATAAATGGGCTTAGAAAAGAGGGCGTTTTCTGATTTTAGATGCAGAGACACACCTCACTCAACGATACCCATGCAAGACCTGGATAGACAGGCCAGCTTATAGATGAATGGAACGTAATATTCTTTATTTCATTGACTAGTAAAGAAAACTCCTAGATTGTGAATATGCTCGCCTGATCGGTAGTCCCACATGTGATGCTCCGGTTCCACATAATTATACAAGTCATCCATGAAGCTCCCATATAATAAGCCTTCCAGCTTTACATTCTTAGCTCCGATCTCCAAATTTCCATCTTCGTCCTAATCCGTTATCTCTAACCTAGAACTCCTGCTCCTCCTGGAAGAACATTCCAAAGCTGATAATGGTTCCGTAAATGAGAAGTCCGCCAACAATACTCATGATCATAGCTGGAACACGGATTATTTCACTGTGTGCTAGGACTGCTGGGAGGGCTATTTCAGAGTTGTTAGCACGTGTTCAGGTAGGACCTCTTGCCCGCTGTCATTAAAGACTCGTATCGCTCCACATTATGAATATCTCGCTCCTTCAATATTCCAGAAACTTCCACCCTCCACTCTTTGGTATAACACGCACTCTAAAGAAACATGGAAACTCACCAATCCCCATCAAAACCAAAAATCCGGTTAGGAACCGTCCAAAATCCACAATGGCATTGCCCGAGCTATCGCTACCGAAATCATCTGGGTTCGCGCATCTGCTGCAGATGAAATTGGGTAATGGGGCGAGGACATAGGTTGCGACAACGAGGAGGGGTAGGTATTGCTTGAAGAGGGCGCAAGAGAGGATGACGAGGAGGAAGCCTATTGCTAGCACCTGTGTATCGCAGTTAGATTTTTATCTAGCATTTAACTCTTGGGCCAAAAGGCAACGGATGATCGCTGTGATGTATTGGAGATGTTGCGAGATGGCTATGGGTAATGGGGAAGAGTAAGGCGGTTAGACAGGGAAGGAAGGGCTTACAAAGGAGAGAGAAATGATAGTCTTGAGTCCTGCCGTCATGTTTACCGTGGTGATTGCGAGGAGTTATCCTCCTCTTCGTGTTTATGTTTCGTTCTGCTGAGAGAGGGTTCGAGGCTAGGTGCAGCTGAAGTTATGCGCCTGGTCGTGTGCTGCTTTTGTTTTCTTCTCGCTTGCAATTTGCAGACCAAGCTGGCTATTTGATCTCTGTAACTTCACAATATTTCTTGTCGTATTCGAGTAGTGTGTTTTTGTTCGATCTTGTGTTGCGATCTAGGTTGATAGCTTTTGAGCCTCTTCATGAGCTGACGTTGCTTGCTAGGAGGCTCAGAAGTGGAGCCTGAATGTTGAGGCTGAAACAGAACTTGGTGGGAATTGAGAGCATCAATCTACGCTCATTCCAAGGGTTTATCTAAATAGTAATTTGGAATGAGAAATAAAGATTACTAACAGGCCATTTCCCGAATTACCTATCCAGAACTGTGATTTCTAGATAGCCGTGCAACCTTTGGTAGCGGAAAGTATTGATACGAAGTAAAACGATAGGTGTGATAATAGTCCTCTTTACCCCTGCACTACGGTAACCACAATCCGTTTACCTTCAAGCTTCATCAGCGCGTCTACCTACAACACCAAGCTCGACAAATCCACAACCCATCACCACCACCTTCCACCCTACCTGCCCATATCCGCAGATTCCAGTATCGACGAACAGAGTACGTTAAAGCTTCAGCGTAAATAAGGAGGCAAGATGTTTAGGAATAATTATGATAACGATTCTGTTACTTTGTGAGTGTGCACAGCTTGGAGCTCCAAAATGCTAGAAGCCCAAGAGCTTAGAGGGAATCAAAGCTGATGCTATGTAGCTCGCCACAAGGGCGAATATTCCAAGTCGAATACGCATCTGAAGCTGTCAAGCAAGGAAGTGTAGTTGTGGGAATAGCAAGCGATACACATGCTGTCCTCGTCGCTCTTAAGGTATATTTCATCCTTGCCTCTATTCCCTCCCAAATCTAGCTTTCTGTACTAATACGACTCACTAGCGCAATGCAGAAGAACTCTCCTCCTACCAAAAGAAAGTAATTCGTATCGACGAACACCTTGGCCTCTCTCTCGCCGGCCTTGCTTCTGATGCCCGAGTGCTCTCCAACTTCATGAAATCCACCTCCCTGTCCCACCGCCTCACGTATGGCCGCGCAATCCCCGTATCCAGAATTGTAAACACTATTGGCGATCGAGCACAAACCAACACTCAACACTACGGAAAGCGCCCTTATGGAGTGGGACTTTTAGTCGCAGGTGTAGATGAGATGGGTCCGCATCTTTTTGAGTTCCAGCCAAGCGGGATGACCCAGGAGATGGTGGCTTGTGCAATTGGTGCAAGGAGCCAGATGGCTAGAACGTATTTGGAGAGGAATTTGGACGAATTTGCGAAATGTGGAAAAGAGGAATTGATTGTGCATGGTTTGAAGGCGCTGAAGGAGAGTTTGGCACAGGATAAAGAATTAACGGTAGAGAATTGTAGTGTGGGTGTCGTTGGTGTACGCAAAGAGGGTGAGAAGGCAATTGAGGGATTTAGGTTGTTTGATGGACAGGATGTTAAGCAGTGGGTTGATTTGGTGGCTGATGGGGCGGAGGAGGAAGAGGGTATGGAAGTTGATTCATGAATTACGGGTTAGAGGCAAAGGAAAGAGAAGTTGATGACTTGTAAAAATATTACATGGAAGCGGAAAATAGACCTGCTACGGCTTGGAAGTGCTAAATAATCGCAGTCTGCATTCTAAAGCTATGGTCTAATTCGTGGAAATGCAACAGTTCTATGTGGACATGCTTCTGTTCTAAGCTGACCTAGGAATTTACCGTCTCCATATTTGAAATGCCTTCGATGTGCTTCCGGCCATGCAATATGATGCGCAACACACCGCCAAACCCAAGTAACTCAGACCTCCTCCGATAGCTGCGTTCAATCATATCTTCCAATCTAGAGGATACTATGAGGGGTCCCCAGCAAAGCACCACAAACATAACTTGAGGTTTTCAGGGACTCGAATCCAAGATCCTTTTCTGCTCGAATTGCCAACACACTATTCATTACCCCACTCCAACTTGAATCTCCCTGCTGACACTTGGTAACTGCGTAGAAGTTCGACAGCCTCCTCACCACTCCTTGCCTCCCCCATAATATTCTTATTTCCCTCTCCCACAAATCCGCTCTCAACAGCTCCTCTCACCCATGCAAGTAATCCATCCCAGTAGCCTTCAATATTAAGCACAATCACACCGCGATTATGTATACCTAGCTGATTCCAGGTAACAACTTCCATCAACTCCTCCAACGTTCCATACCCTCCACTCAACGCCACAAATCCACTTCCTGGCCCACCACCCAATACCTCTTGTGCCATCATGCTCTTCCTCGTATGCATGTCTTTCACTACTGTCGTTTTGCCATACACCTCGTATTCCGGGAGGCTGTCGCCAGTTTGGTGGTCAGAAGGGTGAGAACTGCTAGGACCACGTTCAAACTTTACGAGAGGGGCGGGAATGATGCCATGCACGGAGGAGGGACCAGAAAGTGAGACGAGAGTCCGGGCTACCTCGCCCATTAGGCCTACGGTGCCACCTCCATAAACTAACTGGATGTTTTGAGAAGCCATAGTGCGGGCTAGGGCACGGGCAGCTTCCATGTGCGCGGGGGACTTGCCGGGGGAGGCACCGCAGAAAACGCATATCTTGGTGGGAAGGGTATTTGGTGTGGAGGAGACGGTGGTGGAGGTGCCATTGCTGGTTGAGGGTTGAGGTGTTGAATTTGATAATGGAGAGGGCCCATGTGGCAGGTTGGTTATGTTGGATAGTACGGGAGGGGTGTTTAGGTCGTTCGTAGTGGGGGACACTCGAGGGGAAACTCCGCCGGATGCCATGCTGGATGATTGTATTTGGCTTTTTGCAATGGATGTTGTGGAATTTGGGCTGTAAGCCTTGACGTGTTGTCTTTTAAAGCCTGGAAAGTAGTCAGTAATTTGATTCACCACTAGTTGAAAAGAAGCAAAAAAGAGTTGTGGAATACCTCGAGCATACGAAGTAAAACTGGTTGAGTGAAGAGTACCTACCTACGTAATTGCTTAGAACACTTAAAGTTAAATTGACTTAAATAGATTTCTATTGACAGAGAAGAGGTATATATATGTGTTTCTTTATATCTACACTTTCGATCACGGACGTCTTGGAGGAACTTGACAGCACCTTATACATGAAAGTTGATGTTGAGTCACCCAAGCTTGTCACAGCTCTAATGGGACTCTACTAGGGACCCTTGGCTTCCACTGACGTATTTAAGCATGTTCCACGAACACCCCCTGATTGGCCACCCCAAATTTATGGGGAGCCACATCTTCCACCTTCTAGAACTTCCGATCAGAACCGCAAGTTCTATTCTCTCACCTCGACATCCTCAACTCACGAGGTCGAAGAAAAGGAATCACCAATATGCCTCCTCCTACCGCTCCTGCAGCTGCCGCTGCTGCTGAAGAAGGTGGATTGAGTGTGAGTTTTCTCCCGATGCAATTTGGACGTTCAGGAGATACTAATGCTTGTCGCGACAGCCAATGCTCAAGTCTGCGCTTCAAGGTATCGCGATCTTCTTTGCTATGCAATTCGTCATGGGAAAAGTTATGGGACCGAAACAAACCACTACCGCTGTCACCAACGAGGCTGGAACCGTCGTCCAAGTACCTGCAAACAACGCCGAAATCCCACCTTTCGCGGCACGTCCAGAGTTTCTCGATGAAGGCGCAATCTACAATCCTATCCCACAGCGTATAGCTCCTATGTGGCCTCTGAATACTCCACTCGATATTACGATCGTTGTTTCTCCAACATTTGTCCGCGAACCGCTTGCGAAAGTTTCGAAAGAAAGGAGAGTAGTTGATGAAACCGGATTTATCTTTGGAGATTTCAATCAGAAGAGGACGATTGATACCGAGTTTGCGGTACCGAAGGAGGTGCAGAATAATGGGACACTTTGGGGACATTTTTATATTGGGATTTCGGGGAGTAAGCTGGATCCGAGCACGCCGGGGTATGATAGTACGAAAGCATATCATTATGTGCATCCTTTGACACAGTATATTGCCCAGAAGAAGATTGTAAAGACAAAGAATCTTCTGGCTGCTTCGGATGAACTTGAAGAGGTACGTATACGCAAATCGGGGGCGGAACCAGCAGGGCTAATTAAAACCAGGAAGTAGAAGAAGTGCCAACTGGTCCAATCATCACCTCCCACTATCACCCAAACTTCACCATGTCCTTCATTCCAGATTCTGGAGTCATGCATTTCCCAACTCTTCACCCAGCCGTTCGCCAATATATCCAATTGGAAGCCACAGCAGCAAGAGACGGGTCGGGACAGAATGGGTGGTACTACCCAGTTCTTTTCGTGAACACCTTCTGGCAACTTAGAGCTCACATGACTACCCTGAATTCCACCGTCACTCGTCTTCCACTGCATATTGATCTCAACAACTTCTCAAACTGGAAATTCAGTCTCATTGCTAGCATTGACGAAGGAGCCAAGCAAGCCTCGAGGAACGCCGCCCAAGGGGTTTCTTCACCTGGCGGCGGCGATGGAAGTGAATTTGAGATGATCAAAAACATCCTGCTTGATACCAACCCATGGCTTCTTGGCACAACCGTTATTGTCAGTGTCTTGCATATGATTTTCGAAATGCTTGCTTTCAAGTCCGATATCAGCCACTACCGCAATAAGAAGAACAATATCGGTATATCTGTACGATCAATCCTGGGCAACGTGTTCATGCAAGCTGTCATTTTCTTGTACTTGATGGATAACAATGAAAACACCAGTATGTGCCAGACACCCCTCCTGTGAGATCCTAACTAATGCGATTTAGGCTGGATGATTCTCTTCAGCCAAGGTATGGGAATACTACTCGAATTCTGGAAAATTACCACCGTCGTAAATGTCCGCGTTCGCCCAGCTTCCCCTGGAGCACTTATCCCATACCGCATCGTATTCGAGGATAAGCACGTCCTTTCAGACACGGAAGAGAAGACTAAAGAATACGACGCCGTAGCTTTCAAATACCTTTACATGATTGCCGTCCCCCTCCTCTTCGCCTACGCAGGCTACTCCTTGTACTATGAAACCCACAAATCATGGTATTCCTTCGTGATCGCCACGCTTGTCGGCTCCGTCTACGCTTACGGTTTCCTGATGATGGTTCCATCTTTGTACATCAACTACCGCCTCAAGAGTGTTGCACATATGCCCGCTAAAGCTATGACATATAAATTCCTCAATACTTTCATTGATGATCTCTTCGCTTTTACTATCAAAATGCCTACCCTTCATCGTCTGGCAACATTGAGAGATGACGTTATCTTCTTTGTGTATTTGTATCAGAGTTGGAAGTATAAGGTTGATTATACAAGAGTTAATGAGTTTGGACAGGGAGGTGATGAGGAGACCGTTGAAGATAACAAGGCGAACGAGCCCCTTAAACCTATTGCGGGCACTGATGCGTCTGCGAAAGTAGGGGGTGAAGGGCCGAAACAGGCAGAGAAGGTTATTGATGCTACCGCTTCAAAGGTTACAGGGAGTTCTAAGAAGGGAGGCGCGACCAAGAGGAAGTGAAATGCTGTAGAGGTCCCAGGGGAGGGGAAGGGGTAAAATGCTTGCATATTTGTATGAAGTGAATTATGCAGGTTGTCGTGCTTGAAATGAATAGTAATCTTTCAAAGCATTACTTCTTTCTGAGCCAGTTAACCTTTGAAAACTCTCTCTCCAACATTTTGAATTCTACTCTCAGGCTCAGGATAATATTCTTTTTGGCGAGTAAGATTTCATCCAAATTCCTCACATGCTAACTACTACCATCACATCCTCAGCTTTCTACCACTTTCAGACAGCCTTCGGATACAGCCCCTTTTCGAATTGTTTACACTTAGGAACATTTCACCCACAGCACCCCTAACTATCGACTCATAGTTTGTAACTTTCAAAGCCGAAAGTTATATCTGGTACACGACGTAGCATTTGCATATTATCAGCTCTACATAAATGACTAAGTGTGTCCGATGTAGGATGAATGGGAGGGGTCACTAAACCACCAGGAAACCATCGAAGGTCACTCTGGTACTGAGGAGTAGTCTTGAGTTTCAAAATCCTCATTGGATACTAGATCTGCGTTGACTTTCAATAAAAATAGACATTGGTAGAGCGAGCGAGTTCCTAGAGGTCTCCAGCAAGATGCTACAGGTATGGCCTTCCCTACAGAGTAATTATTAGATCTCATTTGAGTTCACTACGGCTAGTTATTACAGGAACATCTATGATTCTCTATTCCAGATGAGATACAGATCTTTGTGTGTTATGGGTTCTGTATTTTTATCTGTAAGCTAGGTTTAAGCACGATGTCCTTTTGAGTTTAGTGTTCCCCCCTCGGGTCTACCAATTCGCTTACCTCCTGCTCTTGACCTTGCGGTACCGGAGAATGGGGAGAGTAAATTTGAGCCTTGCCGGATTTAGTCTTCCGCTAAGTATACCCCAGTAAGATACGGACTGCTGGTCCAAAAACAGCTAGATCAATTGTGAGGGGTATTGTTATAACTTGCTAATTGGATTATCATAAATGTGGAATTGGTATCTGGTTCTTCTTTTATATTGATTAAGTGACCAATACTACCCAGTACAGATAGAATACAACTTTATATCCATCTTCACCAAGATTTTCCTCCAAAGATGAGGGTTGCCTCCGCTCTTGCTCATGATGCATCCGGTGATATGTTTATGCCGTGCTTAAGTCTGCCTTGATTATGCCGACGTGCATAAATCTTGCAGACTCGCTCCGCCTTGTCAGCTCCGCCACGTCGACGCAAGAAAATACCATATCTCTTACTTTTGTGTTTCACATCGGCCTCAATTCCACTCAGTTGATTTTCTGTTATGGATGCCGCTTGTGCTGCCGCTGCTCTCGTGGGTCTGGTGTTTAATTGTGCGACCGCCTTCAAAGCATGCAATGACCTGCGAGGCAAATACAAGAATGTAGACCAGACTCTACAGTCAATTGCGACAGAGGTTTCAACTCTCCAGTTATGTCTTGGCCAGTTGCAGCACCTGATGCAGCGAGATCCAGCTGGGCTATCATCCCGCTGGAATGTCGAGCCAATGCTCCCCCAAACATTCCACACGGCAATAGAGAGCTTCCGCAAAATGATCCTTGACCTCCTTCGAGAGCTAGAGAAGATTAACGGTAGAAGATCTTCTTCTAGTGAAATCCTTCCAATGCGGCGTTCAAAGTTTAAGTTTCTCTGGAATGAGGCTACGATGCAAGATCTGTTAAGTCAGATTCGTGCCCATCAACAGAGCCTTCAATTTCTCTTGCACATATTACAGATGTAACGACCACTATGTTCTGAACTTACACTATTTTTTAATTTGCTAATTAATTCCTTAAAGGGCGTCTATCTCCGAGATCCGTGAAGGCATTCGCGAGAATCGTGATCTTCTTAGAAAGTTAGAGATATCGACACGGAAACTAACTCCATCCCATTCCAAACAATCAAAGAGAAAAAGCGATACAATGGGACAAGGAGTTTCATCCATATCGGTAGATGAGGATTCAGATGAGAACGCGGTAGGCACAGAGGATGAAGAATCATCCTACTCAGGTGAACCCCCAGCGAAGCGCAGATCCCTCTCCCCTGAGGAAGGTGGGTTTGGAACTACACCTTTAAGTCCCGCGCGAACAAGAAGTGGAGTAATTTTCCAGCCAACTATCAGCGCGGAAAAGGCACCAGATCGAAATATCAAAGGTCCTGCATCACTTAAGCAATCAGACTCTTCAAGATATGCCACACAAGATTCTAGGAACGGAATTCCATTTCAACCTCCATTAGATCATCCTTCGAGGACGCCAGCTAAAAGGAAGTCTACTAGAAGATCTTACAGGAATTCAAGTGGCCTTGGAAACTCATCTTCGCCAATACTAACAGAACGGCGGCTGTCGGGGCGGTCCATTCCCACTGAATCACTTATTGAAACCGTTGAAGCCGACGATTACACTCCCCGCAGGAAACATACTGAAATCGGCGTGCTCTCTCCCAATAATTCTATTCCGAGATCTCGCTCAACACGTTCTCCCTCTTCAACCCCGTCGTGGTGGAGGTTTGAAATACTATCACCCCCTAGCACACCGACTCGCAATTCAAAAACAGCAGACACTTCGCAGTTCAGTACTCGGAGGCGAAGGCATAGAGGTGGGTCGGTAAAGGGAGATTCTAACACTAACCCACTTCATGAACACCATGAACTACCCAAACTCAAAACCATGGAATCCAAAAATCCACACCCAAAAGCCTCAATAACCCTTGAGCATTCTAAAAGCCAGAAAAATACTGCCACACCGCAGCATCTCCCCTCAGCACCCTACCATACTCCCTACATCGAATCAGATACTAAGAATATTTTTGAGAGCGAGTCGATGGATGATATCCCCTACGCCATGCAAAGAGAGGAATCATCAACACAGGTACCATCTTCATACTCAGAGGGGAAACCCAAAAGCAAGGTCCCACCCACACTTTCCACTCAGAAGTTTGAAGATAAATCGGCAACTTCGATAAATGGCGAGAAAAGTACTGTTAATCCTGCTCCGCACAGGCCCATATCTGAGAAGAAAATCGCCACAGATGCCGATGCAAGGAAGCACAGAATACCTCCCGGTTACTCGCTTAAAAACTGGGACCCTACCGAAGAACCGATTCTCCTCCTTGGGAGTGTTTTTGATGCCTCTTCCCTCGGAAAATGGATCCATGATTGGACTCTCTACCATCATGGGCCTAACACACCTATCTCCAACTTGTCTAGCGACCTCCAGCACCTCGTCACCACACTCTTCAGTAAAATCAAACGCGGGGAAGATGGTATGCCTCATATTCGAGGAGCGAATAATAGGGAATTAATAGAAGACTTCATAGAGTCTGGAGAAAGGCTGACACACAGACTGCGGAAGCTTTTAAAGGCTTGTGAGGAACCTATGCTGAAGGCCAGGAGGTTAGAGAAAGAAGGGCAGTCAGCTCAACGACTGGGGAAGAGTGCCGGAGTTGAGTTCGTGAATACTATTTTTGGCGAGGAGCAGCAATTGGAAACAACAGAGAGATTCATGGCAGCTATTCGGCTATGGAATTTGCGCTTTGATGCAAACTGTGAAGAGGTGCTGCAAATGCCGAAAAGTTGATTATATATAGATATTAATATAATTACTCGTTAACTTGCTGTAATTGAAAGACGTAGAATTTGACATAAATCGATTTTGTCTAGAAATTGACTACAAGACCAGGGCCAAATCAGTCAGGTGGATTTAGAAGCGGGAAGTCGTCGTCGGCCGTAGATGAAGTAAGCTTTTATTACTTAAGCTCGTTTGTATATTTATGGACAATAGCAATAGTCACATAAACAGTGACTAAGCCCTCCGAATCTAGTAACCATCGCACTAGGACATTAAATTTGAGCGTAAGGCCTTTTAATCCAAGTCTATTACTTGTAACCGCTATTCCAAGCAAGTATCTTCACCAGTGCAAGAGATAAATCTATATCGTGTACTTTTTAGGAAGTGAGAAAAAAGCTCCTTGCAATTCAATTGGCTTTCGCTCCTCCATACCACTCTCATACTCCTATTCTAATCTAATATCACACCATTAACTTTCCTACAAGTACACCACCAATATTTTCTTTTCGCAGCTACGCACTATTTGAGAATTTTGTTTTATTGCTTAGTCCGTTTTCATACGCCTACTCTTAGCGTAGAGACTTGAGCTCAATGATGATAATGAGAAAGAGCTTGAGGTGCATTTTAGAGGGACGAGGCGCAATCCGGTTGGAATTCTGACACTAGACCGGCATAGAGCTTATTAAAACAAAAGGGGAAGAATAAGGAACAGCCATAAATTTCGGTTCAAAAACAAGAATACCAATACTAAAGCGATCCCCTGGGAATACATGGCTCACCTTGTGAAGCGTAACGTATTTATATAATCGGATAGAACCGAAACTATCGGCGCCCTTATAGAAAACTCTTACTATATGGTTTAGCTTTTTCTTTGCTTATTAATTGATCAAACTTAATTTGTCCTCGATTCGCTCATATTATTTTTATTAAGTTTTAATGATTACTTAACATCATGGCTAGCTTTTCTGTTCTATTTTCTTTGGCTTTGAATAGTCAAATAAGAGATCGCTCAACGTTGCACTGCCAGCCCTGAAATGTGTACTTGTGACATCTAAAGCTAATCAATATTTAAATCTATAATATATCCTATTTAATAAGCTTCTATCTAAGAAAATTTATTAACTTATATAAGTTCATGACAATATGCAAAAAGATTTTAATTACAAACCATAATATACAACAGTAGGACTTTAGAAAAAAGGTTTTGCACTAAGTCATTCAATGATTAGCTAGTAGAGTTCCAAGGCTGCTAGCAATGCACGCTAATATCCACCCTTTAATTATCCACCTTAGAACACATGCTGGGTACTCAATGTCTCAGGGACTAGGCATATTTTAATACAACCTATCTGCGAGGCTCTCATAATCGAAAAGACGTACTCTGAAAATGACTATGGTCCAGAGCGGGACAGTGGTGCATATGGTCTATCGTTAGACTCAAGGTACTGCTGGCTCTGGCTACTATTCTTCTGGTTGAGATTTATCATATCACCTTCTGCTGGGGGATTGATTCGATCGAGCTTGAACCCTAGCACCAGTGTAATGACGACGACGAAAAATTCCTCCACGATAGCCATGAGAATGTCTGCTGCTAAGTTGCCGCCGAAAAGCGAAAATGTGCGGTTATGCACAAATACGCAGAGCACCGAGTACAGGAGGCGAATACAAATTGCCACCAACGCAAGAGGAATATGGATTATTAGTGGGCGCTCCCGATCGGGTAAAACTGAGATGTTAGGAATCGCCAGAATGAATATGATAGTTATGGCGGCTAAGTTGAAAATGTAGAGAAGGACCCCAGCTTTAGAGACGGGAGAGGGTTTGAATTTCCCGCCAGCAGTCTGCGATTCGCTGCTTGTAACGCCAATAATACCGAGAATTAGGCCTGCACCGATAAGGAGTTGGATGACGCGAAAGAGCTTAGTATTAAATTTGGGCCTCTGGAGCGAAGCGTTGACCCAGTCGACACTAATGTAATAATTGATCAGCAAGAGATTCAAATATAAAACTTCGATTCGGAGAATTGATATTTAGCTCAATGTGATTGAATCTGTACAACACATAGGAAATAATATCTTGATACTTACAATCTAGATAGTACTCCCAACACTGTCAACAAAAGAGGTGCAATTCCGATCGAGTCAATAATGAGAGTCGCCTTGATCAGGCCCTCAGTTGGGTGGCTGTACGTCAGCAGTTGGCATACTGATCCAGCAATTCGAATAACAGAAAGTATCAGGATAAAAATCCAGCCCGAGGCGCGTTTGAATCCGTGACGAAAACAAACCATAAAGGCGAGGACCGAGCATGGAACGTAGGCGATAAGCTCTGCGATAGAGACATCGCCGTGATTATCAAGACGCATGTTGGAGGATAGCTGCTGCGAAGACGAAAACTAAACAAAAGAGGCGACCTTGTGATAAATTGGTGAATCTTGTCTTGAGGGCCTTCAGGAGATGGATATTGAATGGATGAGGCACAACTTGGCAGGCGTTTTTCTTTCATATATATATATATATATTTCTCAGTATCGGTCCGTGGCTATCGATATAGACCAGGCCGTTCCTTAGACTGGGACCAAAATAACGATAAGCGCAGCAGCAGCTCCAATGTGGCCTTGATGCTTCCCAAAGTAGTAGTCTATTCGACGAAGGGAATTCATCTTTGGGGGTCAACATACAAGGCCATGGGATCGGGCATGTTGAGATTCAACATATGGTTGAGCTTCAGCAGAAGCCTTGCCACAAAATCTCAGCTAAAGAGGATCAAGAAGAAACAACGGCTAGTTTAAAGTTGAAATTCATGCAGGAACCAAGGGTTCTACGATCACATTATACGCCAGGTGTGGTTGAAGGCAGTCCTGAGCCTGTTCCCCTAATCAGCTCATCGTTGTTGCAATACGAACATGCCTTTTTGTTGTCTTAAGGCGCTGTTACCGAAATATAAGCGACATTGTTGCCTTCGCCAACCCTTTCTCCGATTAGTTGAAGTAACGTTGTTTGAAGACCGTTCAATAGACATGGGGTATCACCGAAACCAGCTGGGTTTTTCAGCCCTGTCCGTTACACGAACTTTAAACCTCGCTATCCCTAATTTGGGGAACATGTCGACGCTAAAATGGCGGGGTAATTATAAGACTGTACGAGTGGAATAGTGGTTAAGTGAGACAAGCGCCCGACCGTTGTTGCATTAAGGCTCCGCCAATTAAGGTTAACTGTTCTCCTAAAGGGGTTGCGCACGGTATCTTGAAAGCAGCATCGAAATACGAGGCTGAATATCAGCCCAAAATCCCACCTACAAACAACTGTTCTTTTTATATATCATCTCAATAATTAATCCTCAGCCCGACTCCCTCTATAACGTTGGAGCGCGCACGAAAGCCAATTCCTCTTTCAGTCCATGTTTCGTTCTTCGCTAGTGACAACCCCAATACCCAGCCAAAGAGAAGCAGATTCTGAGTGATTGATTCAGATCGGATGAGCATGAGCACCCGCTATTAACCATGCCGTATGGTGGTCGTCCGTCTGATGCTTGCAACCCCTGTCGGAAGGGAAGATTGAGGGTAAGTTTGGCCCAAGCCCTTTCCTTTCCTTCTAAAGAAACATTCTCTTAAAGCCTCATGCACTTAGTGTGATCGGGTCCGGCCATCTTGCACCCAATGCTTGCGCAAATCCATCATCTGCTTTGGTTACAGGAATATTTCGCTGCTGCTTTTCAAAGACGAGTCAGAGTCTACAGCTCGGAAAGTTCAGCAGGAAAAGAACGGTATCTTTCACTCTTCAATCCTTCCAGAGCAAAGGCTTGAGCATGAAATTCTCGCAGCCCCAAACCCCGGTAATTCAGATAGCATACCCCCACCGACATGTCCTCTCACCTCTTCTCTTGATGAACAGGCTGTTGGTTATTTTATGTCGGCTTACATCGAAGGTTCACCCTTCGACTATCTTCATGAGATATACAACGCCATAGTACCAAACTTACAAGATGCCTTATCATCAACCGTCCTAGCGGCCTCACTTGCGAGCCTCTCGCTGCATACTGGCAGCACCAAGATCATGATTTATGCACGCAGTCACTACATAAAAGCTCTTACCCAAACAAATGCAGCCCTTGCTTCACCCAAAACGGCTACACTTGATAGTAGTCTCGTTGCTGTGCTCATGCTAGGCTTTTATGAGGCAATCGCTTTTACTGGCCGTCGATCACCTGCAAGCTGGACAACTCATACACTCGGAGCTGTCGAACTCATCCGACTGCGAGGGACGGAGCAACTCAAAACAACCTTGGGCCAACGAATATTTTTGCAGACATGCAACAACATTCGTAGTAGCTGTATCCAACAGGGAGTTGCCGTCCCGGAGGAGTTCCAGCAACTGTATGAACAAGCTAGACCCTTTCTCAATCCTAACACTCCTCTCGTGCGACTTGGACCCTTAGCCGACAAAGTGGCTAGCATAAAAGGAAAACTACGACGCATTCTCCCGGTGCAGAGCTTGCCTGGCCTTGTCCAGGAGGCGCTGCAGCAGCAGGATATTGCACGAAATCTGGAGAGTATGCTACCCGACGGTTGGCGTTACCAAGTCACACCTCCACATATGGCTCCACCATCTGCGTATCAGGGCCTCGCCCACCAGTATCCCGCTCACCGCGTCGCCCGGCACTGGAACATCCTGCGCATCACCCAGCTATTCCTGAACGAGGTAGTCTGGGGTGTGGCAGAGTTCGTCATTACCGCCCGGAAGCAAGGCATGCCTGAGATATCCCACTGCAAAGATCTTGATGCTGAAGCTCTACAAGCCGCGGCTTCGATCAACCGCGCTCAGCTCGCTAACGATATACTTGCAAGCGTACCACAGTTCCTCGATAAAAAAGGCGAGGCCTTTACTCCAGCTGCACGCTTTATGATCTGGCCGCTGACCGTCGTCGTGGAGATCGTATCGATACCAGAGCCAGCGCGACAATATGCTAAGAAGTGTCTATATGAGATAGCGAGCCAAGCGAGGGTCCCACAGGCTTTGCAAGCTGCCAAAGCAGTTGATTCAGGATCTTCGACTAACTGGTAAGTAACGAGTATTCTATATTTTATAGCTATGTGATTTTATGCTAGTCATTCAGCGTCTTCTTAACCTCGACCTCCCTTCTAACTATATGTTCCAGGATGCATTTATATCAACTGGGTTAAAGATTGACTCCTACCTCTTGCAGCCGCAGAGGAATTCAAGATCTTGTGAGAGGAGCCAAGGCAGCTGTGGCGTTGAGAAAAGGATGAAATAATGTTTATTTGTAGCTAACTATAAAGTTGGCAGCGCTCTTAAATTCTTCATCAGACGATCTATCAACAGTATGCCATCTCGATACCTGTGTTCTATTAGGTTTATTTCAGGTCCACATCCCTCTACTTAGACTGCTTCACTTAGCTATTACCCACTAACTTTAAACCCTATTTACTCCATGACCCTTGAACTTCTCTACAATTAGGTGTTCTAGTAGAGTCGATAAGCGCATCAAATTCATCGTCTTCAACATCACAGTTCCCTGTTTTGACTGAGTCCACTTAATGGCTCTAATATCTGCTACCCTAGAATCTAGACTACTCTTGACCTTCCGCCCATTCTTAGGCTTACCACAGAAATTTTAACCTACAATCCTGCACATAATTATAGGTTCCATTGCCCGAAGGATCAATTGTGATAATCATAGCGGTGTGCGATAATCGACACTGAATTCCGCTCTCACCAAGCAGGCAAATTCTAGTATCACGAGCCAATCCAGATTATCACCATTATGCGATTTAAAACTGAGTCGGGGTGGTTTGGGCAACCATGGCGTCATTGCCGTTATTGATCTCGTTAAAATAGAGAGAAACGCTGTCGAAGGCTAAGAAAAGGTCATACAGTTTGATACAGGGTAACAACCATAGAGGGGAGGCTTCACTCATGTCAAGTAATAGTAGGAAATTTTCAAATTCAGACGTTCTCCAAGTTCATCCTTTAACCACAGGTGATCATGGAGGCTAGAAATTCAAGTACTCTTAACCCTCATCCTTGAGAGAGAACGCGATATTCAAAGTCAATCTCCAAAAACCAAATCTTATGAAAATGAAAACCAGTTTCCAGCCAACATAGATAGTGTCACCCAAATTTAAAGCCAGTTATGAACACCTCTAATCCATCATAATTGAACGAATACTCTTAAATGCGTCGCTGAAATTAGCATCTACCTTCTGGCAGCCACCAGCGCCGCCCAGGTTGACAGAAAGTCCATTGCAACCAGCATTAGAATACACTAGGAGTTAAATCCTAATTAGCAAAGAAATCTACTTCAACGACCTGATAGATCACAAGGCGAAATGTAACTTACCCCAAGTCTGATGCAGTGGCCCCAAGCCAAAATAGAAAGACTTGGTACTGCTATCTATCTCGTAACACTTTCTAGCTGGGGGAGAGGCGTGGAAGGTAGGGGCATTTCCACCACTGTTGTCTTTACTATTGGGTTGTTAGTTTGGCCGTGGAAAGGAGACAAAGTAGAGTGATAAATACCAATCGAGGTTAGAGTATTGATTGAGTTTGGATGCAGCACGGCGAGATAGAAAGTCGGGGTTGAGGGACTGGGCGGCTGGGGCAGCTGATACAACGGCTGTGAGGAGGGTGAGGGCTGCGGTGATGGACCTGGTGAGTTGCATTGTGAGTGATTGATTTAGGATGAAGTTGTTGGAAGTGGAGGAGTTTAAGTTCTTTGGTTGAACTAGGGTTGGGGGTGGGGGATATTGAGCGAGAGTTGGATTATAGTTGAGAAAGTTGGAAGTGGATATTGATGATTGAGAGAAATGAAGCGGAATATTCCCTATATTTATAGACTCTCCGAACTCGATTTTCTTCACATAATAAGCCTCTCAGATGCATTGAAGGATTGAGATCAGCGAGGTAGTTTCTCGTCAGAATCATAGCTGCACTATGGAAGGATGTAGGATTGCTCGAAGCTGTCATTGTCCCATCCATTTGTCCCACTCACATGGGGGTGGAGGCACTACTGTGAGCATGTAATACCTGTTAAGTCACTGTTTCATTGAAAGTGATTTCACTCGTAGTATTGTCAAAATGCTAGTACTAAGAGAATGTTAGCCTTTCGGTAAAGAAAGTCGGGTCAAGAATCATGAAGCTGTCATGAGGCATTGTAATAATGCCTGCTTATTCTGTCAATCAATTAAACTGTTACTGGGGCTTGAAATATCTATTTATATTGCTATTTTGGCCTGCACCAGGGAAGTAGACATAGCCACATAGCTGTGCTAGAACAGCGGCCCAGTTGCACCGATATTGCTACATTAATATGAACTACGAAATTCGTACAACTATAAAGCAAGTTTTACGTTAGTACAGAAGTGCATAACCCTTCCTTGATTAGACGAAGAGCCTGAAACATGTGACTTCAGGGGAGGGGGGAGGATTTCGGCTGCCTTGGTGAGCAAGATGGGGGCTTATTGGCACACTCGTACGTTTCACCTCTTGTTTATAACAACCATGACAGGTCTTTCATAAAATTAGCATTCGCAATTTTGATGAGGAGGTGGTAAATTTGAATCGGCTATGGAATCGCGTAGTATTCCGATAACCGAAGGGTTGAGTGTGGATGATCCTGGGAGGAACCACATTTCAATATTAGCTTTATAGTTGATTATGGTTTCGATTAATAATTTTGGTTTGGTTTGTGAGCAAAGGATTAGTTGGTAGGCTAGAAACATTAATTTCTGGAGCCGAGGGGCTTTACAACCTATTTGAATTTGTAATGTTTCGTTGCTAATAAGTCTTTTTTTAAAAGGGATTGTGGCAGTTTGAAAAATGGCAATGCGATGAAGTGATGAAAGCTCCACGGGGTCTGTACCACCCAATTGTGGTCGTTTTGTATCGACAGAGAAATTTACTGGTTTTAATTTTACTGAAATTTGAAACCTGAGAGAATTTCCGCTAAAAATGAGAAGACGTTTCTGCAAGATCTTGTTACCAAAATACGCATATGTGATACTTAGATGTATAAGTACACCCGGCACACTGGCCCCATGCAAACACCATATCCTCTAGATTATTTTCCTAAGTGTATCTGATATTTTCGAATTTTTGTCAGGCCTTTGCTGTATCTCTTGGCGTCTGCATCCCTCTTGTTCCTCTATTTCCTGTGTCGACCAATACAAGTTAAAATAACTATGAAAGTAGTTTACGCTATCTTGAATTACGCTGACCTTCCACCCATTTTGGCTGTTAGTAATTAGTCTAGCATGGAATACAAGAGGAATTGCTCGCCCAGTTTGCATCTTTGTAAACGGTCCTCAGAGGGCCCAGGTAGAGACCCTTTAGATGGTGCAATTAAATTCGAAGGATTGTGTTGGATACTTTTAATGATGTTCCATTTTATCTACGGTGAGAGTTTTACTTATATATATAGATGTCGTAGGATTCAATTCACTTGAATCACATGCTAGTAGCTAGCCTATATTCCCTAAATAGCTGAACCTATAAGGCCTCCAGCCCGTTGAATAGATGAACATTCAGAGTCATTGACTTAGTCCTAGACCCCCATATCCAACAAACGGATTAATTTGATCACGATATGAACTTGAAAGAGGCTAAGCTATCCTTCCCCATATCCCGCATATACACATGGATGTTGGCCAAGAATCTGTGGGTGTAGAGCCTCTAGCTCATTGAAGAACACTCGATAAGGCACGGACTAAAATGAATCATTTCCATCATATTCGACTTCGCGTGGTCTTTGGCGTTAGCAGTCAGTTCTTTGCTGAAAACAAGATTGTGAGGGCTATGAGTTGTCTGCCCTATATCTCGCATACCGCTTGGGGTTAGCTGATGGATCGTGAGGATGAAGCATCAAGTCCAACGATGAGTATTCAGCAGGTTACAAGAGGGAACTGCAACTAGAGACATCTCGGCGCATAGTTTAATTCTTTTTGTCATAAAGTTCCTCGTGCAGCCTGGGGGTCAGCATAGTGTTAAGGATTCCTATTGATATTATCGCATGATATTTTACTCTTCTATATTCGACTTAGATCTTGTTTCGTACGTATATAAGGCTATGTACGAGCTCTACTTCTCTTACTTTGACAATGAAGTTTTTGGACATTTTGAGTGATATTGTGGTGGGGATTACGTGGGATTACGCGTCATCTGTGTGGTATGCCAGGTCCTAATTTTTCCAAACGCCACACCCACTACAACAACACTTGAATACAACACGCACATTTTTTTATATTAGAATTAAAGCTTATTATCCTCTGGTCTAACTATTGATCCAAATATAATTTTCTTGTTACGCTACTCCAGACATCCTCTCTCAAATAGCCTTTTCCTACGTATCAGATCCTGTTACTGTTCCTCCTCCCACAATATTCCATTATACCTATAGTGAGAAGTGTGTTACATATATAGATATAGGGGCTGTTGGTCCTAAGTCCCTTGAGTCACATGCCAATGGCCGACCTATACTTCCTGAGTAGCTGAGCCTTCGGGATGTGGGACATCACGCGGGAAGGCGTAATTTATTCTGATTCCAATACAATGAGTATAAATTTGAACGAGCTGTGGCATTACTGCTTTGTTTACAGACCTGTGTTACGGCGCGAAGCTGGCACGAGATCAATGCCCTTGTAGATAATTCCTTTCTTACGGGCCCTGCTCCCTTCTACAGTATTGCCAACCCACTCCCTCCAACCTTTCGTAACCTCGTCACAGTTACTGAACTCGACACACCAAAAATTGAAGAACACAAAGCTCTTATCTAAGGAAACTAACTAGGTTTATATAGAACCTTCCTGCTCCTGGATTGTAGTAATCATTATAATCGAGATAATCCTGGATTATTTACAATTATTATAATCCTAATAGTCCAATCCTATCATGTAACACCAGTCACGTGACTACCATATCGACTACTCCAGGTTCTCTGTATTTCGCGGGCTGGGCCAGCGAAATCGAGCCCTAGGCCTGGGCTATACTTATTATATGATATGAAATCGTAATATAATATTCTGAATATAAATTTATTTTTAATATTTAGTAACAGGATTACTTTCAAGTAATTAATATCTAGTAACCGACCTTACTTTAATATCAATACTAACCTAACGACCTTATATTTACGTGAGTACTGACAAGAAAGTAAAATTGTTATACTCGTTTAGGTTGACTGTTCAGAATAGCCTTAATAGCTATAGCTACATTGTCTTCGGTATATTCAGGTATATTTAGTATAACAATAAGGAACTAAAAGGATTAAGGATTTGAATTAGATTTAATTTTTTATTTTTTAAGTGTTCGGGAAAAACGGCGTAGGCGCGGGCCACTTGCAGGTGGGCGAGACAGGGTACACAGACTTATAAATTCTTGGTGTTTACGCACAGGCCAAAAATCGGCCACTTTTAACCCCGTCGTAGAGGTGACATTGTCCCAGCACATGATTCGTGATCTATTACTAAATAACGCTAGTGGCGTCTATTGCTCGCTGTAACAGTGAAAATTAAGCCAATGAAAGAATACTACGTGAAGGCGCCTGTGGCAGCTGAAAAGCCATTGAAGGATACGGAGGATTCCACTTCCCAAAGCAGGAATATACATAAAGAATACCATGCGGCTTAGGAATCAGTATCCTTCTATTATTTCCAGATCCAACTTCGAAGGAACATGTCCTTTTTCAGAGGAATCCGTCGAATTTGGAACGAGACTAAAGAGGATATGTAGGTCATTCAGAATCAATGTGTCAACAAACCTACTGATACGTCAATTAGTAATATTATTACAGAATCTAAAGGTCGACAGCCAGTCTTCAACACCAGCTGCCGATTCCGCGATTTCGGTTTCAAAGACGAAAACTCACATTTCTACTCTCCTCCGTTGTGGTCCGCTCTCCCAAGCACCTTCATAATTTGTCAGGAATGCTTCATAACATCAATTGCACCTACGCCTTTCGCCGGCTCATTTGGGCGGGTGTTCAAGGAGCCGGGGCAATTCGTTCAATGCGACTTCTCAAATCCGCTCAACAAGTCGGCCTGGAAGGCATGCGTTGAGATTGGAACCGAAGCACCTCTTGTACAGCATCTGAAAGAAAGCGCCGTGCTTCAAGCCAATCTGTCCCTGTGCCCTATGGAGGCAGCTTCTACCGGGCCATTGTCGAACGGCAGGAACATAGGATTTCACGCTTTGAAGTCCCAAATTCAGAACAATGATTCCTTCAACATTTGTGAACATCATTACGCGACGACTGTCCAAGCAACATGGGCAGAAGATGAATTTGCTTGCCTGCCACAACGTTCCTCAGACACATTTTGCGACTTTGGATCATCGGACCCTTGGAGCCGCATTGCCTTCATATTCGCAAAACAGAACACCAATACCAAGATCTTCGAAGAGTGGACGTTGGACTATCGAAGATATCCCAGGTGCACTCGCTTTATCCAGCCGGGAAGGACCAAGTACATTCTACCAATTGTACAAGAACCTTCTGCCAGCCAGGTTCAATTTTGCGAGACCTGCTACCGCCTTATTCTTGCGCCCCATGCGGTACTCCGGTCACACTTCCAAGAGATCTCTGGTACCCAGTGCCCCTCACGAGCACTCTGTAGTTTCAACCATGCTTCCGCTTATAGCTACATGGAGGTTCTGCTCAAGGTGAGTTGGAAGCAGGATGCCACCATCTTCCTTGATTTCGCACGGAATCAGCCTCCTATTCCTCCATGCCCAGGATCATTTGTAGTCACAGATATGGAGGCGTGGTATGGTTCGGAGGCACTACCCGGTTTTGTGAGCTGCGAAAATTGCTATCAGGAAATCATTCTTCCATCCCATCTGCACGCCTCTTTCGAACGCCTTCAGAAGGAAGAGGTTGGGACAGTGCATAATTGCGAGATGGCGTTTGATGACATAAGGACGTTATTTGCCAACATCTCCGAGACAGGCGGCATTGATCATTTCCGTGCTGGTATGGAAGAGATCACCAGAAGAGCACAAAGTGCTCAAGTCGCTGAGCAGGTTTGCCAGACGAGCAATCCAACCCCCGAAGAACACTTGACTGCAGTGCGAGAAACGCCACAGGAAATGCAGCAGCTGGAGATGGTAAGGTTCGAGATGCGGGATTTGCGTATGGCAATAGACAGATTGAATTCTCTGGGGGCGGAACAAGCCCGTCAGGGTGCTATAATGAGGGGAATGGGCGGTGGATCTGAACTTATCGGTAATCCATCGCCTTACGAAGTCTCCGATGGTTACGGAAATTGGTTCGCGAATCGCTCGCTGGCGGACAGTTCAGCTTTGCAAATTCAAGCAGAGCGCAACTGGAAGGAGGCAATGAGGTTACAGTCTATTCTAAGCGAGAGGAGTTTTCAGTTAGAAACGATGGAGAAGAGCCTTACTGGAACCATCCAATAACTTGGAGGGTCGGTTTATTAGCTGGAGGTGCCGCTGCTGCTAGCCATCTCGTATTGGAACGATCTGCACTTCATAATTCCCCTATGCACCGTGAGCTGAAGTCGACATTGGAGGGAGAAGAGGTGGAATTTGAACGTCTTTATGGGAAACAGTTCGTATATTATACCGCCAAGTTGCACGTTTATTTACATCCCTTCATTGTATCGTACAGTATTCCCTACGCATTGGTTGACCTTTACTCTGTGATTCAATCTTCGTCTACCCTCCAAAGCAGTGGAGCCATTTGCTTATTAACCACTGCTCAATTTGCTAGGTTCTCGCAGTTATACTGCTTTGCCAAGAGCTAGATGCACTTTTGTTACGTTTTCGGTGGCGGGCCTGGGCCTAACCTTGAGCGCGTTGCTGGCGGATTAATATCTCTTGCAAGTTTATCCATTAATGTGTTTAACTTGTGGCACACGGTTTCGCTTGTGTTGAGGCCTCAATCTGCGTGCTTGGGGACTCTTGGGTTTGAGACTCGGCGGCTATGCCCGGTGACGTTGCAGCAGACGACTGTGAATGACAACGCGACGAATTACGTCTGTCCAAGATACGAGAAAGCCCCCGGACTCAGAATTACTACATCGATTCATCGCTGCATCCAATCCCAGCTCTCGAAACTATCATCGGAAATATTACTCATCTGTCAAAGGCTCGAATCAGGCGACTTTCACACTTTTATGAAGCTATTCACAACTTTGTATGAACCGCACGAGCTAACTCGTAAATCAATATAAAAGACAGACTTCCTTAAGAATCTCTTCTGCTACAGCTATTAGATGAAGCTGGCATCAGCGCCGAGGATGTTAGCATTATAGTCGTGGCCGGGTTTCCGGTTCACCGTGGCCGAGAACGGTTGCGCTAACGTGGGTTTAGCAAAATCAATATTCAAAGCCTTTTAGTCTTTAGCGGTGCTTAGGAAAGGAAGGAATCTTATATTTGTGATAGGAATACCTTGTGATATGTGTAATTCGGGAAATTTGGGAACTTCTGCTCTATCGCCTCAAATTGGAGCCGCAAGAAAATCAATTATTGTATATAAACGAGAAAGTGATAGATATGTAACAAAAATTATAGTAGTACAGTTAATTTGATACACCTAAAAAAAAGGAAAAATGGAGTAATAAAAGAAAAGGAGAAAGAGAGGGTAAACTCGAAGTCATGTGGCTATACACTCCTGGTATACTATTAATATATTAGAATACAGTCCCGTGGATGCTCTCTGTGTGATTCTGGAGATGCTGCTTGTGATGCAGTCCCATTCGACAGACCTTGTACTTGAGCTGATCTCCTTCTTTAATGTGGGCCAGATGCTTCCGCTTAAAGTGCTTTGTCAAGTCTCCCGACTAGCAAACTTGTAAGTACGCTTTTCAAATGGCAGGCTCTGCTCCCCTAAGCAGAGGAAGCAGGTAGTGGTCCTCTTCTCGGTAAATACTAATAATATAGCATCACTTAACGCTTGCTTCTCGGCCTGGGCGGCTGCCATCTAAGGGCTGATCTTCGACAGCATTGGACTATTCTATCGCGCAGACGACCTTTTGTGTGATAGTACAGCAGCCCCCCTCTCCTGAAAGTAGCAGTAGGCAGCGACGGCATCAATAGCCGCATTGCGGCAGCGGAACTCTTCTTCAATAGTTGTGCCCAGGAGCGTTATTATCGTATAGTCATTATAGTACTCAAGTTCTTTGGAAAAGCAAAGTATAGACCACGCAAAAAGCCATTTTTAACTCCTTTATATCGAAAGAAGCGTCGGCTATATTATCTAGCTAAGCGAGTAATGAAAAGAGATAATAGGAAGATATATTGGAGTAATAAGGTGACATTCGAAGTAGGAGAGGATTTACAGACTTTTTGGGTTACTCGTGACCCTGGCATGAAAGTAGAATATATAGAAAAGAATTTATGACTAACTTTAAAAGTAGAAGGACTTCTATAGATGTCTGGAGTTGTTTTTGTAAAGATGAGATAAGACCTCTATATATACTTTTAGTAGGGGAGAATATGACCTCGAAGTGTTATAAGTGAGTTCTTCAAAAGTTATTTATTCTATTTTATAATAGAATAAGGAAATACAGGGATAGGGTAGTAATACAAGAGGATAATACTCTCTGGTATATAGCGAAGATTATTACAAGATATTTAGATAATAAGAAGATAATCTAGATACAGTAGCCGCTATAGTCCTCTGATCTAAACTCTATAGAGAATCTATAGAAGTATATAAAGGATATAATCTCTAAGAGGAGGCATAGAGTCAAGAGTACGTCTGAAATGAGAGATATACTACGACAAACCTGGCCATAAATCGAGGAAGCTTTCCTTCTAAAATTATATGATTCAGTGCCTCGCAGGTAGAAATTATATCTAAAGAACAAGGGAGGGGCAACTAAATACTAAATAGCTATAAAATACACTTGTTTTTATAGTAATAGAGTAAAATTTGAGAAAGTCGTGTTTATTTAATATATATATATTATATAAGCTCGTGACGAAGACTTAAATGACTAGGTTGTACTCGACATGATGGAAGAAATTTGGACGAACAGAGTCAGACAGAGGAAAGAGCGGTATATCCCAGAGGCGCGCCTTTTCGCATCTATCGTTTATCATACAGTTGTAGCCGAAAACTGGGAGCTGCAGAGGATAATCTTTTGTCTCGCATTCGACGAAAAGGCGTTAATTAAAGTTAAGAACTATACTCCACAAAAATCACCCCCTTATGCTCTCAAAAATGCAAAGAGATTTGGGAAGAGCAATACAGAAGCCTTGATAAGTGCCTTGAAAAATCAGTCTATTCAACAAAATCTTGCATCAGCTTTGGCCTCAACAAGACAGGAATTATATAAAAGTGCTGGTGCTTCAGACTCCAATCCCTGCCCTTCTTTCGAGTTTGTCGATGCAACCTATATTCCGAATAGGTGGAGCGAAAAGAAGACTTATGAGTTAATAGATAGGATATATCGTTGGTGTGGGAAAAATTCTGAGGAGCCAAAGGAGCCATTTCTTCGAGTCTCTCACCAATGGAATTCGCTGACAAGTGGCTCCACTGGTTCGACTGTAGCATCATACTTCCCAGACTGTGTGCACACAACTGATGAGCAGTATGTTCTAGTAGCACAGAGTAGGTCCTACTCGAGGAGGCAGCTTCGTATATATGTCATTCCAGGTCTCACTGATGCGACTGAACGACTGCAAACGACATTGCGGGATGCAGCTGGAATCGATGTACTATACAAGTACTCGTTGAGTAGCGATATCTCAAATAACTGGAAGGACGTGTACAAGAAGTGGCGGACAACAGATTCTGAAAACTGCAAAGAATTTATCAAGGAATTCCAGCAATGGAAAGACGCGATGCAAGATAGGGCCCCACCAAGTCTTCCCGTGGCATTGCCAGCAATTGAGAAAACTGAACCACAGCATGTGGAACGCCCGCCTCTTCCACCACAAGCTTGGACATCATATCCACCTTCGAGTGTGTCTATTACTGAAGCCAAAATTAATCTCAAGCGCCCCCGCGAAGACGCAGACGAGAATGATATTTTGACAATCCAAAAGAAAGCTAAAAATCAAATCATAATCATTGATGGTTAGAATTAGAGGGTATGGGTATACGGAAGCAGTTTTTTGTTCCCAGTGATGCCTTGGATTGACAAGGTTAGGATGCAGTCGTATCTCAAGTCTTACCTAACAAGAGAATTACTAAAAAGATACTGAATCAAGCTATTAAGAAGTGACTCCGAAGTTCAGCTACTCGGGGCATTTGGAGACTCAAATGAATCCAGTTAGTCAGAGAATATAGGTCAGCTACTGACGTGCGGTTCAAGAGGCTTGAGCCTAACGACATGTAAACATAGCACACTTCTCGCTTTAGATAGAATGGAACATCATCTCTGAAAATCTCCAACAATTATCATGCGAGATAGGAAGACCTATGGTGAAACGAAACATTTCAGGCCAGTTTTTGTACTTATATGAATGGGTTTGTCAGTAATTGTTTGTACATTTGAGTGGTTAAAACTGACCTACACCAACAGCATAGTGGTGATCACGCCTTGTACGTGTAGTCTATTAGGTGTTGAAGTGAGGCTTGGAGGCCTCAGGCAAGTGCTGGCACCAGCACTTGTGTTTCAGGCACGTCTCACTAATTGCCCTCTATATGTGGCCTGAAGACTTTCGTAGTTTATTCTTGATAGCAGAAGATAGTAACGGACACTACGTAGTTGACAATATACTTGGTTTACCCTGCTTCAGGCCCTCAAGACCTCGTTGTGTTGATGATATAGTCATCCGCTTAGCCTATTATGGCCAGTGTGGAACACATCCTAAGAGGACTATATCCAACAACACTATTCATTAGAATATTAGTGAGTGATTCAGATTATTCCAATATGTCATATTCGATAAATTGCTTGAATAGACTTAGTAGCACTGTCCAGAATCCCCTAATCACTCAGCTCCCAAGATTTCTCACTAGACGCTTATAAAAATAGATTTACGTTATTCCGCAAGCCATTGTTCATAACAATTGGTTATATAAGCTTTATTAAAGACAATAGTTTGCTGCTTTGTTTCATAAATATCGCTTTTCACTGACATCCACTACTTAAATAAATCATTTTAAATTTTATTATTAAACCTGTGAGATATTTTTGGCACTGTTATAGAGTAATATAGGTGAGCATGTCGTTTGACCCTCACTACGATGTTGAGTCAATATAATGTACCTAAAAATCGAGAAATCCCATGCCTTTAGGTCACTTGGAGAACATCGCTTATATCTCATGCTAAGAGGCGACACGTATTTGTAATTTGACTTGGACGTATATAACTGCAAATTAGGCTCCCGTTTGAGACCATTTAATACTCGCGCAAGCATAAAACCGCCAGACCAGACCAACGGCGTCATGGCTGTTACAACTGCTGAAGTTGGTTGCAGGTCATAGCTAACAAACCGGCTAACCTATTTTTCACCCTTTCATTCTCCCCAGATGGAAGCTAAAAACCGTGTAGAATCATCCTTGATAAATAAAGGATTTTTATTCTCTGGGTAGGACAACTTGTCTCTTCCAATCAATCCCAACTTCAATGGTGGACTACGAAAGGTGCGACACAAATGTACCAGTGATCACTAAGACAAGTCCATACTTTAAATTCCTGAGAGCTCGAACCCAGCTGTCCCACTAGTGTTAGAAGCGAGATCAATAATGGTGAGGTTGAACCATGGTTTGTGACTTCATGCTGGTGGGGCCGATATGGGAACTTTTGCAACCTTTACAACTATCATATTAATGGATATTGCTATATGCCTCCTGCAAGAATGAATCAAATGTCCAAAACGTTCGAAACTCCAATTCCCTTACTGGATGGAAGGAAAGGTATCGGAAATATAACTATACAATCAATAGGAATTTCCTGGAAAATCGATATATATGATTGATAGAAAGAGGCTTCATAGCATACATAACTTCAATTTTGACTACTATGACATAAATCAAACACGCTATGCTCTAACTTTAGTGTTCTTGGACAAGGGTATTTTCACTCTGGATGGTGCTCCGTGGAAGTACTGGAGTACTTTATTGGGACCAACTTTTACGAAAGATAATATGGTAAATATTACATTATTCAAAGGTTATAGAAATTCCTCACAATTTTGCTTACTGATATATTGTCTATCTTGCTGGAGGAGATTAAAGTGGCATTACAATCAACCATACAGTTTTCCATCTTGCTGCCATCCTGAGAAATGGAAGAAGGTTCATGACGAAGTCGTAAGTGCGTGTGATGAAATCCTCACTTTGAAGTGGTGGACCAGAAGGCAGATCATTGTGAATAATCGGAACGAGATCAAATTTGGTTTAAAGGAGTGTGACGGTTGCTAATATTCATTTCAAAGGAAGAAAGGAGTAAAACATTGAAATATACTCGTAACCTGTATATCAGTGTCTTATAGCTAAATAAGCCTTTGTTGTTGAAGCCAAAAAACCTACCATAGTCAGAAAATTGTGGGGTGGCGGGGTAGCGGTGGAACTTCGGATATAAGCTGGATTTATTTTTGATTAATATAATGCTAAATAAGAACGTGTTAGTCAAAAAACTAGTACATTCCGCGCTGGTGTACCGGTAACATTTCCGCCTCTCAGCATCAAAAGATGGAAGTGCGCGGGAGCACGGGGTTCGACTCCCCGGCGCGGAATTCTTTTGACTCTCATGTAGAAGAGTGACTTTTTGTTGCAACGGTTGAATCTAGCCATGCCTGAAATCATATTTTTTAATTCTATATTTTCTTATTTTACAATGCTTGTCCCATATATATTATGCTACACAACGCTAGCCAGGTATGCGTCTTGTGACACAATGGAAATGTTAGATTTCATTTAATTGGGAGATTATCAAAATCGAAATAGTGAGATAGGATACTGGGCTTTTATTTGCACATGGACATGAAGTGGTGGTTGTCAATTACGAGGTTCACGTGACAATTCTTATCACTTATCATAAGCGAAAGGGTGTTCGCGACTTCTTGATCGACAACGTTCCAACACCAACGCCAGAACGATTGAGTAGCTTCACCAAGCTTGGATTTTGCTTTGCAGAAATTCCCAGCTTTAGATGCTTCGTGAAAATGCTCTCTCGGCTGCCTAAGGTGTGAAAAGACCCAAGTGTCCCGATTCTCCCACCTCTTTCCAAAATGGCCTCCCTTTGGACTCCCCAAGCTCCTGCAGAACCTCCTATTCCCGCAGCAGATGTCGCAGATACTGGAATAGCAGATGTTGGAATTTCTGCTCCTCAACTGCCGCAGAGCATACCTATGGGACGACCGCAGCTCCAGCGGAATCAATCTCAACCACCTCCACCACACCAACCTCCTCCCCCTCCTGCCCCGCAACAAGTTGGCAATCCGAATGATTCCCTCTCGTTGATGCAACTGAGGCGCATTGTCACTGAATTCCCCAAGTCTGATCCTGTTGCGTACGCGTTCACATACGCAGATACGGCGTCCTTTGAGGAAGAGGTGGATGAATGGTTTTCATACAATGAGGCGGAATACAAGAGACTGCATAGAGCAAAAGAGACATTTGGAAGAAGGTGGAAGAAATTTGCTGGGGAGCCATGGTTGGATGTGGAACACGTCGAAAGAGAGAAGTTCGTGGAACGAGAGATTAATGGTCTACTAGCTACAGACTTGCGGAGGAGGTGCAAGAGCTTACAGACGATTCTTCACGTTGTGCTAGGTGTTTGGGATGAAACAGCTGGAATGGAAGCCACAGGAAAGGATACAGACAAACCAAAGAACCAGACGAAGGCTACAAAGCTACAACTTGAGCATATGAAATCGGGGATTCTGCTGGTCGCAAGGGCTGGCGGAATTCCCCTACTTTACGATGTTATGCAAAATGCGTTCAAGCGTCTTTGGTAGGTAATGCAAGTCAATCTCAGACTTCATTCACTAATACACTCAGGGATGATGATTTCCGGGAAACTAAATTGGTGGAAGATGATATACCCTTTATTCAAGATGAATTGGATAATGTGACAACAATTACATATCTAATGCTTGAGGGCGTGCGGAGCGATCCTAGCGCCCTTGAATCCCCTCGAATGAAACTCCGTATGCAAACCGTCGCCCGCTCTACCTACGGTGCTAATTTTTTTAGTTGAACTGAATCCGAGCCTTGTCGATTATTTAGTAACTATTACGGCCAGATTACGCTGGGACGAAGCAAATGAATTACCGCAAACTAGGGTTAGTATTTTACTTTAGTATTTTACACGGAGCTAACATTCTTAGATATTCCTTCTTTTCTGGAAAGCCATCCTCCTTGTTTTTGGGGGAACAAATGAAGTGAACGAGATAAAGGATGCAACGTGCGAATTGCAAAAACGAAATGGGAACGGGAAGACTGCTGGTCCCCTCATTACAGCTTCACCTTTAGACTATCATATATTCCGCCAGGAGATAACTTCTAAATACCCCGCATATACCCCTCCACAACCACTACTTCCTCTCGAACCCGATAACAATTCAATACTTCCTCCTTTGCCGAATCGACCGAGCAGAGCGAATGGCGCAAATGGTATAATACCTCCGCCAATGAATGTGAACAGTAGCGGCGCATCCATTCTACACCAACCTGTGCATATTGCTACACCAGCACCGTCACCACCTCCTTCACCCCCTGTAGGTGGGAAAGCCGGCAAAAAGCAGAATTATCAAACAAATCAAAACTTTCCCTTTATGTACCCGCCATTAGATAGTACAAGTAATAGCGCCGGAGGAAAGGGTATGGCCGGCCTCCAAGGCCTGCTAGTTGGGCGAAAATGGGAAGGGAGTGACATTCCCAAGTCGATTTTGGAAGCCGGCGAATTATTTGCTGGGCGCATGCGGATGACGAGAGCCATGCGCCAATTATGGGATGAAAGGGAACGTTTCCTCAAGTTCGAACGAGGCTGGGATGGTCAAAATGACGATGTTGAAGAACTTGACTTGGAGATGATGCTCGCGCATAAGTTGTCGCTTGATGATTCCAAGTTACCCAAACCAGAAGTCGACTATGGCCCAAACCTAGAGATCAGCACCAAGGCGAAACAAAAACTTGACCTTATTGAACAATTCTATGTAAGTATTGATCAAACATTGCGATGAGAGTGAGGCTAACAATTCACCAGCAAAGCTCAATACCACATTTACAATCACTTGTGATTGTCTTGCTCAAGGCAATTCTTGCCAATGTTACAGCACTTATCACACAGCCGATAGGAGGGCAAGGTGGGGGGCTTGCTCCTGCCTTCAGATCAGAAGCAAACCTACGTTCAAACGGAGTACAGTCTGCTACAAGAATTCAAGATCCGGCCAACATACCTCTTCCAAGTGCCGTTGAGCCATCAGATTTGCCAATCGACGATATTGAGGCTTTAAGGTCACGTGAGATTACAGCCAAAGCTGTGTCTGGCATACTCCTGATACTGCTGAAATGGTTCAAAATTTCACGTGAGAGCTGCGATTACATATTGTTGATCTTTGCTAACGATCGTAGATATATTGAAGTTCGAATATTTTACGCAGCTCATGCTAGATTCAAACTATTTGCCACTTGTTTTGAAGCTCTTTGCACACCAAGAAATTGACAAGGTGGTTGATAGCAAAACAGACCGTGATGACATGAGGTAAGAATCTTCTCAAGGCTGAAGCAACTTTTAACATCGACCAGTTTCTTCTCATTCTGCAATTTAAATAGCAAGAATAACTCAACCAAGCTGGAGCTCCAACCAGAGGAGGAGAGTGAAGACGATGCGGCACCGCCTCCAATTAAGACACGACGAGAGCTTCCAATCGCTGAGTCGGGTGATAATCTCCCTGCTCTCGCGTTCCAGGATGGACAAACTGGAGGACGGCGTGAAATACCCGAAGTAGATGAGCTAGGATATCCAACAACAGATCCGCCAGCCGAACCTATTACCGAATTCTCCTGGCGAAACTTCTTCTCATCGATAAATTTTCTCCGAGTAATGCAGAAGATCTGCAAAAACAAAGCCCACCGAAACTTACTTCTCGTTCAGTACAAATCATCAAATATCCTCAAAAAGTCGCTTAAGATACCTCAACCAGAACTGCGACTCTATACTCTTAAATTATTTAAGAATCAAGTTCCATATTGTGGTCGAAAATGGCGACAAGGAAATATGCGTGTTATCACGGCCGTATACCTCCACTGCAGGCCGGAGCTACGGGACGATTGGCTGGCAGGAAGTGACGTAGATGCAGAAGTAGAAGAGGCTTTACCACTTGAACAAGCACTGCGAGCATTGACACATTGGCATAATATTAAAAGATACCCGGATCAAATGGGAGCCGACACAAAGCTCCTGGAGGAAGAACACGATTTTTTCGTGAGGGAATTGGAAAAGATGGCTTGGATTGATGAGGGATTGATGGACGGGGAGAGTGTGGCTGATAGCGGGTGGGATGGAATGGGAAATGGGGGATGGTAAGGGGGCCATGAATATATACCATTTCAAAAATTCTAGTCAATCCCCACTGTGATGTTGCTTTGGCTTTCAACTCGTCAAAATTCGGATAAAGGCCCAGTAACTCGTGATTTTATATGGTACAAGGGTTTGGTACATTTGAAACCTTGGCAATTCCAAAATTTCCCCGCAAAAGCTTAAACCGCCCAACCCTCAATGTCAGCCTCGCTCTTCTCCATGTTCTATGATGTGGTTGATATCATCCACAATACATAGAAACCAATTATTCAGTGCTATGCTTATCAACCTATCAATTCTTCTCTCCGTAAATCCTTTCTGTAGTAGGCGTCATGAGGCCCTATTCCATGATCCCACCTCTCGGGTTGGGATTGAAAATATGGCAATATGCAATGCCACCACCACCTACTCCTACACGCCTCGATCGACCACTGGTAAACACCTTCACGGCATTGCAGTGGCAACTCATTTTATGGGTATTTATTTGTAACGACATCCGGCGACGCAAAGGGCTGCTCAGTATGCTCTGTGTCAGTAGAGGAAGTCCTGCGGAGATGCTGAGTTTTCATCATATTGTTGTCAACTATATGAAGATTCGCAGTACAACATTAATATTGAGAAAAAATCTATACGTCAGTCCTGAAGAAGACACCTTCTATGTCTTGCATGAACAATACATGTTTGTATTCATGACCACAGGTCTAAATCGATATTACAACATGAACATAAACTGCGATACCTTTGAATATTGTCCGCACTGTTGGAATTAACGACTCCAGCCAATCGGATGACTAAGGGTCATCAACGCAACGCGATTTAGGAGGGCCTGAATCAGGGTAAATCAAGTATATTAGCAACAGCGTCCAGTATCCTGCTGTCTTCTCTTGTCTTGTTATTGTACAGAATCAAACTACGGAAAGTCTTCAGGCCACATATAAATGACAACTAGTGAGACGTGCCTGAAACGCACGTGCTGAAGCAAGCACTTGCCTGAGGCCTCCAGGCCTCACATCAACACGCACGACTATGCTGACCTTTATGGCCAGAAATCAACTATACTGTAGTATACAGGTTATCTATCTTTCTGTCTTCCGGGGGTAGGGGCCTAGAGATCCGAGATGTAGTTCGACCAAGCAACTTGGAGGCGCTCCGGGATACCACCATAGGCCAGGCATCAGACAAGCAATCGCCAACACCCCAAGAATTTAGAGGCTGCATTTCATCTTAAAATTCAAATAGTGTCCTTGTTGTCCAGCAATCTGCAATTGCTTGCGAGAAGCAGTATCTGCTTGACTGGGTCGTTTCAAAGCTACTCAAGAGCAGTTGTTCTTCAAGTTCACAAATGCTAGAAGAATATCTTCCCAGTTTAAGATCTTTCTCTATAGTCCACAGCCTGTAGGCACTTGGAGGTCAAACCGCTAATCTTCTCAAGAGGCTATATATTTAAGTTTCGGGATTTAGAAGCCTCCTTGGTAAGAACTTAAACCCTTGGAATAGCCGATAAGATAAATGTTTTCAATTGTTGGTTTAAATCTCATATATTGTCATCAAAACCTTTTCGATAAACGATCCCGATAGAGGCACGCAGTAGAAGACACTATAATATTTGTAGAGGAACAAATTCTTTTTGCCAGGAATCTGGGGTTCAGAGGTCAAGCATAGCTATACCCAAGGCCTCTCCAGTTATTGTTTTTGAATTGAGAGTGTTAAGAATAATTGGGGCATCAAAAGTTTTCTCGTTGTTTGGCTACACCAGCTATTCAAGTGGGTTTATCGTCCTGTATCTTTTCTTTTCTGATGTTTTGCTTTAATTTAGGCGCGTTTAAATTATGAATTTCATCAAATGAGGTCACCTGTCTGGCTTGTGGCCCATGTGGACACTACTATAAACGCGTTTCTATATTAGAGATTGTCAAGGCAGAAGTGTTCGCAATTCAAATTGCCGGCAGCCCACCTTGTGGCTCAATCCAGGACAACTGCACTTAATGCCTTGTTGCTGTCATTCCATCCTTTCTCGGCGCAGTTTAATTTCCGATCTAAGGGCTGTCTACTCTTTCGCAATATTCTTGTCTCTTGACACGCATAAATGTCGCATTTACACTTCTTCACGTCCCACCGCAAATCATTTATCAAACAAGTTTGACCGTCAACCACAACAAACAAAACAAAACAAAACATAGAAGCAAAACGAAAAACCACACAACCGCTAAATAACGACCACATCTAATGTTTTGTTTGTTTGTTTGCCAAGCTTCGATCCACAAAACCTCACCCAACCGACAACAAGCTCGGAGCGCATAACATCACCACCTATACCATTACCTATATACGCCTCCGCATAAGCACTACTCACCCAACGGCTACCTAAAGAGAAGTTTTGTTGCACGTCGATTTTAATTCTCCGATTTTTCCTTGATGTGGATCGGATGACGCACACGACGTGTATTTCCCCGTTTGGTGGAGGCTGGGAGTCGTATCCGCTTAGGTGGAAGCAGATATATTATGTGCAATTGTATAGGGTGAGAATTTTGGAGCTTAGACGAGCAAATTTTGACGATGTTGATCAACGACGGTGAAGTCTAAGGTGATGATTTGGAGCTGATTCTGACATCTGGTGTATCTCCGAAATTTCATGATCCGAGATCGCTTTCATTTTGCAAATTGTAAAACAGTTACTTGTGATTATTGCATTGTTCCTTTTCAAAAGCTTGCATCTCCTTCGGCTATAGCATAATCAACCTGTCGAAGATCAGCCCGAGAACCGCAGTTTTTATCGGAGATCTAGTCAGGCTAGGAACCAAACCAAACGAGATAAGGGGAAGGGGAAAATGAGTGAATGTCAATTGCCGGATATTAAGGCCCTCTGGTTCAACAGCTGCGACGAGCGTACAGGATTCCGATCGTTTCTCGTTCGTCACGGCCCGATCAAAGATCATTCCCTCGATCAGATACATACTCGGGAGTCATAATACATCAGTAAGAAGAAGAAATAGCTCGTCAGACCCGACCCTATATATAGAATTGACCTCCCGATGAGCCCCTCAGATGAATGCTCAATTCAAGACCATCCTCCTATCAATCGCGTTCACACTCCAAATGATTATGAGGTTCCGGACAAAGGTACCTCCACAGAAGGCATGAATGAGCTCCAAGATGAGCAGAGAGCTCGCTGGGAGTACTTGATGGAGCTCTTCTCCCACAAAGTAATCCTTGATCAGACTATTGATGATTATGAAGAAAGAGAAAAGTGTGAGTGTAATCCTCGTTTCATTCTTTTACGATTCTTACATCCAAGGGTTTATTGAACTCCCCATACTCCTAGAGTTCGAAGAGCATGCAAATTCATTAAAGGCTCAGATATTTGGAGAGCCAGGAAAGTCTGGCGCTCGCGGGGAGAACCAGGAGGACTTATTAGGGCTTGGAGGCATTTAACTTGGCGTTCACTCTATTTCGAACTGAAGAAATGTGATAAATTGAATAATGAGGAATAACAAGGTAACACGCCTGGAGATTCTGACACTCCAAAACCCAAACTTCAGCTATGGGTCATAGCCTGTCAAGTTTGTAAACCCATAATTTCCATTGCGTCACAATGCCGCCATCCAGTGGAACCGAAAATTCAAACAATTTTGCAGAAATATGTTATTTTCAAGCTATTATACGAATTATACCATTTACTGTTAATTTTTATCCAATATGGCTCTGGATTAATCCTAAAGAAATTTTTCTTAAACACTGTGATTGTTTAAAATTGATTGTATACACAACCTTGAGAAGTTATCAAATATTTCGTGAAACCTTAAAACGTCCTTAAAATCGTATTGAGTTTTCACAATAACATTCGGTGAATGCGCAGCTAAACGTATGAACACCTTCACTTACGCCTTTGTTAATGGTTTAGGCCTTCCTAAAAGATATATTCCATTTTTCATGATAAGTAAGCATTTACCACCCAACATGCATATTCTGATAACGGCAATTTCCTGCTATGTCTCCATATTTAACCTTCACGTCACTAGCTTAGGTGACAAATGCCAGCACTAGGATATCAAGCAGAATGGCCGACAAAGGATTATAAAGACAAGCGCAGAGGATTTCTCGAGTGAGATCGAGGGCGGAAACTGTACAGACTGATATACGGAAGGAGCGTGCTATGAAGACTCGAGCATATAATACCAGCGTTGGTAATTGGCGAGAGGTTAATACTGCTGTGACTACCATCTTGGGGGCATAATTCATCTTGAGGGCTTCAAATCCCTGTCTCAGCATGCAAGTGGTAAGTAGAAGGATATCGGCACACTTTATTAAGTGCAGCAAATTGGGGACTTAGGGTTGCGTAACCTTGATTATCAAGGGGCAGGTGCTGACCTTAATTAAATCTAACCGCACCTGTATTCTACCTGAATTGGGGAGGTGATTTGATCCTTAAGATATTGCAATTAACGCACTATATATCATATTCTCTGCATTTCCAATGGCGGTTATTAAGGCTAGCAGGATCAAGCAATCACCCGTAAGAGCTTTACTCTTTGAAATAAGTACGCCGTAAATCTGACTATCATGACTCGTTTTTGCTGAACTGGGAATATTATGCATAGATTTGAGGTCTGGGCTCCGTAGACACTACGTGTTAAAGATACTAAGTGGTGCTATCACATGATTTTCCAGTCTTCTGTATTCGACTTTGCAACTATCTCGTGTGTAAAATATATTATTTTACACGGGCTTGGTTTTCTGCTTCTTTATTTTGCGCCACTTTCTCTTCTTTCCTTGGCTATACTACAGCGCCGATACCACGGTACTATAGTATTCGTATACAAAGATAGAAGCGTTAAGTCACATTTGGGAAGCTATTGAAATTCCTGGAGATGTTATCGGAGTTGACATGGGGTGTACAAAGTCTTCTGTGCTATCATTCTTCATAGCAATCGTGACCTAATATGAAGCGACCCCAAGTCCTTACCTAGCCAGTCATATATTTGCTAAATTTCAGTGAAGCTTCACTTCTGTACTCGAGAGCCTCGGAATGTTTTTGGATTGTTCATACTTTGTGGCCTATATTTTGAGGAGTATCACCACAATCATTGATTGGCACCACTCAAAACATGCCTTTTCTCTTGCATCTTTGAAATAAAAATAAAATAGTAATATATCATAGGATCGAGTGGTAGATAAAACGATAGTATAGGACATGATGATAAGACCATTTTTCAAAGAAGAGCTCAGAATCTGGCTCAGTTGATGAATGTGAGTCAGGGTTTGAACTTGGTGAGATGAGGAAGAACTGTAGTGCTATTACTGCTATGAAAGGTTGACACCAATTTGGAACACCGTAAATCGGGTTGTGCGTAAGTGATAAGAATAGGATGTAACAAGGATGCTCTTCATAACGGCCATAGCAACAATGTTGTAATTGAGGAATGCTAACTAGAGGCTAGAGATCTCACACATCAAAGATATACTTGATCTTTGGGGCTTTCTCAATTACCCCTTCTTCTACCATAGCCTCCACGTACGACTCAAATCCATTATCGCGAGGGCCGAACACCTTTACATACGCTTCCTCGGGGGTATCGGAGAATTCCTCTCCTTCTATTGAGAAAATCGGATAGCCAGCCCTTTCCACTTCTAGCTCCTCGAGATCTGGAAACAATGCTAGCAGCCGTGAAGTTCCTTCCGAAGGTGGTGGTATCTCGTATGGGAATTGAGTTGCCATGATTTCTTGAACCCGGAGGATCTTGACTCCATTGAAACCTCCAGGGTTCAACTTAGCTAGGTTATGAGCCCACCAGTACGCGTAGCTGTGGAAATCATCCTGAGCCAAGGTAAGAATGTCGTAGTTTGGACGAAAGAATAGGATAGGTAGATCGATTGTGACGCTTTGAGAAGTGCTGTAGTCGTACTTGTTGCTGCGGTGGATTGGTCGATAGTGTAAAAGTGTTTCCGTTCGGCTCTCCCTGTTGATGCGAAGTGTTGGCAGGCGGGTTCTCCAAGTATCCTCGAGTGGGTGATAATGGGGATTGATTTCTTTATTCTTGCTCTTTTTGTTGTGTTTCTTACGGCATAGCTTGCCCGGTGCCAGATCAATTCTGCGCGGTGGGGGGAAGCAAAGTGTCCAGATCAGTGTACGAATCTCCCTTGGTAAGTCCTGAAAACAAGTGAAACTGCGAAGGGTTTTCCACACAACTCGGTTTGTAGAACTCTGATCACTGTCATTTAAAACCAAACTTGAGAGGATAATAGCAGCATCGTGTTCAGGCATAACGAAATGAATCTGAAGCGGGAAATCAAGTGTAAATTCTCAGATATGATTTTTGGGGTACGGGGGATGGTTGAAATTGACCAAGATAGCTACAGAAGTACTTATTTGTAGTTGAGTATTTGACGTGCCCCACAATTCGAGACTGGTTTGAAAGGTAAGCATGCGAAGTGATTCAGCTGAACGATATTCAGCCACTTGCAACATAATCCAATCATAGCAAAGACAGTGACTATAACGACCCAGACAGTGTTTCAAGCCGATGTGGAGGCATCAGACGGGTTTCTCAGGGGAGTGGCTTTCAAGCGTCATAACTTATAAACCTAGTATTTGTATAGTTATTTAGCTAAGACCAAGAGCAAGGTAGCTACGGTGAACCCTTTAAATTTTGTCTTGCATGATTTATGTGAGGTTCAACTTATTATTCGCACGAAAACTATGAGGTGAGCTGGGGTGAGTTTAGTAGGCTAAAATGACACACCGCCTTCTACATTATGTTCGGCAGAATACTTACCCATAACAAACTTCTTGAACTTTCACACTCGTTCACTTCACACGCAAACCTAGCCAATGTATGTGACACGCATTGTGAGACGACAATACCCCCGAACATCTAGGTTCACTGCTATAAGTTGTACTGCTACTTCATTGATCAAGTTACCTGTCCCTTACACTCAGACTCTGCGGTACAGCACTAGATCCCAGGAGCGGACAAAAGAACAGTCACAAGGTGGCGAGACCACGAAATTACCACCAGTCCAAAAAACAGGACAGCTAAAAAGGAATGCCTTTGTTTTCGTTTTCTGCGCCGTCCTCGGAGCTGCTGCAGCAAAGCTGGGTCCCGAATGGTTGAATAGCGACCAGCGTATCTTTAATCCACCACGATTCACACCCTTTACAATCGTTAGCAGAGAGGATATTTCGTCAACAAGCTTCATTCTTACTCTTCAGCCAGAGTCTCCGAATGTCGCAAATACTCCAGATCCATTTAAGGATCAATGGCAGAAGGGAACGTGGTCAGTCGAAGTGAAGCAACCACAATTACAGATTTCTCGAGCATATACACCACTTCCGACAGTAGAGCAAGCAAACACATTAGGAATAATACGGGTACTTGTGCGAAAGGAATATAAAGGAGAAGTTTCAAGCTACCTCCATCAGCTGCCAGTGGGAGGACGGGTCGAGCTGAGAGGACCCAATACAGAATTTGTTCTACCTGACGAAGTGACAGATGTGATATTCCTGGCAGGGGGGACTGGCATTGCACCTGCGTTGCAGGTTGCCCATTCGCTGTTGGATCGAAGAAGTCATCAGCCACCTCCGAATATTCGAATAGTTTGGGCAAATCGAAGGCGGGAAGACTGTAAATCACCAGCCGAGCAAATACACCAGTCACCAACTACTCTGAATGATGTGAAATTAGAGTCTGGGAATATTGTGAGCAGGATTGATGAGTTGAAAAGGAAGTTCCCAGATAATTTCAACGTGGAATACTATGTGGATGAGGAGGGGACATATCTGGACCAGAAAAGGATATCACAAATGACCAAGTCAAGACCAAGTATTAGGATGGAGCCAGTAGCCACAAGAATTGACACGAGACTTATATTTGTATGTGGGCCAGAAGGTTTTATTAACTTTCTTGCTGGTCCTAAAAAATGGGAAGGTGGAAAGGAAGCCCAAGGACAGCTAGGCGGCATTATTGGACGAATGGGTTTGCGGGATTGGAAGGTGTGGAAATTGTAAGACTTTGAGTTTGTAGGCTAGGCTATCGCCTGCTTGATTGATCGAATAGCACAATAATATCATGCTTAAATCTCCATTGGAGCACTCAGCGATTGGATGAAGGAAATCGATTGCATCATACCCATACTAGCATACCCCGCGGATCATCTTATGCTCGAGTAAGTATTATCTCGCTAGTACAAACTTCTTGTTCCCATGTGAATATCATCGTTATGCTTAAGGTATGCGTTTACACTTTCCGTATATATACTTCTCTTGATTTATACTCCTTCACCGTAAACTAAGAGTCATACTCATTTAACTGATTTCTTACTTCCTGTCTACGGAAACCGTTCACAAGTTCTACCAATTTATCCTTGCTGAATACTCGTTGCGAGGTTTGATCAACTCTATTTATAGTTTCGCTATATATTCCGAGTTGCGCGCTAGACTGATCCCAGGTGAGTATGAGTATTGTTAGGCTGAATTGGTCGCTAATACTAACTTATTTCGGTACAAAATTCCATTTTCAATATCTGTGGACATCTGAAAGATAGCTTGCCAAAGGGGCGTTACGGAAAGTTCTGCCCTTTGCTGAATCGTTCTGTCGTGAAGGGGGTGGGTTTGTATGAAGAAGATGGGCTTTAGACCTGATGCTGATATACATTCCATGTTTAAAAAAAATTAAAAAAAAACCTGACGGAGCTTTCTTAAAATTTCATGTAGAATAGTATGGGGATGAATAACTTGGCAACTTTCGAGCCGCTGGACTGCAATGTCAGGGAAACTTGGAATAGTTTCTAAAGAATGTTAAATCCTAATAATCTCACCAAGAGCAGGTAAATAACGACAAAGACAAAATACTCAACCTCCTCGTTAATAAAATCAGGGACAGTGGTGGGAAAGAGTATGCTCAAGTTTTGATTGTGGATCAAGGCATCGCTGAGAGTGCCAAGCTGTATTGAACACTCCGGCCTCTTCCCGCCCGCATGCCGACCTTCTTGAAGGATTTCTTAGCGGCGCTTGAAAATGGGCAAAGAAATTAGGGATAAAACATTACTTTGCTGTTAGTTGGTATAACTAAGGCTACCATAGGGAGTACTACGGATGGAACTTCGGATGAAAGGAAGGTGAGTTAGGAGATGAATCATTGGACAGCAACCCTTTGGTTTCTTACCAGCAACCATCAAATTTCAGTTGAAAAAAACAATATTGACGATCTGCTCCATATACTTGCCGGTTTAGAGCTTTATCCTCAATGTGGAAAGATCCAAAGTCTGACACGCGAACAAGTAATTGTATATCTAAATTTCTCCATCCTAAATGAACAAATACCACAAAAGTCTCATAACCAATTGAACCCCATATCGGAAAATATTTTGCACAGTACTAGAGCTTAGGTGTTGAGAAAAACTCATTCAGGAATAGTGTTGAATTGGCGAAGATTTTGAATATTATTGAGTAGTTCTTTTAGCAATGAAGTTGTAATATTTATACTGCCCTATCTTTTGGAGAGACTCTTGTAGCTCCTTGCATGAAACGATTTGGAATGTCAAACAAGGGAACATTCTCATGTAGGAGAATAGAGGCAGCTCAGATGAAAGCTGTCATTTCCCATCTTCGCGAGGGCCAGTCTGCATTCGGGACGTTTGCCAAGCCGTGCGAGACAAATTTCTAAATAACATTGTTGCAAATGAAGACGTCCGGCTTACATCTTTCTAAAGACGTCTAGATACACCGAGAAGTTTTCCTGATTCAGTTGAGCTTCAAGTAGGTGATGTCGGTAAGGAAGATGATGAAACAGCAATGATAAATAAAGTTTTGGGACAATACTTGAAGAGACCCAGACATGAAGCCCAATGGCCCTTCATATCTGAATAAGTCCCTTGTAAATGAAGGGTCAGTATGAAATTAAATGCGTATAAAATAATATCAGATGAATATATCCAAGTAAGGAACTTCAGTTATGCCAAGGACTTAGTCTAATCATTGCCGTTATTCGTACATAACCCCGTCTAATCCCCTAGTCTATAAACAACACACACATTTACCATAACATCAAGCCTGATCCGCCATTTACAACCTTGCCGAAAACCTCATCGAATTCTCCCCGAAATCGAAAACAGCCAAAACGTTCTTCAAAAATTGCAACCCCAAAAAACTCACACTGACGCCCGCCAGGCTCAAATCATCGCTCGAAAACAGACTACTAACACACGTTCCATTCATAGGGAATATCAAATCTCTAGCATCATGATAGAATGTAATTCCTCCAATTTCAAAACCTAGAACTGGTGGGATAGCATCACAAGAGACTTGCCACTTTGTTGGATCGTCCGAGAAGAAACCTTTCACGGCGGGTGGTGACCAGAGGGAATGGTAGTGCTCGCTTAGGGGTCCAGGGATGAAGGAGAAGGGGTTGCCGTTGTCGACGATTGCGATAAAGGGCGTTGAATTTGTGGAAGTGACTGGTGTTGTAAGGTTTGAACCTGTTCGAGTACCGATCGTGGTGCTTTGTACTTCGATTGCCCAGAATGTTCTCTTATCCGTTCGATTATTAGTAAAAGAGGGTGGCAACTCCGGGATGATGACCACTGGGGTTTCTACCCAGTTATCGCTATGGGGAACAGGTGGCACGGTTCCAAATCCAATATATCCTCCATTAGGAGATACTGATTCATTCATCGGCGTTCTGTTGATACCAAGGGCGAACCAACTTGGAGTGTTATTTTCGGCAGCCATCGAGAATGGAAGAGGCTTGTAGGGAAGTCGATTTTTTAAGTACGACAGATTTTCCAGATCATTTAGATAGTTATTTCCCGGATGAGCAGATGTCAAAAACGGGTATGCCAATCCCAAAATCCCGTTCTTTCTTCCATCGCCAGGGATCGAAAGTTCAGACACCACTCCAATTTTCTGATTTGGTACTGTGATGCCTGCGACTGTCACTTCCTCATGGCCCAAGATGCCTGTCGCAAATCCGGCTCCGTAAAAGACGCCAAATGTTTCATTTTGGACATGACGGAAAGTTGAGGAAGTGTTGGGATTGAAAGTCAAAGGGCCGTAATTACAGTTTGAGGCGCCAATGCATGTGGAATTTGGGCCAAGGAGCCAGAGGTCACTGCTTCCCGTGTCAATGTCGAGAGTGAAGTTCTGGTTGCCAACTGTTGCTTGTATTTCGACGGTCATGCCATATTCTGTTGCTGTTAAAGGAGCAAGGCCTAGTGTGGTGGGGAGGCAAGCTTCGCTGTGTTTTGCAAACCCAGAAGGCATCGCCAAGATCGACGGACTACAAATAATGAGAGAAATTATTATGTTTGAGAACATTGTGCAGTCTAAAGAGGAACTGAGATGAGGATGGAGTGATTGAATATTGAGATAAATTTTAAACAAGGAAACTCTTCTCTTTTGTATTTAGTGTGACAATCAAATTTACTGAGCTACACGAACTGTTTAGTCTTTCGTCGTCACTTCGAACCATGCCAAGCACGATTTCGAGGCATTGCAAATCCTCACGAGTGAAAGACTGGATGTATCGTTTGGACAGCTGCACTAAAGTGAGGCTCTATATGCCAACGAGATTTATATAATCAGTTTGCCTACACCTGACTGGCTGAATCGCACTAGAAGACGAATTTTGAGTGGCTGTGGCTGTGTTGCGCGAATAATTGACTACATTCTATTGGCTCCATCGTTAAGAACATGGGGTTTGTGCTTGATATCCTCGTCCCCCAGTGAATTTGAGCACACTTGGCAACTACATTTCAAATTTCAATTTCATACTTCATAATCACACATGCTGAGCTTTCCTAAATATCACAATTATACCCAGCGATTTACATTACATGATGTGATTGCACTGTTCTCGTGTTAATAGTTCTAGAAATGCTCGATTGATTTCAAAACTCCGTATCGCAATGCCGTCAAAATACCACACGAACCTAACCAAGTTTCCAGATTAATACAGGCACTTAAATCAAAGCATTCCAAGCGCAGCAATAAACGCCGCAACAAACACACCACCAAGTTCAACCGAGCTTCTTCCAGCCTCAGCAATCAATGCACCAGTAGGCGTAGCCGTGGCACTAGGTCCTGTCTTCCCCAATGTAGTCGTGACATCGATTGTGACAGTCGGGTAAACCACGTTGCAAGTGACCCTTGCCGGACAAGCCGTAGGTCCATTAGTACCTACCCATACGGTTGTTTGGCCTGTGCACTTTGTGCTCTTGGGACAAGTCTTGAGGGTTTGGGTACCGCCCGGTAAGACGCAAGTGCAGGTTGGGTGGGCATGGCAAGTTGTTGGACCGTTGTCACCAGTCCATGTTATGGTTTGTCCGGTGCAGGTGATTGAGTCAGGACAAGTTGTGAGGGTTGTGATAATAGTTGTTGTCACGGTTTGCGTGGTATTTCCCCAGACAGTGGAGAACGTGGTGAGTGATTCAGTTGGTGTAGGAGTCGGTGTTAGTGTAATGGATTCTGAGGAGATTGTCGAGATGATTGAAGACTCGGAAGATGTCAAGACTATGGAAGATTGCGATGAGGAAGATTCAACGGAGGATGAGGACGAAATTATTTCTGATGATGAGGATGGTGGTGACGTATATGTGCTCACTTCAGAAGTAGTCAGGGGAGCTGTTGAGCTTTCCACTGAAGAGCTGGACGGCAGAACTGTTGTGCTAGCCTCCGATGGCACGGTTGTTGTTGTGTCTGTTGGCCAAGCAAGAATTGTGCTTGGTAAGACAAGTAGTGATGAGAATGTAGCGAGTGTGAGAATATGCATGCTGTTTAGCTATTCAATTGATATTAATGTTTTGAGTAACGAATGTTGATTGGTGATTGTATGGAAGATCTAAAATTGTAGGTGGGACACACTTTAATATATAATCATGCAAAATTAACTTATGCTTTCAGCCCGAAGGCAAGAAGTCCCAGTGCTCAGGTACGAGAATCACATGTGATGTAATGACAGACTTACTGGCTCGAGCTCCCTACCACCTCGTGTGGTAAGGACTCTTCACCCCGGCATGGCCGGGCTGCCATTAAGTTGCTGGAACTTTCAGCTACACGCCTTCCCCAATCAAGCAACAACTGATCGAGCCTTCCACTAGGAGTAGCTTTTTACGGGGTGGTAATGATCGACCTTGTAGGAATCCACAGAGTCTGGAGATACTCTTGCGAGAGTCACACGACCTACTTGGTCGACTTCTTGTACTATAGAGTGAGCTCCCACCGGAAAGCGAACTATATTGAACGCATAAAATAAAACCTCGCGAAAGAGTGGATATGTACATGGAATACTCAATACAGAACTTAAAAAAAAAGCTGGAATGAAATGTAGGTTATGACCGGAAGGCGTTGAGACATCCAGAAATGTTTGAATCCGTAGGTTAAATCAAAACTGTTCTGGGTGACTCTGATAGGCTTAAGAGTGAATGAGTCATTGTATGGTGTTAAAAGAAAAGCCAATACATTTGCTCTGACTAGTGACTGAGGCAGGATATTCTGTCGTGGTGCACGATTCCTGGTGTGTCTTAAATCAGGTCATGGTGTGCTAATTATCACATGACTTGCCATTCAGAGATAAAATAAAATTGATGATCGTGACTTTTGTTCGTAAACCAAAATAGATTTACCTCGGTAAAATAGAGAAGGCTATAAAGGGGGTCTCCTGGCGGAGTCAGGTGATCCAGGCAATAGAACCCTTCATCGAAGTTCGCAGCAGCAAAGAAGCTCCCAAACACACGTCACTTGCAACTGTGTGGCGACAAACCTCTAATTGGATCTCTGCCACTGCTAGAGAGCATATCTGTAAGGGAGGCATCCAGGTTAACAGAACAGCAGGAACCTTGCAATACTCTACCCAGTATAGTTACAAGTATAGATTAGCACTTGTTGAGCGCAACTCTAATTAGTTGTGAGAAACTAAAACTTTCTTAGAAGGAAACCTGTATTCGATTTTGCTAACAACACCTAAAAGTAATATTCGCATCATTTGAGCCCCATACCTATACCATATTACAATAATCACAGCTGGCACATTCCTAGCCTGCAGCCCCGCTTCTTCCATCATAGAGATACCGCTAGTGCAGCATAGTCATTAATCAACCCCAATTTTCGACAGAGTGTCCATTTCGTTAAGCATGAGTTATTAGCTATCCACGGAACACAGTACATATTTCATAGAAGGTAATTGCAAGCAATTTGAAATTCGCGAAATTGAGTAGAAGACACTTGAATATTATGAAATGAGTTCACCTACTACGAAAATTCTCTTTAGGGAGATGATCACTAATTGTAAGAGTCTGAGATAGGGGCTGCCTGTGTCTCGCTTTATCTTCAATCCTGGTATCGGGGTATGTCGGGGTTATTATCACCTCGCTTTACGTTTGAGCTTTCCATTTCATTTATTTAGTTAGAGAGTAGTTTATCAAAACAATACTACGAATACTTCACCAACGAAGAGCCTAGGATATTCCAGAGAGTTTGGTGATATTTCTTGTCGTGGTAGACGTGGATTTTAGCCGCTCGTGACATCATCCCTACCCTGATTAGTCTATTTTCCCCTTCCTGCCCACCTCATGTCCGGACCATGATATTTTATACTTAGCTCGCTGTTTCCATTTTATTCTACAATATCTTTTTCCGAATCTAGGCAATTATGGAGGGCTTTGAAGCTTAGCATTGGCAACTTTCTACATGGTATAGCTAAGTTACCATAGGAAGTATTCGCTGTTGCATTTGTAGTACACCTAATACACTCCCTCAGCATATCTATGCAACAATGATCATGAATACATTTTAAATCTTGGCCCCGATCCACTCCTCTAGTACCTTTTTTTTTTGACTGCATCGAACTATCAGAATTGACTGAGGTACTAAATCCTCTAAAATAGACGAATTAGTTGTGTTCCAGGCTCTACCTTGAATAACCCTACATCGATTTCTGGAGGAGATATGCCACAAGATTGCTTGTTTGCTCAATTGCAGCATTTAAATATTTTAGCTTTCCATAATTCAACGGCATCTAATAATGGAGCTGAACCACGCCAGTTATTTCAACCAATAGTAATTTTGAGAAAGTCAACCAGAATTGAGGGGAATACCCCTCTGTACAATGTTGATCAAAATGGTTTTTTTTTATTAAAAAAATTACTTTCCCATTTCTTCTTTCTTTTAAAAATAATAATAAAAAAGATTAAAGAGATGGAGGAGATTTTTATGAGAAGAGATGTGTGGTTTCAGAAGGCTTGAAATTCTGGATTCGCTGATACTTGAATACTCTGCACTGTTGTGCTTAATCCTGTGGCCTGAACCTTCTTGCTTTCAGGTATTCATAATCATGGAGCGCTGCTCTTACCCATCTCTCTATCTTCTCCCCCTCTTCCTCACCAAATTCTACCTTCCATTTCTTGGCTTCCTCTTCTATGTTGATATTCTGTGCAGTCTTTCCTTCCACGATCCCAGAAGAAGCAATAATGGTTGATTTCATCCTCTTTTCCACCTTCCACATCTTTTCAACTTCCTCGTTTGCCATAGAGTCCCATGAAAATCTCAGCTTATCCGGATTCAGACCTATTCTCTCCGCATATTGAATTACTATACTCTGGTCAAGCATGATATCGTCCGCGTCGAGGATAATTGGCCAAGTTTTATTCCTCGGATTTGCACGCCCTATCAGCTCTAGCCGCTGACAATACCAGTCATACAATGTCCTTGACCAGTGCATTGTCATTTCTGTGTGATGGAATGGATCGCTTTTCGCTTTTTCAGCAGAGTTTAAATCTATTGTCGTTCGGTACATGGACGGAAACACCAAGGCCGGATGTCGGATCAAAAAGGTGGGATGCCATAGAATAAGGAACTCGTCCGGGAGTATTGTCTCGTTTGACGAAGAATGTGTTTGATTTGACGACATTTGGACAGTCCAGGGTGATTCAGAGGTGCTTTCCTTACCAAATACAAATTTCGTTTCCGACACTGGCTCGATCAACCAATTTACATGTTCTTTAACGAATAGATTCTTCCCCTCAGCCTCCCCATTAGCGATATGCTTTTGTAGAGAATTAAAACACGCTTGATGCCTCTCCATTATCATTATCCTCTCTTTCTTCGTCCATTCATCAATATGTTTTCCAGCTGTCTTGAATCTTGGGCCAACGGTTGGCATGAAGAAGTAGCCATCTTTATCGCACCGTAATACACTTGGCTGATTCTCTAGTGCCAGAATTTTTAGGAGAAGATGTGAGGCTGTTCGCGGGTAGGTCACGAGGAGGAATCCTCTAGGTGTCACGGGATCCATCCTCGAGTCCCGTCTTGGCCGTGGTATTATAAGAACACTTGACAAGGATAGTCTGAGAAATTAATTGAGATGTATGACCCTGATTAGATATGTGCAAATATACAATGAAGTGTATCGCAATGAATGTTTGGAGAGAGTAAGCTCAAGGTAAAAGTGGGGCTCAAAAACGATTTCACGTGAGGATCTTGTTGACATAAGCCATTATCCTCTTTTGAAGGATGGGTTTTTATAAGACCGGGTGGGATCTTTACGATATAGCAGTAAATAGAAGATTTAGTAACGGCTCGATAGAACTTACCTATCTAATTTGCTTTGATAGTTCTATCCCTTTGCCCCTCAAAACACGAGCCCTGACGAGCTTTACTACATGGCATAACAGATGTCGGTTGCAAGAGCGTCATCAACATCTCACAGTTGGAACTTCTGGAAATACTTTTGCTCACTCCATAACAAACCAAACACTAAGAGCCTTGTCCTTTTCAAAACACTTCTAAGTCATGATCACGATACGGCTACCAACATGCTCGAGCACCCACGACATTGGTCAAACCCCAAGCAAAGGTAAGCCTGCATGAGACCGTCAGGTGACTTCACCATGAATCCAATAACCTTTCGTCCACCAATTCTCAGCTTAGGTCAAGATAACATGATCAATGACTTATGCCTTCTTGATCACATAGCCCATTATCGCATTAATACGAGGCACGTGTGGAAGCTCAGCGCAGTCAACAGTCATGGTCATAAGCCCGCTTCAGCCACACTTTGTTGAACTCACAAGTGGTGTGACAACCTCAGAAGTCACCCTACCTGACAAAAAGCCCGCATTTACCCATTCATTCAAAACAAATAGCGGAAATAACCCAACGTATCTATTAAAAATTAAAACTTACCAACTCAAAAATCGAATCCAAAAAATGAATATCGTCAAAACAGTTGCACCTATCGCGATCGAAGAAGCCTTCAAATATGCTTCCAAACATGCAGTCTCGGACTCTAGTCAGCTAGCAAAGGATGCACAGGAGAATAATACGAGCGCCATCAAAAATATACTGAGAAAAAATCCAAATGTGGATCGAGGACCTGCGCTTGTGGCGGCTGCAGGCATGGGAAACCTGAGTTCCCTCGACATCTTGCTCTCATCACGAAACTCATCACATCACCACGGGCGCCACTCTGATTCCCCTTCCCGCGATTCCAACCATGAACACCATCGTATTAATTTGAATGTTTGGTCATCAGGATCAACTCCTCTACTATCGGCAGTGAGCAACAAGCATGTCAAAACAACTCGGCTACTGTTGCAAAACGGCGCTGACCCAGATCTATGTCCTCAGACCGGAGTGACGGCTCTTCACATGGCCGCGCAGGCGGGGGATATTGATATTGTGGAAGAGCTATTGTGTTTTGAAGCAGAAATTGACCATCGGGATGCGAGAGGTGACACGGCGCTTATCATCGCCTCAAGATGTGGATGGGCAAGGACAGCGAAAGTGTTGCTAGATAATGGTGCTGACATTGAGGCGGTTAACAAGAAAGGTGGTTCCTCTCTCTTAGTCGCAGCACGGCATAGCCGGGTTGATGTCGTGAAAATGTTGGTGAGGGAGAGGGCAGATATCAACGTCAAGGACAAGAAAGGAAGAGGTGTACTACATCGAGCAGTGGAAGGGGTTGGATTTATAGAAGGTGTCCCTGTAAGCGTGAAAGAGGAGTTACTGCAAATATTATTGAAGGCGGGTGCCGATCCCAAAGTTAAAGATAATGATGGAAAAACGGCTGCAGAAAGGGCAACCTGGCTGACTGGTGGGGAGAAGTTAAGGACTATTTTATTCAGTTGGCAGACTGAGCGGAAACGAAGAGGGTCTAGCGATCGTAGGCGGAGAGATTCAAAAGAGCCAGATCGGCTGGGAAGATCGAAAACTATGTGAGAAACTAAAGTTGCAAACGGGAAAAGAATCACATCAGTCCTTTCCAGCGTTTCTCCCACTGTTTAGAATTTGGGGTAATCTCTTCACCTTGGTCGAGTCGCACATTTTGGGTGTTAAATATCAAAGTTACACGGAATATATGCCTAATATCAACATATTAAGCCGCCGTGGGATTATCTTTCTTCCGCTGCAAGGAGATCCTACCTCGACATAGAGCACACCCTACAATGGAACGTGTTCTTGATGTTACAAGGATAAAAAGGTTTTCGGGTTCCGTTCTGTTCGCTTCAGCAAGTGTTCAGTAGTTTTATTCCTGATTAACGAATCACCGCCCAACGTCTCACTTGGTGCATCAAACCATCTGTGGCGGCTAGTTTCGATGACATGAAAATATCAAGATCGGATAATTGGGATCAGATGGTATAGATGACCCGACACACTGCATATGGCAACCCAACCTAGCTGGAGAATGGTGCTGGTTGGGGATTTGTTTATAAGATCTATACTTTCCCTATATTCTGTTGGGAAATCAGACAGGAAGCATTGAAGATTCTTAATTTATTCTTAAATACTCTTAAGAAATTGTTAAAATGAGAGCCGGTGTTCCGCGAGACAGAATTATACAACTCGCAGCTTGGTGGCTAGCTGTTAGTTGCATTGGTAACAGTTTATTACTCTTGCAAGTTTTTGACAGTTTGCTTATATCCTTATAGATGGCCTTGCTGCACCACAGATATCCTTGACTGGTATAACATCGATTTCAGTTTTGCCAACACAAACAACCACTACTCCAAAGCCGACTAGTGCACCTACCATTAGAACCTCCGTTGATACCAAGGCAGCATCCTGTCTAACTTCTTGGAGCTCATACCGTTCGGCGTCACAATCATCGCTGGAATCGATACTTAACCTTCCTGGTACAACAACTACTTATGCCACTTACCTTGACCCATACTACAATGTTGAAACAGTCGATTATACCAATGCTACCTGGACAACGCTCTGTGATAGCGCCAAGCATCTAGCTACTCGCCTCCCAACCACAACACTTGCAACTTCTTATGCAACAAGCTACAACTATTCAACTTTCTTGCCGGCATCCGTTCCAATTACAGCTGCTCCACCAACCTGTACATTCTCTCGATCCGCTCCTGCGTGCAGTCATCTTTGGTCATCCTACTCATCACTTTCTTCCTCGTACTCTTTAGCCTCAGACTACAACGCCCTGTCCACCCTCACTGCTTACGCCGTTCCGCCATGTACGGAACCTCAATGGGCCTGCCCACCGCCTGAGAATAAAAATTGTACAGTTACGGCAGCAACAGCAACAATGTACTACTGGCCAGTTACGACTGCAGCAGGTGGTGATTTCTGTGCTCAAAATGGCACAACAATCATGGCTAAGCCTACAAGTCCACCCCGTCCGAATACGGTAAAGATCAATGGCGCAACTTTTACGAGCCCTTCCGTATATCTTGTTTTCCCAAGTGCGACAGCTCAATACAGCAAGGGCGGTTCTGGGCGTTTCACCACGGCAGGCTCATGTGGTCCAACTGTCACAGACATTACTCTTACCCTTGACCGAACGCAGGTCAGCTCAGTAGAATTCAAATATCCGGAATCCGCTTATCCGATCGAATGGTCAGATTTCAACACTGTACGGAAAGATGCATATGTGAGAGCTTGTCCTTACTGGCGGGGATGTAGTGGTTGGGGAAAGAGTGGATTAGGAAATTATAACCCATTTATTCAAATTCCAAAGGAGGAAATCCGAGGTGAGGGAGGGCGGGAATGGAGGGGCTGCGATGGATATGGATTTGTAAAACCCAGTTTGTTCGCTTTGGGAGAAAGTACTGCTGTGACGACGAATAGTGGGAAGTGGATACCGACGTATACTGCGAAACCGACGGCGAGCATGACTTTGAGTATCCCTAAGGTAACTCCTACTGGGGAGATTGTTGGTGAAAAGTTGGAATTGGGAAATGAAAATGTTGGAGGGGTCAAGGACGTGGGAAATGATCCCCCAATGGCTTGAGATATTGGTATTTCACCTAAATCATAATGTGGCCCTCAGCCTATCTCTACTTTCCGTTTTTGCCAACCTATCTCCATTCTGTCCACCTAGTCACATTGACTTAGAGTACGCGGTCTATATTTATTTGCTTCTGGTTCCATCCTCCTCTGAAGTTATTTTATCTTCTTCTTTGTTATAAACCAACAATATCACCTTGAATTGTCATAACTAAACCAAATTTATCATGCCGCCTACCACGACCCAAAGGAACTGGACCTTACCTTGACTTTCCTCAATAGCTCTCTTGTGGCATATAATTCGAAGTTTAATCAGGGGGCCATGAACGCAGTTAAGTCCTCCCACCACCTTTACAATAGTGAAGTCTGGTAATTAAGCAATACTTTGCTACCTAATTAAATACAGGAAGAATTAACTATTTAGCATGTTCAAAAACATTAAAAGGTCCGCATTATCTCCTTATGTTACCATCCAATCTCTATTCCTCGAGCGCAGATTTGATGTTACAACCAATCCAAAAATTTGGGCTTAAGTCAATTTTACCAGGAACCAACCCTTGAAGATATTGTGTGAAATCCGACGGCCGATCAGGTACAGATGATTGCAATGCAACTTGCCAGATTGCCTCTGCCAGTAGGATATCGTTGAATGCCTCCGCACTGCTAGTATTCACGTTGGGAGGCGGAGAGTCCCACTCAGCCAGAAGATATATGGATACACACGGGGAACTTAGCCGATTCCAAACTTTGTACAAATTTGAATGAGGTTCCTCATGTTTGCGAAATGTTGGGTCGGTATGTTCTGCAACTCGAAGCATCACCCCACCTCTCAGACTCCGACCACTGCCAACATACTCATACACTGGGGTGTTGGTTGGCATCCCACCTCTATGACAACACTCACTCAGAACAATAAGATAGACCCCTCGGCTGCGAGACTCCGGTGCCACCCTGTATCCATTATTTGGACAGCCTTCCCACAAAAGCTGACCTGGTGGACTCCCCGTCACCGTAGGAGGCACTCCAAGGAAAAGATTTGCGCTATTTCGGTTGAAGTGGTTGGATATAAGAGATGCAAGCTTTTCATCGTTTCTGACTTCCGTGAGTAGCTTCTCACAACCCTTATCAAAAATTTGTCTAAATGGGTATGTCTCGACAGCTGCCCGAAGCACACTGATGGTCCTTGCTAACTTGTAGGTCAAGTTAGCATAGAATATTGGGTCGACATTATCCGCATCCCTCAGTGTGTTAGGTTTATTGGATCTGCCGGATCTTCCTTGTTGCCTATGATTGGGTTCGCCCTCTACAAAAAGCAACCCAGAAAGCACAGCACCTAATGGCCGAGATGCAGCAGCACCTATGAGCAACCAATACCCTACTTCAAATTGGACGGGCCGACCTGTGTTACCCGTTCCGACCTTAACAGCCAATGGACGGGTTATTTCATTCTTCACTATCAAATAGACCATGCCCACGGCGGCGCATTGCGCGCAAAGGTCGAGTAATAAGAATAGAAAAAAAGTTCGATATGTTTTAGACATAGGCTTTGATCTATCGATGACTAGACGAAGGGGGATGAAGAGTATATTGAGGACGATGGAAATAATTAAAACCGCACAGACAGCCTGTGAAAGATGGCGGACGAGTGTATGGTTGATAGGCCCTGTACTCGTATTTTGTCCATATTGTCCCACGTTTGTTGAGGATATACTGGAGCTGCTGAGAGATGAAATATCGGCAAAAGTGACAGCGGTGATGTTGAATGTGTTTGGAAAAGCCCGCTGGCAGACAACGGTTTTACTTGTGGACCGACAGGTGCCTAGTTGTATATTAGTGACTTGACTTTCACTTGGAATCATGGTGGATATAGATTTAATCCACTAACCAGAAAGCCCAAACATGTATCTATCCGGGATCGCGGTAAAATTACATGATGTGCAGCTTTTGCCCAGAATATGGGTTACGGTAGAGGCGTTTACCGAGTATAGTTGAAACGTTGATTCGGATGGATTTCCACAGCCCAATAGTACACATATACTCAAAACAACAGTCGCTAGTAAGACATCAGCCATCCAATACGAACAAAAATTACAAATGTTGGCACTTACCAAGACTACAAAACCCAAACAGAAAATTGGGGAGGGAAAGCCTTGTTTCCGTCCTCTGCATCGTGAATCAAGAAACATTGATCAGGAGCCAAGTCCCCAGTTGAAAAGAGTTCATAGAATAGGAAATTACTGGAGCGTACGAGGGGTGGGCCAAGACCAAGTACATGTATTCTTACCTCTATCACGGATACCGGCAACAAACCCCTCCTGATGCTTCTTCCGGGCCGGCCCCTGCCAAGGATCTGCGATTGCAACGGCGGTAGCTGTCCTCAATCAACAAAATTCACAATACCTTGTAGCATGATAGGTCGAAGATGTGGAAAACCGTTAAGCTAGTAGAGTTTGGGCGATATCAAATAAAACCCCATGAATTGTGGCTGCAGGGGGCGGGTAGTAGATTGGCTGTGAACCCCTGTCTCGCCTACCATCTCTCCTTTCGGGCACCAGGACTCTAAATTTGGATCGTAATGAACAGACCATTTGTTCGGCATCAGTCGGAATAGTTGGATCAAATTCTAAAGCTCCCTGAACCCTTCTTCGTTGGTCGTCCTTTATCACAAATAATGTGGGTGTGTACGTGTTCAATGGAAGCCTGACCCCTGAGGTCTGCTGCAACCTATACAATAGCCTTAGGAGAATGATTCAATAGATTGACAGTTTAGCTGAATTCTGTCACAAAAAAATCCTCATTGCGCGAGCTTCCGTCAGGAGCATAAGAATTTGCGAATTTTCTCCATCAAAACCCCCTCTTTAATAAAAATAACCTTAATAGTCAAATATATTTTACATGTATTCCAAAAATGTTTAAATAACATCTCTCCACTCGAGAGTTGAAACACGGATACTTCATGCTCTTGTGTGCACAGTTATTGAAGGGCACCTCTTTTGACAAATGTGATAAGTTAATGAAGTATGAGCTCCTATATGATGTATTCTCCCTCAAATAGAGGCTAAAATACTATTGGATCTATAGCTAACATACGACACCTAGAGTAGTTTCATGAGTGAGGTTGCAGTGGTATGGTGATCCTAGGGGTGCATAGATTAATTGGTGAATGAATTGGATTAGATCTAGACCAGAATCGTCGGTGTTGCTCGGGGTACTCAGCTCCGCAAACTTACCCCGAGACTCTTCGTAAACCAAGAACTACTACCATTCTACTTAAATAACACCGCAATGATTCTTATCATTTACTCAAAGCACCCAAAATTTCCATTGCGATCATCAATACTTACAGACATCAATAGAAGGCCACGAACATGGAGTCTAGTAAACAAGATCTCAATACGAAAATCAAGCTTGCAGCAGTTGAATCTGCGCCTGCCTTCCTCAATAAATCAGCAACCACGGAGAAAGTTTGCTGTTTAATTCTTGAGGCAGGAAGTAATGGGGCGGATGTCATCGGTTTCCCAGAAGGCTTCATCCCAGGACATCCGGGTTGGGTGGAAATCCTACCTCTAAGTGTCGAACCAGCACCGTCGCTATTTCTCGAGCTTTTCAAGCAGGCTGTCGAGGTTCCAGGAGCTGAAACTAAAGCTATTGGAGCCGCATGCAAAGAAGCAAACATTTATGCTGTTGTTGGAATTAATGAGCGCCGGCCCAACACCACAGGGACACTGTTCAATACCCAGTTGTTCTTTGGTCGTGACGGGACGTTGCTCCATAAACACCAAAAGTACGTCCCGACCGTAGGTGAGCGCCTTATCCACGCGTTGGGCGAAACTGGGAGCAAGGCATCAGTAGCGACTGATTTTGGTTCCTTGAGCAGTCTTATTTGTGGAGAGAATGGCAATCCACTTGCACAATACTCGCTCAGCCTCGACTACCCCGTTGTGCACGTCGCATCCTGGCCTCCACATTTTTGTCCCGGAAGTGATGTCCAAGACGCGGCTCTAGTTACTACTCGCAGTCTAGCCACCTCGTTGATGTGCTATATTATCAATTCCATAGCTATTGTTGGTGACGATGTGATAGAGAAATATGGTGTTAACAATGCAGCGACGAGGTTTCTTAGAGAGGAGCAAAAGAAGCGAGGAGCGACGATTATTGCACCAGGAGGTATTATCCTCGCTGGGCCATTCGAAGGTGACAAAGAGGGAATACTCTATGCCGAAGTCAACACGGATGATCTTATTAGAGGGAAATATGCCCTCGACTATGCCGGACACTATAATCGCCCAGAGATTTTTGCCCATCACTTTAAGCGTTACTTTAGTTGAAAGTAGAGCCAGAAAATATCAACGGAGAACTTTCCTATTGTTTGATAGAACCAGAAATAGCAAGTGCATTTCCAAACGAAGAGCGAAAGAGAGCCGCCAATATCGACTGCGGCAATACTCAGTCAACTTAGGAACAGCAGTGAGAATGAAAACATGTTCTAGGCAGAGCAGAATTTAAGATTGGAACTTAAGTGTTATCTTTCTGGCTCTAGTTAGGTGTGAGGTGTTGCAATATCATTGCTTCCCATGACAACCCGCCAATTTTCGTTTAGTATACATAGTCTACAATGCCCCTCGTGACAAGTGCGTGTTGATGAAATACCACACCTATTGCGCCCATTCCTGCGTACCATCCAGTTCCAACCCCATAAACTCCACTCCCATAGCCATCCAGAACCCCAAACGCAAGAAGAGTAATTTCCACATCCCAAGCTCTCCCAACTTGTAAGTTAAGCGCTAACCTTTCCGGTCTTCTGCTGCGAGATCAGCTCCGGTACACTTGCTCCCGGACATCCAACCCCCTTCTTTCCAGTAAAGCTTTGAATTGTGATGATCATGGCCGTAGCGCGATCCTTATTCGTCTGGACGTCCTGGACCTTGGGATTGGTGTTGAATTTTATCGGCGTACCGAGGACATTGCCAGCTGCTACATTTGTGGTGAGCTTGCTGATAAAGTCTGCACGGGCTGGTGGACAGGTTTTAGGGATCGCTACACCATTTGCCCCAACTCCCGAGCCAGCCTTGATGCTGAAGTTCGGGACGAGAGTGGGGTCGATCTGAGTGACCCGTGCGACAAGGTCAGACTCAGTTGGTGCGGGGAGGGCAGATGCGCTGAGCGCGAAAAGAAAAATCGAAGTGGTGAGGAATTGCATGTTGATGTTGGTGCTTTAAATAAGCGGGTATCTTTGAAAATATGAATACAAATGTGAAGTGTTGATGTTCAGAAATGAAGATATAAAGTCCAGCCGGTCAACGGAATCGGATAAAGGTACTGAAGGAGTGACGATAATTGAGTAGAATGTAAAGTCTCGCCGGGAGAAAAGGGTTGAAGGGTTCCGAAATGGTGAAGGACTGATTACATCGGAGTGCCGGGTGCAGAATCCTTATAGAATTTCACTTCAACCAAGGTACACCTCCAATGGCCTTGTGCAAACGAAGCATAGACTTAACCGCGGGGACAGTCCTTAAACCAAAGGCCTCTACTTCTAAACCACTTATGCAATCTCAGAGCACAAAGGCAAAGCAGAAGGAGCGGTCTCAGATCCTTAAGAAGGTCACAAACCCCAGAACCTCCTCAGATCTAACTCATGATATTGCATCCTGTGGAAGAAATCCTTCACGATTTGATTTCACCCCTTACCGACCCTGTTTCGGTAGACGCAGGCGTGCTTCTCTCGGTTGTTTCTCCGCCAATGAACGCCCAGCGCCACACCCACTGAGCGGCGTAAGCGAGTTTCATCTGCAGCGTTCGCGAACATAAAACAGGAGCTTGGGTACTTTTGGTCGGAAAGTTTGAAAAAGTCATCTTAGGCTGCTGTTTCAAAACTGGGGAAGTTTAAGATCGGACTAGCTGGTGAAAAGATGAGAAGGAATTGCCGTGCATCCGCAGGCCTGGGATTTGCCAAGGGAAATTCGGTTCTAGGCATGCCAAACTGTTCACCTATTCTCCGCGAACACTTGAGTAAGGATGATTGCACAACATGTAAAGGTGCAAGAATATATATTGATCAGTTACTGCTCATATCAATAATTACCTTAATGCGGTGGAACTTTCATGACCATCACACGTTCTCTCCATTGCCCCTACACCAGCGAGAACTGGTAGGGCCCGTGCAAGCAATTGTGGAGAAGGAGAAATGTTTGGTGAGTGGAGGGAGGATCTGATCATTGTTTTGGTCTACGTACTGTACAGAAAATCGAGTGGCGGGATGTTTCAACAAAAGTCTTGATTTCTTCATCTTAACTCTCCGTCTCATGTTGTTCCGGTGATCCCCCAAGGTGGGTTGCTCCCTGGCAGGATAAGAAACACCGTGGGGAAGCCTGAGCGACTAAAACTGCCAACTCTCAAATGTATTGTGCGTTATCCCCAAGGTTGCAATTTTAAAGGTGTTCTTAACATGACTATTTCTGGAACGGAACCGTAGCCATGCCGAATGCATTCCTCCTCATACAACTTACGAATTTGCGACTTGCGGGGATTGTTTTTTTTTTTCAGCATTCCCGAGTCAAATCAACCTCAACTGCCAAGCGATTAAATAGCTCAAACTCCATCCTCTCAGCAACTTTTGGGCCCTTGAGGATATCACCAATCATGTCAGAGCCAGGCGGGAAATCATGTTCGAATCGAGGCTCGCCAACACCCTTCATGTTTGTCAAAACTGCCTGCTGAAAGTGCCAACGGAGAAGTTGATCAGCGGGCCGTTGGGGATCATCGAGAAGTCTTTGGTCAAGATGCTTTCCAGCAATACCATCCTTATCGCGTGTGAAGCACACAACCTTGTAATTATCCTAAAATGCTAATTATCTGTTATATTTTTTTTTATTTTTAATTTTTTAAAAAAAAAGGAAAAATAATAAAAATACAAGGTACTCACATCCGGATTAGTCGAGAAATCATAAAAGTCAAATAACTGGTGTATAGCCCTCCCGAGCAATAGCCCATTCTGTACGGAATTAATTTTTCCTCCTTTGAGTTCTTCTCCATCTAGAGGAGTTGAAATCCAACGGCCATAGCTGTAATCAGTCCAGTACTGCTCGTAAGCTAGTGGAAAGATATGCGCGGCGTCGAAACCCCGCCAATTGTCATCAAGATACTCCCTCCCTGTTATGACACACCGTCGATCCCGTAAACGAACTGCATCGCGGAAGGCTTGAACACGAGTTCCAGTCTGTAAGGAAAGTGCCTGGCAAAGTACTGGTTCATTATTAAGTTGAAGGGGTCCTGTCTGTGCTGCTCGTAGGTTAGCCACTTCTGTGTAAAGAAGTGAAGAACTTCCAAGAAGTAAAAATATAGTTAGTTCACCCGAACAGCTGTAGAATTATGTAAAATACCACCCTTTTACCAAATTATCAACCATGGTCATGTAAAATTAATAATTTCAAATTCTATATTTAACCTTTGAGCCTCTTAGTCTGTTATTGAAGTCAAGCCACGGTGCTGCTTCGATATAAGTAGGTATTGCCACAGCCACGAACCTGAGAGTTGTATTATCCCAGTCCCAAAAAATACTCCAGCATTAAATCACTGGGAGAATATGACCTGGCCAAATAGTAGTAGCTTGTCTTCCCACCTTCTAATTTTAAAAACTTTTCGGTCTATAGGATATTCCTCCAGAGCCATCCTAAGGATATAAAAGATCTGGAGGACATCGTGGTTCACAGTATGGAATGGCATTTTGACAGTTGTGGGGATTGTAATTTGTCAAACCTTGGCCAAGATAGCAACTCAAGGCGAATTTTAAAACTTAGAAAAGTTTACATGGAGAAGGAACTAGTGATTAATGGTCATAGACACATCTTTGGCGCAGTGGTCTATGGGAAATCTAGGAGGGCAAAACTATCTGCATTCGACAGATGAGGGAACTGCACAAAGCAGAAAGAGAGAGAAATGGGGTAGGAAGTTCAAATATTGAAGTTTGCGAGTAGAATAATGAGAGATCGGAGGGTGTATTATGAGGGTTGCTAATGGCTAGCTGCTGAAGCTAGAACGTCGCTAGGTTCTGAACCAGATTCGCTAAATTCAGAGCGAGGCACGCTGATTAGTAGACATCTGGGCAAGGGCATGAACAATAAGCACTATAACTAGCAGAGTGTGAGCAACAATAGGGTGTGGAAGCCAGGCGGAGGAATTGAAGATATTGAGTAGATAAAGAATATTGAAAGAGGATCATATGACCCAAAGTATGAACATTGAAATCCTCCCGAAACCATTCCCGTCTCAGTTATTGTTGAAAAGACATCACATGGGGTGTCCATTGTCTCCGGTGTCATTGTCCACCTTCTCATTGTACTTATTCATTTTCCTACTTGAAAATAATCATTGTCCTGCCTTTACCTCCAGGTATCACTAACAGTGACAGCGGTAGCACAAGTGCTTGGTACTGTGAAAGATCGATTCGGGTCGCTCTCCCAAGTAACCGTTCCAGAACTAGCAACATTGATATACTTGTAAGCAAAGGTCGTCCCTGGAGCAAGGTTGACAGTATAGGTCCACAGATGATTGGAACTCGTATATCCAGATGCAGACAGTGCTGGTGCGGCCGACGTATCCCAGTTTCCGAGTGCAGAGATTGATCCAGCGACTTTGATGGTTTGTCCCACAACGGTCGTGACAATCTCATTGAATGTTACGGCAACGCTCGTGGCAGCTGTACAGGCGGAAGTTGAGGTTGCGGCTGAGGTGGTTGTCTTCGTGCTGGTGGAGCTCGCAACCGCTGATGAGGAGGAAGAAGTTCCCCCGGAAGACCCTCCCGTGATGGCGATATCGGCACAGGTGAGGTAGACTTGACCGGTTTGGAATGAGTTCCATCTCAGTGAGAGGAGGGTATGTGCTGAGGAATAGTTGGGAATTTTGATCTTCTTGGTGACAGTGTATCCGCCGGAGATGGAAGTGTAGCATGAGCCAAGGGCAGAATTATCAACCCCTTGGCACTTTGGGAGAGTGTCGGCATAGAATCCATTGCAAGTGAACCAATCATTTCTCCAGCATGCTTGGCCTTGGGTGCAGTCAGCACTGTAACCACATGTTTGGCCAGAGACATCTGTGCAATCAAGGGTTCCAGCTTGGAAACAGTTTTCGGCAGCTTGCTTTTCTGCATCGGTTGGGAGATATCCTGGGGTCAAAAACTTATCCACAAGAGCTTGATCTTGACAGATGCGGTAACTGAACATGCCACCATGATCCCCATTATGATCGAGGCACCACTGAACGTCAACAACGTCCCCAGCATTGTAGGTGACAACAGGTGCTGTACCCCAGACGGTGCCAGGTTGATTATAATCGACGCTGACTCGGGCATTATATCCGCAAGGACCGCTTCTTCCTACTTGTGCGTTGGTAAGGTTGGGCCAAGCGGTCACGGGCTCGAGGATAGTGCATTCTGGGCATGAATCCAGATTCGCCTATCTGAAAGTGAGTATTTTCCAAGCCTGAGGTACGGAGTGTGATGCGTTGAAGTCCTACATACCTTTGCGGCCAATGAAGTTCGGCTCGAAGGGGTGTACAGGTACCCATGGCCATAAACAGAGTTTGTGAGCGCAAGTGCGAGCAAGGCGGTAGTGAAACTCATTGTGGCAGAGGGATAAACACTAAAGGATCTCTTCTTGAAATTGAGATGTCACAATGAGTGAAAAGTTGAAGTGTATTGCCCACATTTATAAGATCCCATCAAGAAGCAAATTTCCACTGTACTCCAAGGAGTTACTTGAGTTGGATGATTCACCGCAAATGTCCGCTGTGGCATCGCGGGATCTATGATAATAACACCGAGGCTACGCAACCGATGTGGCCGCATTGCAGAATATGATAGTTCCCCAAGAGAGCGGGAAGTATGCAGGTACATGGATTGTGGCTTTCGGCCAATCTGTCCCCGCATTGTCCGCATTGACACATTTGAAGATTGCGGGGCAAATTTGTAGCCTCTCCTGAACATGTGGAGTGAGCAATGTCCACACCGCTTGTAGGGCCAAAATAGTGCTTGATATCTTGAACTCATAAGAGTCTCGGATAGCAGCGTGGAGTGTGGGGAAACTCTAATCGAACCACATCAGCATCTACTATAAGACCACTCTATAGTCATTAATGATATTGTTTGGTTGCACCACGCTCCATCAGCGAACGTTATAGGAAGGATAACACCAAAGTGAGGAGTATCTTGTATAATTTTGCATTCCCCGCCACATAGAACATCTGTGTAGAAGAGCGGGATGCATATTTGACCGCCATTAACTTAACGCCCGTGGGATATCGCAGTGACTTTGCATCACATTCGGTCCTTTCGATCTCCAGAGGACAAAATTAGGGGAGGTTTGAACTAACGAGAAGACAGACAGACACAGACGTGGATAGATATCACTCATCCGAATTGGCGTTAGTCAACTACCGTGGGTGCGAGGCATTCTCTACGCCGTTTCAGAGAGAACGTGGTGACCTTACACCAAATCGAACATTATATTCCGAATATGCAAACATGAAGTTATAGGAACGGGCCGAATCAAAGCTTTTTCTGCTGCATGGCCACATGATTCGGATCTTCATGCTTCTCCAGACTTGCACCAGGAGGCTGGAATATCCCGAGGCGTTAATGGCATCTGTCAGAAAACATGTCGTGCAGGTAAGGAGAGACCACCGACGCGGTTCAACCTATATCAGTTTCGGAGTAAGTTGAGACTTGGTAAAGCGTTGGCCTCCCTACCCCGCAATCGCGGAGTGTGTGGTCGAAGCTTGTTATACTCCGCCTTGGCATATACCTCTGCCGGTAAAAAGGGCCGATAATTGTACGGAAAATCATCGCTTCTCATATTCTTCTAAGCGAGGTATGGCATAAAATGTGATTCCCAGAGCCTCCTCATGTTATGATATCGTTGCAAAGGATATTAAAAGCGAAGGGGGAAATTTTGTGGCTTGACTCTGATTCCGCTACAAGTGTGTTTTGAATTTCTTGTATTAGTAGATTGATGGAAGTACCATGGTAATAGGACATCATACTGAGGGAGTAGCTCAGAATGGCTTGTAATATCTCGTGGTTCGCCCCGACTATCGCTCTGGCGTGCACATTGGAAACCTTATGCAATTACCAGTTCGTGACATTTATCAGCTTGAAAAGCTTCGCCCTTCATAATTCCGTGGATGTATGCATCTCCCACAAGGGAGAAAGTGCCACCCGTCTGCCGCCTTAGAATTAACGGCACACTGGACCCTTTGCACAGCACAATTGAGTCCCCCACTTCACTCGCGCGTGATGCAAGACCTAGATAGCCACCTTTGGTGCGAACCATTCTTCTTTGGAGCGAATACCGGCCTTGAATCTCAAACATCAGGAAAGGCCTATTGGTGAGAAAATGCCCTATGAATACGCAAGCACCGTAGGAAAGACCGAAAGGTGACCGAGAAACCTTCTCCCAGAGATTTAGCTCCGTCTTGATTCGAGGGGAGTCGTCTACTTCCCCAGTAGAGACTGTCTGCCAGAATGCGTCACGTATACTTTCACCGGTAACGTAGGACGATTCTGATCTGAAATTTGCAAGTTTTTGCCACCGGATGAAAACCCTTCGTGCTCGTAAGAGTGTGATGATACACTTCACCCACTCTTTGATGATGTCTTTGATTGATTGGACGATATACGGGACTTGGACTCCATAAAATATCGGACCTACTTCTGTCACTGTGTCGAACACATACCCTTCGACTTTCAAATGACCAGAAAATTTCGAATTGATCATTGTGTATCTTGAAACACCTCCCGCAGAGAACCTGCTCTTTCGTTCATCTGTAGCCAACTCAGTTCCGGCGAGTGAGAGTGGGCCATGACCCCATGAGTATGTCAGAGTTGAGGCTGGGGAGAGGCTCCAATCGGGTACCCACGATGGTAGCCCTTTGATACGCGACGTTTTTGGTAACGGAGGGGTGCTAAGTAGGTCAAGTGACTGGTCTTTTTTAAGGATTGCAATAGCCGTCTCCTTGAAGATTCTACTGGCGTTATCATGATAGCTGACTCGAACGGGGGAAATAGAACTTTTCGGATCCTCAATGAGGCCGGAGAATGAATAGACCTTATCTCGAGAATCGGTTGCCATGCATCGTTGGTGTCGGAGAAGGACCCCATGCAATCTCTTGAAACCAGCTCTGTAAAATTTCCTCTCCTCTTCGATTGCAGAAATATTTTCCAGGGTGACGATGAAGGCTAATGGAAAGTTGACTTGCGACATAAATTTCAAAGCGCGTACTACATCGTCCCAATCATATTGAGATGTTCCCCAGAAAATAGTAGCTTTCGATGAAACTGCAACTTCTTGCACAACCCATGCACGCTGAAACCATGGCACTCTGAGCATTCCAATAAGCTCTAAGTAGAATTTAGAGGTAAAGGGAGCTAGACTTTGATATGCCTGTTTTTTGGAATCCCAAATTGGAACACTTGGACTGTTCCGCAGATCCACACGCCTCCTGAGGACGGCAAGCCCAATTTTTAGGGTAGTCATGGCGAATTTGGAAAGCTTTTGCTGGTTCTTTTCAGTCTCATCGCCAAGAAAGATGAGCGTCCTTCGTGCAAATGAGAATATGGTTCTCATAAGTTGTACTTGATGTTCCTTTTCCGTTTTATTTGACTGATTAATACAGATAGCATCTGCCCAAACGATTCTTCCCTGAGTGGAACTTCGAACTGTCCGGAGAGCTGCCTCTAACCTACTCGGAATTTCCAGATCCTGTCCATCACAGATAATATTAGTGACATTATTTGGATCTCCCCAGCAGTATGAGATGGCTTCGTATTCAAGTTCCTTCGACAGTTTCACTTCCTTCAATCTTGCCACAATTGCCTGCGATCTCTCACCAGGAAGAACTTCTAGCAGTCGAATGGGATGATGCGTACTTCCTCTCAAGCTAGTTTGAAGCGGTGCGTACTCAAACTTAGGTATTTCTTGCGGCGCTGCATTGCGAATTAATTGCGCTCGAGTCAAAGATCTCGAAGCGCAGAGTTCTCGATGTTGAGAGGGATGGCACCTCTGAACTCTTATGATGCTTTGTGATCTGCTAAAAACCCGGTTGTAGGGGATCTGGCAGTTGGCATGACTCTTGGGAATGGAATAGGATTGCGCCCCGACGACGCGACACCAAAGCGACAGACGCAACATGCATACAAGTTCGTTCTTGACATGCCACCTATGGGGGAGAACATGGGGATGTAGATCTTGAGGTTTGAGACATCGTGATATAAACTCCGAATATTCTTTTAGACATAATTGTGTGATAATTTCATCTTTATTTCAGCTCGTGCTCGGAGTCATATTATTCCGACCCGATCCGATGCGGATCCGAACTTAGCACTGGACTTAGTTGAGGGTAAATTTATCTCCACTACATCTCGAAAACACTTTATCCTCAGGTTTTTTTCAGGATGATGCTACTCCAATTATGGTTTCCCCCCAGTTGCTAGTGGCTCTTCCCATGTGAGGCGTTGTGCCTCATAGCCTTTCAGAAACATTACACTTCTTCCCTCCCAGCCCAACATCAAAAAGTGAGAAACATATCTACTCTATTATAATGACACGCTCAAAATATCATTCTTAGCATGTTTCCCAATGTTTTCAAAAACCGATGAATAGGAGTAATTCGAGCTGGTTTCATCTCGCTAACACCAATCCTCGTCATCTTTGTAATCCTCCACATTTCTGGCAAGAGGGATATGCATTGTTGATCCTTTCGATTAAAGTTACACTTAGTTACCTGGTTCATTTTTGATGTCCTTTCATTGATAATATATTAGTAATAATATTTGTACTCATTTCACACAGTTAAGTGGGAATTCTTCATTTTAGCTGTCGTTTTATTCTTCTCTACGATACTATTCACAAGAATCGAACATGTCCTTCATATCAAGGCCCGTATGTTGAATACAGGATGTTCCAGCCAACCCAGTATCTGGTTGCAGACAGCTAGTAAATAAAATAAAATATATAATGAAAGAAACTGCATCACCACTACCAATCTCACCCATTCTCATCAGATCTCACAGTATTTCGAGCTTCTAAGTTAAGCCTGCCCACGATCCGCACCAGCAGCTTTACAAAAACCCGTCATCTCATTCCCACCCAGATGTTTTGCAGCAGAGTTGCATGTTACGAAGCCATTTCTCGAATCCGTGACCTGTTCCATGTTAGCTAGCCATTTCAGCCATGCGGTTGAGAAAATCACTGACAGCAACACAATCAGGGCACGTATCCTGTGGCTGTGTCCCCGCATTTCGGTTCTTATAAGCCGCGCATGCAGCTGTTGTTGCATCGTTGTTCTGTGTGGACATTAGCTTTCAAGATCATACCAAATCGCCAATTAATGGAGGTGATGTAGAGACGTACCTCAGTGACTTCCTCACCGACATTGAAGTTCTGCGCAGGTGTTACGTCAACACACCATAGTTGCGTGTGGAGGTCACGAGCTTGAATTGTTGCTGAGAGTGCGCCAGTGGCACAGGTGATAGTAAGAACGGTGACCAGTGAGAATTGCATTCTAGTGGTTGGTGTTAGTTTAGTATAATGGAGGTTGAGATTGTGAAGAAAATGTTGAAGTGTTAATGTTCGACTGTAGATAAGGATTGAGTTGATGTGAGTGGCGAGGAAATTAATTTGTAGGAGCAACTACTGGTTATATACTATGAGGTTTAGATGGTGAAAGTAACAATTCTACTTGGTTAGTGGTCATCGGAGTCGGTCTATGTCGATTTACGGAGTCCGACATTGTTGTCATGGTCGGGTATAACTTCTGTCTATTATTTTTGCTACAAGAACGAATCCGAATTGGTCTGAGCTCTTTTCTGAAAGACCTTGGCAAATCCTACCAGAAGTGCTCACCGCATGCTCTTTCTCATCTTGCTCCAAAAAAATTAAAGTTAAACCTTACCTTTAACCCTCCATCAGTCACTCAGCCTCATTTCTATTATAAAGGGACAATGATAAAGCAATGAAAATCTGGGGTGCATAAGGCTCCTGTGCCCATAGATGACATAGCTTGGCAAGTTTCATGCTTGTGATTTTGCATGGTAGAAACATACGAGTACAACTCCATATCGTTGAGTGAGCGGCAATAAATGACTCATGTGCTCAAGATTGGCCAACTCTATTCTGAAAATGAACTGGTATTCTCAACTCGTCTTAAGTACTGCTATGAATCGCTGAGAATCAAGATAATAAGTTGAAGTAACCCAAACACTCTTGAAAATATATATCGTTCAAACAATATTCCACTCGGTCACATACTGAGCAACAATTCTCCCAGACGGGATCAAGGCGTAACATCCAAGTTTTTGCATAAATCTGATTGTTGATGTTTCTTAAATCGCTGCCTGGAGTCACAAATCTCAAAAGTCACACCGCAACCCTCCCAAAGGACGAATATGATGCTCATAATCACGGCCATAAAATCAACTGCACCCACAATTCCCAGGTAACAAATAACCTTCGTATGTATGCAGGGACTAGAAACTCACTCTCAGCCTCCGCCGAGACTAAATACTGCCCTGTCTCTTTGTTTAACTTTTCTGTAAACATGGAATTAGGCGGAGTGTCAAGTTTACCTTCTTGGTTGGCGCCGAGTTGCACGATGATTAGACTTTGTGTCCAAACTAGGAGTGTTTTGTGATTCCCGATGAGGGAGTATTGTTCCTTTTCGGGATGCTTCTGGACTACAAACCTAGCTGGTGAGTTCGTGTCGACAATATTTATCTCATCTATGTAGTGCGCCAAGCCCCCTTCCCCAGATCGCATGAACTTCCTAGGTTGAAAGAATCTCTAATTCATGGCTCACCGATAATTAAAAGTCTACTCAAGGTTTTCAATGGCGAATCCCAAGTCGAGTAAGCAATGAGACAGAAAACTTCGTTCAGTACCTGTGGAAAGCTTTGAAATTGATACCCTCCCCGTTTGGGAAATTCTTTATCGGGTTGCCCCCTCAATTCGTGTCTCCTTAGAAGTCATCCATAAGCTCAATAGTCTGTTGGACAGCCTCCAATTCATTCAAATCATCCTAATATCTATCCCGTAGAGCACCCCTGCAACCCGTTCAATACCCCTCGCCACCATCCTCTCATGGTCTCCTCCATTATCTTCTTTTGCTCGTCTTCCCAAGCTCAGCATAGCAGATGAGAAGAAAGTTTCACTATCTTCAGCCAACCCATCGATCTTCCGATTTCTCAAGGCAAGAATCCCCAATTCATTAAGTGTTAGCATCCGCCAGAGGACACGGCAGAGCATAACCACTTCCATTTGCCTATAAAGCGAAATTTGAGGAGTTGCGTCGGGGGTTTTAATGTGCTCGATCAAGGCCAAGTGAATTATATTAACGACAAGTTCAGAGCATTGTACGAGAGTTGAATAAGCCGTGAATAATGCAAGTAATGTTGGGAGCTCTATTCTAGGAAAAGATGGGAATTGGTTCTGATTGGAATTAAAACGCCCATCACCTTCTAATTCTGTGGGATAGAGAAACTCTATGACCCTTAGAATCTCAACCAGTCGCTTACAAGATAATAGTATTTCGGCGATAGGGTAATGATGTTTTTCCGTTCGATCAATTACCACAGTTGTGCTTCTGAGGCCGAGGGGTTGGGCAGGTGCGGCGGGAGGCGTTGAGAGAATGGCTCTTATCTCGCCATTACTTATCATTTCGATATCGCGGAAGAGATCAGATATGAGCTTGGTGAGTTTAGCTGTGCATTTGGCATTGAGGCCAAGCCATTCTGCGCGTGGGAGGAAGGTGCCATTGGAGGGAAGAGATGTAATGCTTGATGAGTGTGTTGTCGAGTTGGACATGTCGTTGTGGACAGTAGACTCTCTCCAGTAGACTGGAACACTTTCTTCTGGGGCTTGCTCGTTGGGTGAAGTGTTCGTCGAACTATTCTTTGTCATGTCGCCATCACCAACAGTGTTTGCTACTGCTGAGACTTCCATTGTATCTGCTTGAATATGATCCAAGTGATCCATGTTCTGAAAATTTGAGAAGTCCATTTCATCGAAGCTTTCCATATATTGTGCGTCGCCAGCCTCGAAGCCGTTGAACCAGTCAACTTCGAGGGGCATTGTAGGGGCCATTTCTGCAGGATTCGTGTTTGAATCAACCTCTCTTGGTACAGTCCTGCTACTCTCCATATCTTTGGCGGTTACAATACCATGACTAGTTGCTTCCGCCAGTAACTCAGCTCGCTGAGTGTGGGGAAAAGACTTGAAATTTGTCTCATCTTTCTTCTTCGCAGGGCGTCCAGTCCTCTTTCTCTCTGTAGTCACACAATGAATGCTAGCTCTTGTACACCTTTCGCAAGCCCCTCGTTCATCCTCTTCCCTTGAATTATTGCGAATACATCTCAGCTTCTGACGGTGGCATCGATCACATGCTGAAGTATTGATAGATTGTCCATGTTGATGCTGCATCGTTATCGGAGATATTTAGATCTTGTTGCAATTCTATGTAGATTAGAGCAGAGTGAAGAGGGGGGTTTTATATTAAAGCGATAAAGTGTTGATATAGATGAGTAGGGAAATAACTTTCGGCGACTTTCGGTGACTTTTACACCTGCCGCTTAGTGTAGCACTTAGATGGTTCCTTGCTCAATACGCCACTAGTGAGACTAGAAAATGTGTTGGAAAATATGAGCTCAAGTGCGTAAAAATAAATAAATTTAGAATATAACACACAAAGAGTTCTCAAGCACTGATAGTAATTGAGGTCAGAAATTTAGACAAAAATGTGGCTCAACGTGATGATTTTCTCATTTTTTCGCCTTAAGTCATTCGTATTTTACAACTAGTTTTAATAAATTTAAAAAATCAATAGCATCTACAAGGTAATGCTTAATCTTTTTTGTGCGTACACTTTCCAAATTTTCTTAACCATTTTTTTGTAACTTAGCTGCGACTCAAGTAAGCACCACATCTCGATGTTACCAATGTTCCTCTCCGGTCAAAATCAAATGCTGTACGAGGAAAGGTTCCATTACGACCTCAGGCAAAGCGCGGGGTAGAGGGGTTGGAGGCATATACCCAACCCATGATTTTGATCATGCCCTTACGTGTTGATTGATAATCTGAAATAATTATCTTCACCTCACTTTACAAACCTATTCTCGTCGTATAATGGGGTTCTGCTTCACTAGATAACATTACATGAGTTGGTGTATTACGCGCAATGGAGCGACACTGACTGTTACGTGCCGCATTGTAGAAAACAGAGCCACTCAGACATCCAAACATTGTCACTTTTGATAGTCTTCTCGGGGATCGAAATCCTTTAGAAGGATTTAAAGGTTGTAGTGACATACTTTCGCAGCCCAACTCGTGAAATTGTGCCGCTCAGTCAATTTCTCAAACTACTCGTGATTGCAGATTTCGCTGGTGGCGTTACGAGAGTGTGTCTGCAGACTCCGTGAACCTGGTGCTAATGTATCCGGACCCCAAAAGTACTATTTAAATGGCATCAAGTAGAGAATTTTCCGTCTGGTAAGTCTTTTCGTCGGCCTCAAATATGACCGCATCCTTGATTCCTTCCTCGGATCCTATTTCTAGTTAAGGTCCTCTCCGTGGCTCCGTGCCTCTGTGCTGGCGAATCTGTCTCAGAAGCGGGAAACGCTCTTAAGAAATTGAAAGAGAAGGACAGAGGAAGTTCTTCGAAGCATACAAGCACAGCCTTATAACCTCAAGGCGCTTATGCAAGGTGAAATCCGACAGCACCTGCCAATTTCACAAATCCCAACATGCACCCGTGATGGTGACGCCGCAGTGATGCTCCTCTGGGCACGGATTATGAACCAATCAAAAATAACCTGCAACAGTTAAATGAATTGATTCACTTGAAACCCTCCTCGATATTATTCAAGAAACTGCAGAACCGTTTCCCGAACCAACATGAAACAGGGAGTTTGAAGCAGGTTCCCAAAGAACCGTTCACCGGGTCAGGAGAGCAAAGTCGCGATACCACATTGACAACTCGGATACAGGTCGAACACCTCATCCCTTCGAGGGCAACCCGTATAATTATTATACTAAGCTTCTTAGCAATATAAAAAAGAGTAGCTAACTGTGCTTTGACTGACAAATGAAATGTAATATAAGCAGGTACCGGTGAAGAGCTGAACCACGACGTAAAGCATGTTGAGGCTCGTCTTGGTTGGAAGGGTGTCAACAATTACTATACCAACTTCCGCCCTATGCAGCACCAGCAGGTGGATCAAGGATACTACCTAGTTAAGGCTAGAAAAGAAGCCAAAAGGCGGTTTATTACGCCTTTCCGCTCCTTTTGACCAATCTACAGCCACGCTTTCCCCCACTTTCATCCTAAGTCAGCAACGACATCACTTGCCAAGAGGCAAAGCAAACATTGAGCCAGCACCCAGCCAGCACCAAGCTAACACCCAGCCAACATCCAGCCCCCAAATCAATAAATCCTTGCACAAGTGTGCGATGCAGTTCTATGCATATCAGGACTGGCTTTAAGGTTGCACTACAACTTGAAGCAAGCATAAGTTCCCACTCAGCCCCGTCCTCTGTGAAGCTGTCAAACATGGGTCCCCTTCCTGTCAGCAATCGCAAAAAGTCGACCTCTGGTACTGGCAGCAACGTAAGATTGTGAAGAAACAAGTGTCTCTCATCTTCATGAAGATCTTCGATACTAGCTGTATATAACACATGCTGTTAGCGCACGCTACTTGTTCTGCTGTGTTGCTTTTGCGTCTTCAATTGAAGATAAACTTCACCTCCACCCACCTTACGCTCGCTTGAACTGTATATAATACGATAATGTCTAGTAATCCTACCGACCGACGGAGCCTTCTGCATACTGAGGGCAGTGGGCTTTCAGACCTTTCCGCAACCTTATTTGAAGAGTCGGCGAGTGAACCAAGAGAGAGACATGCATACCACCGGGCGTCTTCGTCACAAGATCTCAACTTGACATCCACCGACCTCCCTCGATATGCCTCATCGACAGTTCCAACAAATACATTTGGTGGCGGAGGGGGGCAAGGGCTTGGGTTATCTTCAAGATCGCATAGACCGCCGTCCATCTCGAGAGTGCCAGTGGGAGGAAGATCATCGGCGTCGCCGAATCAACCTCCAAGCGCAACATTTTCAACTACTTCAAGCAAATCTCAAGCTTCCCCCAGCATACCTGACTCTTCGAATCCGCTGCTGACTCCGCCATGGCACCGACTCGACGCATTCACCCGGGAGGGATTGCGGCCTGTGACAGAACATACGGAGGACGGCGATGGAGTATCGATCAAGGGAAAAGCTTCGTCTTTTCATGAAGACTTGGAAGGAGATACGGGAGACGATGGTGGAAACTCGAGGAGGATATCTATGAATAATGATAACGATGAAACGCGTAAGGCTGAGGAATTGGTTTGTGGAAAAGATTTGGCTAATTGTGGTAGGACTAATGGATGGATGCCCTGCGAAACGCGACATACACTCCTCAAGACGATCTTGGCTCTCGGTCTCGATCCTTGCCCTATCTATATACTCGACAGTGTTTTCTGGGATATGGCTGGTATTAGCAATTGTGCAACCTCGGTATGGGAGGAGGATAAGATCTGGTCATGGAGCCATACCGCTTTCAACTGCTTCTACTCTATTTGCTCTTTTCGCGAAAACGATAGAACTGTCCTTTGTGACAGTATTTGTGACGTTTCTCGGCCAAGTGTTGAGCCGACGATCTCTGATCAAGGACTCGAGGGGGATCACCATATCAGAAATGGCCATGCGCCATTGGGTGATACAACCGGGTTCGATGATTACACATTGGCAGAATTTGAAGCAAGCAGGACTCTCAGTAGTTGGGGCTATCACTTTGACAGCTGCCTTTGTGGCAATGTTCTACACCACTGCCTCCGACTCGCTGGTATCTCCCCATTTAAAGATATCAGATCCGGAGGAACGATCTATGACCACCCTCGTAAGGATGTCTTATGCCAATCCAACCTTTATTGGGAGGAACTGCCGGACTCCGATTTCTGCCATGGCCGATAGCCTAGCTTCAGCAGAAACATGTCTATCAATTACACATGCTGGAGAGTGTACGTACAACCCTGCGCTAAAGTCAAAGATCTCTAAGCTTACCCCTACTAGCGTATCATAATGGCATCTCATTTCTGGCCACATGGGCTGGAATCAATGCTGGGGGGGAGGGAATTTCATCTTCTATAAACGAGCGCCCAAAGGCACCAGCAATGCTTTTCGATAACACCACTGTTACGGGAAGCTGGGTTTATCCTGAGACGAGTGACGTGAAAGCACTATATGATGCTCACAAGAGAGTAATCAACAATGTCACTTTGGCGATGCCTCATGTGGGTCTCTACTATGCTGCAAGAGATCCCGAGAACCGGATTTTACAGCCAGAAGAGCTCGGAGGCGTTGGAGAGTACTCGGTGAGCGCATCACTAGCCAGTCCGGCGTTAAATGTATTGTGTGTCAACGCCAAACAGAGTGAGCTGGCGCCATTGATATACACTGAATGGCCTCATGCCATTACCAATAGCAGTGACATCCCTCACCAAAGATTACCGTGGGCTGGTTACGAGAGCGAGGCGCAGATACTTCCGGGGAAAAAGTTTCTTAACAGTACCCCTCTGGATGATATCTTTTTGTGGGGCGAGAAGTACAATCGCCAACCACCTACGTTTGGAATGGTAAGCACATTTCTTGATATCTACCTTGCACATCTGTCATTACTCTGTCTTACGCCTTGTGTGGCGAGTTTATACCGACTGCGTGGACCTCCTACCGTTGCCCTAGGTGGCCCACCCATTTCACAAGCACTAGGACAATGGGAACAGGACTCAAACCCCGTCAGCATTTTACTAACAACCGATAGTGGCCAATCGAGTACAACTCAATTGTCAACGTATCCGTCCATGGCCCCAGCGGTGGATTATGGGGGGCTGACTCGAACTACCTCCTAATCAAGGCTCCGAATGCGACAACTACGGATTGGACTCTATGTCAGCTTCGATCCTTTAACGTGCCATCTTGCAGCACGAAGTTTAACATGTCAGGTACCAGTGGCGCCCATCTCGAGTCTCACTGTGAAGATCCAAACGACTCATTGGCGTATATCAAGACCACTAAATCGCCCATTGACGAGATCATAGGACCAAAACCCGACTATAGAGACATCGGGTCCACGTGGATAAAGTCGTTGGCTCTAAATACCGGGATTTCGAATGCAAATGCTTCTAATGGACGCATACTCTCCCAATTTGTGATAGGGGGGGGCGGCACTGGGGGTCCGAAGCTTAGTCCTCTGCTTCCAAGCATTGCTGAGCAATTAGCGGTTCTCGCTGGCAATACTCTCCTCATGAGCTCTGCCTTCTCGAGTCCTTACCACTACTGGAATTACAGTGACGCCCTCCTTACCCCGGGAGCTCGTCTGCCTTTCAAGGCTTCTGTTGCTTCACAGGAGTATACCTCAGGTTGGACTCAGGAGTGGCAAAAGATGTTCTACGTCGTGCTAGTACTCGTCTTCGTTACGAATGTGTTCTGTCTCGTGTACTTCTTTCTTCGATCCGGACTTGTGACGGATTTTACTGAACCTCAGAATTTATTCGCTCTGGCCGTCAACAGCCCTCCATCTGCAAGACTTGGGGGGAGCTGTGGTGGCGGACCTGAAGGGGATCAATTAAATATTGATTGGCACGTAAAGCAAGAGGAGAGCTCCGGACATTTCTTCATCAAAGATGGTGGAAATAATATTCACGGACATGAATTGAGACCAAGGCGGCAACCAAACGTAAGGTCGGTAACTAGTTATTCCAAGCTTAGTGTTCAGCGGAGAAGCTGGCTGTAGGAATTCGAATCTAGTGAGGATATCCTCCCACCGAATTTCTACCGAGTCACACCAATTTTAAGCCTCAAGTGCCACCCACATATCGTGAAGTAACCATACGGAGTAAAAGCGCCACTCGGCTCCCAATCACCCCGGACCAACCAGCGCTGATTAATATGACTAACATGCCTGTCTCATCCCATCTCTAAATATTTTCCGAATATCTGCTCTATGGTCACACAGTCCTGTATACTTGTTAACATAGTCAATTATCAGGATGGCAAGTGTCGACGCAGGTCTCACAGCCGTTGATTCTCAAACCCAACCACCACTACCACCAGCATTCGAAGAAACAAAACAAGATGCTGGAAAACGACCAGATTGTTTCTCCTCGACGATTCAGGAATGTCTATTTGTGTTGACTGCTACAATGTCAATCGGCATGTCTTCATTTCTTTATGGGAGTAACACGGTAATCACAGCATCAATTGGGCGAGATTTAAACATGTCGAGTGCAGAGATCACGTGGATTAATGCTTCTTCTTCGTATATGCTCTTCCTCTTTGTACAGAATTTCTGCTTATGTCAACTAGATTGAGTTCAGGTGCCTTTCTCCTCTTCTTCGCCAAGATAGCGGACACATTCGGCCGGCGCTCCCTCTTGATTTTCAGTATGGGCGCCTTCTCAATCTCAACCCTGATAGCTGGCTTCGCCACAAACGCAATGTACCTGGATATCTTCTGTGGTCTCCTCGGTCTCTGGAGCGCCGCTGCAGTCCCTGCTGCTGTCGGTATCTTGGGTGCAGCGTACCCAGTGCCTAGTAAGAGGAAAAACTATGCATTTGCTTGTTTTAGTGCTGGGAATCCGGTTGGCTTTGTTATGGGAAGTATTTTGAGTGGAGTAGCAGCGAATCTGTTCAGTTGGCGGGCGAGCTTTTGGTTGCTGGCTATTATTTACGCAGTCTTTTTCCTGGCTGCTATATGGACTGTCCCCAAGACTCAAGCGGAGACGGAGAGGTTTACGCTAGGGACGTTGAAGAGGTTTGATTTATTTGGGATTTTATTGAGCATGGCAGGCATTGCACTGTTTTGTGCCTCGCTAACGTATGTTTTCTTCCCCCGGCTGCTTCAAGACCAATGCTTACATAGAAAAGTCTTGCTGGTGACGCGCCAAAAGGATGGAGAACGAGCTACGTGCTCGTTCTTCTGATCCTTGGAGTGCTCCTAATATTCAGCTTCATTGCTTGGGAAGGCTGGTGCAAATACCCCCTCATGCCACTACATATTTGGCGCGATCGAAACTTCTCCCTAGTACGTTTGCCTCTCTCCACTACCCTCCATTTCCATACTGCCCATTGACTCTGACCGCATAGATAAACGTCATCGTCCTCCTCGGCCTCATGTCCTTCACCACTAATTCCTTCTGGCTATCCCTCTACATGCAAAACGTCCTCCATTTTTCTGCTCTCAACGTTGCAATCCACCTCCTTCCCCAAGCTATTGGCGGAATTCTCATCAACATCATCGCTGGCCTTATTCTTCACCGCGTCAACAATCGATTACTTACGGCAATTGGAGCACTTGCTTATGCGGGGTCAAGTGCGCTGTATGCAACAATGGGAACGGGCAGTAGCTATTGGGCTTTCATATTCCCAAGTTTATTACTGAGTGTGGTTGGGGCTGACTTCCAGTTTAATGTCGCTAATGTGAGTCTTGCCATACCCTCTTTGTTTTTCTCGTCCTTTCCTCTTTCTTCCCCAGTGGGCTAACGCCCATCCAGATGTACGTGATGTCCTCTCTCCCACCTCATCAACAATCCCTGGCGGGCGGCATCTTCAATACCATCACAAAAGTCTGCTCCGCGCTCGGTCTTGGCATTTCTGCCTCTATTTACAACAGCGAATCTGTTGGGCATGCTGCATTGCAGACGGAATTGAAACCGTATAGAAGTGTATTCTATTTTACGCTTGCGGCTGCGGGGTGTGGGTTGATAGTGTGCTGGTGGCTGAGTATTGGGACACAGGGACATAGTGGAGGTAGTAGTGTTGTCGGGTTGGAGAGTGAGGAGAAAGGGGAGAAAGTAGGCACAGAGGGTGATAAAACGGAGGTAAAGAAGATCGTTGAGCATAGCGAGAAAAATGCATAGAGATTCGTGCTTGATTTGATGAAAATTACAACACTCTTCAACGCATGGTGGGCTTGCCACTTTACCCACGCTTTTGACACCAGGTTCACTTGGACTTGGCCTGTCAGATCTTGCAGATCTCGTAAGGTTTATAAAGTAGTACGGATATTTGCGATTAGCTAAAGACCAAAGCAATTCAAATTCAGACCGGACGAGTTGCTAGTACACCACATTGATGGCCACAACAACAATGAATTTAGCGTATTAACAGGTAAATCAAGCCGGAAATGGTAATGTTTCTCGCACTTGTTCCAGCAGATTATCTCCCGTCAACTAAGATGCCGTCAATATTTTCTTTTACTAGCACACTACAATAATTGGGTTTTTAACCTTGCTAGATGAAAATAGAAGTATAGATGGCTAAAAGTGGTGGTTATTGCCCAAGTGTAATTAAACGGGCCCGAAATGGGCATGGATTTATCGTAGTCATTAAACAATAATCAAAGTTGCAAATAAGAGAATTTATGACGGATGTAGGCATTCGCCACTTCGCTAGTTGCCATTACCTATCCTTTTTATCCATATCCCCTTACGACAAAAGTAGACGGAAGAGGAGCAACTGAGATATACAACATATTTGCGGCTCTTTTGCATACGGAAAAATGAAGGGGGAAAGAAATAAAAGATAAAGGAAAATCCATAATTCGTATAATCAGTCGTGCTGATAGCAGCTATTCATCCATCACCACATAAAGCCCTGAATTTTTATTGGTCCGAGAGACATTCACTCGCATCGCTTCTAGGGCTTGCTTCACTATGATCTTCGAGCTTAACAGCCATCTCCCGCTTCGTAATGCTCTTTTTAAAAGGCATATCTAGTCGCTGAAGAGATTTCTATACAGTCTAATTCATCCCTCGCCTTAGCATATGAATTTCGGGGATTTTAACTATCATCTTCCGGGATAGCCTCTTTAGATGGCGATTGGTGGTGCCTAAATTTACTTGGCGGAGCTTAGTAGCTCGCAAGCGATGGGTTTAACGTGGGCCAGGGAAGATATACCCATTATATGGCCATGTTGAGTTCATAGGTCTTGCTAGAATGATCATACTCTCGATCAGTAGCCTGGTTTCAATAAATAATAAATAGAGATACGAAACAGAGGCTCACAACAGCAAAAGTTTTAAGATAGCATGTGGTGGTGTATAAAAATGAATAGTACCGAGGTAGGAGCTCAACATATTGACTTGAAATCTTTTGTTGAAACAGCTAGTTTTCAGTTTTCAGTAATAGGCACTACCTTTGTGCGGATAGTTAATGATACAAGTCGAAGTGGATCTAGATTGACATCGTTGAGGGGATAAGAGCTCAGTTGCTAGTGGGGAGACGACTTTGAGACCTTCATGTCTACGACTTTTGTTTTCCCATGAAATTTGCTTGGAATGCGTCAGGGTTTAGTGCTTAGTTAAATACAAGCAGTTATTTCATAGGACTGACTTATGATTGGAGCTCTCGGATTATAGATCAACCAGTTTAGACTAGGGTTCAGAACTTGTCCGAATCCCTTCGATATATATAGCCTTCTCACTCGCTCAACACGTTCCAAAACTGCTCGGAACTGAAGCAATTGACAGGATCCAACATTCAGGTCATTCAGTGACGAGGAGTATATGCAGATTTCACTATCGGCAATTACTGAGGTAACTTCAAGGCTCTCCCCCCTTTTCATCACTCCCGTAAATCAGAGCAACAAGTAACTCGCCACACTAGGCTGCTAAGTTTCATTTTTCAAACTCTATGGATAATCGTCCTCATACGTTGGAATATGGTATAGCATGAGGAACTAGAAAGGGATGGGTTTGATTATTGCCTGAATATTGAGTTAAGAAAGAATCCCGAGGAAGTGAAAGATTGTTGTGGTGATGCACGAAGTGAGGAACAGAAAGCTATGTATTTGCTAGGTCTACAAGTGGAAATTTGTTATACACCTTATATCATAATAAATTATTTTTGCGTGCATCATTAAATCAGTAGTCATCATTGTCTCCACCATTGCTCCTCTTCAGTCTCTTTTTGCTCCTCAACATGATCCCTCTTCTGCGTACCCCCACTCTCCTTAGCATCCTAATTATTTATCTCTGCACTCTGCTCTGCTTTTTTGCACTTGCATCTTTCCTGTCCTGACATCCATATTTCTCACAAACCCTTTTCACCGTTACTACCATTTTGTCCTTGTCACTTCTGTTGTCATTGTTCTTCTGAGCCTCCCCTAAATTCCTGGAGCCTTTCTTTTTGCGACCTGAGTCTTGTTGGGCTTTCTTTGCGGAGACATCTTTGTCCACTTGGCAGCATTTGGACTCGCATGTGTGGGCTTGTTTGGCGAGTTGCGGTAGATCGGCCATCTCATGCTTGTAGATTTGGAAGATGCTCTGTTTGAGGGGAGGTAGGCATGGAAGTATGATTTTATCTTTGCAGCTGAGACTTTGGCGATGGAAGAGACCTGTGTGATATAGCCATTGGTGGTTAAATAAAGCGTGGGTGACACTGGTGACAATAAATGAAAGAGGGGAGACCGGCAAGCGCGATGATGAGAAATGATTTTTAGATATATACATACCTTTTTGGGCACGTTTGAAAGAACAAGAAAATTGTGTTTTGAATAGAAGGGCTAGGTGCTACGGAGAGGGATTAAAGGGCAAGGAGAGGGTAATGATTTATTTACTTGTCACATAGCTTGACACCCCCACTGGGCAGGAAATACACAAATTCCATAGGGCTTCAAATTTTCAATCTCCTTCTCTTGTACTCGCTATTACTGACCTTCGACGAGTCCAGAGAGTTCGAATCTACCTAGATGAGTAGTTTTACCTAAGCTAAGGCACACTTTAGGCTCAAGACAAGCTGAGGTGTTGGTCTTGAAATGGCGGCAGAAATATATATCAACGCTATAGAGAAAAGACTGTGTTCAAAAGTGCATAGGACTGCTGCATCCGAAAAAACGGAAGATGAACGTGAGTCAAAATAAGTTTATGACATTGTAATTCTCCATCACAGGCAAGCCATAAAAATAAGCTTCTACCTAGATGAAACAGCCCAAAAAGTGATGTGTTTTGCAGAGTAATGTGCGGGGTTGGGTACTGCTCCGACCCGGCGTCCGATCACAAGCCCAAGTTAGAAACAATAGCCCGGTTTCACTTCTTTTGGACGACAGTGTAGCTTCAGAAGAAACAAAGTTATAGAAGCTAGTAAAAAGCTAGCCTGCGAAAAGGTTGGTAAGCAGAGCGTGACTAAGGCATAAAGAACCACTGGATCGAGGATAGGATATGTTAAGAAGTGTAAGGCTGGGACTTCAGCATAATGTGAAAGTACTCGACGCTTATTTTTCGGGGGTCTAATGGTTGAAAAGGTGGGAGAGGATATGATACCAATGAGAAATATGATCGAGATCTCTGACGTACAAGTATGAGGATGTGCTGTGCAACCTGGAGTGTTGTTTGAATACATTACAATTGTAGATTTGGAGCGACTATAATTGGTATCACCTATTCTTTTTGCCATTCACCTTCATTGATGAGGCTACCCTTTTTGCTTCCCACTTCTCCCACCCGGACTGGCATAAGTCCTCCTCCACAACAAGGTCTCTCATTCTAAATAGCCTTGTAAATGGCTGATCTAAGAACCATGATAGAAGACCAATCTGTCGGACAATAGTTGTAATAACGAACCAACCTATGGCAGTGACAGCACCAGCTGTACACCCGACAATTACTTGTTTTGGTGTATGGTAGTTTAAGTATATTCGACTCCATGCAACCAACCCAGCATTTCCTAGTGCCAATCCAGATAATGAAATTCGAGCTAGCATGCTTAATGGCGTATGAGAAGGTGTTGGCTTCTTTGGCACATGTCTAAATAGGAGGAAAAGGGTAAGGCTGATCGAGAAAAAGGCGACGAATTGCGAATGCGAGGATGGCATTCCGTATCCTTTTCCATGCATTTGTTTCGGCCTCTCTTCCTTTAATATCCGTTTTAGTGCAAAATTTAATGCTTCGCAAGCCAATTGTCCGCCGAACATTAGGAGGATTTCGATTTCTCGCGTTGACCAGATGAGGGTGGCATACATGACACAGAGGCCCTGAGGGACAAGCGCAAGCCACGCACAAAAGTAGGAGACGGGATCATTCGGGTCCTAATCTATTAGCTGGAGTTTGCAAAGTGGCTTAGAGGTCATACATAATGAACGTGAGTCAAGGAAAGAGACGCCAGAGGTCGATCTGCCATGTTGAAAGAGGTTGAAGAGAGAAATTCCAAGTCGCACAAATGATCAAGGAGAATAGAGAGCCGCCAGCATACACAGAGCGTCCCCCCGTTCTTGTAACGCCTTGGTATCTAGTAAACAAAGAAATGGGATTATAGAATGTTGGAGTGAAGGTTGTCATTGGCGAAGCTATTCAATACTTGTCTGCTAAAGCGGCGCTACCCCGCTAGCAAAGCGGCGCAGCCTCCCGAAATTTCCCATGACTTGTTCGGCGAGTGCCTCCGCCGACAACATTATTCATACTTTCCACCAAAATCTATAACTCAAGTAATTTGCCACAACCTCATGCCTCCGCATTCCCTTCACTATCCTCGCCATTCTATTGTCTTTGACACAGGATTCCATATGAAGGCCGCTGCCTTTTCCTCCATTCAAGCAGAAGTTGTTCCTCTGTCAAGGATCGACCGGTGACATTCTGCCTATCATGGACGACGACGAGCGCACCGTCGAATTAGAATGTATCGCAGCCATATTTCCCGAAATCGTCTTGAACCCTTTGAATCCCTTCTCGGCTTCAATTGAATTACCTGTCAATCCTAGAAATCCCGTCAAAGTCACCTTCCCCGCACCCTCAGATGGTTTACTTCCTACCCCGCCACGATCGGACTCTTCTAACTTGGTCGCGGTAGATGCTACAGCAAATCCTGCGGATAATGTCGAATCACATAATTTATCATACTTGCCATCTATCCAACTGCATATAAATTTACCAGCGGGATATCCCGAGGATAAACCTCCAAAATTCGAGCTCTCGACGGTGCCGCAATGGCTTTCCCCGGACCATCTCAACGAATTACAAACACACGGAGATGAAGTTTGGGAGGAGAATGGACATGGTCAAACTGTCTACGGCTACATAGATTTTCTGCAACAATGTGCCGAGAATGCGTTTGGTTTGGCTGAAGGACATGTTTTGGAAATCCCACAAAGTATGAAGATATCTTTACTAGATTTTGACATCAAGGCCACACAAGCTGCATTTGCGAAGGAGACCTTTGATTGCGGGGTTTGTCTCGGTAGGTTGATTGTTCCACGATTCGTTGTACAAGGCTGATAGTGTGTAGATCCAAAGAAGGGTTCCGTGTGCCACCGTATGATTGATTGTGGTCATGTTTTCTGTGTTCAGTGTTTGCAGGACTTCTACAATAACGCTATCAAGGAAGGTGACCTTGTTTCTGTAAAGTGTCTCGACCCAGGCTGTGCAAAGGAACGGGAGAATGCTCGAGCTGGTGCTTCGAAAAAAGCACGAAAGCCGAAGACTCTTAGCCCCAGCGAACTACTACAAATCCCAATCGAACACGATCTTGTTACTCGATACGTCAAGTTGAAACATAAAGCGGATCTAGAGTCTGACAAGAACACAATATATTGTCCCCGAAAGTGGTGTCAGGGTGCTGCGATATCCAAGAAGCATCGCAAACCTGTTGGATTAGAGATTGATGACCAATCCGACAACGAGTCCGAAAACGAGGGCACCGATTCAGACGGTAAGAAAGACTATACTGCTGGAAAAGATCGCTTGTCTATTTGCGAGGACTGCTCGTTCGCCTTTTGCAACAGATGTTATCAGGGCTGGCATGGCGAAATTACCATCTGCATGCCGAAGCGGGATACAGGAGAACTTACTGCAGAAGAGAAGGCATCCATGGAGTATATGAAACTTCATACGTCGCCTTGCCCGACATGCGCAGCTCCAGCCCAAAAGACGCACGGCTGCAATCACATGATTTGCTTCAAGTGCCAGAATCATTTTTGCTACCTCTGCTCAGCCTGGCTTTCGCCTGCAAACCCTTATCAGCATTACAATGAGGTAAAGAGCGGCTGTTATATGCGATTGTGGGAGCTCGAAGGGGGAGATGGTAATGATGTTGATATAGGTTTTGCTGGAGGACACCATGGGCCGGCGCCCGCTGCCGTCGAGGAACTTCACCCAATGCCTGAGGTAGAAGAGGTTATCGATCAGGTGCCAGAGATCGAAGATCCTGATGGTAACATTGTTGAGCCTGGTCCCGCAAGAGCTCCTCTAGAACGTGAAGGCCCACTTGTTCTTCGGATCAACGCACTCCCACCACGTCCACCACCAGCTCCCGAGGTCCCAGAGGCTCCGCGAGGTGGGAGAAACCAACGACAAGCTCCTCCCGTTCGACTACGGGGTGGTGCTCCTCCGCGTCGCCAAAGACGCCAACCGAGAGGACAAAATGTCAATCCGGTTCCAGCACCGCTTGGGCAAGAAGCCGCTCAGCAAGCCTGGGTTCAGATGTTTGTGCAGATGGCGATGAATGATGAGGAGGACGAATTAGATAGTGATGATGAGGATGATGAGGCTTGGGAAATACCAGTCAGATAAACGATTTAATGAGACATGGGATTTATCTCTGGAAATGCATAGCGTGGGGCGTTTTTGGACTGATGAGCATTTATGAAACCTCAAGGGCACAGATACAGTAGAGCTATGAGAACGAATCTCTACAGCTTTTAGAAATCTGTGTTCAACTTTTAGTTCTTTCTTGAATATTCCTAAAGGGGGAGGCTGCGGGACCGTGAAAGCTTTTTTCTCTTCAAGCTCAAATACGTCTACCTTATTTTTGCTTCTATTTCCTTTGTATTCTCCCTATGAATAACTTAGGAGCCATGAATGTTTATTTTATCACTTGGCCCACTCTTATATCCACTTCCCTATGCTTGACGCCGTCATCCACCTCTATACAATATTTAATGACATTAAGGATTTTCACGACTGCGTTATAACGCCATTGAATTTGCTAATGGCCATCCCTGCGCAGCGAGACACCCACCGTGCCGAGACGAATCTATAATTTAGAGGTTATAAAGTTGTTCTTGTGGATATATAAGATTATAATTAGTATACTGTTATTCTTTAGTTGTTTCTCTACAAGGATTCAATTTGCATTAAGAAAGTAATGCAATTCTAATCATGCTGTCGATCTTTTCGTTGATGGCATCAAAAGCAATTTCAGTTATACCCCCTTGCTTTTTCACGAATACTGGCATGTTTTCGAATTTCGGGGTTATAATACGAAACTCCCATCAAGAAAGAATACTGTCCTCGAGCTTTAAAGACACAAAGTATCAGAAAATGAATGTGCCAAATTTATCCGGACGAAGAGAATATATATTGTGGTGGGGATAGCTTTGGTTTGGAAATCACGTGATAAACTGGAAGCATATAGTTGGATTTTTCCCGAGGGAGACACAGACACATACACCACCCCCACTACTTATTTTTTTTTTGTATTTTGAATCAATCAGTTATTATTAATTAAATTCTTCTCCTGATGCTTGCTTCTCAAAGTCTATAGGTTGAGGACCTTATTCTACGTACCAGATCCTGTTCTCGTTTCCTGCTCTCAAGTTGTGGTTTTGATCCCCTCCACAATATATAAAATACCAAGCATCTAGTGATGATTTAGCGCTCTTATATATGTTCGTATTAGTAGCCATGATAGTAATATCACTATATATTGTACAAAATCACGCTATACTAGATTCAGACTCTAGTGTAGTGTACTTCTAGAAAGCTTTTGTAGAGGCTCGAATTTTCGATACAATATTATAACGTAATAAAGTATCTATCTCTACTCTCCGTCATAACATACTCCAGCTTAACAACAAGAATGTTGAGAACGTTATAGACTACGTGCTCTGTTGACCTTCTCTTATGTCTTTTGAATATACACAGAGCTAGCTGAAAACCCAATTCATAGTTTTATATAAATATATATATCTCAATTACTTATCATGTTCCGAAGCTTTAATATTGAGCCTCGCCCGCTCATGTTATAGTCTTGACGTTCTATATATTTGGCTCTCGCCACTTCTGTCTTCATTTACTGATTTCTTATTGCTTGGCACAGTGTATAGTACCTCACTTGTTAGTATAAGCACACTTTATTCTTTTCTTTGAAGCATCTCTAGATAATGTTGGCGGCATATACATGCGGTTGTGTGATCATCCCCGAAGACCGCACTGTAATCTTAACATGCCCCTCTGATACAAAGCAGTAGCCTCGAAACGGAGGTCTTTCTTTGTTTTAAAGCAGTATGCGAGACAATATACGCTTAATAAAGTGTTTGGATGCTTATTACCAAGCACTTTCTCACTCAACCCTGTGCATCGTCCCTGCTTCATCGCCCTACCTTGCCTGCCCCCTGGAATATATGGTTGCTGACCCAATTAGAGTACGACATCCCCAACTTTCGCTTCCGCCTCCACTTTCTTTACGTCCGTAATGCAATTTCTCCACAATGACTCAGAAGTATATGACTCAGAAGTATATCGGACATAAACTTGAAATTATTCAAGAGAGAAAAAACTATATATGAATTTCAGAGGTAGGCTCATTTCATGTAATACTCTTAATAAATATATCTCTTTGAGCAATATATTTCCATTAAACACATTTTCACAGCTACTAAAAATGCCTTCCGCTCTTATTTTTGGTGGATCTGGCAAAATTGCCAAGTTCATTACAGCAAGTCTAGTTAAGCAGGATTACAAAGTATATTCTATTATTAGACGAGAAGATCATGTTCCTGAACTTCGCAAACTGGGTGCAATACCCATCATTCAGTCACTGGAAGACTCAACAGTAGCCGAACTTACCGCAACCATTAAATCCTGCACACCCGACGTAGTTATCTTCGCAGCAGGAGCAGGCCTACGGGCATTCGAAGACCCCAACCTTAGCATCCTCGTCGACCGTGATGCAGCCATCCGCGCCTTCGACGCCATAGCCGAAGCGAACTGCACAAAGCGCCTCATTACTATCTCAACGATAGATGCAAGAAATCGTGACAAGCCATCACCAACCTGGTATAACGAAGAGGACCAGAAAGCAAGTGATGGACTGTGGGGTATGCTGCCTACATACATGAAAGCCAAGTTCGAGGCGGACAAAGACCTAGTGGAGCAGAACTCGAGACGAGGGTTGGAATATACTATTATTCGGCCCACGTGGTATGGGGATGGAGAGCCGACTGGAAAGGTTAAGGCTGGATTGGCGGGAATCTCACCAAAAGTAAGCAGAAAGGATGTGGCAGATGTTTTCGTAGCATGTATTGAGAACCCGGCAACCGTCGGATGTGTGTTTGAGGTCTCAGGAGGTGAAGTTCCTATTAAAGAAGCGGTTCAGCGTGTTGCTGAGGAGAAGGTCAACTCTTTTGGTGAAATGTTCCGATAGATTTCTTGAGAGGGTATGGTATAGCTCGGAGGACTGTACGCGTGTTCAAAGCATGTGCTTACGGTAGGGTGAGCCTGCTATTTTATGCCTGAGGAAACAGTCTGTCAAAATACAGCTACAGATAAATAAGTTGCAATTATTGTAATGATGACCAGGGACTCTTGATGGCTTGAATAAAGAAATTCTCAATAGATTTACAAATTGAGAATTAATTAAATTCAAAGTACGGATGGTTTGTCGCGTGATACAGTGCATCTCGGGACGTAGGGAAAGAAGTTACACTTCATTTTATCTCTTTCTCGTTCTGTTCAGTCTTCCTTTAGACTCCTCAAATTCTGTTTCATATCAGAGTAATTGGCCTCGCCCCCAAACCTAGCATGGCGCCTTCTCTAGCGCCTCGGGTGGTGGTCGATGAACCTGTACCCTTTATGCATGGTTACCCTCCTGGAAATTAATTGCACACCTAGTAATGGGAGATCGATAGTGGCTTACAAATGGAAACAAACATCATCAAGGCATTAGCAGCCATGTATAGAGGGAGCACAAATCCTAGATTTCAACAAAACCTAGAAATATTTAAAATAATACCCAAGTTTCAAACACTCGCAACCGAGGTGCTTTCTTTAATAGAAGATCAGCTTATCTTCAAACTTAAACAAGAATACTCACCAAAGCTCATCCCCTTCTCGAAAGTACTAAATAGTCCATGTGCTTGAAGCTAGTGAAAGATGAAAATAGGGCAAAGAGAAGTGATCTATCAAAGTTATGTTGGAGCATTACTGGGATGAAGGGCAGGGGAAAGTGACGAAGACTTCTAATGGGAACTATTTGACTGTTGTTACTCACTTCTAAAAAGAACTTCAAGGGATTGGGAAGATATCCAACTGAGATGGCTTTGAAAACCAGTTACTATCATTTAATATATCAGCAAAGCTCACGATTTATTCTAAAACCGTTTCCAAAACTTCCACCCATGGCCCTTCCCACTCTCACTCATTTCCCTCTTTGTAACCTGATCCCTTCCCCGTATCCGCCAGTAGTATATCGGTATTCCCGCCACCACAAACGCAACCACAATTACCGTCTGTAAGGGCTCCGCAACCACGGCTCTACTCAACAAGAACAAACTCACACAACAGAATATTATTGGTGTTGTGATCCATGTCCTATACGGTCTCTCTAAATTCGGCTCTCTGACTCGAAGGATGATAAGTCCTAATACGGTCAGGAAGTAAAATGTATACCCCGCAACACCATAAAATGTTACCAGGGTCCCAAACTCGCCGACGAAGATATAGCAGGCGCAGAGAGCGGCGTTCAGAACCATAGCGTACACGGGAGTGAAAAATAATCCCGTTTCGTCATCTCCAAACATCTTGGCTAGTTGCTTGGAAGCCCAGCCTCTAGTCCGAAGGCGTGTAGATGCTGGCTCCGAGTCGTTCCCGATACCAATCTTTCCGAACATTGCGGGAAGATAGCCTTCTTTTCCTGCGACGTATACGAGGCGGCCACTTGTGAATGTGGAGGCATTTAGAGCACCGAAGCAGCTTAGACTAACGATTAAAGCGAAAATAAGGGACCCAATTGGACCGAAGACTTTGCTCCCAAACATAACTGCTACGGTGTTTGAGGAATTGATGGCTTTGAGTGGTAACACAAAGAAATATGCGACGTTTGCGAGAATATAGGATAGGATGACGAGTGGCATGGCGGTATGGATGACTCGGGGTAAATCCCTAGTAGGATTTCGAAACTCTCCAACTACATAGTTGGTCTATCACGATTAGTATTTTTCAGCTCCTAGTTAAGTAGCACTCACATTGTCCCACCCATCAAAAGCCCATAATCCTGCGTACAAAGCAACTGCCCAAGAGGAAGCACTCGTACTTGTTCCCTCAAACCACCCGATCGTCTTCCAATCCTGATTGGCTGTCCCAGTTGTTGAGAAACCTGTTACTGCCACCACAATTCCTATTATTGTAACTCCCAACAATGCCACAAATTTCAGAAACATAAACATGTCTCCCATCTTAGTTCCTAACCTCGTTGATATACAATTCAGAAGGGTGACCACGAATAACCCAAGTAATGCTACACTCTTATTGATCCAAGCGCTTACATTCTCTGCTTCAGCTCCAATTGCTGCTCGAACCAAATACTCTCCCATTATTATGGCAATGATGGCGGACGACCCGGGTTTCAACACAACCACGGCACACCACGTAAATAGGAAGCCAAAGAGCTCCCCAAATATTTTCGACAAATACACCTGCGCTCCTCCATTTAACGGTATCGCTCCTCCTAGCTCCGCATAACTTGATGCCCCTGTCCATGCCAGTGCTCCTGCTATTGCCCAGACTATTAAGGACGCTCCGGGAGACCCAGCATTTAAATTGACTTGACTAGGAGACGAAAATATGCCGGATCCAATAATCAATCCAACAATCAAAGATAGCCCATTCAAATAGGTTAACGTCTTATGCTTTTCCAATGACCCTCCTCCTGCCCCCGCTTGTTGAGTCGTTGACGATAAAGAGGCACCAATTGGGGCATAGCCATTGCCGGTCGTCGCGGATAGGGGGAAGAGATTCGAGGAGAAGTCAAAGGCGGATGATACGGAAAATGATCGACTGTGGTCCGGTCTTCCATTCGCAGCAGGGTTTCGAGAATCGAGGGGATCGTCTTCTTCTAAGGAGAGCTTCCGAGAGGAGGATATACCAGATCGTGAGGAGGTTGAGGAAGTGGATGTTCGTAGTCCAGGGGAACTCGAGGCCAGGCTGGCCAGTTCTAAGGAGTCGCGCGCATGCGGTTGTATATTGGAATAGGCGCGCGACATTATATTTCTCGTTCGTTTTTTGTGTCTAGATTGACATGTTCTTGTGGTCGAGCTTGGCTATGCGAAGTGCCGGTATAGATTGTGGCTGATGACGACCTGGTAAAGTGTTACTGGGCCGGGTTCATAATTGATATGGTAGAGTTGGTTAGGAATTAGTATGCAGTAGGCTGAATGAAGGGAGAAGTCGGAGAATATTAGGATGTGAATGAAGTTGAAGAAACTTGTAAAAGGCCCCTGTTTGTGTTTGGAGTTGTAAAGTCCATATGGCAGTCGATTCGCTTTGCAACACGGATGGCTTGGCAGGTCTCGACAACATGGTGCACGGACCAACAAGAGCTTAAATATTTCGAGCTCCAAGCTTCTATCATTCGAGACCAACAGTTACCAGCAATACCGAAAATGAAGCTATTCCCCTAGCACAAAATGCGCCCTCACCATGCTCTCGATTGGCAGATACGCAAAGTCTGCGAGATGTTTTGCGAAGGTCAACAATACCTTGCGCCGACCGGGTCTTTCGCAGCTCAATCGCCAGTGTTATCGACGAGCATTTCACCACGATTTCTTAAATGATCCATTGAGGAGTGGTGCACCCCAACGCAACACCAGTCTCCAGTGTTTTGGAAAATTGGTCAGAGTCTTTTACGGGCCAACTACATATATGCTACAATGGGAGGTGGGGAGGACCGGGAACACAGTGCACATGCAGAGCGTTGGTATAGATACTCATCTACGTAGGCAAGGCATACAAAACCGAAAACGGGGGACCGCAGTAGATAATGGTCCACTCAACCTTCCTCGGCTTGACAAGAAGTGGCAGGCAATATGGCATTCTCAATCTTCATTGCGAGGACAGGTGAATGGGGCTGTCCCTGGCAAGAAGATGTATATCTTGCCCATGTTTCCCTACCCATCAGGCGACCTTCACCTCGGTCATCTGCGCGTATACACCATCTCAGATGTCCTTGCACGCTTTAGACGGATGCAAGGTTATGATGTCATGCACCCAATAGGCTGGGATGCTTTTGGCCTACCAGCCGAAAATGCAGCCATTGAACGAGGTATTGATCCTGCTACATGGACGAAATCCAATATCCAGAAGATGAAGAAGCAGCTGGAAGCCATGAATGGCCATTGGGATTGGCACCATGTACGTCTTGGATAGTTACTATAAGGGAGCATGGACGGCTAATACTGGTTCCAGGAGTTTGCAACCTGTGATCCTGAATTCTACAAGCATACCCAGCAACTCTTTTTGCTTCTTCATGAACACGGTCTAGCATATCAGGCTGAATCTCTTGTCAACTATGATCCCATCGACAAGACTGTCCTAGCCAATGAACAAGTCGACTCGAATGGGAATTCTTGGAGATCTGGAGCGAAAGTCGAGAAGCGTTTGCTGAAGCAATGGTTTTTGAAGATATCGGCATTTCGTCAACAGTTGTTGTCTGATCTGGACAAACTATCAAAGGATGGGGCTTGGCCCGAAAGGGTCTTAGCTATGCAAAAGAATTGGATCGGAAAGTCTACGGGTGCGCGAGTGAAATTCCCTGTTGTCACTTACGACCAAAAGACTCACCTAGATATTGAGGTGTTTACGACTCGTCCTGATACTCTCTTTGGGGTGCAGTATCTTGCACTCGCAGCAAGTCATCCTATTGTGCAAGAACTCTCCAAAAATGACCCTGAACTTTGCGCATTTCTCGACACCATCCCAGCTCTACCTCAAGACTCGAAAGTTGGGTATATGCTGCCACACGTCCGCGCCCTTAACCCGCTTGCTTACGAGGAGAGCACACCAGATGCAACCAAAGCTTCCTTACCCATTTATGTTGCCCCATACGTTCTTGGGGACTATGGAGATGGTGCCGTTATGGGTGTTCCAGGCCATGACCTTCGGGATCACTCATTTTGGAAACACAACCGGTACGATGAGCCTGTGCGTATGGTCATTGCTCCTTCACCTGATGGATCAACAATTACCACCAAAGATCAACCGTATGTTCATGCTGGCCACCTAACCCATCACAGTGGGCCTTACAAGGGGCACACTACTGAAGGTGCCACCAAGAAAATTGTAGCATTGCTGCAGTCCAAAGGTCTCGGGGCACCAGCAGAGAGTTGGCGCCTTCGAGATTGGCTGATCAGTCGTCAACGGTATTGGGGAACACCCATTCCTATCATTCACTGTGATGGTTGTGGTGCCGTTCCAGTACCTGACCATGATTTACCTGTTGAGTTACCCGCCGTGCATGATCACTGGGAGCAAGGCAAGACTGGAAATCCACTGGCAGAAGCCCACGACTGGGTCAACACTTCCTGCCCAAAGTGTGGAAACCCCGCGAAGCGTGACACCGATACTATGGATACGTTTGTTGATTCAAGCTGGTATTTCATGAGATTTCCGGACTCAACTAATGCGAGAATGCCTTTCTCTCCCATGGTTGCTGATGCATCTCTTCCGGTTGACATTTACGTCGGAGGTGTTGAACACGCAATTTTGCATCTTCTATATGCCAGATTTATATCTAAATTCATGGCGACGACAGACCTCTGGCCTGCTGGATCGAGGGCTTTCGGCGAACCATTCAAGAAAGTTCTCGCTCAAGGGATGGTTCATGGCAAAACGTTTTCAGACCCTTCCACTGGTCGTTTTCTGAAACCGAACGAGCTTGACTGGAGTAATGCAGCCATGCCTATCATCTCTGCAACTGGAAAGACTCCAGCTGTTAGTTTTGAGAAAATGTCAAAATCCAAGTATAACGGAGTCGACCCAACTACATGTATGGATAAATATGGCGCTGATGCCACAAGGGCCCATATTTTGTTTCAAGCTCCAGTCAGCGAGATCCTGGAATGGGATGAAGAGAAGATATCTGGCATTACCCGCTGGCTTCGCAAAATTGATGACCATGTCAAAAAGCTAGCGATTGCTTGGAGTGCACAGCGCCACCCACCTGAGTTCTTGAAGTCTTTTAATGCGAAAGAAGAATTTTTAAAAGCCCCGGATGGGCCTGATCACCCTTCGATTAATCTTTTAACACAAATGTGGACTCAGGTGGACTCTAATAAGGACCCCAACACTACTCGAAAGGAGATCTGGGATCGCGTGAACACGCGTATAGAAACCGACAAGCAATTGTGGCGAAATGTCCAGAAGACAATTCGCAGCATCACTACGTCTTATGGTAGTACCTATGCTCTCAACACCGTCGTGTCAGACCTAATGTCGCTAACTAATTCAATTGTTACCCATGATACCATAAGCAAACCAAGCAACGCGACGCAGGTTCAGGAGACCGTGACGAGCGGAGACTTGCATCTGGACCCAACACTAATTGTTTATTGTTCAACGATTGTTCTGTTGAAGTTGATGGCACCAATTGCTCCTGCATTTGCAGAGGAATGCTGGGCAAATTTATCACTGCGTAGTTCGAGCAAGTCTTCAATTTTTGATGAATCATTCCCTGAAACGGATGGAACGTACGACATGCTTGCTCCAGAAACGCGTCCTGTCTCAATTATGGTTAATGGGAAGCTGAGGTGTGTTCTTCAGTTACCTAAACCTCCTAGTCACATGAATGTAGGGGAAAGAGATATTGAGAGGTGGATGGTGCATGAAATTCTACAGACTGAGGAAGGAAAGGCGAAGTTTATGGGGGCTGGAAAGAGCTCGGTTGATATAAGGAATGCGAAAAGAGTTATTGTCGCGAAATCTGGGAAAAGCATCAGTTTTGTGATTCAAGATGGTGCGGCTGCACGTCAGCCACCGAAAGGAAATCCTTCCCTGAATGGCAGTGACCAACTCAAATAATGTATGATATAGAAGAAATATTCTAAGGAATCTCCCATACCTACAAACTCAATCAGGCATGGCTTTGATCTTTGCAATGTTTACTGTATTAGTCTCCAAAAACGACTCAACGTTCGAGAATCTTTCCCAATATTCTTCACTCTCAGTATTATTAAATTAAATTGTTTATCCTTGCTCAGAAACCATCCGGGTCCCCTTTCTATTTCGTTTTAAAAGCTATTTTGGTTGTGGAAGAGGTATTTTAGATTATCTTGCTTTACCTTGCCGGTAGTAACCCTCCATCGGACAATTCCCACTAACGCCCCCCCCCCCCCCAATTCCTCCACATGGCCTCACTTTGTCGGGAATTTACCTTTTCCACGCCACTACGCCTTCAATCCGACCGGAACTTTACTTCTCTGCTATTACCGGTCCGTTGTATTCCGATTCAGCCTATACCATTACAAGCATTATAACAAGGCCAGGGGTTGGCTAGTGCAATTAGCCTACTTCCCCACAACTCCCGATTTCGATACCGAGGTGGATGAAGCACAGGCTATCATCTTGCACTTTACTCTGTCGTCACAAATGCTACTCAAATTCGGTTTCATAGCTTTTGCTTCTCCGCAAACGCAGTACCGAGACGAAGTGCTACCTACTCCTCATGGCCGTGAATAGCTTCTCCGAGTGGAAGCTTTCAGCCTGAACTTCTAGTATAGGTGTTGAATTCAGTGGTTTCAAACGGAATCACAGATTTCTCATATTTATTTAAGAGCTTCAAGACATTATTCTTCCTTACAACACTATCTAATGTGACAGCCATTATCTCTCACCGTTTAAGTTACAGCTAGACATTGTATCTTCGTTGTAGGCAGGCACAATGATCTCCTCTACTTTCATTTTATCTACTCTAGTAACTATTTTTGGGGTCAATGGCGCCTTAGTTCAAGTCAAAGACTTCGGTCCCAACCCAACAAAACTCGAAATGAATATCTACGTTCCAACTAAACTCGCTACTAACCCTCCTGTTATCCTTGCTGTAACCACCCACCCCTCCCTTTTCCTTTCCCCACTTAAATATTTTTTATAACTAATACAAACTAGCTTCACCCTTGCGGTGGTACAGGTCCTGCCTACCAAAAACAAACCAAATATACCTCCCTCGCCGACACCTCCGGCTTCATCGTCATATTTCCCTCCGCTAATCATGACAACAACTGCTGGGATGTTGCCTCCACCAAGACTTTGACTCACAACGGCGGCGGCGATAGCAATGGCTTAGCAAACATGATCAACTACACCATCTCAACATACAAAGCTGATCCCAAGAAAATCTTTGTTACGGGTACTAGTTCAGGGGGTATGATGACCAATGTTATGTGTGCTACATATCCAGATATGTTCGCCGCGGGATCAGGTTACTCTGGTGTAGCAGCTGGTTGTCTCGCTGGCTCCCCGGGCTCATCTCCTCAAACGGCGACGCCCACTTGCGCAGATGGGAAAATCAACAAGTCACCAGCGGAGTGGACAAGTGTTGTTAAAGCGATGTATCCAGGTTTCAATGGGACATATCCTCGTATCCAAGTCTGGCATGGGACGAGTGACACATTTGTGAACTATCCAAATTTGGCGGAGGAGATAAAGGAATGGACAGGTGTTTTTGGCATCTCCTATGTGAAGAATGTTACAAATACTCCACAAAGTGGATATACACAGATGGTATATGGGGATGGGAATATGTTTACAGCATATAGCGCGGCGGGGGTGGGACATACGGTACCGGTCCATGAAGCTGTTGATTTGAAGTGGTTTGGTATTTGAGGGGGGTAATACCGATTATTTCGTATCCATTGTTAAATCTTGTAAGAAGCATTGGGGTACTGTAATCTATCAACTGGGAATTATATTTAACTCGGGGGGCTAGTTGAAACTAGTGACATGTAACTGGATTAGAGGGCATCTAAATCAGGTCTGGTAGGGAGTCTAATACAAACTTGATAGAGGCTAGAGCGGATTCTCTCCAAATGATTCCAAACCAAATCCCTCTCTCTAGTGTTCCAAAATGACCCAAGAACGTTCATTCTCGGATTCAAAGACGGAAATGAGTTCCGGTCGTCACTCCTCTTGGCTATTTGCGGTATCGGCCCCTCGCTTAAAGCCGAGCACCGAGTTGAGGCGGAGCTAGGAAATGTTAGGGGTATGGAATTATTATTTCCCTCCCCTCCCCTTGTCTTACTAGTCTAAGATACATTCTCCGTGTTCTCGTTAATGAAGGGGTTGCCTGGCACAAGGGGGTGGCACACCGCTGAATCGAGACCAATGTACTTTTTAAATCCGTGGTGTCCGAAGATGAAGGATCGATCAGCTTGAGGCTGATGATTATCTAGCCAATAAGAATTAATAACCTAGGTACGTAGATTTCTTAGATTGGCGCAGTATGGTAAACTGTTGACGAATCCTCAAGCATCATGAGGCCAAATACACGAACCGGCTCAGCTTCGACTTCAACTTTTGTCTTGCGCGATATTACTTGCATAACTCTGTGCTCGGTGAAACAGGATTCTAATTGACAGGGCAAACGAATTCAGAATGTGACCTTTAGTAGAATAATAGCTCTATACGGAAACAGACAGATACTCAATGAATCCTCTACATATATGCCAGTTCTGTCATTCTTACAATTTGTCGGTACCTTCGTCTACCACCTCCATCAAAGAAACCTCTCCTTTTGATTGATTCTTTATCCATCGATAAAATTATTAGCATATTTTCTTGTCTTCACACAAAATGCATTGGACTCAACTTTTGGCATCTTTTTCTTTCCCACTTGTCATCTACTCAAAAGTGGTACACCATAAGAATCCGATTTGGCACGAACTTGCCCCTATCTCTCGTGGGCCACGCCAGGAGAATGGCGTTACCGCTCTTGGAACTGATGTGTACGTAGTTGGGGGAGTTCCCCAACTGACGCTCAATGCAACCAGTGTCCTAACCGTGGATTGGGTTGACATATACTCCACCACTAAGAACGAATGGCGTGCCGCCGCACCGATCCCACTAGCCATGAATCACGCCAATGTTGTTTCTGTTGATGGCAGAGTGTACGTTCTTGGGGGCATGGTGGGAGATTTCACCTGGATCGGGGTCGAAGATTGTTTTGAGTACGTGCCTGAGGAAAACACTTGGAATAGACTGCCTTCAATGCCATCTGGGCAAGGACGAGGTGCATCTGCATTGGGAGTGAGTGGCTCGACAATTTACCTCGGTGGAGGACAAACCATCCTAGGCTTAATTACGGGTCAACAAGTCAGCGCTGACATAGTTTCTTCATACAATGTCAAGACACGGAAATGGACGACACTTCCTAGCTTACCAGAAGGGCGTGACCATGTGGGAGGTTCAGTGATTAATAACACGTTTTACGTAGTTGGGGGTCGAGTTAACGGGATCACAAATCCTCGCAATACAACCTTCGCGCTTGATTTGGCACACATCGAAATGGGCTGGGTTGAAAAAGCAGAAATGCATACCGCTCGGGGCGGGTTATCGACCAGTAGTATTGGCTCTGTGATTTACACTTTCGGTGGGGAAGGAAACCGAACTTTGGTTCCCAATGGCGTGTATGATGAAGTAGAGGCTTATAATACTCTTTCCAATACCTGGACAAAGTTAGGTGCAATGCCACACCCAAGGCATGGTACCAATGCTGCGACTGTTGGGCATTGCATTTTTATTCCCGGAGGGGGTAATGTTACTGCTGCTGCTGCGGTTAGTACTAACGATGCTTTTTGTATATACGTTTAAACTTTTAGGCCAGGGAATGCCGTTTCTCGGAATATACATAGGAATAGTGGTCTTAGGGGACTTAATTGCCTAATCTTATGGGTAGTTATGATTTCCCAAATGATGGCCTTCCTCTTTTTATACCTCAGATTCTGACCCTAAAGACTTCTGATACAGAGAATACGTAGAGAAGTGAAATATCATTAAAAATATCCTTGTATTGTTTGGAAGGTCTTTTATTCACCCAGGAAATGCACCGGAAACGACAGTCCAACACAATATTTCTTTCGAGCATTCTTTTTACTATATATCTTTCAAGTTATTGCGCCAGTTATTCCAATTCCCTAGGCGAATAAAGTTGAAAGTGCACGATACTATGGGTCTGCGCAACTTCAGGACCAAAGGGTAATGAGGACACTATAAGCTTCGTGTGAGCGTATTGCGTACGGCCATCCGTAAAGCCCGGGATTAAACTTGAAGGATAGATTGAAGTGGAGTTTGTGATAACTCAGTAAGAACAAACGATGACAAGAATGACAGCGGGATGAAAGTTGTAACTGTATCCATAATGGAGGAATTGGCATGTGTATACAACCAAAACATTATCAAGGTAAAAAAATAAAAAATAAAAAATAGTTTCTATTGGCCGACCAATTTTTCGCGAAATTTCCAAATATACTTAGCAATTGTCAGTGTTGCGATGAAAGTGTGGGTAAAAGTGATAGTATGTTTATGGCGATAATCCTACTTGCCCCACAGAAATCGTTTTTTCCGTTCAAAGCCAAAGGAAGAAAAATAGTTGGATGACTAACAGGACTATATTTACAGTACTGTGCAAGACCCGTGTTCCTTGTAGTGTGGGTACGATGTTAAATGAAAATGTTCGACTGGAGTTAATGAAAGGCAAGGACTGCTACATAGTTGATTATGTTAAGCGATTGTAAGGCGTTTGAACTGTTGGGGTAATGGCATGTGGGGTTATAGCTATAATGAAAGTTTATAGATTGCTAGCTACTTTCCCAAGTTTGACTGTGAGGTAGCGAGTTGCGTTGCCATTGTAGATGTGGATTATGGCGTTGTTTGATCAATAATTTGTTACCGTGGTTCCCTTTAATAATGCTACGAGTCGATCCAATGCAACCGGTTGAGAAATCACTACTTACCCATAATCACTGCAAACCGCATTCTTGACATCTTGTATGGTGAGACATCCTGTAGCGGAGTGAAATGAAGAGGGAATAAATTTCTTCGAAGTTAGGCACAGTTTGTTGAGAGCGAGAGGTCGAATATTCCCCGTGAAAACTCCCAGCAAGGATATCTAGAGTTTGTGCTCTGTTCTTGCTTTTGAAAAGGCACTTGTAAGATATAGGATCTATTCTCTAAAAAAAAGAGTAGCATGGATGCTGCGACTGCGATGGGGATCAAAAATCCCTTTCCTTTTCCATCCCGGAAGGGCCCATGCCAAGCAAATTTCGTTATTTTAAAAGGTCTATTATGTGGCGAAGAGGAATTGCCAGATATAGGCAGCAAGAATAGTACTGAAGCAAGCTGATGCCTTCTATGAGCCATAAAAACAGGCAACCTTACAACCTCCAGGCCTATATATAACCGTGGCCCCTGCTCAAATCCCACCCCACCTCAAATCCCACTTTAGCGAGCACCAAATTTCATCAACACCACGAATTAAAAAATGGCTGGAATCGACAAATCAGCTCGTATCGAGGCGGCGATTGAAGCTATTCGCTCAGGAGAAGTCAAAGATTATTCCCAAGCAGCCAAAAAGTACAATGTCGATCGCACGACCATCTCCAAGCGCATTCGTGGGCTGACGATGTCCAAACGCGATGCTAGTAGCCTCTATCGACAATGCCTCACTAATGAGCAGGAAGAGGTTCTAATTGCGCATATCAACAAGCTAACAGATCGGCAGATGCCTCCAACGAGTTCTATTGTGAAAAATCTAGCAGAGGAGCTTCGTGGCGCTCCTGTGGGGAAAAACTGGACCTCTCAATTTGTCAAGCGTCATCAGGATAGGCTAAAGAGCTTATATTTACGCAATATCGATAACTTACGAGTCGCTGCTGAATATACCTTACTATTTATACTATTTTTTACGCTTGTGAGTAGTCTCTTAACTTCAATTATAGTATCTTGGCTTCAATGGCTAATATTAGAGTAATATAATATAGTTAGCTCAAGTTATCCAAAAGTATGACATTACTCCTGATAACCTTTATAATTTTGACGAAAAAGGATTTCTAATTGGTATCGGACGCTCTATAAAGCGTGTTATAACATGTGATGTATATAATTCAGGTCGAGTTACGAAAAATAAATAGGACGGCTGTCGCGAATTTATTTCTCTCCTAGCCTGCGTCAACGCGAGTGGGAGAGCAATATTATTACTTCTTATATATAAAGGAGCTTCTGGCGACCTACAAAGTAGCTGGGTTGAGGATGTGACGAAGGAATTCGATATATACTTTATAGCGACAGAGAATAGGTGGAGTTCTAATAAGGTTGGTATAAACTAGCTCTAGTATATATTTGAGTGTTATACAAAACTATTGTTATCTCGAGCGCGACGACTTCTATTAGTAGATGGCTATTCAAGCTACGTTAATATGGAGTTTGTTAATTGGGTTGATACTTATCGGGTTATTATTATAGTCCTTTTACCTCACAGTATTTATCGACTCTAGCTATTTGACGTTGGCCTATTTTAACTATTTTCTACCTTTTTCTCGAATGAGCTTGATAATCTTATAAGCAAAAGCGGAGGGCTAGTGTTAATATCAAAACGAATGTTTTATTTTATGTTTCGATATATGTAAGAGCAAGCTTTTATAGTTACTAATATTTAACACACATTTCAGAAGCCTGGAATTTGGCTAATCAATAGTTTGCTCGTAATAACCAAGATAATAATCCCAACATCTAAAAAAGAGACTCCAAATCCTATTCGAACTTCAAAAACTATGAAATTTATTCGCTATTTCAAGCAGACATTTGTACGAAGCCCTTCAAAGCTCGCGATTAATAGGATCCTTAAGTCAACAGAGATACTAGCTTCGCAGGTCTCTATTTTTTAACACGAAAATCGCAACCTCCGACAGGCTATTATACTTGAGCAGAAGAAGCGAAAGAAGGGAAAGAGGCTAAATCTTATAGATAAGGTATCCAAGGGAGTTGAAATCTATTCCCTAGCGAAGGTAGCACATGCTAGAGAGTACCAGGCTACAAAAGAAGCAGAATTAGAGGCGGAGGAGCTTGCGAAGGAGGAGCGACGATTTCAAAGAGCTGCGAATGCCCTCAAGAAAAAACAGCTTCAGCAGGAGAAGGAGGATAGGGCTGCTAGAGCTCAATTGGCAAAGGAATTACTACTAGTGACGCCAGCGTCGCTGACTTCTAGAAAGGCTACTCCGAAGAAGCTTAAAATCACAACACCAAAAGTCAAAAAAGTGATAATTCGCATGCCTAAGCCTAAAAGGGAATTAACAACACCAAAATCAGCTTCACCAAAAAAATCTACGAAGCCTATTGCTCCTCTAATTGATTCTGAGCCGACGGGGGAGGTGATGCGGGCAAGTCGCTCTGGTCGCGTAATTAAGCGCCCTTCAAAATTTTTAAAATAATTATGACTTATCCTTTATTTGTATCTATTATAGAACTCTTTGAATCCTTAATTTTATAATTTTTGAATATGTGGTTGATTTAATCTATTGATAATTATATAATGGCTAACATTTGGTGTGCCTGGGATTTGAGGTGGGGTGGGATTTGGGCAGGGATCACGGTTATAGCACTTCTCTCCGTAGAAATAAAGATCATTTGTGAAAATATCCAACAGGAATTCAACCTTGCTATTGATATTAATTGGAATGTAGGTAGCAATAGATAGCTACATAATAGCCCTTGTTTAAGGACACAAACTCGCCATTTCACTCTCGTAAGTGTTATGTCTGCTGGATTTTATCATACTCAGTTTCATGCTGAGATATTGTGGATCCTACTGGGACTTAGATTTAGCTCTATAGATTGCCCATTTCAGTCTTTTAGGGACTTCGTGAACTACCTACTAGGTTCATTTAACTGGTATCTTTGAAGTTCATTTCGTGTTTTTCATTTATTAGGTCTATTGTTCAAGCTATCTCTGCGGATTGATTAAGCCTTTATGCTGTTGGACAGAGATTCATCTCGACGCAAACATCAATGTTGCCACCTGTGCCTATACTCTTGATTGATTGATTGATTCGAAATGTTTTCTAGCACTTTTCAGCTGAAGTTTGGGGTGTCACAAAATCCAAATTGGTGAGACTTTAGGAGCTCGCCTCGCCAGCAGTCCCTGAAACCTGACCACCCTAGCATTCTGAGATCTTGGATGATCTACGTCATAGCCTTTTCCCGAAAATAAATCTTGGAAAGCTCACAATACAACACATTATAAATGGAATAACGCCATTCTTATACCACAGTTATACCATGCATTAATAAAATTGTATCTTCGAAATCAACGATATTCAGCACTCGCCCCTCATTATTCCATATCGCCAAGATGTTTTACTTCCTTTTGGGCATCCACCTCCTGCAGGCGTGCTTCGGGGCATACCACCTATGTCTCGCAGCAATTTCCATACATAATCTGCAAGGCTACGAGCCCAAGGTGAAACAAGCAGCAAAATATTCCAACTTTATAGAAAATAACCTCAATCGAACACGAATGACACAAGCTAGCTCTTTTGGCTCAGTATATTTCTCTGGCACCTTTTAAGCTCAAGTAATAACATCTGCTAGCTTCTTGTCTCAACCATATCTTCCTTCTATACTTTATTCTCCAAGAACTCCCTCCTGAGCCGTGAGCTCCTTGCTCTCATAAATATTGGTGGGCTGCTTGCTGCGCATGAGCATGTAGGCAATTTCTGGAGAAGAAAGAAGAAGATGCCGCTGCCTGGAACGGGTGACTATAATGAGGCGATTGGAAAGACACGAGAGGCAAGAATGGGCATGGTCATTTTGGCTGTGAGCTGGGGAGTAAGTGCATTATTGATTCTGATGAACTGATGAGAAGGACTGCGGGGTTTGTGGACCGGAGACCTCATGACGGTGATACATCTTAAGGCTTGGGGTGGCTTAGGAGGAAGAAGAGACTATATCCCCAACTCTTGCAAAGTTCATCACAAGCCAAAACAGTATAGTGCTACACAAAATTTCAACTATCATTTCACCACCAAAAACCAAACTCCATTAAATAGTGTAACCTTAATGGTACCATCCCAGTCCGTCTGCCGTTGAAAACATTGTACACCGGCCCCCTATACTCCTAGATTATACATGTCTCATTGTCCTTAGACTTTTCAGTCTAGATGGACAGTCCCGGCAGTCGCTTCGCAATGAAATAACTCCAATACAATGGCGCATTATCACTACTCGGTACACCTTTCAAATTCTCTGCAAATGCTCCAAGAATCCAGTCACTATAAAACGCTCCAAGCACAGCCATGCCCGAAAATCCGGCAGCAAAAATTGCAAAGCCGCTCATTCCGAAGAATAGCGCGACATCCTTTTTACCATTCTTTTTCCCAGTTTCCTCCTCCTTTGTGCTCGTATCGCGGAGGTCGCGGAATATGCATAGTGCTACGATGAGCATAAGGACTATGGCTATGAAGATGACGGACCCAAACGCAATGGTAATGTAAAGAACCTGGCGATTGTGTTTGATTTCTTGGGAAACGAGAGAGAGGAGACCAACTAGGCCGGCAATAACACCTGGGACATAGAGGAGAAGCCACCACAGTATGCGAGCTCCGCTCTTCTTTTTCGGACCTGTGTTATTTGTCTGCGACCCTTCGTTGAGATCCTCGACCGAGTTAAGGGCAGAGTACGCCGATCTGCGAACAATCTTGGGCCGAAGCTCTACCAAAGTTGCGGCATGATATGTTAGACAGCCCAGCGCGATCGAGAGATCGAGTTTCCAAACGGCCATGACGATAAATTGCCAGCGAGCATGACATCGAACAATTGTTACAACAGATACAACAATCGTGACAATCAGGCCTACACTTGCGAGGAATTTATCGAGCTTGGGCCACGAGTTCTTCTTCCATGGTGGCAATGGAGAACGTTGGTTGGAGAGCATGGCGACAGCGTAATATGTAAGGACATGAGATGCGAAACCGATGCCTCCATATGGTAGACTGTAGCACTGAATTTCTTCCTTAATGGTCAAGGTGGTGCCATTGTTGGGATTCTTTATCCACTCTGAGGGGTTGAAAGCGAGGGTAAGGGGGGCATACGATATGATAAGAACCAACGAGAGGAGCGCTTGAGTGGGAAGGGATGCCATGATGGCAAAAGACTGTACAGGAAATGTGGTAAAGACGGTTAGGAGAACAGCAAAGAAAGAAAAGATGCGAACATGGGGGAAGAAATAATAATTAATCATTCGAGAATGAGGCTACGGGGCTGAAAGTCCGTGGCTCGATATCTGGCGGTTAGCCTATGCGGCGGTTTCAATATTGGTTTTGGAGACTATTTCAAGGGCTATCCTCAAAAAAGAAGTTTTGGCTTCAAAGATGCATTTGGGCTTCAGAGTCGTGATTTAATTTGTTGGTACATTCCAGAAAAGAAACTCCGACAGTCTGTGCATGAACACACCGAACGCCACACCGGCGGAGAAGGGGGATGGGTGTGCGACGGCAAGTTGAAAATAAAGCCATAAAATAGCTGGAGACAAGTGTTTATTTCGCTCAACGATACATTGCTAAGGACCGAGTCTGGGAGGAATAGAAAGTGGAATCCTTTTATATATATATATATTTTTTTTAATTTTTTTTTTTTAAAAAAAAAAAGGTACTGGGAGAGAAGAGGGGGCTACATTGCAAAGGAAACCAAGTTGCTTGGAAGGTAGAGTCTCCGCCTCAGATATTTCCCGCAAGGTGCAGGAGAAACGCATTTATGAGAAATTTTGCACTTGGTTTAATACATCTACTCACTAACGGGGCGGCAAAGTGGTAAATAGGGAGATTATTTGCCCAAGTAGTAGATAATTTGTGGGATTAATTTACAAAAACTCTAAGAACCACCCTTTCGCCCATATCCTTTGGGCATCCATTTGAAGTACTTCTTTCTACCTTTCCAGATCTACCATTGCGCCACACCGGTATAGGTTGGGATGGGCTCCACGGGTACTACTAGCATGGGGTTCATCAATCTTGACATCCGTCTGCTCGTTAATCACCATATATTCCCATGTTCTAGACATTCCAAGTCTTTTAATGAATAATTTCAACTAATAACAGTCGTCGTTATGGGAGGCTATGTGTAGGAGCGGATGAAGTAATGCTCAGAGATTGCTTGGAGGTAACTCAGTCTTCAAATGTAGATTTCGGCGGTGTCAAGTGACAATTTGGAGAGTAAGGAAATTTGTGGGCTGGAATATTATTAGCTCTTGCTTGAAGTGTTTAACATATGTTCAAAGATATGGTGATCAGTGTCACGCCCACCATCCGGGAATAGCATCTGGTTCGGTTGTTCAATTGAACCCATCTTCGGAGTATTTGTTGCAAACTAAGACTATCAGCAGAAGCAGTATAGAGAACTCAAATTTCGGTCCTTATTTTGTAGCTAATGTGCAAGCCTGCTCTCCCCCATTTCAAGCTTTTATGAATTTCAGACATATGAATTAGTGGTAGAGCTGGGTGACGGAACCACAGCACCCCGGAATGCTTAACTTGTTCTCACTGCCCCACCAGATTTGATTGCATCGGTTTCCGCCATGATTTTTATATGGTCGAGCGCAAAAGAGTGCTAGAGAGAATACCACATTTTGTATCCCGATAAGCGTTGCAGCAGTTAGCTTTATCGTTTCCGCTGCTCCCTTGAACACTTCGTACGCTACTTTCTATTGTACCTTTATTGGGAACGGCTTCTTTGTCAATGCCATGGTTTTTAGTTGGACCGCATCAACATTGAGTCAAACGCCTGAGAAAATGGCAATTTCAACTTCGATCATCTACTTGGTTTCGTAGCTCGGGAACATCTGGAGCCCTTACATCTTCCAACCAGAGGATATACTACGATATGTATTGGCAATGATTCTGATAATGTCGTTTGCTTTGTTGAGTGTTGTGGCTTTTCCGATGATTTACCTATTATAATTAATTTAATTATTATAGGTATAGCTCATGTAGGATGCGTATTTGAGAACAATACAACATGTAGAGACTCGGTCCTTAATTCTTCCTATATTAATTTCTAACTCGCAAAACATTAATTGCCCCAGGGACCAATGCTGGAGGACTAAACCCGCTATACCCCGTGCCAAATAGTATGTATTGACCTTGAATTGCGACACCTCCATGGAAATTAGAATTTACCGTATAATCCATTAATACTTTCCCAGTTGTCTTATCAAGTGCCACAAGTCCTCCTGGTGTAACATCGTAATTCGAGGTACCATTTACATCAGAGCCAGTTCGAGCAACAAGAACTATATCCCCGACAACACTAGGTGGACCATAAGCAACGCCATTTGACGGTGTTGCTGTTTCCCAAAGCAGAGCACCAGTTGCTAAAGATGCAGCCCCATATGCGCTTCGATTAACCAGTTGATTTGAGGGTTGTAGCCGGAACGCATTTTCGCCAGAGTTGATGGCTGTAAAGTACACCCTACTGTCATCAACCGCGATCCCCCAGCTCAAACCACCGCCTAGTCCATCAGGACTCGTGATGATTGACCAAAAGATCCGTCCAGCTTGCGCAGACATCGCGTAAAGATTCCCACTTTTCTGACCAACAACCACAGTGTCTTTGCCATGGGGTGTAAACTGAGAGCCCTTCACAAACGTTGGCGCCATCCCGAAGTCGGTATCTAGCCCTGGCACTTCTGGACACAGAGTTGTGTTCTGCGGAGAGAAACCAGGGAACCCGCATGCAGCGGTAAAAGCATCAAGAGTTGGCAGCTGATGAACCCAGTTAACAATCCCGAGGTCGATGTCGATAGATATAACTGATTCTTGCCAGATATCGGCCGGCAGACAGCTGTCAGTAACAAAACCTTGAACCACGGCGGTTATATTAGCGGTATCTTTTTGGCACTGAATGATCACATCTGGGACCGAGTACGTATTTCCTGTTGCAATGAAAACCTGGCGGCGATTCGTATCAATAGCTGGTTGGGAACCCCAGATGCCAACGCCGGACCAGCCTTTCGTTGCCTGAACTGCAGGTATCATGGATACATTCCAGAGCACATTGAATTTTTCATGGTCGAAGGTTACTGCGACCATATTACCGACAAATGAGCAGCAAGGATAAGTTGGCAGCAAGGAGACATTCTCTTCAACGCTCGCAGCCCCAACAAATAGTTTGCCATCGAAAAATGTAGGCGACATTGTTATAACGGCCAATGGATGTGAATTTATTTGAATGGACCCAAGTGTTTGCCCTGTCAAACGATTGACTGCGACAATCAACGCGTGTGTCTGGGTTCCGAAGTACACCACGTTACCATCGATTTGTGGACTTGTTCGAGATACAGGCTTTGTTTGCTCTTTCTGAAAAGTACTAATTGGTGCGTAGCTTGAAATGATGCTCGTAACGTTGACTTGCCAGAGAACTTGACACGCGTGAAAATCGAGAGCGGCAAATAAGCCATTCCAAGTTGGATAATAAACTATATTTCCAGATACCACAGGTGTCGCACTGACGCCAATTGGATAGGAGACATTGCACTGAGTGATAATAGAGAGGATGTTGGACGATGAAATAGGGCTGTTTAAGGAGGCCCATCTATTATTGCGGTTGTTTCCTCCCCAGCCCGACCATTCCGAGAACAAATTTTGAGATGCCGTTGAGTCAGACCTAACCCCTGACAGTGCGTTAAGAAAGCAAATTGCCAGAGCAAAGAAGAGCATCGTGTGTTTAAGTCTGGAGAGATTAAAGGTGCGCAGATATTAATAAAGCAGTTGACAGTTTTAGGACTCTTTCTTCGAAAGGGTACCTAGTGGAAAATGGCGGATAAGTTCTAATCTTATAAACGTGACCCCCGCTAATATCACCTGTTATGTTAAATCAAAGGTCCGGTAGCACCATAGTGCGGGGTAGAGGCAGAAGGTAGTAGTGATCATATAAGAAGTCATGTGATAAATGAAAAAATATATTTGGAAAGTGTAGGGCTTAATTCTTATAATTTATAGAGAGTAGGGCTTCATATAAGTAATAGGGCTCCTTTGTATAGTAGCTTGATATTTAATTCAATATAATATTTTTAAAAAAAACTTTATATTATTAATATATTTAAAATAAATTAAATATATAAAAACCCCTGATCTTCATACTATGCAAAATTTTCCGAGTATTTCCGTGATTATGAAACTCCACTGGTTGATTGGCCAGTATACTCCCTTGACCCCGACCCAATTGCGCGCATCTGGGAGGCTCTTGAAAAAAAAAGAAATCGAGTAGTAATACACTAAGCCTTCACGTTAAGGGGTAAAGCAGAAGGCATTGCCATGGTGGCGAAAGAGGCTCTTAAGGATTGTTAGACTCACACAAGAGCATCTTCGATACGCTATAGTAAAGTATGCCTTCCAGAACGAAGGCCTATATCAGGGGAAAGGGGGCGGCAAACTGATTACAAGGCCTTTGGGGACCTATTATTAAATTGTAAGCTGGTACATCTCATGAGCGCTACGAAGTAGGCGTAGTATTGAATTGCAGGCAAATTAGGTGTGGGTTCGAATCGATTCATAGGGATATATATGTGGTGGCGAGGCGTAGGTGTATGGTCAAAAACACATCATTCCATAGCTGTTGACTATTCTGTAACCACTACCCTCCTTGAGACATGGAAATTATAATAATCTAACTAGCTATCAAGGTTCTTAGATTATATTTTATTGCTCCATGGTATGTAGTTTTAAGGCAACTACTTGGTAATGCTCTCTCGACCTCGCACGAGCTGTTACAGAAGCTGGGTGTGTCACGACCAGTTAAAACCCACATTTACCCAGGCAATCGAGTATCACTGAATTCGTCAATATAACGTAGGCCTTTCGCCAGTGAAATAATAGTATTATCGTTCGATAAACTAATCGCTAAGGAAAGGAAAGAGAGAGCTTGAGTTTGGGTGGGGTGATGACAACCCCTCCACCAGGATAGAAAATACAGCATGACACAGGCTGCTCCTATGCTAAATCCTTACAGAGTGCGTACACTCCCTGGTGGTGTTGGATATCGCCTGAAAGAACCTGAACCTAATGAATAGCAACTGATAGCAATCCCCATGCTATAGATATAATTTATTGCGCATTCTTCTGTTCTGACATGATCTTACAGACAATTTTAGCAAATGAGTTTACATATACTACCGGGGCTGGACTTGTAAAAGTCAACGGATATTGCCTGGTGGCATGTATTTTCTATATATACTATTTAAAATTCTAACATAGGTTGCCTTGGGCTCCCGCGTAGCTAGGACTATTATGGCAGTCTTGATCTGTTTCTTAATATGTGCTCCTCTTACCTTCGACTGGAACCGCATGATAAAAATCCGCCGTTGCGGAAATAAGAACGTAGGCTACCCAGCCAGCTTACTAACAAAATCAAGCTCTCGAGTTTCGTGGTCCTTTATGTAAGAATTGCTATAATTTTGACCTGATGTTAGATGACTGACCATTTAATTGAAGGTATCATAACTTTTGGTATGCTCTATGGTCTTTTCTGCATTATCCCATTGCCCTGACCACACCTGTGACATTGAGTTCAAGTATCGATGTTATAGGAGTACTTATGGTCACGGCCTTTACGGCTAGTGGCTTTGTGTTGCTTCGTAAAAATCCTATCGCTAGTGCTATGTTTGGTTCTGACTGAGGCGACTCTACTTTTGTAGTGGAAAGAGTGCAGTGTCCAAGAATGGCTGTTTAGGTTTTTTAGCCTGCAGTCTTCAATATGTTTGAAGTGAATATTATAGAATTCATTATATAAAACTTTGTATCAAGGTGTGAAAAGGCGTACGAACCAGGTAATTATCGAGCCTATCAAGCGTACGGAGCTGAGAGATTTGTCTGGCAGGTGAAAGTTGAGATGACGCTAACCTTATTTGCTTTAGCTCTACATATGCGGATTATGGGGGCTTTTGCTATCACGTGCACATCTAATTATGGTGTTCAGGGTTTTAGGTAGTATCCGATTATATAATAAGTATAGAAGATAGCGGTAAGCAGGTAACCCCCCCCCCCCTGAACCCCGCAATCCACGACAAGAACTCTAGATTGACAGATGCCCCGGCCCTGCTACTTACTAGGGGTTGCTGTTTCTGCAAGCATAACACTTATTTCTGTGTCCATTAGGATTAGGTGACATCATCAAACGTAATCTTCACGTTCTCCAATCTGGATCAACATATTAAACTGCGAACCTATCATCACCGTTTACCACTAAACCCGCTTTCGATCACTAGTAGTGTCTTCTCGGACCGCCATCTTCCTCCTAACACCATCCTCAAATATGGCTGACGATGCTGCACCTAACAGCCTTTCTGCCGGACCATCACACAGTCTCTCTACTAGCCCCTCGGCAGCAGTGGAAACCGGCCCCCAAACCACAATCCCGGAGCAAGGGCAAGGGCATGGGCAAGGACAGGATGATGCCATCGAAGCAGATGTGCGTTTGTGTCGTGCCACATAGCGTATAGAGTAAGGCCCTAATACAAAGCGTAGAGCGAATTCAGTGGTGACGCAGACTCGGCGGTTGGTGTGGGGTCAGTGCAGAAGAACTTCTTACTATGTGATGTGCTCATTGACCCATAAATAGGGATATACAGAGCTTCACTACATCTTTAGCATCCACTATTTATAATTATACGTGAGTGTCTGCTTCAAGATATCTATAAGTATTATGTTGAGTTAGATGCTAATGAAGGCTAAGATATGAGGTATGCATAAGATGGCTCTACTACTTTTGGTGTCAGGGGTGCCGAATTGACCGAGTACAGAACGGAAGAAGATACCATGCATACCGAGACGGAGCCTACTTGTTTGTGAGCCATTAGCGACCTAGAGTTCAAATCCCTTTACTTATATACTTCCAAGCCAAACGACGACACCGAGCAAGACCGACTCGATATGGTATGGCACTCTGCTGCTCCCTTGTCAAGAATCACATGTTTATCCAATGCCATAGCTACACCATATCTTCAAACTCGTTCTACGAGGAAATCTCTTCAAGGCCCCTATAACTGAACCTCTACAACAAGTCCTCGACTTTGGAACCGGCACTGGAATCTGGGCCATCGACCTCGCAGATGAACATCCTTCCGCACACGTACAGGGCACAGATCTCAGCCCAATTCAGCCAGATTGGGTACCAGCAAACCTCGAATTCGTCGTTGATGACTGTGAATCTTCTTGGCCTGAGAATGAGCACTCTCTATACGACCTGGTGCACGGCCGCAGCATGTCAGGCAGTATTGCGAACTGGTCTGTTCTTTTCAGCGAAGCCTTTCAATGCCTGAAGCCGGGCGGATGGCTTGAGATGCAGGAGTTTGATGTGTGGTTTAGATCTGAAGAGGGTGAGTTGCCAGCAGATTCGAAGATTGCGGAATGGCAGCAGTACCTAGATCAGGCAAGTTTGATATTTGGGAAGCGGCTTAATGTTGCCAACGAATTCGAGAAGAAGATGATTGAGGTTGGATTTGAGGATGTCAGGGATGATATAATCAAGGTATGTCTTCGTCTAGCTGATAAAGATGTTCCAATTGCAGTTGCTAATGAACGTGCAAGGTACCGATTGGCGCTTGGCCGAGGGATCGCAGATTGAAAGAGCAAGGGAGATGGCTACAAGCGCAGATGTTAGATTCAATCGAGCCCATTAGTCTTGGGTACTGTTCTAGGATTTTGAAATGGAGCGAGGCGAAGACCCAAGTGTTTATGGCTGGAGTTCGGAATGAGTTCTTAAATAATAAGACCCATTTGTTTGTCTATTGTCATTTTATATATGGAAGACGGCCACGAGCACCCTGAAAATGTAAGGGTTTAGCATAGGAGTAACCTGTGCCACGCTGTAGATTCTATCATGGTGGAAGTGTTATCACCACCCCACCCAAGCTCTTTCCTTTTCTCCTTAGCGATTAGTTTATCGAATGATAATACTGTTAGTTCACTGGCGAAAAGCCTGCGTTATATTGAAGAATTCAGTGATACTCAATTGCCTAGGTAAACGTGGGTTTTAGCTGGTCGTGACAGAAAAATAGATACAACTTCTAACAGAAACTGGAGTAGTTAGTGCTGTAAATTCGTTTCAGAGTTGTTAAATCAAGTTGTTTTTAATGAAATTTTTGAGTCATCACTGGTAAAAGGTTTATTTTACTATTTAATACTAATATAGAAAAGCATTGTCTCCTGCAAGCTACGTTGCACCATTGTAATCCTCCTTAAGCCAATCTATGACACAAAAAGCCTAACTATACGTAATAAAAGCATTATTTACTAAATACATACACAAATAAAGATGGTTCTGTAAGGATATCGCCTTCTACATATACTATTATAATGTAGGGAAATCATTTGAATATAGAAAGACACAATGCCCTTGCTGTCAAATATCTTTTTCTGCTTACATCAGGCATTTCATTTAGCTCATGTATTTTGACTGGAATATGATGGATGGCATAAAGTAGGGCTACGGGTATACCGAGGGAGTCTCAGTTAGTTGAGAGGATATGCTATTTCCTCAATCAATTCTTATATTCCTTTCTTCTAGATTTGAAATTCAGCAGAAAAACTCAAAATCTGGGTGGTTCGACCATATCCAACACGGCCAAACTGGCTTTAATAAACTGTTCAAATCAAGAATGAGTTCTCAGCAGTCACTTAGATCCTAGATTAGCCCTTTCACAGTTGCTCTCAGTCCGCTATTTCGGTAAGTCGGCCAGGTCCCAGAGCCCGAAATTTTTGTTGAAATTTCTTCGATATATAACCTGAATCATCTTTCTTCCACCCTATGAGCCAAATTCACTTCACAACACGGATTCGAATGCCCTTTGATTCAGGAACTGTTAACGGGGTAATCCCATCGCCAACAATCACCCAGTCCTTATCAGTTGTGTCAAAAAGCTCAAAAGCCCCCAAATCCCCATCGGCCCTAACATCTACACTTCCGTACTGTCTAAATATCGTGGCAAGTGCAAGATATAGCTCCGCATACGCTAAATTTATGCCAATACACTGTCGTGATCCCCTTGAAAACGCAATTAGGTACTTGTCTAGGCGTGGATTCTCGATCCATCGTTCGGGACGGAAGGCGTTTGGGGAGGGGAAGATACTGGGATTATAGTGCATGAGTGTGCTGGTCATGCCGATGGGGGTGCCGCGGGGGATAGTCCATTGTTTAGCACCATCGTGGAAGATGAGGTCTTCGTCTGGGGCGATGCGTTGGAGGCGGGAGCTGACACCGCAACTGAGGCGGAGACCCTCTTGGATGCAGGCTGTTAGATAGGGCAGCTGTTCTAGCACCGAGAGCTGAGGGGATATAGAAGGGTCGATAATTGCTGTTGCTAACTCTTCTTTTAACTTTTTGAGGACTTGGGGGGTGGTAAGTAGGTGGTAGGTCACGACAGAGAGGGCCCATGCTGTTGTGAGAGTGCCAGCAATGACAGTTACCTGGCCATCCTGCCAAAGCCGAGTAGAAGTCCTCTCTTCCGGAGGGAGCTTACTGTTGAGGATTTCATGGAAGATTGTGTCATGAGAGACCTTTAGATGGTTGTCATATGTTGCTGCCTGGATGTTGTCGATTTGCTTGAATATGTCCTGGATGCTCGCATTAGTGGATATCTTTACTGGGTGAATACGGGGAGTACCCTTTGGAGTTTCACATATGAGGCCATATCAGAATTCAGTTGAATGGTCACCCAGTCTGGCAGAGTTTGCATGAGGGGAAGAACCCACGTAAGCTGTTTGGTCATATGGCCCATTGTGCTGCCTACAATAGAGGCATCATGAAAGGAAGGATCAAAATCTTTGGCTTCGATACGGTGGTCACATCGTGCGAAGGCATATTCCATTACAACGTCTAAAAACAAATTCGTAAGTGGGGATGCATCGAATTGAGAGGAAGACACAGACCATTTGTGAAGGCAGCATATGCAAGAGAGACAGTCATTGATTTACTAGAATCTTGAAACTCTGCAAAGCGTCCCATGAGCTTGTCCAGCCTCTCCTCTATCAGCGGCTGTAGTCTCCGCACGCTCGCCGTGGAGAAGAACGGATTTAAAGCCGCCCTCCTCATGCGATGCTTCTCATGAGAAGCTGTCGCGAATGTCGACTCTGGAATGCCAAATTGATTGCAGAACCAGTCCCATTTATCACGCCTCTTCCCCCCTCCCGCGTAGATCTCGTCGTAGTATTCCGGGGTCTCGATGTGAAGCTCATAGGGATTAATTCGTACAATGGGACCATATTTCTCATGCATTTGTCTGATCTTGAAAGTATACTGCCCGCGGCACACGACGTCATAGTAAAATTCGTACCTGGCGCAAGTTAGCTTTCAACTATAAGGTCTTGCTCAAGGAGCTTGTGCCATAGTGTTAGAGCTGCGAGTTTAGGACCGGGAAACTTCGCAACTGGACTGAAGTATAGACGGTATACTGCACCGCCGATAAGGTAAACTATAAGCGTTGTAACAGTCACTAGCGCATATGGGTACGGCCCTGTGTCAATGAAACCCATTGTGAGAATTATAGCGGCTACATGCAATTATGCAATCAAACAATCTATGCAAGTTGAAGTCGCCTTGGTCATTTTATCGCGGAGAATTGTGCCGTATCCAGCTTTCAGGTGCCTGCCGAGCAAGGCCTGTATTTTCAGTTTATCAAATAAACTTAAATTTGGAAATAGTTGCCCCACTACTTGTAAACATAATTGTATATCCACACTTTATCTAACTTTCTTTTATCAAGTTATGTAAAGCTTATTGTTGTAATTATTAATTTAACAATAGTAAGAAATTTATTAATAAGTCATATATCTCATGTAACGCTGAAAAATTAGATGTGTAATTTATAATCTTCTTATATCTGTAAATTTTATATTGTATATCGTACTTGGAGCATGGGGCTTTTATTTACACTGTGATACGTGCGCTCTACGAAGCACATGGATGTTGAATCGATGCCTGGAGGCCTAAGGGACATATTGACGCCGACATGTGTGCTTCGGCCTGAAGACTCTCGTAGTTTATTTTTTACAGGAACGGACAGCACATAATTGCAAGTAGTTAATTGACAGTAGCGATATAATTGATTTACCCTAATTGACTCCTGCTATAAGCCCTTAAGACCTCGTTGCGTTGATGACATTAATCATTTGATTGGCTGGAGTCATTAATTCCAACAACTCTCCAACATAATTTCTTTCCACGTCAATGGTTAAAGGGTTAGATCCATTTATGCCTCTCTCAACTCTAACCGCCACAATCTTTGGCCTTCAGTCCATAAACTTACGATGATGTGAAACTTGCATGCTATGCCAGGCCACCGCTGCCACTACTCCCCAGATGAAACATGAAGCTCCTCGTACAGTCGTTCTACCCATTGCGGGGTGGAACTCGTTTTCCTCATCTACTAACCTCAACATCGCAACTGACTGTTTCCCCTCCGTTGCAGCTCTTACGACCTCTCCTACCTTCTCTTTGCTTGAGCCGCGCCTTTTCGCCAACACGTACCTTGCCCTTTAATTCACCATTAGTTCAAATTCCAGCGTCCCACTGCCTGCCTCTGTGTATGACAGATACCTCCAACGAGTCTCGGGAGTTTGTGAACCCTCCCCTGGACTCCTTTCCTACGCCCCAGCAGCTATCTACTGACCTTAGATCTTGACATAGGTACACAGCCTCAGATGCCTTCTTTGAAAGTCTACAGGAGGTGCGCAATAAATCCTATCTCAGACCTCTTCTGAATAACTAACAATTAAGCCATCATAGTCCGGCGTCCAAGCATGCTTTGTCAATCTAGGATCCGACCACCGGACGCTGATTGAGGCATTGCTGAAGGGTGAACAGCTGACAGACAGAAATAAAAATCATCGCTTCCCTGGAATCTATACCTGCCCAAATGAAGTATGCTTCCCCTGTCACTAAATCTAGGAGACATGTTCAATTCTAGTCCTAGTGCGCAATCGTAACCTTAGCTTACGATTTTTCTACGTAGATGGTGGCGGTTTCAATGGCAGACGGCTGGGCACGTGCAACTGGTCAACCACAAGCTGTTATTGTACATGTCGACGTGGGAACTCAAGCCATAGGCCAGGCAATGCACAATGCGAATACGGGCAGAGTCTTCATTTTGATCTTCTCTGGCCTATGCCCCTTTACCGAGGACGGAGAATTGGAAGGATCTCGAACGGAGTATCAACACTGGCTTCAGGATATCCCAGACCACCATGCAATACGATAGACATAGGCCCATTGGACCTGGAGCGCTGCCTGAAGCTGCCGTGAAGACTATCTCGGAGGCGTTAGTACATGCCAAGTCACCATTGATTATCACGGGATATTCGGGACGAAATCGTGCCTGCCCAACGGAACTTGTCAAACTCGTAGATGCAATTCCAGGCTTACGAGTACTAGATACGGGGGGGTGTGAGATGTGTTTCCCAGCAAATCATCCTGCCTACGTGAGCTTTCAATTGAGTTACGATCTGGTAACTACAGAAGTAGATACGATATTCGTCTTGGATTGTGATGTTCCATGGATTCCAGCACGGAATCCACCTCGCAAAGATGCGATAATCTATCACGTTGATGTCGATCCTCTTAATGCGACAATAGGAAACTCGTTTTTCTCTTCCCACGGCAGATGGAGGGCAGATAGCTATACGTCTCTAACCCAAATCAGTGAACACTTAAATCGCTCTCAGACCTTGCAAATGCAACTACAAAGTCCCATCTATTCGGAACGAAAGAAACAGCTGCACGAGAAATATAAAGCTAAGATTGCAGCCCTCAGTAACCTTGCAGCTTCTCCCGCAGATGGCACCCTCGGTATTCATCATGTAGGTTCAGCGATCTCGGCAGCTGTTCCCTCAGACACGATATTCATCGTCGAAGCCGCTACAAACGCTATGTCTCTCGCTGACCAGCTCCGCGTTAGTCTACCAGGCACATGGATTAATTCTGCAGGTGCTGGTCTTGGTTGGAGCGGCGGTGCTGCTCTAGGCGTAAAACTGGCATACGAGGAGCTTGAAGAAACCAGGTTTGTCTGCCAGATTGCTGGTGATGGCGTGTTTATGTTCAGTGTGCCGAGCAGCGTATATTGGACTGCATCTCGTTATGGGATCCCAATTTTAACGATTGTGCTGAATAACAGAGGTACTTAATCTTCTTTTATATACTCCTTCTTTCACAAGTAGGCAGCCGAAGACTCATCCGTGCTGAATTCCTCCCCCCACCCCCTATAGGCTGGAACGCACCCCGTGCATCCCACTCACTGGTTCATCCTAATGGTCTCGGCATCACTGCCACAAATGCGCAAATGCACATCTCCTTCGACCCGACGCCTAACTATGGCGGTATCGCCAAAGCAGCTGCTGGTAAACACTTTGGCTCTAAGAAAGGAGGACTTTTTACGGCCAGAGCGACAATGGCAAGTGAATTGGCTGAGATACTGACAAATGCTGTGGGTGCTGTGAAGGAAGGAAGGGGGGCTTTGGTGGAGGTTGTGTTGGGTGTTGATGATATGGGAGAGACTGTTGTTACTAAAAGCTGAAATCATAAAGTGGTTGCAAATTCTAAATTGCGATGGGCATTATGCAAAATAAGAGGCTATGGTGATAGATGATTAATCATTGCAAGCAACCGCTACACGGATTGCAAATAGTGCAATTTAATTTTAGTTCCCCGGATAAATATACCTTTGTTGGGTTTTGAGGCCGAATCCATGCTTGCGGTTGTAGCTGAAGATTCATCTTACGCTACCAAACGGGGGAACTTTGAGGCTAGCCCTATGCTTGAAATTGGCAAAGATGCCGCGTCTCCCTGTGATACGAGGAGTGGCAACTTTGAGGCCGATATATGTTCCAAGTCGCTTTAGTACTTACTTGAAGATAGCAAAAGACCAATTGTAACCCCTGCTGTTGATTTTGGGAGTAAGCACTACCCCGCGCTTGTACCACGGCGTATAGGATCATTCCCTCCTTTGAATATACTACAGCACAACCGATAAATGTTCTACTCTCTTGATATTTTACATTCCTCTTCCCCTCCTTTCCCGTAGTCATAGACTCTTGCCCGGTTAAGTGTAATGGAACTGTCCGGATTGCCCTCGTTCCCGGACGTGGAACTGCTCCCCACTTTCCTTGACCGAGTCGCATCCGAGGATCCATCGAAAGTTTGGATTTCCAGCCCAAAAGATGTTCACGATTTGTCCAAGGGCTACCAAGACGTTACGGCTCGTGATCTAGCGAACTACGTGAACAATGCAGCATGGTATGCTAGCGCTATCTATGACTTCTTACAGATAAAGCTCCCTTCTAATATATCAGGTTCCTCGACGAGAAGCTCGGGAGGGTTAGGGAAGGCAGCAAAGCGCCAGTCGTTGCATATCTTGGACCAGCCGACATACGATACCTCATTCTACCAATTGCCTTGACCAAGTGTGGCTATGAAGTTAGTTGCCCCGTACGGATTTGAAAGCTGGTGCAAACAGTTAAACTCGCTACAGACGCTTCTTCTCTCCGATGTCAGCTCGGTCGACGTGCGGGTACATATCACTCAGGAAGCAAGATGCGATATCTTGGTTTGCCCTCGAAAGCTTGAGGATGACGAAGTCTTGTCTCGAAGGAAGATGCGACGCGTTATTTTCCCAGAGTTAGATGAACTGGCTGGACCGCCAAATGCGAAGTATTACCCGTATGAAAAAACGCCTGGAGAAGGTCTCAATGACCCCCTCTTTATATTACACACATCTGGCTCCTCAGGTGTAAAAGGATTTCCGACGGTCAGGTTCAGAGATCCTAGGATGAAACTAGACTCTAATACTTTGTACAGCTTGTGCGCTACCCTCAAGGGGCGATTTCACTCAATGGCCTCCTTCGGGATATTCCTGATTATGACGGGCTATCCAGTTTATATAGTCTTACAAAGCGGTCATCTAGAACCTATACTGGGTTTCGTATTACACATGCTGGTGGGTGTTTTTTCGCGTTTCGCCAAATATACCAAGGTGTAACCATTGTCACTGGTGGATACAACCCTCTTTCGATAGAGTCTGTCGAAGCAGCAATCGAGCACGGGTATATTGACAGTGCCGCCTTGACTCCAAGTTGTCTGAAAGATCTCAGCGAGTCCCCCAGAATGCTCGAAAAGTTGTCAAAGCTAAAATGGATTATATACTCAGGAGGCAAGCTGATACCCAAGCTCTGGATAGTTACTCAAATTCTCTACTTGCTAATCATAATCCTAGCGATGATGCCCCAGGAAGTTGGGGATATAATTTCGAAGAAAGTCCACCTTATAGGTATCTATGGCTCGACAGAAGCTATCAGCACCACGCACAACATACTCCCTACCGAAGATTGGGATTATATCCATTCGAATCCAAACCTCAGCAATGTACAATTTGAGAAGAGAGGGGATGATCTTTTTGAACCCGTATACATTAAACATCCTGACCCAGCCCTCCGCCTTCATCAAGGTGTATTCTGGTCCTTTCCCCATCTAGATAGATGGCCAATGGGAGATCTCTTCTCCCCTCATCCCACTAAAAAGAACCTCTGGAAATACGTTTGTCGAGCTGACGATCTCCTAGTCATGGCCTCCGGTTATAATTACCTTCCAACCTTCTTTGAGCAGGCTGTCCTTGGGAAAGACCCCCGTATTAAGAGCGCCACCATCTATGGAACCGGCAAAAGGCATTTGGCCGTCATCATCGACCTCGTCAAGCCTCCCCCGTTTTCTTACTTTGAGAACAGGCATAAATTGTTAAAGAACGCACCAACATCATTACTAACAAAGACAGGTGCCGCCTCAGATGCCCCTGATCCCATCATCGACGAAATCTGGCCCGTAGTCCAAGCCGTTAATGATCAAGCAATGAAGCCTAGCCAGATCCTCAAGCGTGCTGTTATTATCGCAGATCCGAGACGGCCACCTCCAAGGACAGGAAAGGGTGGGGTGCAGAAAAAATTGACAGAGAAACTGTATCAGGAGGAACTGGATTGGGCTTTTAGAACTTGAACGTGTGAGTTGTAGCCCACACAACAGCGAAGGGGCAAGGAAGTGGTTGTAGATAGATGGAGACGAGGGGATTGGTATTCCTATGGTTTAATTTTTATTTCTTTAGTCTGTTATAATTGTTTTTTTAACGTCAAGGAATATAAATGCGGTATGAAGAAGTGTCAAGCTAAGCTACTACGCTGTTTTATTATATTAATGATATCTAGACACCTATCCCAGCAGTAGTATCCTCTCTACACTGGTTGAGGGTAGTCCCAGTATACCTGCAGTACTTCGAGCAGAGCAAAGAAAATATGAAATCAGTACAAACAAAGCTGTGGAGAGTCCACAAGTTAAAAACGAGTAGACTACAAAGAGCGAGGTCGAATAATACCGCTACGCCTGTAACTTCTTCTAGAAGACGTCCTAATATCCACTAGTGTGTATATATCTTATGAAACGGAAGGTAAGCTCTTGGGAGGGACAAGGGGTAAATTATTTTGATGGGTAAGGTTCAAAGTCTCTATTTGCCCTGTCGCTGTTCACACCGTGGGAGACGGATATGTGTTGTGCGAGGACGTTTTCGTCCGTGTCGTGGTATTTGAGAAGTTTATTGGATAGCGGTTAGTTTTAGAGGACCGCGAGTTGACATAATACAATGCATTTTATCATGTGTACAGTACAATTTGACATAGAGTAGTTTGTATGACGCCTAGGTGTTGAATATAGACAACTAAGATAGGCAAGGACAACTGTTGCCTTCTATGAGTCATAATAATAGGCAGCAATAGGCAACCTTATGGACTCTAGGTCTATATATATAGCACTTCTCTCTATAGAAATAAGATCATCGTTGAAAATATCCAACACTAGGTATAATTCGGTACAAATATCTCACATTACTCTTTAACACGTATAATTAACTATGTTTATAAAAAAAAGTTACTGAAAAATAGTAAAATACCATTTTTTATAAAGTCTTAATAATAGTAGAGTGAGGGATGTAACTTTTAAATGATTTTTTAAAATCTGTTTTAAAAATTGAATTATGTGCTATAATATACGCGCTACGTGATGCTTTGTACTTTGCACTGGGTTCTTCGAGCGTACCCACCGAAACTCGTGAGTATATAGCAGGCTCTGAAGTATTCGTAATGTTATTCTGATAAACTCAAAGACTGCTCAAACTTATGTAAGGTGGTATCCCAGCAATTAGGTTAGAAAATTCAGCGTGATATATGTTGTTCCTATGTGAAACCCTGATGCTCTAATCATGTACAACCATGGCCGATAAACCACGTATAGATCCATAAACTATGCATTGTAGCCATGCTCTATAGCAGAGATAGCAAGTGGGGTGATTACTCATCTGGTATATATGACTAGTGCTAAAATTCACGTAGCGAAATGCGCATGCTCTTCCAAAGTACCAACAGGTGTCAAGAAGCGCCATTTAAAACATGGGAATAATATTTTCTCAGGGGAATATAGAAGTAGGAATAGATGGGTTGTAATAGATAGAGAAGGTGTAATAGTGACAACTAGAAAGTTTCCTCCAACCTCACCCTAGAAATTACCAAAGCCCCTGCCATGGTGGGCCCTTTTTCCTGGGCTCAACAACGTAATGGAAATCCCAGGTTGCTAACCCTGAGTACAGATCAAGGCTTCATTAAGTTGGATATCGTTGGTATGAATTCTAAAGTAAGAAAATATTAGTTTCAAGTCTAAATACTTTGGATTTCCTCGCAAAACAACTTATCGTTTCAAATTTTGTTTTATTTTATCTCTTCTAAACTGTAAGCTGAAGTAGAAACAAAATTAGGTAGATTGAGTATTGAATCTATACGGACCCCCTACTTCTCCGCATGACAATTATTTCTTGAATGCAGGAATAGGCTTTGGACCCTCCACCCAGTCAAATGTCCCGGCAACGTTCGTCAACCAAACATCCCCGGGTCCTTTTGGCATTCCCGGCTTATCATTCTCATCACCAAACAGCGTACCGCTAAGGAAAGTATGCGGAAATCCATGATCGAAATAGTATGTCCCATCAATCCTTTCAATCTCCTCATCTGAAAGACTGATCTTCAATGCCTCGACATTCCCCTTGATATGTTCAACCTTCCGCCCACCAACAAGCGGGAACACATAAGGAGCTTTATGCAAGACATAGGCCATAGCTATACTAGTGACAGCCGTATTCATCGCTACAGCTAGCTCCTCCAAAACTTTCGACACATCCTTGTAAACAGTCTTTACTTTCCCTCCCCGGCCAGGGTTATTCTTCTCTCGCTCCTTGAACCCTTCCGCAGTTTGGAATTTCCCTCCGCCTAGACAAGCATATGGCAATAAAGCCATTCCCTCATCCTTAGCCATAGGGATAATATCTCGCTCGAAATCCCGCATAGCGGCATTCCACATGCCCTGATAAACGACAAATTGACGAAGGCCGTTGTCACGTGCGTATTGATTGGCTTTTGTGACGACCCAGGCTGGAGTGTCAGAGACACCGAGATACAAGACCTTCCCCGCTACAACGAGATCGTTCAAGCTATGCATCACCTCTGGAATACCTGTTGCGTAATCCCACCAATGCAAGTACAAAATATCAATATAAGATGTTTGTAACCTCTCTAACGAGAGCGCAACGGAAACTTTAAGGGATTTGGCTCCGTTTCCTACAAAGTTAGATTGAATTTTCTTCTTCTCGTAGAGCTGAAAAGCAGAAGTGTATTTGGTGGCAATGACCATTTCGTCACGACAGCCCCGAGCAGTAAGCCATTCTCCTACCCACTCCTCCGATTCACCATCCTGGTAGCCGTTCGCTGTGTCGATGAAGTTTCCTCCAAGGAACTTGAATGTGTCGAGGATGGAAAATGTGGTTTCTTTGTTGCATTCTCCCATGCGTTGTTTGTGTGCATTGCCAAAGTTCATGGCCCCAAGGCAAATGGGAGAGACTTTGATACTGGCAGTTGGAGAGAGTTGGCGGTGGCGGAAGAGGAGGGATTCAGGTGCTGGGGCTGGGGGAAACGGGGGCGCCATGTTTGCCGTCGGTTATGTAAGTTGTAGAAATATTTTAATTTCAAGCGCTCTTGTATATAGTAAAGAGAGATTTGTTGTTGTTTGATGGGTTCAAGTGGGTTAAGGGGAAGCTTTGGAAAGGCAGAGAATGGGATACTTATATATCTGACAGAGGAACTTATCTCAATGAACTATATACGAAGTCTTGCAGCGGAATTTAAATATTTAAGGCCATCCAGAGATACGTATAGAAGAAAAGATACCGTAAATAACACACTGTGAAGACATCGTACTAGGAGAGCCAATGAAGCAGGAACAGATATGGCAAGAGCGGGTACTAGAGCACCGGTTAAATTTTGTACCGTAGAATTACATGCAGAGTATAATCATCCGGAAGATATTCGTCTCATGCAGGATTCTAGGGTAATTCAACAAGTTCCAGATCTAATCATCCGATCAAGCTATAAAGTGGTATGCAATGAATCGGAAATAATGCTAAATCCGAAGCGAGGGGCTCGCTAGACTGGCATTTTTGATGACGTAGGATAAGCAGTCTGCATTCCCCACCTAATCAGCTGAGGTGTTCTAGAAGAAATCCACTTATTTCTAACTCTGTCATACTTTTAGTAGAGAAATCTCAACCTCTTAAGCGAATGAACGCAACCCCTCGGGCCCTCGAGTACTCCAACCAATATTAAGCCGCCGAATATGCTAAGACTCAAAGAAGTGAGATGTGCAGAAGAATATTTGAGTGGTTTAACTGACACTGCTGCAAGAAGGAAGCTGCAGAATCGACTACATCAAAGAGCATATCGTAAGTATACTCATTATTCAGCAATGGGGATACGACAATGTGATCCAACCATGGTTCCTTCCTGTTTATATTGCAAGAATTGGCATCACCAAGGGAACGGGAGCTAATCATATGTGTGTTTTATTAGGAAAAAGACGAAGGGGTTACTAATCAGTGGAGGGCAATGAGGGGGGAGAGAGAATTGACAGCGAGAGTGGAGAATATACTTAACTTACTCTAATCAAGTTCTGTGTAAAGCGCTCAAGGCATCGTTGCGTTGATGATATCATTCGTTAATTCCAACTCTAGTTGTCAAGTAGAGTGCGCCTGTGTTATCTCATAAATCAGGTACTTCTTTGTAGACTTTACCCTGTAAAGTAACCGATATCCCTGCTCAAATCCCACCCCGCCTCAAATCCCACTTTAGCGAGCCCCAATTTTTTTCAACACCACGAATTAAAAAATGGCTAGAGTCGACAAATCAGCTCGTATCGAGGCGGCGATTGAAGCTATTCGATCAGGAGAGGTCAAAGATTACTCCAAAGCAGCTAGAAAGTACAATGTCGATCGCACGACCATTTCCAAGCGCATTCGTGGCCTAGCCAAGTCAAAACGCGATACTAACAGCCTTTCTCGACAATGCCTCACCAACGACCAGGAAGAGGTTTTAATCTCACATATCAACAATCTGACAAATCGACAGATGCCTCCAACAAGTTCTATTGTGAGAAATTTAGCGGAGAAGCTTCGTGGTAGGCCTGTGGGGAAAAACTAGACCTTAGAATTTGTCAAGTACTATAAGAATAGACTAAAGAGCTTATATTTACAAAATATTAATAATCTACAAGCTATTACTAAATATACTCTACTCTTTATACTCTTTTTTATATATATAAGTAGTTCTATAGCTTTATTTATAGTATAAGAGGCTTAGTAGCTAATAATATAATAATTTAATATAATATTATAATCTCATTTATTATATACGACCCAGGCCTGAGGCTTAGTACAATACAGTAAAACTTCTTTATAAGCATACCTTTGGTTCCTAAAAATATAAGTATATTAGTAAGGTATACTTCTAATAAGGTTCACGTAACTCTTATTCTAAAAATATAATAAAAACTTAATTCCCTAACTTGGCCTAGTATTCTATTTAAAGAAGCTATCTAGTGTTTGTTACTTCTTGCCCTAATGTTTTTGAATATTATAACGCTTAGTAACTTAATCCAATACCCTTAATAAATCTACCTGACTATCTACCTGACTATTCTCCTGCTGAAGCTCATATAACCTCAAGGTTTCTATTGCTTTAATTGCCTCTGAATAAGGTACTTTAGCCTCCTGCTCTCCTTCTTCCTCATCTAATAATACTACTTCGCTTTCCTTATCCTCACTATAATACTCTATAACTGACGTAAATATATTAGTTTTCTTATCCTCTATAACCTCGTAAATTGGCTCAATAAAGTTATTCAAGGAAAGAGCTTCTATAATAAATAAAAGTTGTATAATTTGGCCTTAAAGAATTATTTTGTTATAATATAACTACTTCTGCTCCTGCTCCTGCTCTTGCTCCTGCTCTTGATCTTGCTTCTCTATTATATAAATAGGCTTCTTGAATATTGTTAATTTTCACTAACAGTACTAAATTATAGACTTACTTACGCCTATATTTTATACTAATCTCGTCTATTGAATAGCTTTAAGTAAAGTAATAGTTTTATTTAAATCTTTATTTGTCTTATATTATTAAAGTATATAGCTAATCTAGAATATTCTATATTAAAGCTTAAAGCTTGTAATAATACCTTGATCAAGAGGTTATTAATATAAAGTTATATTTAAAGGAAGCTATTCGACTTATATATTTATTAAGCTTATCTTTCCTTTTATTAATTATATACTTAATTTATAATTAGAAAAGTTATTGAGTAAAAGAAATACTTTTTTACCTGTTATTCTTATTTTATTATTAAGCTAGCGAAGATATTTCTTTATTATTAAGCCTATTATTTACTTTGATTTATTAAAGTAATATTAGATTTATAATAGAGATTAATTAATACTTTTAAAATATTATAGATTCTTTGATCTTGCAATTATCTAAGACTCCTCCTTCTTTTCTAATATAGAGTATATAAAAACAAATATTATATAATCTTTAGATTTCTTTTTTTTATTTCCTGCTTTTGTAGCTAATATATAATCAAATATAAGCTTCTAAAACAAGTAAATTTTATTTATATTTAATATATTATTAGGGTTATATTCTATTATAAATAATTGTATAATATTTATTTATTAACGAGTATTAAAGTAATATATTACTACAGAGCCTGCCTTACTATATTAAATATATTATTATATATAAAAGTGTTTTTTGAAGCCTTTAAGCTAGTTATTAGAGAACCTTAAAAACTCAAAATCTTGAAATTGAGGAAGAATATTCTAGAACTTAAGGCCTTATTACTTAAGAATATCGCTAGTAATAATAGCTCCTTTCTGCTATATATATTGTTACTACTCAAAAAGTACTACCTTAAGTACTAGCTACACTCCTATAGCCTAGCGTACCTTCTATAACTTCCGCTTATTAATCTTTATATCAAGGATATTAAGGTAGTTATATTTTGGACTAAGAATATAAGAGATCTATAACTAATTTAAATAATAGTTATATTACTCGTAGAACCAGGGGATAAAATCAGTTAACTTTCTTGAATACTCTCTTGTGTATCTACAAATTATATAATATTTATTATTAATTACTAATATATACTTTTGAAATAAAGAAGAATATATTCTAACTATCTGAAAGTATAGTACAAAGTAATAGTATTATATAATAGAAATAAAGAAAAAGGCTAGTTATAATAAATATAATTAAAAAGTTAAATTTGCAAAGAAAAGATTTTCTGTACTAATAAATTATAAGTATATACAAAGAACAGAGGTTATACTAATATTCAAGTTTTAATCTAATAAATTAATTAGTTTCTATAAAACTAAATATATTAATAAAATATACTTATAATAATATATACTTATAAAGAGGTTTTACTATAGTATATAGAGAACCTAAAGTAAGTTAGTACAGGGAGGTTATATATAATATTATATAATCAAGGAGATCGACCAAGTCGACAGTCAATCAAGTCAATATAGTCAACTAGATCGATTATCGAGAGAGTCAATCAGGGAACAGAAAGATTCTATATAAGTCTAGTTAGTTTCCTTAGATAGAAGCTTCGTACTTAACTCAAATAAGTATTCTGAATATAAGTTTATTCTCTATACTTTGTAACAGGATTACTTCCAAGTAATCAAACCCTAGTAACCGATAGTACTTCAATATCAATATTAACCCAATGACCTTATACTCACGTGAGTATTGACGAGAAAAAAGAATCGTTATACTTTGAGTATCTTGTCTTAAAGTCAGTTACTATATTTACTTTAGTAGGACTATCCCGACGACTTAATCTAATTACTAGCCTAATATCTAGTAATATAGGAAAAGCCCTAGTCTTAATATTAGTACCGATTTAGGCTATTATACCTGCTATAGTCTAGACTCTACTACTACCTTTACTAGTAGTATTATATAATCTAATACTTGATAATAATAAGGACTGTTGGAGGGCACGTGATCGTGACTTTATTAAGTTGATTTATTATAAAAGATTATTTTATTATAAGTCCTTGAAGAAAAAAGTTCTTCTGGGAAAGCTACCCTTTCCCTTTACTTATAGACAAATTATTATTTCGGAAAAAGATATCTCCTTATTATTCCGAACTATTCACATGTTAAGTGCCTTATAGCTGCCTTAATATTATATTATAATTATTAAATAATAATTAACTTTAAAGTTAAAGTATTATTAATCCTGTTTTTGTAGAATAATAATAAAGTAACAGAAATATAAAAAGATCGATCGATCGATCGATCGGCCTAATATTAGCCCGTCTTACAATTTATAATAGGCTAACCGAATATAGACTAGTATAGTCATGTGACTATAATAAGTATCAAAGTACTGATTATATAATATTAACTAATTAACTAGAATAGCTAGTCTGATATCACCTGCAGGTTACCCTGTACCTGCTAGAAGCTATCATATGTCAGCTACTCTATATTAGTCTTAAATAGTTAATATTTAATACTCTCCCTTAATCAGTACTTTAATATAAAGGAATTAATATTCTCTACTTTTAAGGCTTAAATAATCTAAGAATAGATTAAATTTAATCTTGTCTAAAGCCTTAGTAAGACCGTCTGCTTTTTGTTCTTTAGTAGAGATATATAATAAATTAATAATTCCTTTTTCTATTAAATCCCTTATATAATAGTATTTCACAGCTATATGTTTAGTTCGCTCGTGAAACTTTGGATTTCTAGATAATAATAAAGCTCCATTATTATCTGTATATAAAGGGAATTGTTTTTGGTTATAAAAACCAAGTTCTTCTAATAAGGATTTTAAATAAATAGCTTCTTTAGAAGCAGCGTTTATAGCTATAAATTCAGCTTCTGTTGTACTTTGGGCTATTATACTTTGTAATTTAGATTTCCACGATATAGGGCTACCTGCTATATAGAATATATAGCCTAAAGTAGACTTAGCAGTCTCTATATCTCCGGCGTAATCAGAATCACAATAGCCACAAATAGTACTAGGGAATCCTTTATAAGTTATAACTAGATTTTTAGTAGTTTTTAAATATCTAATTATTCTTAAAGCTAAATTTATATGTTCCTTACTAGGATTAGAACAAAATCTAGATAATTTAATAGTACTATAGGCTATATCAGGCCTAGTACCAAGCGTTATATATAATAAAGATCCTATTAAGCTCTGATATAACTTAATATCTTCCTTAGAAGCTTTTATATTAGAATCCTGACCTGATTCTAATTTAATTTTAGGATCTAGAGGAATATATATAGGTAGAGAGTCCTGTAAATTGAACTTCTTTACTAATTTATCTATATATTTCTCTTGTGATAACTTTAATACTTGTTTATCTAGATTATAATCAATATCTATTCCTAAATAATCCTTAATAGGCCCTAGCTCCTTAATATTAAAATATTTCTTTATATCTTTAATAAAAGAATTAATATTATTAATATTAGGCTTATAATAGCTAGGTCGTCAATATATAGACATATAATTAGGCCTTTCTCTTTATTAATAAGGATACAGGATTCTATCTTTAAAGGTTTAAAATTTAGCTTGTTTATTAGAATACTAGTTAAAGTATTAAACCAAATTCTAGCTGATTGTTTTAAACCGTATAAAGCCTTATTTAATAAGAGTAATATATTTGGATTTATATTAGGAATAAGGCCTAGCTTATATAAAAGCTCTATTAGACCTTCAGGGGATATTATATAAAGTCTAGAATCAATATCGCCTTGTGTAAAGGCTGAAATCATGTCTATTTTATATATATATCACTTATTAAGTACTGCTAATGCAAATAATAGCTTCCAAGCCATTTGTTTAATAACATTAGCAAAGGATTCTAAGTAGTCTAGGCTATATTTTTGTTTAAAGCCTTTAGCTACTAATCGGGATTTAAGCTCTATTTGATCTTTATTAAGATCCTTAATCTTATAGACCCACCTAGCTTTTAGAGGTTTTATTATAGGGTCTATAGAGTCCTTATTAACTATAGTCCAGGTATTATTCTTTACTAGACTAAGTATTTCATTAGACATAGAGCTAATCCATTGATTTTTATATTTATAGTCTTCTAAAGCGCCTTTATAATCCTTAGGTTCTTTAATAGAATTATTAGACTTAGAAATAATAACCTTATAATAAGAAGTATTATTAGAGTTTAAACTTATTTCTGAGTCTTTCTCTCCCTCTATTAAAGAAGCTATATAAGCTCTAGAAGCTAGACTACTATATTTAATAGGCTCTTTAGCCTGTAGTCTTCTTGATCTTCTAGAGGAAATAGGATTAGAAGGAGAATTAGGAGCTAAATCAGGATTATAAGGAGGTATAATAACTTGTGGTATAGACTTAGGAGATAGGTCTATATTTGAGTTATTATTATTATTATTTGAATTAATAGCCTCTCTAGTATTTTTAATAATATCGTCCTGATTATATTCTATAAAAGAATTATAGTCTTCTTCTATAGTAAAATCGTCTTTATAAATTAAGTCTTCTTTAATTATAATATCTCTAGCGCTAATAACTTTATTTAAAGACGGTATATAGGCTAAATAACTAGTAGAAGACTCAAAATCTACTAATATACCTTTCCTAGCTCTAGGTTCTAAATCCTTAGGTCTAGTTTCCTTAGATATATAGGTATATACTAAAGATCCTAATATTCGAATATAAGATATATTAGGTCTTTCTTTAGTTAAGGTATAATAGGGTATAGCTTTAATAGCTGAATTATAGGTTCTGTTCTTTATATGAACTATACCTATAAGTATATAAGGCCAGAGGAATATAGGAATATTCTTTTTATTTAAGGTAGTAATTAACCTTTTTATAAGATACCTATTTAATCTCTCGGCTATACTATTTTGTGAGTGAGCATATAGGCTAGTATAGTCTAATATAATACCCTTTTTACTACAAAGATCTAGTAATAAGGTAGAAGTGAATTCCTTAGCATTGTCTAAGTGAAATCCTTTAATATTAATATTAAACTAATTTTTAATTATATTAATTAAAAATATAAACTTATATATAGCCTCTGATCTAGTTTTAAGGCAATATACCCAAACTAGCCTTGTTTTACGACAAGTAAAGGTTATAAAGTAACGTTCGCCCTTAAGTCCTATATTTTTAAAAGGACCTGCTATATCAATATCAAAATAGGTTAAAGGGTCTATTGGTGACCCTAAAGGCTTATAGCTAATAATTTCATGTGATTTTCCATAGATACACGGCTCACAATTAGCTATCTCACTTTTATTAAGTTCTTTAATTGATTCTAGTCTATTAAACTTAGAATCTTGACTATTTATTAATGTTTTAATTAAATAGTCCTTTGATAAATATTGGAGGGCACGTGATCGTGACTTTATAAAGTTTATTTATTATAAAAGATTATTTTATTATAAGTCCTTAAAGAAAAAAGTTCTTCTAAGAAAGCTACCCTTTCCCTTTACTTATAGACAAATTATTATTTCGGAAAAAGATATCTCCTTATTATTCCGAACTATTCACATGTTAAGTGCCTTATAGCTGCCTTAATATTATATTATAATTATTAAATAATAATTAACTTTAAAGTTAAAGTATTATTAATCTTGTTTTTGTAGAATAATAATAAAGTAACAAAAATATAAAAAGATCGATCGATCGATCGATCGGCCTAATATTAGCCCGTCTTACAATTTATAATAGGCTAACCGAATATAGACTAGTATAGTCATGTGACTATAATAAGTATCAAAGTACTAATTATATAATATTAACTAATTAACTAGAATAGCTAGTCTGACATCACCTGCAGGTTACCCTGTACCTGCTAGAAGCTGTCATATATCAGCTACCCTATACTAGTCTTAAATAGTTAATATTTAACAATAAATGATTTAATCTCTTATGAATTAAATCTAGAGTAGTAGGCCACGATTCTACCCTATAAACAACTTGTTCTAGTTTAGGACTATCAATAGCTATATCTAAATAATAAGCGTTTCTAATCCAGTATACTATTATTAATAAATTAGATATAGAGCTATTTATATAAGCAAAATTATCTTTAAAAGTAATTTGCTAGCCCTTATTAACAAGTTCTTTAGAACTTAATAAAGTAGCCTTTAAGCTAGGAACGTGATTAACTTTAGTAATCAATAATTCTCTATTATTAACTATAATAGGAATATCTCCTGTACCTTCTATATTTATTCTTTCTCCATTAGCTATAACTATTGCCTTATTACTAATAGGTTTATAGTTTAATAGCCATTCTTTATAAGGAGTATAATGTTCACTAGCTCCAGAATCCAATAGTATTTTCTTATTAAAATGACTATTATATAAGGTAGTCATTACTACCTTAGGGGATTCCTGTTTTATACTATTATTAATAGTATTATTAAGGTCTCTATAGACCTATAAGACTCTCCTCTAGAGGTCTTTTTATTCTTAATAGTTTTATTACTATTAGAATTTATAATAGGATTATTTCTTCTAAGCTCTGGATATTTAGAATAGCACTGACTTTCTAGATGGCCTTTCCTATTGTAGTGTTTACAATATTTAGTATTAGCTTGTCTAGTCTTATATTTAGTAGTTATTCTATTTAACTCTAAATCGCTAGCTTTAATACGAGCTTCTTCAGATATAATATCTGCTATAAGCTTGTCTAGGTCTATAGTAGCTTTAGATTCAAGGATCTTAGCTAATTCCTCGTACTTTCTACTTATAAAAGAATCAAAAGTATTAGGAAGACCTTTAAATAAAATCCAGGCTATAATAGGCTTAGGTAACCCTTGGCCTAGTTCTCTTAAATAAATAGAACTAGCCTGTAGATTACTAGTATATTCGTCTATTGAATTAAACGAATTATAACTATTATCTATTAACCTATTAAAATATCTACCTATAACCTCGAAGCTAGAGTAGCTATAAGTAGACTCTATAGCATTCCATAAATCAGAAGTAGTAGTTTTATCCTTAAAACGTTCTATAATCTCTAAGGATATAGTAGTTTTAATAGCTCCTAAGGCTCTTTTATTGAATCTCTGAAACTCAGCTAGTTTTTCATTATATTTAACTGCTAATTCAGGAGAATGAGGAACCCATTGATATTGTTTTTTAGGAGGACTACTAGCTTCTGGACTAGTCTTTTTAGAAGAACTACTAGCTTCTGAACTAGTCTCTTTAGGAACAATTTCTTCTGTTTATAATAGAGACTAATTTTAGGTTTTTCTTCTGATTCATCAATATAAGGTATATAGCCATTGATTTCTAGGAAAAGTTTAGCTTCAGGAAGCCAACTAATATAGTTAGACTTCCCTATAAGCTTTTCTCCTTTAAAACTTAAGGTAGATATAACTTTAATCTTTAATAATTATATAATTATTAATCTTTAAAGTATAAATATAAGAAATCTAATTCTTATTTATATAATCCTATAATAGCTCGAGTCTTTAATTACTAAGAAGGTATACAGAAGTAATTAAGCTGGCTATATTAACTTAAATAAGTAGAATATTATATTCTATCTTATAAGTTTCTGTTTTAAGAGCTTTTAAGCTAATATATATAGCTTATAAGAAAGTATAAATAACTTTCTATTTATATATAAGTCCTATAACGAACTTAAACCTTATAGGTAAATAGCTCTTAATTATAAATTACTATTAATTTTAATAGTAAAAAGAAGTCTAATTTAATTCTAGATCTTCTTTATATATAACCCTGATTAGTGCCTTTACAAAGGTATATAACCTTTTAAGGACTTTTTCGAAGCTCTTAAAATCAGCCGGTTTTAAGACCTCTTGCTTAAATATTTCGCTTTACTATTATATATAAATTCTATAAGTATAACTTATATAGTCTATATATAAAGCTCAGATACTTGTTTAAGCTTACCCTAGATCCTATAAGTCTTCTATAGCCTTATAACTCTCCGAGTAAGGCTTCTTTAAAGGTATAGAAGATCTAAATAGGGATTCTAGTAGTAGAGAACAGCCACTAATCTATAGTTTTTAAGCTAGCCTTTTGGCTCCTTCTTAAAGTACTATAGAGAGCGGGTACCTTGGTATAAGGACTAGGCTACGTAACCGCTTTAGTCTCAAAGTGTGAGGAGTACTAGTGACTCTTGTAGCTTCTAGAGGTCTAGGATTATTCCCTCTCCTAGACTTAGCCTTAGGGACGCAGGCCTCAGGTTCTCTGAAATAATATATTCAGGGTATACTTCTCTAAAATATATTAATTTATATATATATATATATAAATTAGAAGCTCGCAGTAACGGAGGAGGACCAGAAGGCTTATAAGATTAGATATATTAAAAGATATATCTTATCTTAAATAAATCAAGTATAATATAATAAAGGAAGGTTATTCCGGGCTTATAACCTATTGGAGGGCACGTGATTGTGACTTTATAAAGTTTATTTATTATAAAAGATTATATTTTTTTTTTTTTTTTTTTTTTTTTTTTTTTACTGATTATATAATATTAACTAATTAACTAAAATAGCTAGTCTGATATTACCTGCAGGTTACCCTGTACCTGCTAGAAGCTATCATATGTCAGCTACCCTGTATTAGTCTTAAATAGTTAATATTTAACAATATTTAATATTACTTTAATTACTATTCTTGTTTTTTGGTTTCTTTTGCCTTAAGCGTTTACAAGTACTACTATTACAAGATATAGTCGTTTTCTAGTTTTTGTAATTCTAAGCAAGTATATAATTTGTAACCTGTCTTGTTATAATTATAATACTTCTACTCAGGATATATACTAGTATAATAGTCTAATTTATTATATTTGAAGTATATTATTAATTCTTTGTCTTGTCTTTGTTAAAGAGATATATTATTAGATATTATTACTATCTTGTTATATTACTTGCGCTTTGTATCTTCTAGAAGCGAAGGACTTCTTTCTCTCTCTTTTCTTTTGTTTTTACTATTATCTTGCTATTGTTACTTATTCGGCTTATCTAATTAGATAATTTCGCGATTATTTATAAAAAGGTAATTTTTAATATATATTGTCTAGATAATAAAATAATCTTTATTAATTAAAATATTTTCTTGATAATTAATCTTTATATATATCTTTAGCTTTAACTTTGCAAGTAAATAATCTCTATTATATTATAATAGTTCTAAAATAATAATTAAATAGCTATATTATATAACTATAATAAGCGAAGAGTATATAATAAGTAATTATAAGCTTTTCTTTATAAAAGAATTACTTGTATATATTTAAAAGAGATATTTACTTTTCTATAATATTATTTTTAATAACTATTTTTCTTATAGTCTATATAAGTAATTACTTCTAAAATCTAATAATATTTCTTTATATATTATAAATCTTTTAAATTATTTTATATTAATACTCGACAAGAGGCTTATTTGTCTATTTATAGAATAGTTTTATTGAAAAAAGAACTTAATAATAAAATAAGAGAATTATAAAAGTTAAAGTATAAAATAGAATAGATCAAAACAGGATTAATAAAAAAAAAAAATAAAAAGAATATATTAAACTTAAAAAATATCAAGAGAATAAAAAGAAAAGTAAAAGAGAGTTACTAAGATAAGTAAGTTAAAAAAGAGAGTAATTATAATAGCGAATATAAGACAGAAGTATTAATAGACTAGTAAAGAAGTGTTCTGAAATAAAGCTATTATTAAATCTAGTCTAGACAGAAATTAGAAAGTAATATTATACAAAAGAATAGCTAGAGAAAAGAAAAGGGCTAAAAGAGAAAGGAGTAAAGAAGAAAGATATAAATAGAAGTAGCTTATAATTGAGATTTTAGAAGAAGTAACCTTTCTATTATTAATACTTATAGTCTTGAGTCTAATACTATTTTGTATAATCTCGCAAAATCTTATAAGTTATTACTTATTCGACCTCGAAGATTATATAGAAACAGAGAATATATTTATAGAAATACTCTTTTTTATACTCTCTATTAGATTAAATTTGTTAATAATATTATCTTCTAGTATAATAGAAGAGATTATATAATTTGCTTATTAAGGTCTAATATTATTTCTAGATATATTTAGAGTATTTTATTTTGAGAGAATTAATATTATAAAGTTTATTAAAAGATTTAAAGATATTTATAATAATTATAATATTAATAAGTATAATAAGATTAAGAAGATTATAAAATATTATAAGACTATTATTATATAGTTTATACAAAATATATTCGAATATAATATTTCGAGTAACTAAAAGGAAATAGAAATAATATTATTTCTAGAATATCGAGATTAAAATATCTTTTAACAAATATTCTCTTGTAAGTTTCTTGAGATCTATATTAAAAAGTATTAAGATAAAAGTAATAATCTTTGTTAATATATTTGACAATTTATAACTATTTTCAAAAAATTAATCGCAAAGAGATTTCTTGATAAATATATTTAGAGAGTTTAGTTTCTTGAAAAGCTTTTTACAAAAATCTATAATAAGATTATTTAGAAATATAAAATTAAACTTGAAAAACTAGATTTTGTAAGGTTTAATATTATTTCGATATTTATATCTAAGAGTTACTTTGCGAAAGAGATATTCAAGAGTTTAATAAAGGAACAAAAAGGAAAAGTAAGTTAATAAGCTAATTAAGTAAATAAAGAAAAATAGAGAATCTAAATAAAAGAACTAAAACTTACTATATTAGCTTCAAAACTCGGAGTTTCTACTAGAAATATATATAATATAGTTATAAATAATTTAGCTAAAAGTATAGAAAAGTTAACTTTTAATATTATATAAATAATACTAAAAAAGATATTTTTTAATAATACTCTCTACTATTATAAAACTTTTGTAAGTTTAATCTAAAAAATAATTATAGAAAATATAAAAACTTTAACTTTTAGTAAAATTAGCTATAATAGTAAAAAAATTATAATCAAGAAATAAATCTAATAAATTTAAATATTATTAAAGTTATTTATTTATTTTAAATAAACTCTTATATTTATTATTAGTAGAAAAAGTATATAAAAGCTTATTATTTAATACTTTTTTAATATATAAGAGAAGTATTAAGAATTCGGTCCTTTGTAAGAGGACTTCCTTCAAGTTGACTATAGTCAACTTAGGGGAAGGTACAGGGAAGTTGGTAGGTGGAATCGACTTATATTGACCTTAACTATAGTATAACTGTAGCAACCTATCTAGTATAGAAGGTAATGTCTATTTAACTTGTCCAGGGTAGTCTGTATACGAATTGGGGCCGACTCTAGTTCGCTTAGCAGCGTAGTTATATAATATATAGTCTATACTATATTTCCTTAATACTCCCCCTTAGGGTAGATTATCCTTGCCTACTCACTAGACCGAGCTATGTCTTGAATCTGTCGAACGTAATCCTTCCCAGTAACTTTGTTATATTGTCTGTAGTCATCTCGCTTGTCGGGATATAGTCTACTCGCAAGTCTCCCTTTTCCCCAGGGTCTCGAATATAGTAATAACAGATATTGATATACTTTGACCTCTCATAGAGATAAGGGTTCTCGACTAGTGCTAGTACTCCTTGGTTGTCCCTAGTATCTATATAGTTCTTGAATTACTTCTGATATACTTGAGTAGCTTGAGGTCTCGGAAAACCTGAGCAATCCATTGTCCTTGCTTCGTATATATCGAGAGTGTAATATACTTAGATTCACAGCTTGACGTAGCAACAGACCGTTGCTTCTTGCTTGACTATGAGATGGGCCCACTATAGAATAGTACAATACTTCCTGACACACTTTTATAGTCTGACTTGTCTAAAGCCCAGTCAGTATCAGAGTATATAACAAAGTACTTATATTCTCCCCCTGGTCTATAGCGTAGTCTCTGCTTGATTGTTGACTTCAGGTATCGTATCAGGTTCTTGAGTGCTTTTCTGTGATACTCTACTAGCTCGCTTATATATTGACTTAGCTTGCCTAGGACGAATGCAATATCAGGTCGTGTGAACACTATAGCGTACATTAAGCTTCCAATGCCTTGCTAGTATTCAGTGATATCAATTCTTTTGTCTTCGTCCGTAGGATGGTATAGTACTTCGTAGTCTGCAGCTGGAACTCTCTTTGGGATATAGGTTTCTTGCGTGATTCCAAAGCAGTCGAGTACACTTGTCAGATATTGCTCTTGGTCGACTTCAATTATACGGTTCTGCCTGTCACGAGTAATTCTTGCTCTAAGGATCTTACTAATCTCCCCTAGATTCTTGGCGCTGAATCTCCCTGACAGTCGTTCGTAGAACTAGTCAATGTCTACCTGTTTCTTGGCTCTGGCTACAATATTATCTATATACACGAGTAAGTATATACCTCGTCCGTAGTTTGTGAATAAATATAGATCTACCTTGCTTTGCGTAAAACCTTATTTAACAAGTTCTCTTTTGATAAGTATGTTCTAGTCTCTTGCGGCTTGCTTTAGTCCGTACAAGCTGTGAAGTGCTTGTTATATATATCTAGATTTGATCACGACTTCTTGTGGAGGGGTAAGGTAGATCTTCTCCTTAAGGTGCGATTCTGTGAACATATTCTTGATGTCGAATTGAGAGATTTCTTAGTCTTCTGCTATAGCTATTACAAGGAATAGTCTCAAGGTATTTATATGAACTGTTGGTGCGAATGTTTGAGTATAGTCTTTTCTGTATACTTGGCTGAATCCTCGAGCTATTAGTCGAGCCTTAAAGTGCTTTACTAATCTGTCTGTCTAAGTCTTTATGGTGTAGACTTACTTGTATAATACAAGGTTCGCTCTCTTTGGTAGAATTGTCTCTTGTATTGTCTGGTTCGTATATAGTGAGAGTATTTCTTTTGCTTCTGCTGTTTTCTATCTATTTGTATAGTCAGGGTCATTCATGGCCTCCCTGTGAGTTCGCGGGATTTGGATGTCTTGAATAACTTCTGCTAGAAATGTGGAGTCTACTACTTGGTCTCCGAAGTAGTCGTTTAGTGTCTCTAACTCTTTTTGTGTACTGAGAAGTTGTGCTAGTATAACCTTTGTAATCTTGGCTAGTCTCTTATCTTCAGCTAGGTCGGACTTAGATTGCTTTTGTTTGGTTTTAGATCTCGTGAAGTATCGAGGTACTTCCTCTGCTTGTCGGAGTCGTGAGGAGGTTGGCCGGCTAGGAGTGATTTGTAGTAAGACTGAGGCACTGTTATTATTGAAAGCTAGTATATTCTCCGGTGGAGTAAAGTATAAGATCTCTACTCTCGGTATAGTCTTGGGGTTGCTCTCGCCGGCTAATTTATTACCTTGCTAACTTAAGTCAATAGTGCTAGCTAACTTGCTACCTTGCTGATCTAGGTCAGTAATACTAGTCTTGGTAGGGCTATTTTCTTGTTGACCTAGGTCAGTAAGGGGCTGCGATTATAAATTCTCGCGTAAATCCCCTTTAGTGAAACTACTGCCTATTTTCTTCTTTAGTCGCCCTCTCGCCTTTTAGTCTAGTATAGCATTCCTGGTTCTTTGTACTCTAGCCTTAACTCTTAGTCTCAAGTCGACTATCCCTCCTTTAGTCTTCTCGTTTACCTCTAGCCGGCTTACTACTATAGTATAGCTATGCTCTAGTGAATAAACCTTGAAGTACTTCGTCGTTGACTCTAAGTATTCTATAAATATACCGATCCTTTTAGGGTTTACTAGTTTATTGTACTTTTGATTTGGTGGGATAGCCTTGCGATCAATATAAAAGTAGTATTTGCTTCCTTATTTGCGTATATAGTCAATAAAGGGGACTTCTTTTGTAAATGCCTATATTGGGCTAACTTTCTGGCCGTCGATCCTTGGGCCAGTATCTGTTCGATTTCGTATATATAAGTCTGCCTCTATAGCTTTATCCTAGAATTCTATTGGCAATTGGGCTTTCTCAATTATTGCTCGTATATCCGCTTTTATAGTCTAAATACTTCGCTTAGCTAGGCCATTCTAGTACAATAATACTATAGTTGTCGATTGAGCTTCTATGCCGTCGGTGATCCTTTATTCGTTAGTAACTTTGAGTAGCTCAAATATATTATTAGATTAGGTACTTATAATCTTAGTTTAAGTTTGGTACTCGATACCAATTCTCCAGACCTTGAGTCCTTTGTATATGTCGCTCTTTCGCTTGAGTAGTAGTACTTAGTCTCTTCTTGAATAGATGTTGATAATTAGTAGGAAGTACTTATTTCCTTGTATTGAAGTCGGAAATAGACCTGTAACATCGAACTAGATTCTATCTAGGATTACTTTTGTCTATAGACTTAGCTCCTTCGGGATCCTGTTGTATATCTTTGTTAGTACACAGACTTCGTACATATCGCGATCTTCTTTTCTTGGAACTCGAATTAGAGTTGAGAGAGTTGTGACCTTATAAAGGCTTATGATCTTCTTTGGGTTTAGATATACAAATCTCTAATAGTATCTCAGGTAGTGGTCCTTCTCTTTCTGAGTGAGCTCTGAGCTGTTTTCGCGGGCCGGGCCGGGGAAATCTTTTCTACTAGTGACGCTAGTTAGTTCGATATCTTTAGCTTGATCTGTCTCAGTATTGGGCTTGTCATTCTTGGTTATAGCAAATGTAGCGTCCTGGTAGCTTCTAGCAACATATATCACAATATATAACCTATTTGTCATTGTTGTAGTAATGACCTTTTTCTTGTCTTTCTTGAAATATATTATATTGCTATCAAACGAGCCTTTTAGTCCTGCTTAGTATAGCTTCCTTGCTAATACTAAGTTGACGCCAAGTTGTAATATATATAGTATATTCCTGAGAACTATAGAAGAGCTATCTATATATTCTAGCTTTGTATTATTTATATACTTTGCAACTAATTCTCCCCCTCTAACCTTAACGCGTCTGCGCTTGATCGGGATCATTGAGCTAAAGAGAGAAGGTTGGTCAGATATATGCGAAGTGGCATTAGTGTCGGCTAGCCAAGCTGTGGGAGTGGCCTTACTGATTTCTTCCTTCGAGAGGCGGCAGACTTCTTCTTTCTCGTCATTTCTCGTAGTGTCGGATTTAGAAGAGTCTTCAAGAGCTGAAGAAGTGTCACTGTTGACTATATAGCCGTGGGCTTTCCTTCTAGTAGCTTTAGAGTCTAGCTTAGTAATGTGCTTGTCGACTCTATTTAAGCTCCTGGTTTGACGCTTTACTGCGCGTACTCTTTTTCGGTCCTGGGATTCCTTGTGGACGACCTCTCGGGCTTTGTCTAGATCTGGGTAGTCCTTGATAAAGTGTCGCTTGTCGCACAAGTAGTACTTTAGCCTGCTAGGAGACGAGGTAGATTTCTCGGAGTCTGTACTCTGTCTTTGGCGCTGGTAGGGCGGGACGTACTTCGTGGATTGTGCTTGGAATGTAGCCTGAGCTGCTTCTCTGGCATAATACATTCTAGATTCCTTTTCCTCGAGGTACTTGAGTTTGTCTTCGACCGTCAGATTACTTTGAGCGTTCAAGGTATCAATTGTAGTCTCGAATGACCCAGGGAGAGATCTGATTAAGACGAGTAGCAGCGTAGCATCGTTATAGACGGACCTCGCATTGGCATCTACTGCTCCTAGCTTGCGTCTATACTCCTTCAGTTTATCCCAGGAGCTAGTGACTATACTTTCTTTTCCCCAGGCAAACGTCTAAATCTTTGTCATATATATATTGGCAATTATAGCGTCAGTCTAAAAATACTTCTTCTGAAGATATATCTATAGATTATAAGTGTGCTCGTACTCGTCGATCAGGCATTGGTCATTGTCGCTGAGTAATCTGAACATGAGGTCAAGAGCAGTTGCTTCATCTTTGAGATATTTAGCTTTCTTCTCAATATTAAGTCAGACTGTCTTATTTCCTCTTGCTTCAGTGATGTCCAGCTCCTCGAGAGCCTCTGTCAGGTCTCCAACTATTGCTACCATGCAATACTCAATGCACGTTTGCTCACAGACATAGAAGACTCCCTTTCCCTTGAGCTTGATCTTGTATCGGCGGAACCAAGCTTCGTGGTTGTCTCGAGCAAGTGTTGGGACGTTCTACCTTTCTTTTTCTTCTGCCATCTTGTGTATATATATTCGGGTTTATAGGAGATGGCGTGGTATGGAGTGTCGTAGATATAGATGTCGTAGATCGAGGAGGTGATTCGATATATGACGGGTTATTGTGTTGATATTGTGCGACAAGCTCGTGCTCTCAATCGCGTCTTTTCTTTGATATGTACAGTCGGTATTCTCGCCGACTTGCTTCGCGTCCTTCTCCCTTAGATCGGAGGTATTGATTCTTCCGCGAATCGTAGCTGGAGTCCTTAGATCGACTCATATAGTTGATTCTTCCGCGAATCATAGCTGGGGTCCTTAGATCGACCCGTGTAGTTGATTCCTAATCGAATCTGCTGGAGTCCTTAGATCGACATTCCAGGGGTCAGTTGCGATTACTTATACTATCCGCAAACCCAGGCTTATAACCTATTAAGAATTCGGTCCTTTGTAAGAGGACTTCCTTCAAGTTGACTATAGTCAACTTAGGGGAAGGTACAGGGAAGTTAGTAGGTGGAATCGACTTATATTGACCTTGACTATAGTACAACTACAGCAACCTATCTAGTACAGAAGGTGATGTCTATTTAACTTGTCCAGGGTGGTCTGTGCACGAATTGGGGCCGACCCTAGTTCGCTTAGCAGCGCAGTCACATGATACATAGTCTATACTACATTTCCTTAACAAGAAGGCTAATATTATATTAATCA